>JANKKI010000007.1:659617-1319234 GCA_025175665.1 Cinchona pubescens | reverse complement strand
CCTAGGCAAGTCGGGATGTACTTCGTGTCTTAACGAACAGGCGAGGATAGGGTCTAAAGATTCGGTCGAGTCTGACTCGGCCAAGTCATAACTAGAACAATGCTTACCTCTCCGATAACGAACTTCCACATACTGGAGTCACTGGAATTGGTGTCTATTCATCAACATTCAATTGATTTCAATCGATTCAACCCATTAAGTCAAAAAAACAGTCGGAATCAACTGAGTCTGTCTGAGTTGACTTGCCAAGAAAGACTTTAGACTTTATGTTCCTCATCTAGAGCATAAATGAAGGCCTTATGAGCATGCATCGAGTAGTTTACCTTGTATTGGATCTCGCCCAATAGAATTTTTCCTATTGCATAGAAGGTGGGATTTGGAAATTAAAGCACCAAAAATTTGGAGGATAGAGATTTACAAATTGGGAAAAATAATTGAAGCTAATTTGGTCGGAGTTGGAATACGAATTTTGAAACGGTATTTCTAATATCCATGGTCTGGAATTTGGAATGCAGCAGAAGGGTGAAGAAATTTTTCCTAATGGGTTTAGTCATTTAGGTTTTTTGATAGTTGAAGAAGAAGATGAGAGGTTAGAAAAGTTTTATAATTTTGATTTTGACCTCAAAGTTAAAATCCACTTTGAATCTACCCCCTTCAGTTTTTAAGTCTTTATTTTTGTCCTCTAGCATTTATTGTATATGTTAAATCAAGTCATTGTTTTTTTTTTTTTTTTTTGGGGTACAAAATGCTATAAGAGGTACGTTGAGTTCAAAGTGATTGATGTCTTTTTAGTTATTTACTTAAGAATAAGCACAACACTATTTTTAAAATTTATTAGTACTTTGTTAATTTTGTGAATTACTTTGTCCTTCTTTCTTTACACATAAAGTAAATTTTGTCTTTAAAAATCCATAGATTTTTCAAATTTAGTAACTTGATGTTATGATCATTTTATTAAGGAATTCATAATTTAAGAGGGATAGTTTTTTATTAGTAGTTAATTTACTGCATATATGTTAATCTAAATTTGATCACAACTAACATTATTGTTTGACATTTTTTAATTTTCAAAACCTTTTATGAATTATTAGAACACTTTATATATCAAAAGTATATATAGTTCGATATGCTACACAACTGATACACTGCGTTCAATGTGGAACAGTCACGTTCGAGACCGCGATGCGACTGCAATTTTGAACTATGTGTGAGGAGGTCCAACAGGCCAGCCCGGTGCATTGCCATATCTATTTCTCAGTACATTGCTTTGCCAAACTTGAAAACCAAGAAATGGCTGGGCTTTCAACTCATCTCGGCACAAACTCAGGTTTGAGATTATTAAAAGGGCAGGAGCGGAATGGATTGATTTTGTTAGTGTATTAATGAAGAAAGAAACTATGATGCATGCAGTAAGAGATGGTCAAGTGCCAATTGAATCAAGACACAGCTAGCAGCTAAACGGACTGTTAGAATCTTTACTGGTGCTGGGTTACGGTGGAGGAAAGTGTTGGATCGGGGTTTGATTGCTAGAGATTGGGGAAGGTTTGTGCAAGCCTGGCCACGGCTTTTTTTAGGGTGTTAAATGAATATAAACAAGCCAAACATGTTAGTGTTCAACGTTGTTTGATTGTTTTAACGAGTTTGTAATTCTGTTCAAATTTAACTTGTTTATCTTTCAAGTAGAACTCAATTGAGCTTTTATATTGAGTCGAATTCAAATCAAACTCAGCTAGCTTGATCTTTTACATATAAATTGAAAGTTTTTTCCTTCATGAGTCGAGTTTCAATTGAACACAAAAGATTAACGAATGTTAAATTTTATTCAAGTTCTTAATTTGAATATTCATGTACTAAAAACCAAATAAACTCTTAACAAATCGAGTTCCATTGAAATATCGAGTATCTTCGTTTACTTTTCAGTCCCAGGATTTTTAGTATTTTACTAATTCAGTGGAGCTAGAGCACGAGCTGGAGGCAGAAGCTATTAGAATGGTCTTGATGGAGACGCAATACAAGGGCTGGGATAGCATTGAGATAAAGTCTAATTCTAAGATAGATTTTATAAGGTATCCAGTCAGATCAAGCTGTAGAGGCGGCGAATTCAACCATTGCCAAGGATATAATTTGCTAGAGCAATTATATATCAGAGTGCCATTTGATTTTGGGTTCGACAGAGCTAGTCATCCTTTGGCTCAATTTGGTTGTAGGGAAGGTGGTTTCCACGAGGGGAGAACAGATTTCCCTGTGGCTGATTAATGAAGCCCGGGCTGATATTATGCCAATTGGCTAAGATGGGCAGTTTCATATTTTCTTATGGGTTTTGGTCAAGAACAACAATTAGAAATACAAAATAAAATAAAATAAAAACAAAATTAAGCATTGTCACTAAAATTGATCGTTTGAAGCACAACATGTTAAATGAATAAACGTATTTCACTATAGCTAAGCAGATGGTTCAATTGGAAACATCAAGGCAATACTACCACTATTCAGGCTAATTGATTTGTTAGTTGTCATTGCTAGGAAAGAGAAAAGAACCACTATGGTTTAGCCCTAAGTCGCTACGCAGATCACAAAAGACCGAATAGATGTTGAGTCCTACGTCCTAGCAAGAAAAAGATGTACGGCCTATGTAGCGTAAATTTTTCGGTTAATTGAAATATGCGTATATGAACTTACACCCTGAACTATGAATTTTAGTTTTGTACTTTATAGTATCAATTTTATGCACATTGGTCAAATCAATTAAAAGTTAGTGGACTTTGATAGATTTTTTTCATGAAAAGACTTTAATACCCACACATAAATAAAGGAATTTCAGTAACCAATTATAAATTAGAAATAGGGGTTCTATAGTTTGTTTGACAAATTTTTGACCTTTTAACTTATTTAACTTGATTTATTTGACTTTCAATTTAAAAATATCAAATTCAAAAACAAGTCATATAAACTCTAAATCAATTAAAGTTGAATTGTTTAAATTTGACATTCTATTGTTAAGTCGTCATAAATTGAATAAAAATCCGTCAAGTCATTATAAACATCTAATGTGTATTAGAGACAGAATTGTTTAAATTGAGTTATTCGATTGTTAAGTTGAATAAATCGAACAAAAATCCTCCTCATATATTATATAAATTTTTTATTCCATATTCCAAATTTTAGTAAATCAATCCACAAATTCAAAATATGACATACTAAAAATAAAAATTAATTCAAAGATTACAAGTTCATAGCTAAAGCAAGTAAAATACATAACCAAATTACAAAATCTAAAAATTTGCATGTATAGATATGTGATTTTTTTTTTTTTTTTAAATAAATAAAACAACTCACATTTCTCCTTACCCTTAATTATTCAAACCACATGACTAACAGGTTATAGGAGAAATATCTTATCAACTAAACTGCAATATACAAGAAATATCTTATCAACTAAACTACACTATACAGATATATGATATATCCTATAGTATATACGAATATATAATTACTTAACTCTACATTTACTAAGAGTAAGTTAGTAATACATTTAATATACTTATTGATAATAAAAATATTAGAGTAATAAGTTATGTAATATAAATATATAACTTAGACCTTAAAAACATTTTTATTACAAGTTATACGAATTTTAGTATATGAACAACAAAACATGTATCTATAGATATTTCAATAGATATTAAAGTATATATGATTAATTAACTTTAATTGTTAAATGCATTAAAAGGAAAGTAGTAGTCCATTTAATTAGTTAATAAAACAAGAGTGTTACATTAATAAGTTTTACACTTACATTAACATATAAGTAATAAATTGTATATAATGTGAAGTATTATACTAAATAGTGGGATTAAATAATTAGGTTCTTTTCAGTCCTACATGCAACTCAAACTCCTTCTAGATTAATTTAAATAATTATATTTTCATTTTTTGTTATGTCCATTAGCTCTTATTAGGAGATATTGGTCTTGTCCCTCTCCTTGTACCTTTTATTTTGACATATTAATAAAACATGGAAGTAGTGTCCTCCACCAATATTCCAGTGGTTAGCCAAAAAAATAATAATAACTAGTGCAAAAGGCACATCCTATGAGTATAGCTTAAAAAAATTACACAAAATTTCAAAAGAAAAATAATAGGTACGAAAATGTTAACAAAATATTATACAAAAATTTAAAGAATTATAGAGAGGGGAGGGTAGAGATGATAAGGAAGTTATGAATAGTTACTCACATATAATAAAGGTAAAAAAGGAAATTTAAATAACGACACACGCCAAAACCAAGCCTTTCCCCATTATATATAGTATAGATAATTCCAACAATTATATAGAGGAAATATATTAATTAAGTAAGAATTAAGAATATTATCAGTTATTACAAATTATAAAATATTAAAATTAAAAATATTTATGTACATAAATACATTAATATATTATTAAATTATTGGACTAAAATAATAGTAAAAAATATAATTGTTCGACTGATTTGACTGAATTTGGTCGACAAAGTCAATCGATTTGTTCTGTCCATAAATCAATCAAACTAATCAATTTGTAGATCGGTATTCAGTCTTCAACTTGACTTAAAAGTTGAATTCAAAATCGAGTTGAGAATTCGATTAGTTAATTAATTTCAAGTCAAAGTCGAGTCGAAAGTTAAACAACTCAAATCAAATTTTTTTTTTTGACTTGACTCAACTTGTTAGCTCAATTTCCTTAATTTTTTAGCACGTCTAATTACAATTATTAAAGTCATTTCACTAAAAAAATAATTAGATTTTTATTTTTATTTTTATTTTTGATTAATGAAAAATTCAAAAATAAGTGCTTAAGTACTAAAATTGATAACTTAGGGGGCAAAATACAAATCATTGATAGTTTAAACACAATAATTTTATTATTTATTTATTTATTTTACATCTATGCTGCACTCTTATCATCCCTGCTCATCTTTTGGAATAAACAAACTTCAATTTTCCATTAAAAGAAAAGGCACGATTATACTTTGCTTACTTGTAAATAGAGGTAGTTGGAAATAATTCTCTGTATTAATTTTATTTATAGATTACCCCTCAATCATACCGAGATTAAAATTTTCATCCAAAGGTAATGATGAATGTCATAAATGCCCTCAATTTTTTAATTGCAATTTGCCACTAAGTTTAATTTTAGGTTACACTTTGATACACTAACTTTATATTAAAGCAATTGTGCTTCAAAACTAACGATATTTTTTTTCCATCCAACATTATTAAAAAGACCTTTTTACACTTTAGTATTTAGTGTATAAAAAAATGTGCTATTTTACTTTTTTTCTTGTTCATATTCATTTTTCACATACCATCACATACTTGTTCCGTTGTTATTATTTTTAAATTTAGAATAAAGTATTCCTATTTATTTGGTCATATTCTTTTATTTTTCTTGATTTTTTAGTATGTTTTTCTATTATTGATAATTAATTCATAATTTTTTGTGTAAAAAATTATATTATTTGAGTAAGTATGCAATGTTAAAGTATAATCAATATATATTTTCTATAAACTTAACTTGATCAATAGAATCACTCATTATCCCCAATATATATATATATATACATATATTATAAAAGACAAAATTCAAAAAATAAATTTAGTTTATTTCAAGTTCAAAAGAAGAATTTAGTAAAATAAATTCACATTTATCAACTAAAAACATCAATCACTTATAAAACAACATATTTTTAACCAAAATTTTGCAATTAATATCCATTAAATTGGAAAATATCATGAGAAAATTGCATGAGAAAACAATTATAGTAATGAACTAAATTTTTTTTCTAAATATACAAAATAGAACAGAGAGGGGGAAAGTGGTGGCATGGTAAAATTTCATGAAATAATGAAAATAAAAATATTATGTTTTTCTGATGCATTTAATATTGAAAGGTAAAAATATATATATATTTTTTGATAATAATGTTGTATGCATGAGTTTTATACACATATAAATGCAGCTAAAATGATTCGGAGCAATAATGTCATTTCATCCTTCTATTTGAATGAAAATTTCACCCCATTAAATCTCTGGGATAATGTGTAGATAAAATAAATACATAGAATAATTTGCAACTAACCCTTATTTATAATAAGGGGAAGTGTAATTATGCCTTCAAAACACAAGTAAAAAAAAAAAAACATAATGGATATAAAATAGATTGCAAAATTTGTGACCTAAATTTTGTAAATAAAAAAGAAAGAAAGAATAGATGTTCCCAGTCATCACGACATATAGAATTGGTGCAAATACTTATGTAGGTTTATGATGCATTTGATAAACTGAAATTCAAAATATGAAATCTGAATATTAAAAATTAAGTGCTAAAATTTGAATTTGCTAAATTTATTAAGTTGCATCTGTTTGATACTCAGATGATTACTTGAATACTGAATTAAAATATTTTATTCTGTGTATATTATATAGTTCGCTGATAATTATATAGTAGATTAATTTTTAAAACTATTATATTTTTAATACAAATAAATAGTTAATTAATATAAAGTATGTGTTAGAGAGAGATACTATGTGCAAGTGTGTCTTGATTTTTTTGACTGAAAGAATATAATGTATGCAAGTGTGTGTTTTTATATGGGAGAAGAAATATATTGTGTGCAAGTGCGTGTTTATGTGTCAGAAAAAGGAGGACAATATATACGCAAAATGTGTTTATGTATGAGATAGAAGGAATATAATACTGCAAGTGTGTTTTTATGTGTCAGAGAGAATGAATATAATATGTGCAAGTATCTGTTAATGTGTGAAAGAGGAAAATATAGTGCGTGCAATTGTGTCGTTATATATGAGAAATAATGAATATATTATGTGCAAGTGTGTATCATATGTGAGGGAGAAGGAGCATTGTATATGCACATGTGTTATGTGTGTGTGAATATACCTTCTGAATACAGTGTGTGCAAGTGTGTGTTTTTATGTATGAAAGAAGGAATATCGTGTGTTCAAATATGTGTCTATGTGTGAGAGAGAATGAATATTATGTACACAAGTGCATGTTTATGTGTGTGAGAGAAGAAATATAGTGTGTGCAAGTATCTATTTTGTGTGAGAAAGAATGAATATAGTGCATATAAGTATGTGTTTATGTGTGTCAGAGAAGGAAAATAGTGCGTTCAAATATGTGTTCAAGTATGGGATACTAAATATAATGTATGCAAGTGTATATTTATGTGTGACAGAGAATTAATATAGTATGTACAAGTGTGTTTTTGAGTATGTTTGCATATGTAAAAAAGTGTGCGAACGTGAAACAAAGAAAAATTGAATGAATTTTGCAATACTAGTTAAGAATTCAGCAAATTCAATGATAGATTTTTCACTTAAAATTTTGTTTAGAAATTAAGTGGCATTTAATATATTTAGAGGTAATAGAATTTCATTATCAAACACACACCATTAATATAAAAGGCACTTAATGAATTAAATTTAAGTGCTTAATTAATTAAGTTTAAGCACTAAATGGGGTTATCAAACATCTCCTTAGTCTACATGCCCATTCATGGACATTGTGTATATTAAATAAATCGCATAGATATTGTGATATAAGATGACATCGCTCATGTGGGTATATTGATATCATTTGATATCACATTGTCCATGTAATTTATTTAATAGCCGCGAATTCTAAAGGTAGACTTGTAGGTTAAGTCAACCCAAGTATCCTATGTATATTATATAGTTCGCTGATAATTCTCCCAAATCCTTCGATTTTGTTTTGCAAGCTGATCGGGTTGTCAGATAGATTTCTGAATTATCAATTGGCACAGTCTGTTGGAATAAGTGAATAAGATGCTTGTTTCTTGAAAAATCAACATATACTATTAGCCCAAATGGTTCGAGTTGGAGAGAATGGAGAATCAATCGGTTTTGATTCCGAGAACGATCATCCATCTCAAGAGGAATTGTTGAACTTCTTGGCCAAAAACAATGAAGATCTCACGAAGTTATCAAATGTATACAAAAAATGGACGAATTATCCAGTCCTTCCTTCCTCGTTGTTACCAGGATATGGAAGGATCTCGACAAAGTCGAGAAAATGAGGGAACGGATGAGGAAAACTGGAAATCATGAACTTCACAGCAGTTAGACAAGTTCCTATCCCGGGCATGGGCTTAATGTCGGGTATGATTTTGATATGCCATGAGGAATCCGGAATGCAAAATAACCGAAGGTGCCAAGATTACCCATTTGGATTCATATAATGGCACGACAGATCCAAGCAACCACCTAGGATACTTTGACTCCGTACTAGACATACACTGAGTAACAGACGATCTGAGATGTCTTAAAATACCCACTACTTTTAGGAGAGAGGCTCGCAAGTGGTATCAAGAGTTGTCTTGTGACTCGGTTGATAGTTACTAGGAGTTCATCTCACTATTCTTGACTAGTTTCTTAAGCAAGAGCAAACTTCCAAGAAAATCAACAGTTGATCTGATGACAGTAAGGTAGAAAAATGATGAATCCTTGTTAGATTATGTCACTCATTTTAATAAAGAAATTCTCCAAGTTCAAGACAAAAATGAAGGAGTATTGGTGGCGGCTTTTGTAAGTGGGTTCAAACTTGGGTTTCTCAATCAGTTTTTTTTTGAAAAATACCCCTAATAATGCAAGAAGCTATGCAAAGAGAGCATGACACTATACGTGGAGAATAATCAAATAGAAAGAAGAAAGAGACCCTGGAGTACGATTCAAGGAGTGGAAAAAAGAAAGCTGATATCACTCCACCTGAGGAGAAGAGAAAGAATGTTATAGGTAGACTGCAGTTCCCTTCCCATAACCTGCACCAAGGAAAAATGTTGTAGGAGAAAAAATAAACTCCCTTGAACACGAGTTGAACTTAAGTGTTGATGTAGGTGGAAAAATAGGCTATCCTAAATAAACCTTCGAAAATGGTTACTCCTCCTTTCAATCAAAAGGGATTAGAAGCGGTATTGCTTGTTTCATGGCTTCTACAGGCATGAAACAGAGGGATGCACCGATCTAGCCAAGGAGATTAAGGCTGCCATTAAAAAAGATGAGCTGGATCAATTTATTAAGAACAAGAGACATGTAGGAGACAAGTATGACTGCTACGACTGGGACAAAAGACAGGAAAAGGGAGATAAGGACGATACCTGGCAACCTAGGTAGTAAAGGAGACAAGGTGGATATCAGAATTAAGAAGAAACTCCGCCACATCAAGATAGACAACTAATGAAGGAGACAACTAATGAAGACAACTAATGAAGGAGACAACTAATGAAGATTCCAAGTCAGTTAGAAAACGCCTATCTAAGAGTTGGTTCGAGCTAGGATATAGATAGTAAGCATCTCAAAAGAATGAAGTTATTGATTTCTCCTTTGAGGACAATGTACCACCTAGTTTTCCTCATGATAATCCCAAGTAGTCAGCAAGATCAATACTAACTACAACTCCTAATGAACAAGGTTTATGTGTATAATGGTAGTTCAGTCAATATAATTTTCTAGAAAACCTTCTTGGATATGAAGTTCAACATGGATGACCTCAAACCAAAGCGAACACCATTGGTAAGGTTCTCAGGACCTTCAATTATCATTGAGGAACATATCAGACTCAAATTGACACTGGGGGAAAAACTAGAACATGGTATTAAAACCATAAATTTCTCAGTAGTCAAAACCAATCTGATAATAGCATCTCTGGTAGTCTAGGCTTGAACTCTTTCAAAGCAATTCCTTCTTCTTATCACTTATGTGTTTAATTCCCAACAGAACATAGGGCACGCAACTTTAAGGGAAAAAGATTGCCTGAGAATGTTATATCACATTACTCAAGGCAAATGACCATCTTGTATTGATGGTTTATGACCTTCAACTCATTGAAGAGAAGACGAATCACAAGAAAATCAAGTTACATGAGGAAATCGAGCTGATTAAATTAGATCCCAAGAACTCGGACAGAAAACTCAAGATAGGAGCACAACTCAATCCTCAGGTGAAGTCCAACCCAATCAATTTCTTATGAGAGAATGCAGAGGTATTTGTCTGGTCTACAGACAGGCATACCTAGACATATCATTGAACATCGACTGAGTGTCAATCCAACATGCAAGCCGATAAGGCAGAAAAAAGGTCTTTTGCCCCAGAAAGAAGAAGAATAATTAATAATGAGGTAGAAAAGCTGGTGTCCTTTGGCCTAGTAAGAAAGATAATTATCCAATCCGGTTAGCTAATCCGGTCCTAGTGATTAAGTCTTAAGGTGAACCATGGGTTTGCATTGATTTGACGGATCTTAACAAAGCATGTCCAAAGGTTCTTACCCGCTTCCAGGAATCGACATAATGGTAGATTTGATAGTGGGTTTCAAGCTATTGTGTTTCTTGGACACTTCCAAATGACAGCATTAGATCTATTTGTATTAACCTGATGAAGAGAAAACCTCTTTCATCACAGATATAGGGACTACTACTATTATATCCCCATGCCATTCAGATTGAAAAATATAGGTGTCACCTACAAAAGGATAGCGGATAAGCCTTTCAAGCAACAGATTGGTAGAAACATGGAAGTGCACGTAGATAACCTATTAGTCTAGTCAATAGTCATACGGTAAATAACCTAATATCTGATCTAAGAAAAGTCTTTAAAGTGTTGAAGGGGGAACTAATGAGGCTAAAATCCTAATAAATGCATTTTTGAGGTGTACTTGAGAAAGTTCTTAGGCTGTATGATCTAACAACGAGGAATTGAGGCAATCCTATACAAGATAAAGGCCATTCTCAATAAGAAGTGAAGAGGTTTATGGGTACTTTAATCTGATTCCTATCAAAATCAACTGAAAGAAGCTCATAATATTTTAAAATGTTGAAGAAGGTTAACAACTTCCCATGGACAGAAGATAAAAAGGCTAGTGAAGAGTTGAAACTATACCTGCAAGAAATTCCCCGACTTGCCATCCCTGAGACCAGGGAAATACCTATTCCAATATCTATTGGTCGGAGACTAGGCTATTAGCTCAGGTTGGTAAGAGATCTGTGTGGGATTCAAAACCCTATATACTATGTCAACAAAGTTTTGTAGGGATCTGAGCAAAATTATCCTTACATTGAAAAATGCTAATTATTATGATACAAAGCAAGTTGAGATAGGCCGCCAATTGTGATAGTTATATGTTGATGGAAAATCTAGACAAGGTACAGGAATTAGCAGAAAGCTTCGATTCTTTTTAAGTTAGGAAGATTCTAAAAATAGAAAACACGAATGTCAGTGACTTGTCAAACTGACGACATCACTCTACAAATATTTGGCGAAGCATCTACATGTCTAGGTTTTGGGAGGTTGGGTAATAGATATTCTAGATGTTAAGGGGCAACACAAGAGCCTTGTTGGATGGACCCGATTGTGTTATATCTAACTAACGATAAGCTTCCAGATTCAAAGGCTTACTCCTTTTGAGGTAGAATATATACTGAGGGAGATATAAACATGAGAGAATATGTGGTAGCCACAATAATGCATGGGCCTTAGCTAAAAATAGTGTTTCTTGCTGGATATTACTGGCCTACCATCCTAAAAAAAGCTAAAGACTTGGACAAAAAATGCCCAAAGTGTCAAAACCATGCTAAGATTCCTAATCAGCCAGCTAGTGAGATGACCTTGATGGGAAGTCTTGGCCATTTATCCAATAGGAGATTGATCTTCTGGGACCCTTCCTATAAGCCCCAACCCGATATGAGTACCTCTTGGTCCGTTGGATTATTTCACAAAATAGGTGGAGGTTGAACCCCTCACTTCTATTGCGAAAATTGTTGTAAGAAATTCGTATAGAAAACATTATATATAGGTTTGGAATACCTTATGCTTCGGTGTTAGATAACGGGAAGCATTTTGAAGGACCATTGCAGCAGTATTGTGATGACCTAGGAATTAAGAAATTTCTTAGCTTAGTAGGTCACCGCAAGCTAATGGGCTTGATAAGCTAGTTAAAATGTCAATATTGTAAGATTTGAAAACTAGGTTGGATAAGGCAAAAGGTCTTTAGATTGAAGTTGTCAAGTGTTCTTTGGTCTATCTGCAAAACTCCATATGCTTTAATGGGGGTTTACTCCATTTAGCCTGACTTAATGGTTAGAGTTGGTTATTGTTGTTGAAATTGAAGAACCTAGGAGAAGAACATAAGCTTTTCAAGCTAAGGAGAATTAAGAAGAAATGATGCTCAGCTTGGATCTCGTGGAGGAGCGACTACTATTATCACTCAAGCAGACATCTTATAAGCAAAAGATGGCCTGTATTTTGATTCCAAACTAAAGTAAAGGATCCTCAAACCTGGTGATCTCATACTTAGAGAAAACAAGGTATGTAGAAGGGAAGGAAACAGGAAGCTTGATCCCAACTGGGAAAGTCCTTTTTTGGTTACAGAAGCTAGGAGGATAGAGATTTACAAGCTCACCAAGATGGATGGGAAGCCAGTACCTAGATCTTGGAATGTAGATTATCCTCAAAAATGGTAATTTTAAGCACTTGTGTGTGCTCTTTTAGCTATTTGCTTTTTTAGCTCTCTTTTAATTAATTAGGTTGTAGAATTCTCATTTGAGATAATGAGATCATTCTGGTCAGATAATGGTTGAGTCGAGCTTTTTCTATAATCAAAGGGAGATACACTCCTCATTGCTTGCTTATATAAAGCCCTATTTTAGCAGTATGATTGCAAATTAGAATATATTCAATCTTAACTAATACTATAATAATGCCTAAAAACAAAAAGAAAAACCATTGCCAGGCAAAGAAAAATACAATGTACTCATCTAGGGAAATCCTAAGAGAACTAAGCATCGTGGGGGATCAGGGAAAGGCCACGACCGAACTATAAAGTCCTACCCTCAACTATTAAGGCCTTATATGCATCTAGCATATTTAACAGCCTTACTTGTACTGAATAAGAAAAGAAAGATGTGCACATTATAAGAGAAGAATATGGGTAAAAGCCAAATGAGTAGAAAAAGCAATTGGCCTTAATTGAGGGTATAACCCAAAAAAAAATTATAATGCAAAGCTTGGTTTAAAAGGCTTATATGATTCTAGAAACAGCTTAAGATATTGATTGTCAAAATGGTCAAGTCCTATAATATCATAATCCCAGCAAACAAAAGTATTGGTGAAATTGTCAGAAGAATCACATATCCCGAATGATGGCATTTTCCAACTAGAAGAAGTAGTCAAGTAGCAGAGCTTCCGGGCTTTCCAGTTTGATGATTTGATGTCGCATCCTGCTTAGCTGAGCTAGAAGAATCATCCTCCACATACTCCTCATAAGGAATGCCAAAGGAATTAATCATTTCAAGCACTTTTTGCTTGGCATCAACATCATAATCAGGAAATTAAAGCGGATCAAGTTCTAGATAAGCTTGATCTTCAAAATCCTCCAATGCTTGAGAAAATCCAGCTCAATCAGCTAGGAAAACCAATTTGGACTGAAATTTTTTGGCTTCATAAGACTTCTTTAGCTCGTCAAAGGCTTCCTGAATAACTCTGCTACATTATTGGCTTGAATCTTTGTCACGGTGTCCTATCATTCATCCTTAATTTTCTTAACATACTTCTCTTTAGCTTTCAACTACTCAAGTGTCACCCCCACCTACACTTCAGCTTGCACTGCTCTATCCTCAGCCTGTTTCAGCTTGCCCAAAGCAATGGATAGATCCCCATTGATAGAATGGAAGTTTTGATGTAAGATGTGTAGAGGACCTTCTACTTTAGTCAGACTTTTCAAATTTCATCAGTTGCTAAAGCGCAAGCCACCACTTTCCTTGAGAAAAGATGAACCTATAGGACCAAATAAAGTCAAGGAGAGATAATAGAGATATCAATTACGGAGTACATTTGTAAATGTCCATCATTTCTTGGACAAGGGTAAATTGATTAACATGCTGGGAAGTGGATAGAGAAATGGTTGAAGGCCAGTCATGAGGCATATTAGAACTAAAGAACAATTGTTTTACAAGGGTAAGGAAGCAACCACAGTCATTAAAATCTAACTCCCAATTGGTGGAAAAAACTAGCCACTAACAACGTACTCATAATTTTCAGAATGACAAGCTTAATGTACCTCTTGTGCAAAATAAAAGAAGGAATTTCTAGAGTTTCCCATTCAATTTTAGCAGAAGAAGATTTTCGACATGGCTTAGCATATGCATTTAGTTCAAAACTTGTTCCATACTTATAGGATAATAGGGGCTATTGCTGGAATCAGGACTAGTAGGAGGACTGTTGAAAGAAAAGTCTTGAGGGTTGGAGGATTTTGAAAGAGTCTTAGCAATCTTTCATTTCTTAGAAAAGGGCTCGACTTCTTAAGTCACTTGAGTAGTCTTCTCCAAAAGAATCATTGCACCATGAGGGACATCTTTCAAGAGCAAAATATTGATTGTTATAGGCTCACCTTGAGATGAATGAGAAATGCTAATCAACTTAACAAGGGTTTCTCCCCTAAGGCCTTCACAATATTCAGTGATTCAGGGATTCTCAAACCATCTAGCATTCTTAGCCTTCTTATGGAAGTACTTGCATCACGATAATCAAGAAAATAAGCCATATTCAGCATGGAAGGAAGAAGATTCAAAAGTACCAAGAAAAAAAAATTGCTGTCTAACAAATCAACAGATCGAGTAGCTTGTCTCAGTCCGAAAAATATAAGGTCTTCAAAGAAGGGTTCTCCTACAAAGATAGGTCAATTGGCATTGTCAATTTCTACAATAATATTAGCACCAATGCCCAGAATAGGCAAGTAGATCATTAGTTCTCCAAATGGCATAATACAGGCCAATCTTCGAGATAGACACGAAAAAGAAATTTTCTTACCAAGCAGCAGCTTTCCCAAGGAGATTTAGAACTATTCTGTGAATGCCAAATTTATTTGAATGTACACCTAGTCAAAATCCTTTTTTTGCAAATCTCCTAAGGCCTTAGAAATGAAGCAAAAGTCCTAAGGTACAATTAGCCCTAATGGCCTTGCAGAAAGCTTCAAAATCCACCATGTACATAAAGCCTAGAGGGGGGAATTTGACACCTAATGATAGTTCTAGCCTACTTAGCACTTGTCTTATAAACGGGGATAGGGGGAATCTTAACCCAGCCTCTAATTGCCCTAGATTAATGGTCCTCCTACCAGGTGGTGGATTACTAACATGGCTGCATTCTAAAGGATAGCAAAAATGCATATTGGAAGGGAATGGAAAATATGCCTCATATCTTACACATTTTCTTTGGTCAATAGGGAAGGGTAAAATGAAGCATCCAATTGAGAAGGGTTCATTGCAGTCGTTTCTATTGTGAGAAATCTTTGGTCAGGAAGAATGATGGAATAAGATGAAGACAAACTATAAGTCTTATCTTTAGCACCAAAGCTAGCTATGTGATACAAGAAGACATGTTCAAATCCTTCAAGACATCAAGCTTGTGAATGTTGGAACTCAACAAGTCAATAAAATTAAGTTTGAAGTCCAAGCAAGTCAAGGGTTTGAGTTAGTGAAGTCCAAAGGCCTAAGACTTCAAGACAAATTTGATCCACCATGATTAATGGGTCAAGGAAACACTAGTTTTGGTCATCCTCTAGAATCGACCACTTTAATCCTATTTGATCTAGGATTTAGCTTCAACACTTGTTCTTAGGAGTTTTCATTTTATGCATTGTCTTAACTTGGACAACTGTTAGCCCATATTAGTCTTATAGCCAATTTTTAGTCATGTATGCCAATCCTAAGCCTGTTTGGATTTGGTGAGTTAGAATTCCCGGTGTTAGTAGGACTTCCATGTAGGTTTTTTGGGCTGATTTTCACGTACTTATGGTCCTCTACAGCCAAAAATATTCATTCAATTATTCAATAAAATTTTGTGAGAAATTCTCCAAGTTAACATCCAAAGACTTGTGGTATTTTGCAAGATTGATTCTTGTGCTTGCCAACCAGAATATTATTGGTTCTAGTCTTATTATAGACAATGGTTTAATATCTCGTACAATCAAGAATTGATACTATGAATTCTTGATTTCTTAAACAAAGGGCTTTAAGTCCGTTAAGTCGGAGTTGTTTAAGCGTTCCTGAGTTTCGCCTCAATACTGGGTTTCATCAGTTTATCTATGGGATTTGCATCAAAGTGACATCAAAGCTTTGGGTTCTCTAAACACGTTTGTTTGCTTGTGTTCTCATAATTCCTCTGAGCTTATATCCTTTTTTTTTTTTAATATTCTCTTCTTCAAATTCTAGATTAAAAAAAATTTCAGCCTTGTTCTTGTTCGTATTCTTGTCTTGTTTGTTCATGTTTCTGGAAAAATTGCAACCTTATTCTTGCTCTTTAGTGCTGATTATTGGTGTAATTTTGATCATATGCAAGTGTTAATTCATTTTTCTTATTGCTGAAAAAAATCAATACTGTTCATCGGTATTGTTCCCACAGGGTATTCTTTTTTTGTTAAAAAAAAAAGAAGAGAAATCAGCTGAGCACAAAACCTATCAATTAGGGTTTCCTTGTTTCTATTGTTGTCTTGTTCTTCTAGTTCTGGTCTATTCTTGAGATATTGTTCTGATTTTTTGTTAAATATTGGATTTTTGTTAGAATTTGTGCAGTGGCTTGCTAATTAAAAAAAAAAAAAAAGCAAAAATCGAACCAAGCCCAAAACCTAGCCAAGTAGGGTTTGCACCTCAAAATTGTTTGTCTTGTGCCATTTTTCCTTCTAATCTCAATTTTTTGTGACTTTTTTTATATTGAGGGTACTAAAATCGAACAGCCGCTACTGTTAAATTTTTTTTTGAAATACCGAAAATACACTTGTACCCTCGAGTTAATCCTTTCTAGCTAAAAACCTTATTTTTGTTTTGACCATCTTATTATTTGAATCTCTAAAGTGCTTTATGCGCGTTCTTTGTTAATTCAATTTTCCATTACTTTGTTTTTTTTTTTTTTTGTTTCCTTAGTCTATAATTACCAATTCTGTTCTAAAGTGTTAGTAATTATTTGTACCATTCTTGTTGCGTACTTGTCAAGTCTGCAAAAGACTTTGAAGGAGTATTTATACGAGAGGACAAAGGCAAGCTTGGTGAGCTCTTTAAAGGAGTAAAAGTCTTGAATTTGAGTGAAACATGAGTAAAATAGTGTGCATCTTCAAATTTAAGCATAAACACTAAGGAAGTGTTGTGAGCTCCTTTATTTTACTAACCCTATCTATCAAAAATCTTTTGTTTCTTCTTGTTTTTGAACTTTTGTAGGTTTAAAATGTCCTAAAATGAGAGAGTCCAAAGTTTAATGCCTTAGAATCTAATTTTGCCAAGATGGCAAGGTCTCTTGAAAGTATTCAACGCTCTCTCGAGACATTAGGTATGGCACAAAATGAGCCTAGTTAGAAATATAGCAGAGGTGAGCCTTATGCTCGCACAATGAAACACTCTCGTTGAGGTATGTGTCTTAATTACGATTCCAATTACTATGAATCTAATGACAAATTGTACGATGTAGGGACAAGATCAAGGAATTGTTGACATGCTCGAAATGATGAGCAGGAGGTAGATTTTTTTGAGAAACCTACCTTGGTGATTTAGTGGGCACTTCACGCTCAACCCAAAGAGGATGATCAAAATGTGATACAACGTTCTAATATTTTCTTCACTAAGTGTGTGGTTCAAAATCATGCATGTGGTTTGATCATTGATTGTGGCAGTTGCGTGAATGTAGCTAGCCAACTCATGGTACATAAATTGAATTTGCCAACCACTAAAAATCTATGTCCATATAGATTACAATGGTTAACTGAAGGTGGTGAATTAAAACTTACTAAGCAAGCTTTAATTTCTTTAACCCTTGGAAAATTCAAGGATGAGGTTTTATGCAACGCAATGCCTATGCATGTTAGCTATATTTTGTTACGTAGGCCATGGTAATATGTCTAAAAAGTACACATGATGGATATCCAAATAAGTATTGTTTTGAAAATTATAGTAAAAAGATTACTCTTAAGCCATTACTTCCGGATCAAGTCCATAATGATCAAATTTACATTAAAAGATCATATGAAGAACATGATAAATTGTTGTCCAAAAAATGAAAGAAAAGTAAGGAGAAAGCCACCTCCATATGTCTAATCCTAATGAAAAATCAGCTCTAATGTTAATTCCAAAGGAAGATCACTTGTTCATCAAGGGAAAAAATTTTAGGAGTCTTTATCTTTTGTTGCCTATTGATTTTCTTCCAAGTTTTTTTGTGCGGCCATTCAAAGAAGCAAGTGGAGATAATTAAAAGTTTGAATTGGCACCTTCCACATTCATCAAGAGATGATGCCTTTATTTTACAAGCCATTTTCCCAACATCCATTTTCAATATTGGTGTTTGATACTTTTGCGTTTGATCCGCATATATTGCACCTTTTCTTGCTTTAGTGAGATCATTTGTTCAAATTTTTGTCTACTTTGTTTAATGTTTGTCCTTCATATCCAAGATCGAATTCAAAGATGAATCCTTTCGAGAACGGACGAAATGATACAAGAAGAGATGTTCAAGTCCTTCAAGACATCAAACTTGTGAATGGTGGAGCTTGACAAGTCAATAAAATCAAGTTTGAAGTCCAAGTGATATACTCGTAAAGGTATGTGTCGTATATTTTATGTATCGTTTACCTCCGTTTTAATGTAATTTGAGCAAGAATTGAGTAATTATGAGCTAAAATGGTTTATTTAGAGTTTTTAGGGTTTGAGTGAAGAAAGCATCCAAATTGATCACAAAAGTGGAGGAGAATTGAAAAATTGGAAGTTACGTGCACCGACGAAGAGTAATCTTATACAGTTTGGTAGATTGAGCATAACTTCCTTCTCTGAGATTCAATTGAGGTGATTCAGTATATTTTGGAAAACTGAGACATAGAGATACAACTTTCATGTTTTGCATTTTCTAGAATTTGGCCTTCATCATGGTCAAAATTGAGGAGGAAATTAAAATTATTTCTACCCCTAGCGCCTAGGCACGACAGAATTGTAGCTTCTAGGTGCCAACTCCAGAAGTCCCAAATCTTGGTTCTTCCAAGCACGCCCAAGCATGACACAAGTGCAGCACCCAGACGCCGATCGACGGATAGGTCATATAAGGTTACTTATATTGTCCAAGAAAATCTTCCCGTGGGCCCATTTACATGAGAAATCGTGTGCTATCATTTCGGAGCTCCAAAACTCTAAAAACAACTATAAATATACCAAGAGAAAGGGAGGAAATCATCATAATCATCAGCCATCATTAGTTTCTTAGTTTTCAATCGTTAGAGCGATAATTTAGCCGTAAGGTAGATTTTCTCAATTGTTCGAGCTAAAATTTCATTCTCTTATCAACAATTCAAGACTCAACGATCATTGACATTCATTTTCGCTATAATTACTCAGTTTGATTTAGTTTTGTGGAATTTAATTTTTGTTCTTAAACTTTCTTCTTCCTTAATTATCATTCTTGTTTTATCGCTTTTAAAATTCTTAATTGCTTCCGTAGTTTAGTAATTAGGATTTTATTGGTCTTGCTTTTATATGATAGATTAATTTAATTTCTCATTCTTGATTAAATTATCGCAAGTAGAGTAGATTTAAATTGGGGTTTTTCTTGATTATATTTAATTTCCTTTCCATAAGGTTAGAATTTTACATCCTTGCCTTTATTTTAATTTCATGTGATTAAATATAGTTTAAGCTTAGTGAAAAACTCCAGATTAATTTGTCTAACTAGTAAATAGGCTTGTGAACCTAGTAATTGTTCCAATAGTTCTCATGGGAACGATCCTTACTTATTCTATATACAATCTCACCTCATACACTTGCGACTATGTAGGAGTTGAATAGGATAATTAATGTTTTCTTTATTACTTGTTTATTGTTCTAAAAAACCTAATCAATATTCTACCGAACACCAAGCAAGTCAGGGGTTCAAGGTAGTGAAGTCCAAAGGCCTAAGACTTGAAGATGAATATGATCCACTATGAAGAGGTCGAGGAAACTCTAGTTTCGGCCATACGCTAGACTAGACACTTTATTCCTATTTGACCTAGGATATAGCTTTAATACTTGTCCTTAGGATTTATTATTTTATGTGTTTTCTCAACTTGGATAAGTGTTAGTCCACATTGTTAAGAAGTCTTATAGCCAATTTTTAGTCGTGTGTGCCAATCCTAAACCTGTTTGGATTTGGCAAGTTAGAATTCTTGGTATTGGTAGGACTCCATGTAGGGTTTTTGGAGCTGATTTTCATGTTACTTATACCCCGTGCAGTCAAAAATTTTCATTCAACTATTCAACAAAATTTTGTGAGAAATTCTCCAATTTGTTTTCGAAAGACTTGTAGTACTTTGCAAGATTGATTCTTGTAATTGCCAACCAGAATACTATTCGTTCTAGTCTCGTTATAGACAACAGATCAATATCTCATATAGTAGAGATCTGATAATTGAATTCTTGATATCTTAGTCAAATGATTTAAATCTGTCTAGTCGGAGTTGTTTAGGCGTTCTTGGACTCCGCATCAATTCTGAGTCTCATCAATTTATCTGCAGGGTTCACATCGCCATGGCAATAGGGTGTTCTATCTTCAAGGGTATGAGTAAGAAAGAATGCAGAGAAAGCCCAGACGAGATAAGATGGCTGATGTGATAAAATCCTGATCAATTGAAAAGACAGTCATCTAGAAAAGGAAGCAACTGCGTAATGCTAGCTAAATCTTTTTGGAATTTGAAAAGACATAGAAAATCCTGTCTAAAAGAAGCCGTTTAATTGCCTCCTCCTAAAAGGGGGGCTCTTGGGATAAGAAGTTGTAATCCTATGCACATATTTTTTAGCTTGAAAATGCAATGGCTCATTGAAAACAGCAGCTATAATATCATCGGTGGATGGTCAAAGTTCTTTTTCATTGAAACTTTGATCAATTTGAAATCCAAGGATAAATTGGATTGGGAACTTAAGATGAAAAAGGGGATGTTGATAAACCCCAATTTGGTTAGTTACTTGCATAACCAAACTATACCTCTGAGAAGGATCACTACCACTAAGGTTGATAGGAGTGACAGGGTTCGGACCCTTCACCAAAAAAAAGTCTTGACTCCTTAAACATCCTGAACAACCTACAAATTCCTTAAGAATAGGACATTGTCTTTAAATAATAATGATGACCTAGCCAACAAACCAAGTAAGTTTTTGGCTATCTTAAACACTTTCATATTGCTTATTGATTTGATAACTTGGTGCCTAACTCAAGCATCGGAGTGATCCCATGAGATAATTCCCCCAAATTCTTTGATTTTATTTTGCATGTTGATCAGGTCGCCGAATAAATTTCTGCATTATCAACAGAGGAAGCAACTTTTTAAAGTAATAATCAAACATTCAACCAGCCAACTTGAAACCATAGAAACTTTGTCCATGCTAAACATTTTGTTTCATAATAATTAATCAAATAAAAACAAACACCATCTTATTTAATTAATTTAGATTATCTAAAGTAAAATCTAAGGTATGCACATACAGTCTATCATAATACTAATCCTTTTGCCGCTAACACTATGTTTTATATCAGTACATCACCTTGATGAACAACACAACATTAGATATCAACTACAATCCTCAAAGCTCAAACTTTTTTTCATGCAAAAGTGAAAATGTTGATTCTATTCTAAGAAATGTAAAATGAAAATGCAAGACTTTTATCCAAATATTTTCAAGGGAAAGAGAAATTTTCTTTTTTATTATTAAATTTATTGAGATTTTCAACCTTAAAAGATCCTTTCCTATCATTGAGAAAGAAAAACTTATTTTTCATTTGTTTATGTGATCTAAAGATTTAAAGTATAGTATTGTATACTAGATCTACTTAAAATATTTCTAAATGTAACTCGTCCTTTAGTCCAAATAGCAAGGTGATGATACAATTGTTAGTTGCCTACGTGACACTAGATATTTATATAATATGTTTGTGGCAAACTCATTAAGGGCATTTGTGTAATTACTTGTCATAGTTGGCACACATCGTGGCCCAGACATCCCTAATCACCATCGATAAATAGGGGGTTCTTGAGCCTTAAATGTAACCTAACCTCTCCTCATTAGTGCAACTCTTTTCTCTATTCTCTGTCAAAATTATCTTTCTCTAACATTCCATAAACATCAATTGGCATTGTTAGCTGATTGTGAAATTGTAACAAAAAAAACCATTATTTTCTCTTATTTTCTATTTGTTCTTTCCATTTTACTGTAAAAGTCATCCCAAATTTACAAATTCTGGCAATTCGACAAGTTTAAATCTAAATTTCAATCATTTTTACCTACTAAAAGTTTGCAAAATGAAGAACTGAGGAGGATCTAGGCGTGCAAATAGCAAAGAAGAGACAGGTGATAATCAGCATCTTCTTATTGAGAACGCCGATGAGGAAGAAGCCAGAATTTCTTTGGATGATCAGCAGAAGCAGAACAATGTTTTGCAATATATTTCTAACCATTTTGAATCTTTTTGGGCTTTCATGGAGTGACGAGAGAACTGAAATCCATCTAAGCAATGAAACCTGGCAAAAAGATCACGAGGTAAAAAATCGCACCCCGATCGCCGCCCTAGCAAGCAACCTGCAAATGCCATGAGCAAAAATGACCTGAGACATAAAATCATTCATTCTCGATCTCTGGATCAACTTGAGCACTCTTAAACTGAACTAGTTGACTAAATGGACCATTAATTCATCAAAGAATTAGTGCACAGAGGTCCAAATTAGTAGAACTAACAAGCACCTTCCCAGCTATTTCTAAACAAGTCAAGAAGTAAAGTCTTGAGAGAAAAATTCAAGAAGTTCTGAAGAAAAGGAATTTAGTTCCATTTTCTCAAAAGTGGACAGAGATCCATTCACCATGTTAATTAAAATGGAGCCTTTGCTAGCACAATTCAAGTAGCCAAACTTGGACAAATACAAGAGTAATAATTATCCTTCAAACCATATTTCTCATCTATGACGGTAATGAGCCTCTATGGGTACAATGACGCTATTCGATGTAAACCCTTTACCACCACCCTCAGAGGTCCCACTCAAAAATAGTTCCATGAGTTACCTATGAACTCCGTGACAACATTCCATACGTCCTTCCTCAATCATTTTCAAAACAAATCAATAGTGCAAAAGGAAACATCTCATTTGATAAACATCAGACAGAGGTCTAATGATTGAGTCACTAAGCTAATATGTGGATCATTTTCATAATGAAGCAGTTCAAATCAAGAATAGAATGAGAAAATAATGACTACTGCTTTATGTAGGGTACGACCCAGAGCCTTTAAAGCAAAATTGGCCAAGAAAATGCCCTCCACATTCCTCGAACTATTAGAAAGAGCTTCTAACCACAAACTAGGAAAAGAGTCCAACAGAATCAAACATGAACTCTATGAACCAAAGAAAGGCTGAGACAAATCTGGTCCATACCTTTCCTTGTCTTAAAATAAAATCACGGATCAATTGGGCTATCCCAACCACAAGCCTTTGGTAGATCAGGTTGTGTACCCGAATAACAATATTGATAACCAACCGCCAAGGACAAAATTTATACCTGATACAGAATTTATACCATTAAACACTCCGAGGAAGGAAATATTGTATCAGGTACAACACACAGGATTTTGGAGTGCCTTCCTCTGATAGACTGGACCAAAATAGAGAGACAAGTCCAAATATTGTGCTTTGTTCATAGCTAGCATGGCCATGATACAAAGGTGTGCAACCACCTCAAGATTGGAATTGAAAGAGCCATTTAGGATGACCACCTGCAATGATTCATCCGAAAAGCAATTGCAAAATTTAGAAGGAATAATAATCAAATGGATAACCGACTCGTACCTCTGAAATATCCTCCCCATTAACAGAACCAACAAATAGTAGAAAATTACCCTCAAGATGACCAGTAGACAAATATTGCAGAGGTTGATCAAGACTATTGCTAGAGGTCTGGCAAAAGGAGACTCTAACAATGCAAGGAAAAAATATACTAGATATGCCCCTGAGGGCTAAGACAGGAAAAATGGTTGAAGCCCTTCGTGAGCCTCGACTATACTTCCAACGACCCCCCATTCCTAGCCGAATGTGACATAATGACCCAATTGTAATACATGTTCAAGTTGAAGGCTATGAGATGCATAGGGTCTTTGTTGATACTGGCAATTCTACCGATATCATTTTCTGGGGTGGTAGGAAAAATATGCACATTGATTCATCCCTAATTCATCTCTTCAAGACTCATCTGGTCAATTTTACAGGCGACTCAGTAATGCCAAGAGATCAAATTATGTTGCCTTCAACTAGAGAGTTGAGATGACAATTTTTGTCATCGTTAAAAAAGATAGTTCTTATAATATAATCCTGAGCAGACCCACACAGTACACATATAGGATCTTACCCTTAGTATTTCACATAGGCATAAAATTCATGATGAGGGATGAGTTATAAGGCTATGTAATTGGTAATCAGCCGAAGGCATAGGCCTAATAAATGATGTCATTCTGATTTCAATCTCAAATAACATCAATGGCAGACAAGGCCTACCTCAAAACATTTGATGCCAAACCTTCTGCTTTGTCTTCGCCTGAATTACCTATGTTACCAGACCCGAAGGGAAAAAGAAAGCCAAAAATAGAGCCAGAGGATGAAGTTCCAATTAAGAGGTAGCCCTTGATCTGAGCCTTCTAGATCAGAGAATAAAAATAAGGACCAACGAACCCCCTATGTGCCATTCTGCTAGCCAAGTTAAAAGATTTTCTCATCAAGCTTTTGTCTGAGTACAGGGATGTTTTTTCTTGGATTGTGAAGGATATTCCATGCATTCCTCGAGAAATCATTAAACATAATCTAGGCATCGACCTAGCCCATAAACTAGTCAAGTAGAAGAATCGTCTCTTCGGGCCAGAACATAGTATAGTGATTGAAAAAGGTTGATAAGATCCTTGTAGCCAGAGTAACTAAAGAAGTCATGTATCCTACTTGGCTATGTAATCCTATGCTTATAACAAAACCTGATTCTTCTTGGCAAATATGCCAAGATTTTACTGATTTGAATAAAGTTTGTCCCAAGGTCAGCCTCGGATCTACATTGTAGTTGATTCTTTTGTCAGATTTTTTATCCTATATTTCTTAGATGCCTTCAAAGGTTATCATTAAATCTATATAGCAAAGGAAGATGATGAAAAGACCTCCTTAAATTTGATTAGTCATTAATTTTTTATACTTCGCTTAATCATTTTTCCTGAGAACTGAGTCTCCAAGCCTTATATGCTTGTGCTTCACCATACAATTGTAATGTTTAGTCATTAATTGTTTATACTTCGCTTCTCAAATAGAAGCATCTAGACTTTTTCTTCCAACAAATCTAAATTGAATATTAAGGCTTTATCATTTTGTTCAGGATCATGCAGGGCTATTTAAGCCAAGGTAAACCTGTTTCTGTTGGAATAACAGCTTCTGATCTGTATATGAGGCTAAAAAGCATATTGCCCATTAACAGTTTGAGGTTTCATTCTGTAAGCCCAAAGAACACTCAGCAGCTCATCAACCCAAGCATTTTTAACTCGCTCTAATAGAGTCTTGAGACCCGTGAGAAGAGTTCTATTACATACTTCAGTTGACCATTTGCCTGAGGATAAGCTACCGAAGTGAAGTGCTGCCTTATCCCTAGCCAGTATAGAAACTTGCAAAAGATTCCCTTTTAAATTGTTTTTCATTGTCCGAGACAAGAACTGAAAGAAGGCATTCTAAACCGACATATAATATTTTTTCATAAGAACTTCTCAATTGACTTAGCAGAAATTGATGCTAGTGGTTCAATTTCAACCCATTTTGCAAAATAGTTAATTTCCATAACCAAAAACTTCATTTTCCCTACTCCCTTATGTAATGGCCCCAACCTATTGAGTAAATGGCCAAGAACTCTAAATTGGAACCTTGTCTGACCTGAGCCTCCAAGTATTGGAGCATGTATTTGACATTTATGGCACACCTAGACTAAGTCATCCATGTCAGAATATAGTGTTGGCCAATAATATCCATCAAGCAATACTTTCCCAGCCAAACTCCTTGGACCTACGTTGCTGCAACAAATTCCTTCATAGATTTATCTTAAAATGTACCTTGCTTCGAATGGACAAAAACATCTTAATAGAGGGAAAAGGTAGGACCTCTTGTAAAGTATACCTCTAACTAGTATGTACTTGGTTACCCGATACATAACTCGATGAGCTTCTACTAGATTTTCTTTTCTTCGGTAACATGTTATGCTCAAGATATTGTACTATAGGTCTTATCCAATCGAGATCTGTATCAATATCCATAACTTTTTCCACTAGATCAATAGACCATGCACTCTGAACTTCCATGAGAATCTCCTTAGTAAGGTGAGAGTAAATTGCTAAGGCCAATTTGGATAATGCATCTGCATAAGTATTTTTGGCTCTAGTCACCTTTACAAGTTCTACTTTTTTGAATTGTGATTCCCATTTACTTATCTCCTCAAGATATTTCTTTAAAACCACTCCTTGAGCCTCAACATTTCCAAGACTCTGATTGACAACGAGCTGAGAATCACATGTGGGTTTTTAATGTCCAAGCTCTCATCTTATGAACGAACTTCATTTTGCATATGAGCGCTTCATATTCCTCTTCATTATTCATCTCTTGAAATTTAAATCTTAGAGCATAAGTCAAATGATCTCTTTCTGAAGTTTGGATAATGATCCTTGTACTAGATCCGAATTCACATGAAGCTTCATTGAGTCCATCTCCACATGTAATTCTCAAGCAAAATCATTCCGTTCATCTTTTATGGTGGGTTCCAAGGACATTATTAGTTCCAATTTTTTTGACCCATAATTTTCAGCTACAAGGTCAAAAGCACTTGTACCTTAATGGTTGTCTAAGGTCTGAACTCAACATCAAACTCAAAAAGCTCTACTAACCACTTTAACATTCTTCCTAAGACATTCAGTGTAGTTAAAATATTTTTTTAAGAAAAATTCGTTGACAAAATTATATGTGCCCATGAAAATATGGTCTCAACTTCGAAACCAAAGTGATTAAAGTGAAAGCAACCTTTCTATTAGTGGATAATTCTTCGTTGGTCCTTGAAGCACCTTACATGTGAAATATATTGGAAATTGTTTTCCCTTCTCATTTTCTCTAAGAAGAATCGAGCTGACTTCTAGGTCCAAAGTGGATATATACAAATATAATGGCTCATCTTTTTGAGGTAAAACAAGCATCAGCATGTTACCCAAATATTCCTTGAGTTTAAGACATGAAGTCGAAGGTTTTCTGAGCTTCGACCATTCATTGAAAATTATCCACCTTTTTTGTGATTTGATAAAACATCAACCCACTTTCAGCAGATTTAGACAATAATCGATTCAGAGTTGCCATTCTTCCTGTTAATCTTTGTACCTCTTTTACCCAAGTCGGAGGCTTCATGTCAATGATGGCTTTCATTTTTTCTGTGTTCGCCTCAATGCCTCAGTCAGATATTATAAAACCCAAAAATTTTCCCAAGGGAACCCTAAATGTATATTATTGGGGTTCAACCTCATTTGAATGGACCTTAGAGTGTTAAATGTCTTTCTTTAAGTCTTCAATTATTTCCTCAAAAACCTTACTTTTGACGACCATATTGTCCACATAAACTTCCATATTTTGACCTATCTGAGACTTTAATGTTTTATTCACTAGTGTTTCATATGTTTCTCTAGCATTTTTTAGCCCAAAAGGCATAATGAGATAAGCTAGCGAAGTTGAAGGCACTAAAAAATTGCATCTGCATCCAAATTGGGAAGGCCCTTATAGGGTGATTGAAATTCATAGATCGGACTATTATAAACTCGTACATAGGAATGGGGATCCATTACACCAGATGTGGAATATTATAAATTTAAACAAATATTATCCAGGACTGTAATAGTCCTCTTCTTCAAAATAAAAGGCAATGAAATAATATTTTCTTAAGTATTGTTCGGCAGTATTTTTCCTTTCTCTCAAAAAAGGAAAGAAGAAAGCATGAAGTATTTGGAAGGCTAGGTCCTAGTGGTCCCCTCCCGAGAAGAGTTGTCCTAGACCCCCCCTCCCCCGAGGTGGTAAAGTAACCAGGATCAAGACTCAGTTAAAAGCATAAGTGTTAGGAGGGCTTAAACCTAGTAGTCTCTTCTCGAGACGAGTTGCCCTGGACCCACCGATGTGCTAAAGAAACTAGGATTAGGACTCAATCAAATGAAAATATTAAACTAAAAAAGAATGAGTGTTAGGAGGGCTAAGAACTAGCGGTTCTCCCTCTCAACCACGAGCTGCCCTAAACCCGCAGGGATGCAAAAGTGGCTAGGATCAGGACTCAAGTAAAAGAAAATATGAAACTAAAAAACATAAGTGTTAGGAGGGTTAAGGCTTAGTGGTCTCCTCTCGAGAAGAGTTGTCCTATACCCGCCAAGGTTCTAAAGTGCAAGGATCAGGACTCAAGTAAAGCGAATATAAAACTAAAAAAGTGTGAGTGTTAGAAGGGCTGAGACATGGTTGTCCTCCTCGAGACGAGCTGTCTTGGACCCACTTAGGTGCTAAAGTGGCCTAAATTAGGACTCAAAGAAAAGAGCAAATATAAATAAAAAACATTAAGAAGAAGAAAAAGAAGCATAATTAATAGATTTGAGAACTTCATCAAAATTCTTCAAGTTCTGCTTCATAGCATGCTCCACTTTACATAACTTGAGTATAAAATAAGAGTTAAATGTAATAATATACAAGTTTTATACTTAGACAAATTTTAGCATGAGTAGCAAAAAATATAAGTGTTTTAGCACTTAGAATTTTTCAAGTATGTTTAGCCTGAGTAAGGCATGTTTTTGTACTTAGAAAATTTTCAATTATACTTAACTTTTGAAAAGCAATGGAAGAGCTAAGAAGTAGATTATGCAAGAAGAAACAGTAAGCCGAATTTTAATAAGGATTAAAATCTTTACACGAGATAACTCCTAAAAGCTATTACAAAGAAGAGCCTCTGAGGCTGAGAAGTAGCAATTGAAGATTCAGTAGCAGCAGCAGCAGTATTTGAAGCAGGATTAAAAGAAGGACCCGGCTGTTCAGAAGCAATGTTAGCAGTCCTACTTACCTCAGAAGTCTCAGGAAGTGGCAGAAAAGCCTTGAAATCCTTCTCCATAACATCCAGCATCTCCTTGTTAATTGCTTAATTATAAGGGGTTCCCTCATATAAGCTTGGGTTCCTTACCCGAAGGTTGCATGCTAAGGTGAACCCCATGATAAGAGCTTGCTTGGTGAACTCCTTAAGCTTTTTATCTACTTCCTTTGAGGTTAGCAAATTCATTCCTATCTCGGATTTTTAACTTGGCTTCTCTAGAGATGAATTGAGCTTCTGCAACTTGGCAATCCTCATGAGCTTTTTGAAGCTCCTCTTGAGTCTTAAGGGGCTTCTCATCTCGTTCAGCAACATCCTTCTCTAAAGTTTCCTTTTCAAGATACAACTAGTTCATTCGTGTTTTCAACTCATCCATCTCCTTCTTCCATTCATCATATTTTTCTACTGCTGCTAGTTGGCACTTAATGTAATAAGCATCAATTGCCTTTTTCACTTCATGCTCAACTGCTTCCCTAACAGCTTCGTTTGCTCTTCTACCTACCTTGGCCTTTAGGTGTGCTATTTCTTACTTTCGACCATTCATCTCTGCTATATGGCCTGCTTCACTATCAGCCACGATAGAAAGAATAGAAACCATTTGCAAAGGTAGCAGCGAGTGGAGAGAGTAGTTAGCAGCTTAGAATAAAAGATAAGAATTTTTAAAAAAAATAATAATATATATAGTTGTGGTTTGAAGAGATTTTACATTCATCAGGGAGACGTGCAGCTCATGCATTCGTTGCTGAGGTGTGAGGCACCTCATGTACTCCTTGTCTCATGGCGGGCAATAGCCTTGGCTTGTTCATGAGCAACTCTGGCATATTGGCCTCTGTCATTGAGATTCAAGTTGGGACAAGGTCTGAATTACATATTCCCAGTATTGGGAAAAGGACTGACTACCTTTTGAGCCCATCGAAGGTCTTGAGACCTAGTACCTTTTTTCTCTTCCTCGGGAGTTGGTTTCTTCTTGACTAAATGGGTTTGCCACTCAATAACATTAAGATTGTTAGTAACGCGAAAGGCAATAAGACAAGTTCAAGGAAAGGGATGCTCACCTTGAGAAGTTATATATTTGAGAGTTGGGTTTCTAGAGCTCTGCTCGACATATCGAGTAACAAGGCTTGAAACAACAGGAATGCGGCTTGACCCCCTAGCAGTGCCAATAGAGATGGTAGTAATAAGCCTTCTATCTTCTTCAATATTAGGGCATCATATCTGACCCAACAGAAATTGAGGCTCGGGTCCTTTTGCGAGTGACCCAAGCTGAGGCATTGTAGTAATACTTGCAGTTATCATAACTGATCAACTGCTTGAAGCATTAATAGTAGCAACTGCAGCTGCAGCCATCTTGTTGACATCGATAAAGGTGGATCCTAGAACAGCATCCACCAATAGAGTAAGGGAACCATTGGTTGTGATTGTCTCAATGGTAGCAGTTGCAATTGCCTTGGGGATCGGATGAGCCGATGAGCTATAGCCCAGAGACAAAAGCAGTTAGGACAACACTTCTAAGGAATGCACCAAGACCTATAAGCAGCAAACAGAATAAGTTCCCAATAAAGGAGGAGCAAAAGTGGAAACAAGCAAATAACTATTAATATTTCAAGATATATGTCAAACTTTCATATAATCAAAGTCATCTGCAACATTTTGACCAGGAAATAGCCCAACCTAGGTTAAAATGTCATGGGCTAATATGACTAGATGACCTCCAATAGACATAGTTTACTCTCAGGGTGGCTTTTAAACACGTTTTGGCATCATTAGAGTCCTTTGACTCAGCATTCTGAACCGTAATAGACTCCTTAACCAATTCTAGGAGCTTTGAGGCATTGCTGGGTCAAGATATTGGGCATAGAACCTTCTTCCAATCATGGATGGAAGAGGGGTTGCCCGTGGTTTGTTGCTTCCCAGGAGCTCAGGAAGACACAAAAAGAAAGCTATGGTTCGAGGTCAATTTTAACATTTTCCTAAATGTCTTTAAGGACAAGGGTACCTCGTATAATTTACACATTGTACAAAATCCAACTATTACCCTAATTCCATTAAGGGTTAGCTAGGACACGCTGATAATGCAACAGTTCAAAAGTTGACATAAAATTGAGAAAAGGGGAAGTCTAATGCCTGCCTCAAGCTTCTCTTGATAAATGGTCATATACCCAGGAGTGGGGTCGGTGACCTCGGTCCTCGGTTAAAGACAATTTTCAATTAACATTTTTGGCAAATTGGGGTATAAGTCTCTTAGATGCCTAATGGCCTCGGCAAAAAGAGTATTCTGGGTATTGACAGTTTGAAGCCCTTCGTAGTCATTTACGAAGGCTGGCAAGAAGAAGGTTCCCCTTGAAAATTTAGGAGCGGCTAGAAGAGCCTTGTTATAAGGATTTAGAAGTAAGTCAATTGGGCCCGTGCGACTAGCAGACTGATGGGAACTAATGAAAGAAGAAGGAATGAATGTACCAGCCATTGTTGAGTTCTCTACAAAAAATCTAGAAAAATCTAAAAAAGCTTGAAGAGGTTGAAGGTTTAAAAGCCTGAAAGTAAAAATTAAGTACAAAATCAAGGAAGATAGGCAACTGGGAAGGGTTTCAGGTCAAACTTCTGGGTTTCAAGAATATGTCTAAAAGGAAAGATAGTGGAATCACAAGAAATAGATGCAACTAGGGAAGGAATCTGAAAATTTAGAAACTTGGAAGCAGTTTTTGCAAAAGAGTAGCAGCGGCAAGCACACAGTGAAAGGAAGATTAGATGAAGGCAAAAGTGGCCAACATTTCTACATTAGGGTATATATACCAAAATAGTTTTGGCCAATGGTCTTTCGTGCTTTAATTTGGCTAGGTCGGTTAACAAAAATGGGTTTTGCCAAAATTAGCAATTAAGAAGGAAGTTATTGAGGAAGATGGCAGTAAATAAGGGAGCAGGAAACGAAGCAATTTTTGATGGTTTTGAGAAAAAGAAATCATGGTTAAAGTTTGAAAAGACAAATTTCTAGCTGTCTTGAATGTTAAGAGTCTAACACTTGTAAGCTGAATGAACACTTGGCAGTAGATTGAAAGGGACTCGTAATTCAAGAATATGAGGTTTAGACAGGTCGGGATCTCAGCTCAGAAAGGTTTGGGATTAGTAGTTAAGAAGGAGGGGCTTTTGCTCTTCAACTATTGGGGCCATTTGGATTTCAGCTCGTTAAAATCTTGAAATAGGCCTTGGATTATAGACTTTTGGCTTAGGGACTTTATGATCTTCGGGTTGGGAAAGAACTTGTAGCTTGGGGACATTTTAGTTTGGGGGTCTTCGAGCCAAAAAGAAAATTTGAGAACCTTGGCTCATAAAGAAAATTTTAAAATTCAGCTCGTAAAAGTCATCAAGGCAAGTTCTGGTTCAGAAACTTCGTCTTAGTATCAATAAAAGTTTTGGATTTAGATTTCAAATTCAAGACTCGAGAATAAAGTGAGGACTCCCAAATAATATGGCTTTTAGTTCGGTAAAATCTCACCATAAGGCAACAAAGAGCTTCAGCTCGGATTGAAATAGTTAAAGTACAAGAAGCTCGGAATGGGGATTTCAATGTAATAAGTCAACTTGACTCTAGAGTTACATCTAGCATAGAACTGAGAGGGCTATTGATTATGCAGTTGTTAGTTGTTTGCATGGCACCAAATATTTATAAAATATGCTTATGTGGTAAGTTCATTAATGGCATTTATGTAATTACTTGTTATGCCTACTTGGCACGTATCATGACAGCCGGACATCCCTAATCTCCATCTATAAATAAGGGTTCCTGAATCTTAAATATAACCTAACCTCTCCTCATTAATACAATTATACAACTCTTTTCTCTCTCCTCTATCCAAATTCTCTCTCTCTAAAATTCCACAAACATCAAGGCCACTATTTTGGGGAGCCCTTACTTTTCAAACTAAAATAGCCTAAAAATTCCCTAATAAAGATAACATGATGCTTTGTATAATTGTACTCATCCATTTATGTATATATATACTAGAATTGGCTGATTGTGCTATGCACAGTCTATGCCTATCCAAATACTTTGTTCTAGTATTGTAGGTAAAGTATCGTATTTAGTTATTACAATTGAAAGTGAAGACAATTTCAAGGATTAATTATAATAATTGCATAATATTATTATGCTAGTGGTGTAGACAAAAAATATTATAAAACAAATATAAAACTGTTAAATTCACCCAAAGAATTGGCTACGAGATATAATTTAAGTAGCAAACTTCATAATTTTACCCTTTTTATTATACATTTCATTACAATTCTAAAAACTAACTTCACCTCAGGAATTAATCGAAAATTAACTCCTTTTATTATTTTAACATTCTAAGAATATTATAAAGTACAAAACACAGTAGATAATGTATAGGACAATGCATCATTTTGACTTTTGTATGAACTATATTTTAAATTACATATTCTATATTTTAAATTACAGGTTCACATTTTTTCTAATACATCATCACAAAACACAAAAACTAATTTGCTAGAAACCAAGAATTCAACATTTTAACCAATTGCATGTGCAATTTATAGAACTAAAATAAGTTATTTTTGTAATTTTATTCTAAAGTAAAGAATAGAAAGCAAGAATTTAAACATAATATAATTTTTCAATGGAAAATTAACATAAAGAAAGGCCTTCTCTATCAAATGCCACACTAATTTCATGGTGAAAATGAACTAAAATACAGATGAAACACATACCAGAGAAAGAAGAGGACAAAGTAGAATCCCACAAACTGAAGATTTGTATTCCACAACTTTTGTGTATTTATACAATCTATCCACACCATAGAAATCATGAAAGTCTCACTTAACATCTCTCAATTATTACAGGAAGCCAAAGGTTGAGAAGTCCAAACGATTGGAGGAAGAAGTATAATTGTTGGTCTACATCTCCTTGTCAAAATGGACATTTGGAAATTCTAAAGGCTTGAGGAATGAATTTTAGTTTGCCAGCGATTCTTCAATTTAGTGCTTCAACTTTGGGCTAAGCGAATGTATTTAAGTTCAGTTTAAGCCACCATTTTGTGAATATTAATTTTGGCCGGAGTTAGTATTGGGTTTGCAATAAACATAACCTCATATACTCCAATTTAATTTACTGGTTCAACTTTGGGCTACACAAATGTGTTTAAATTCAACTTAAGCCAACATTTTGTGAATATTAATTTGGGTCAGAGTTAGCATTGGGCTTGAAATAAACATATGCTCATATATTCTAAAAAATTGGCCTCATGGAATTTGCCAATGTTCAATAGTCACCTAATAAATTCAGCCCAAAAAATTATTCAAATCCTATTGTCACAAATGTTGGAGTTGTTGGATTTTAGTTGGTTCAATAAATATCTCAAACATTCAATCCAATGCACCAAATGGAAATTGCCAAAACTCTCAATTTGGAGTGCCAAGTGTCAACACCAGAAGCTGCTACAGTTTTTAGATTGTTTTCTTTTATTATAGGTAGATATATGAAATTGTTTAATGCTCATTACTACCGTTGTAGGAAATTTTTTGACTTCTCTTGGCATGAATCACGAGATATCAGATCAGGCCACAACATAATAAACTGAAAACTTTAATCTGCTTCTCTTTTGATATGCTGCATAAATGAATAGTTCAATGCCAATTAAAATTATGGCCAATTTTGACATCTTCAACTGGGGATGCCAATGAAGTAATAGCATTCACGAGTAATTCATTAATTTAATACTGGAACAATTGAAGTTCGTTTGACTGAAAAGTTATCAAGTTTAAACTTGTTATGCAAAAAATATAATTTAAATGCTAAAATATTTCGATTATAATTTATTAATTATGAGTTGAGTTCAAATTATTAAAGACTTGGAGAAGAGGTGAGGTATATATATATATATTAATTTTAAGATTCAAGCTGTTGAATATAGTCACTCTCAAGCTTAAGTCATATTCCTAATCTATTTTAGACTTCTAGTAATTCGGCAGAGATGTCATATAATTGTATTCTATAGATTTTCGAGATTTTATGTGTTACCTAACGGCATGTATGATTTTTACCGAAGAACATAGCTTGTAAAGTAATTGGGTCAATCTCGAGCATCATAATAGATTTTATAATTGAACCAAGTTGATCTATGTACAATGGAGCTTGAATTTGACCGTTGTTAACAAACTAATTACATTTAATTTGATTTTTAGACTTGGCAACAAGGTTTTTTTTCTAAAAATCAAGTGAAAACGAAAATGCTTTTACCTTTATCTTTTCTTTTTTTTTTTGGGTAAAAAAAAAAACTTTTATTTTAGGAGAAACATGAACAGTCTTGCTAACATTCATTTATTTTTTGTTTTTTTTTTTTTTTTTTTTTTTTTTGTAGAGTTTCATGAAAATAAGAAAAAACAAGAAATTTAAGAAACATAAACGCTATCTAATTGCCTTTTTAGGAGTGGAAAGAAGCTTAGCTTTCAAAATATTGCGTCAATCTCGATCAACACATTTTCCAATCAAGCCAAGTTTAATTAAATGCATCGGAATCCAGTGGACTTCAAGTTGAGTGGAACACAACAGCATATGAATCCCACTTTAATATTTTAGATACACTATTAGGCTATTTCTTTTTTTTTTAATTGTAATAGCACTAAAAAATTATTCCATCTAACCTTTTTCTAGCGTATGCGACTTATTTTTTATTACTTCTTTCTACTAAAATACGTCTTGTTTCAGGCCATGATATCGAAATCAACACAAGGACTGGTCACTCTGCCGACTGCGGTAGTTCTTGCATAGAGAGGACATATTTAATTGTACTGATCTTTTATATATTCCCCCCATTATATTTTACATGCTACTTTTTTTCTTTTTTTTTTTATCCTAAATTATTTATTATTACTTAAAATAACAAATTTTAATGGATATTTGATCTATTTTATCCTTTATGTGAGTTTCAAAGACAAAGTATTAAATTTTTGTTTCAACATTAATTTCTCTTACAAGTCATTTCAAAATTTAAAATTTCAAAATCAACTAACAAATTTTGTATCTTAATTGAAGAATAATTATAGAAAAATTATTTTACTAGTTGGTCAAATACCAATTTTTCTTAAATTTTGTACAAATTTAACCATATCAAATAAAATAGGATGAAAAGAGTATTAAACATAATCCTTTTTTTTAATTCTTTTGAATGAAATATATATATATATATATATACCAGTTTTAGATAAAGATAAATACGAACTAGAGATTAGAAATGAATTATTGTATTTATAAAATTAAGATAATTTAAGTATGAAAAAAATAAACTAATAATACAAATGAAGCTCTTTTTAGTCAGCTTACAAAAATGATAGGGCTGATGGAAGGGGCTGGCACTTGCACTTGATCAAATATTAATTGTTTTAGACCGTGATCAAAGTTGATTTATAATAAATGAAACAAGACAAAAGGAAATAATATTAACACAACACAACACCACACCACACCACACCACACCGCTAATATAAATTCTTTTGAACCGTTGAAGGACAAGTGTTGATGAAGAAGTAATTTAGCTCCTTATTTCTCTCCCTTCCTTTGGTGCTCCTATTCTTTTCTTCACAATTACTCCTACTTTTATTTTCAAACAGATTAACAAATTCTATTTTACAATATGGAATTGAAAAGGGTGCAAGAAATTGCGTCAGCTTCCTTGTCCACCGGAACCATTCCGGCGGACTATATCCGGCAAGAGAATGAGCAGCCGGGGATGACAACATTCAAAGGGCAGCAGCCGGAGGTGCCCGTAATAGATTTTGCAAATGCAAACCAATAACTACTTGCGGAAATGATTTTTGATGCGAGTTGCAAATGGGGTGTTTTCCAAGTTGTTAATCATGGGATACCAATTGAGGTTATAAATAGATTACAAAAAGCTGGCAAGGAATTCTTTGAGCTACCAAAGGAAGAGAGAGAAATCTATGCAAAGTCTCCAGGGGATAGTAAAAGTGTGGAAGGTTATGGGACAAAGCTGCAAAAGGAAATTGAAGGCAAGAAAGGTTGGGTTGATCACTTGTTTAATAAGATTTGGCCTCCTTCTGCCATTGATTATAGATTCTGGCCTAGAAATCCACCAGATTACAGGTACTAATTTCTTACTCATTTTGTGTTTAAAAATTAAAATTATGTCTCGTTAATTTAATAGCAACGGATGAATTCATTCCAAGGTCTGTATATTATATATATATGTATGGCAAAAGAAAAATATTTAAATAAATTTAATTTTTAATTTTATGATCTTATAATGAAGATTTAATATCATAAAATTTAACTTAGCTACAAATCAATTAATATTATATAGTTTATAAAATTAAATTTATATTATAAATTTATAAATAGAACAAAAAATTAAATTTAAGTCTTAAATATTTAATATAATATGGCAAAATTTTGCATGAGCTAAGTTGTATATACCGACCCACACAAAACTTGTATCGTGTAGACGTCAGATGTGGGGCTTTCACGTGAGGCATACAAACTTGGTGTTTATTTAACCGTTATATGTTGGATCCAAGTCTTACTGTTAAGATACTAATGGGTCCACATTATTGAGTATTTAAAAATATTTAAATAAATTTAATTTTTAATTTTATTTATAAATTTTATAGATATAATTTAATTTTATAAAATTTTATTTATATTATATTATATATTAAATATAGAATTTATCTAAATATTTATCCTTAAGTTTATATAACAAAGTCGAGAAATCAAAGAATACAAAGTTGAGAAATCGAAGAAGATACGTATGACAATGTGATTTTTGTCAAATCACAACAGATATCATTAATTCACAATTGATTATTTTAGTCTATAATTTCACATTCTTAGATTAACCCAATCTACAAGCTCAAAGTTTCACCCAAGATTGACACATAAATCTCGTCCTCATAAAGATTGTGGTATGATCCTTTAAGAAGAAACATTTCTTACAGATTATATCTACCTAAAACTCTTCAGATATAGTTTAAACACACAGCGCTCACACTTCTATTTTTTGTTTGGATTTCTGATTTTTATTCCCTTTTTGGGTTTGCCCAAAAAAAAAAAAAAAAAAAAAAAAAAACAACGAAGAAAATTAACAAAAAGAGAAATAAAATAAAATAGCAAAATTTAACTGATCCAAATAAATTGAGAGAAAATGGATAATTGAACGGGGCGAACTTTTCCGGTTTAACCGCAACATTGGTCGGACCAAGTTTGTATTTAAATGCTTGCAGTAAAAATTGCCTAGAGATGCTGCTTTATTGAACTTGAGTAATTTACCAATGCAACACAATGGGTGAAAACGTGCAAAGAAAAAAACAAGAGGGAGATGGAGCCTAGGAAAATTGTTCGTTTGACTTTCATAAGGGTTTATCTTGACAGTTGATGAAAATTTACTCTGGCAGGAAAAAAAAATTGCTCTAGAAGTATTGCCAACCCAAAACAATAATAAAACCAACACTGTAATTGACTAAAAGTCTAAACCATTATTGAAACCCAAAACAAAAAAAGTATCATCATTTTCTGGAATTTTATGAACTCTGTATTGCGGAATTTCAGTTTTGGCCGGCAAATTGATAATAAAATGATCCCTATTTTATTGTCAATTTCACCGTCAATCCGTAATGCGAAGTTTTTACTACAGACATTCTCCATTTTTTGAAATTGAAAAGGAAATTTTACCCACTAAAAAGACCAATGCAAGATTAACATTAAAATTTTCTGAGAAACCTTTTCACGCATCCTTCTATATCATGTTCTGTTTTTAACAAATTAGATACTAGTACGAGATAGACTACAAGATTATTAGACTTACGAATTGGATTTTTTCGGCACATTTTCCACTAAGTGATTTATATGAATCGTTATTCTTTCTTTAGTGGAGTTTCTATCTAAAATATTAACTTACCTAGTACTTTTCATTTTTTTTAAGCAAAAATTGAGGGAAACAAGAGCCTAAAAACAGCAGATTACTTGTAAAGTGAAAAAGAATAATTTATAGACAACTTTCCGAGTAAACAAATCTTATTGAGAAATAATTTTTTATGATCTTTCTGTTTCTTAATTTTATTGATATTCTTGCCTCTTTTTCAATTACAGGGAGGCTACCGAGGAGTATTCCAGGCACTTGCACAAAGTAGTGGACAAGTTGCTGAGAAGCCTATCATTAGGCATCGGATTGGAGGGACATGAGCTGAAGGATGCTGTGGGTGGTAATGACTTGGTTTTTAATTTGAAGATAAATTATTACCCACCATGTCCATGTCCTGATTTAGTTCTTGGTGTACCTTCCCACACTGATATGTCTGCCCTAGGTTACCATTCTCGTGCCAAATGAAGTCCAAGGCCTTCAAGCCTTCCAAGATGGTCATTGGGTTGACGTCAACTATATCCCTAATGCTTTAGTAGTTCATATTGGAGACCAAATTGAGGTACTCACATTCTTCCTTACACATTTTACGTTTCATTAAAAAATATTATTTTTGGATATGAGCAGATTTAAATCTTTGTTACGATTACATTATCAAGATTTTGTTGAACCTAATTATACGTGTGACAGGCATGACTTCATCAATCTTTCAAAAAAGAAAACTAAAGAAGATTCTAAGATCGAGGAAATAAAATTGGAAATAGTATAAAAGTAGAGAGTTTAAGCATAAAATTTTGGTCACTCAGCTAGTTTCAAATTGCCCATTTTACTAATAAAAACGTTAAGTTCCGCTTCTTCGATTCATTTCAGCTATTAGCCATGACGGATCGAGCGTATTTTTGTCTCGACAGCCAAACCAAGGCTTAAAACTTAAAAACAATCATGTTTTCTCCCAATTGAGCAATCAAAGGCAAAGAATTAGGGGTTTTTGGCGATTTGAGGACAAAACAATAGAAAGGGATGGAGAAATGTCCAGAATGAATCCTACCTTCTAAGCCATGCTGTGGCTGTTAAGCCAAAAATAACCTCCATCTTGTCAAAGGCTAACCCTGAAACGGCCGGAAAGAGTGGATCGGAAGTCGATATTTTCTATAAGTTGTGTGGGTTATTTGATAATAAGTTTAAGTGATGAAAACTTTACAATCCGAATAGTTTAAGGATGTTCTCCTACTTCACCCTTAAAAGTTTACTTTTCTGTTAACCGAAAAAGAAAATAATGATCACATGTCATGATTTATTTTCTTAATTTTTAATATAAAACAAAATATGTTTGTAGAAGGAAAGGGCAACTTAGTGAAGGAGAGAGTTGATTCAATTCAAGTATTGTGCTTTATCGAATCAATAAATAATTGTTTCTCAAATAAAACGATGCAAGGGAATGAACTGAACAAAACTTAAATTGTTTTGGCAGATTTTGAGCAATGGAAGATGCAGGAGCATGCTTCATAGATCAACGGTTAACAAAGACAAGACAAGAATGTCATGGCCGGTATTTGTAGAGCCACCAGCTGATCATCATGTTGGGCCACATCACAAGCTTATAAACGAACAAAATCCCTCTAAGTACAAAACCAAGAAATTTAGTGATTATTGTTATTGTAAGCTAAACAAAATTCCTCAATGAACATAAGGAATTTTTTTTTAAACATAAGGAATATATATATATATATATATATATGAACCATTTTAATGTATTCAAGTTCCTGTAAGGTTTTTTTTTTTTTCCTTCTAAAGACACTATTTTATAGGTACTGCATGGATTTTTTTTTTAACATAGATGTTGGAGAATTTGTGCAAAACGAAAACATATAGAGGTCTCTGGCTCTCTCTTTTTGTACATATGTATATGCACATATCTCGGGTGGCAAGATAATTGGCATCCCAAGGTCCTAATACAGCTCTGTTATTGATAGTTATGGGCGGGAAACGGTGATACTTCTAAACAACACACCTCAAGTTAAGTTGGAAATTATTATCTGTGGAGGAAATTAGTTTCGGCCTACTGGTAAAGAAGAACAGGAGAATAGAAGATTTGATTCAGTCTATGCCTGATTCATGCGTTCCTATAGATAATGTGAATATAGAACAAATGATTCTGTATATTGAATGTGTTTCAAATATAATAGTTGATCGCATATGCATATATATATCCTACTATATATATATTTATATAGTCTATTGTTTTTAAAAATTTACGATAACTATAAGTATATAAATTGTAAAACAAAATATACATATAATACAAAATAACTATACTATATTTAACACACTCCTCAAACTCAGGGTGAAAAAGTTGACAACAATTTGAGTTTAGTCACAAGTACATAAATACATTTAGGTAGATATGTCTCGGTAAAAATATTAGCAACCTAATACTCAAACGAAATAGAAACATTAGAGCGAGAAAGTCTGCTTTAGTAATGATGTCATACTGAAAGGCCCCAAAAAATATTACAATATAAGCTATTGAATAGTAAAGCCAAACAATTGAAACAAAGCTTTGAAAAGAAACAAAAATCGCAAGACTATAATCACAGCCTTCTTTGTAAAATTCAAATACTAAAACTCTTAACTAAATAGAATTGGACTTTAATTTAATTTCTTACATTGCTTCCCTTAAATCAAAGTCTTCAAATATAAACATTCCAAGCATATTCTACAACTTCATGAATGACTTCACCTTCAACGACTTCGTGAAAATATCTGCCACTTGATCCTCATTCTTACAATAATCAATGACAATCTCTTTGTCCTGAACTAATTCTCGAATGAAGTCATATTTGATATCAATGTGCTTACTCCATCCATGAAACACCAGATTCTTTGATAATTCAATTACAGATTTGCTATCACAAAAGATCTTGATAGGTCCATCTTGCTTGTGTTGCAAAAACTCAAGCATTACTCCATCATTCTCAACCATAATGCTTGTGTAGCACTATTTGCCGCTGCCACTTGGCTTCAGCTGTGGACAGCGCCACAACTTGTTGCTTCTTGGATGACCAAGAAAACCACCACTTCCCAAGTGAAAAACATACTCGAAAGTACTTTTCCTTTGCATCATGTCACCAGCCCAATCACTGTCTGTATATCCAATAAGTTTAGAATCATTAGAATATAAATAAAAGATACCATCAGATTATGTACCTTTAATGTATCTCAAGATCCTCTTGGCTGCTTGCAAATGTAACTGAAGTGAGAATTCCATGAATCTACTAATTAACCCAACACCAAAAGTAATGTCAAGTATTGTAGAAGTCAAGTATCTTAGAGTTCCAACCGATCATCACAATTTAAAGAAATATGCTATAAACGACTGTGATTCATATTTATTTTTGTAATTAGTCCCAACCGATCATCACTAATAGTACCAATGCTATATTTGAAACACAAATCATATCCCTTTACAGAAGGTTGTCCATGTCAAACTCAATAAATTATGATAAAGGTTTGGCACATAATACACATCATATATAAAATTAGTAGATCCATTCTTTAAAGTAATACTAATTTTTCCTTTACCAAGAATAGGCACCTTTTCATTATTTTAAAATTTAACATAAAATCTGAAGGACTCGTCTAATTTAGAAAACATATCCTTATTCCCACACATATGATTGCTATAAGCAGAGTCAATGTACCAATTATTCTTTTTATTTTCCTCAGATCCAAAGCTGGATAACAAAATTGTCTCATCTTTTTCACCATTATTTTCAACAACTTTAGCATGCACATATCTATTGTCAGATTTATTTGACCACATTTATATTTATAATGACCAAATTTTTGACAATTATAGCAATGAATTTTACACCTGTTAATATTATAATTTTTCTCATTATTTAGACCATTATTATTATTATCTCTTTGTTGATAATAAAAATTACCTCTACCACGACCTCTAAAATTACCTCTACCACGACCTCTAATTTACAACTAATTACTTCTGCCTCTACGTCCTCTTCCACGTTCTTGAAAGTTTTGATTCAGTATATTTGAATTTTCACCCTTCTCTTTTGCCTTGTCTGTTTTTCCTTGCAATGCCTTTTCAACCATATATTTTTTTGTACCATCATCCACCTTCCCGTTAATTCTCTATTTGTGAAGAATTAACAAATCATGCAAATCTTCGGTACTCAAATTTGACAAATCGTTTGTCTCTTGAATCATTGCTACCACATGATCAAATTTCATGGTGAGAATTTTTTCAACAAACACCTGATCACTAAGATCATGGCCATTTAAAGCCATCTCGTTCTTGATGTATGTCACCCTGGAAAAATAAGATTCAATCGATTCCGATTTTTCCATGGTGATAAGTTCAAATTTTCTCTTTAATATCAACAAATTATTTTGCTGGACTTGGTCACGGTATGTCTTTGCCAAAATATCCCATGCCTGTTTAGCGGTTTTGGTGTTTGCAATTTGCCAAAATTTTGATGAATTACTGATACAATGCCAAACTCGCCCTCCTTTTTGTATTGGCGTTCGCGATTTAATCAATTTTTTTGAAGAACATACCCATATAAAGTATGTGTCTGAACATGAGTCTCTATTTGAGTTCTTCAAAAAATTGTAATCTTTTTTCCTGTGAGTTTTGAAACCACACAGATGACATTATTACTATTTTCTAACATGACAACTTAAACAAATCTAGCTCTAATACCAATTTGAAAGGCCCCAAAAAATATTATAATATAAGCTGCTGAATAACAAAGCGAAACAATTGAAAGAAAGCTTTGAAAAGAAACAAAAATCGTAAGGCTATAATCACAGCCTCTTTCGTAAATTAAGACAGAAAGCACTAAGGAAAGAAACGACACAAAGCTGGAGGCAATAAAAATATTTTATTAACTAATTCTTACTTTCTTCACACACGAAGCAACAATAATAACGTATATACACACACACACACACACTCTAAAGGCATAACCAAATAGATTCCAATAAGGAATACTATCTCTGGTTAATTTGACCAACAAAGAAATCCTATCCAAACTTATTAATGAATTACGAAACTAATAACCAAACTACTCATATACTAAAACTCTTAACTAAATAGAATTGGACTTTGATTTCATTTCTTACACGTAATGAGTGACAATCAATTTCAATGTGCTTTACAGTTCGTGAAAAATATCATTGTGAGTGATTTGGATAGCACTTTGACTATCACAATAAATAGGTGTTCGATCTGGGAGAGAAACACTCATGTCATGAAAAAGCTATCGTAACTAAAGTAGTTCAAATGTACTATTAGCAAGAGCACAGTACTCAAATTCTGAACTAGAATAAGAAACAACAAATTGTCACTTACTTCGCTAGGAAATAGGAGAATCACTAAGGAAAAAACAATAGACTGTAGTAAAACAACGATCAGTAGGATTTCTAACCCAATCAGCATCAGAATATGCCCGTAACTCCAATGATAATGAAAATAGAAAGTGTACTCTAGTAAAGATTGTACCACTCTTTCACATATCTCAAAATCTATCCGATATCAGCAAAGTGAGTATAGTGTGGAGTAGACATGAATTGACTCATTAAATGCACAACATAAATTATATCTGGTTAAGTAACAATTAGATAGACAAGATTACCAACTAACTGACGATATCGTGTTGGATTTGTGAGAAGTTCCCCATCAGTAGGATACAACATGATATTTGTTTCAAGTGGATTATCGATAGTTTCAGCACCCGTAACCCCGCACAAGAAAAAGATCTAAGACATATTTTATTTGGGACAAATGATAACCAAGAAAATAGCAAAGTGATCCCAAATCCTTAATTTTTGACTGTGTGTTCAAGAATTATTTCAATTGTTGAATGTCAAAGATATTATTGGTTGTAATGATCATGTCATCTACATAAAGAAGAAGAAGAATAATACCTGATGAAAATTGCTTAACGAACAAAGCAAAATCATATACACTAGGAGCGAATAGGCCTCAAAAATGAGTCGAAATTGATAGTTCCGAATCCAGATCCGATGAGGAAATCTGGTTCTGAATCCATTCCGATTACCCGTCGGTTTCACAATACAGATCCATCTCCGACTCCAGCTGGATTCAAATCTGGATTGGATATATCCGAGACCTTAAACACTTCAATCCTACCAAACTCAAACTTTGATCATAAATCCGTATAGAAGATGACAACAATAACTCCAAAATCCAAATCTCAAAGTGAGTTAAAAGAAGTGAACTAATAAGAATTACAAAATCAAAGTAATAATAGTTCATGAGTATCATCTACACAAATTTCAGTACAAAAGTTTACAAAAATAACTTGAAACTTCAAATCTTCACAATTTAAGAATCCTTATCCCACGTTAACAGTTCCAACTATAACCTAAAAATAAATAATGCATTAGTAATGCTAAATATTTGATAGCACAAAATTGGTAGAATAGATCTTCTCTAGATCTTGAAAGAAAATTGGAAAAAAATCAATCTGTCAAAATTTTAAGAGAGATGGAGCAAGAGAGAACAAGAAATCAATCATCCAAAACTCTTAAGGGATTTTCTAGATTTTTACCATTTCAAGTCTTTTTTAGATCTGAATAAACAAAAAAAAACAAGAATAGAAAAAGATAGGGTAAAAGAGATAAAGTGCCTGATCTATTTCTGATCGCCAAAGACACCGATGATAACAAGAACGAGAAACGACGACACCAGTGATGACGAGAGCGAGAGATGAAGTAAAAGACGCTAGTGATGATAAAAGCTGGAGGGAGAGAGCAGATGTAGGATGACAGCTAGGAAAAAGAAGTGAAGAATTAGGATTTCTAATATAATTCTATATATTATATATTATATAGTTTATTTTTAAACGAATTCGGATCTTAAACGGGTCAAAACAAGTAAATCCTTATCCAGTCTATTTATGTAGTAAGCTAATCGGATTCAGATCAGATTTGAGTAAATGGGTCTATACCTAAGACCAGACCCAGATAAAATGGGTCAAAATAGAATCGGATCTAGGTCCAGACCTTCATATATTTTGTTTACCCGGTCTATTGATAGGCCTATGAGAGAATTCCAACTTGCCCATGCTGGTACTGAATTTTGAATACCGAGCTCGAGGTGCTTCTTTGATCTCATAAAGTGCTTTTTGTAGATAAGAAAATTTTCTTGGGTGAATGATCATACCCATAAGGAGGTTGCATGTAAACTTTCTCGAAAAATCACTGTTGAGAAAAGAACTTTTGACATCCTTCTAAAAAGAAATCCATGCAACGAGCCACAACAACTGCTAGTAAGGATCGCAAAGATGTAATACGAACCACGTGAACAAAGGTCTCTTCATAGTCAATACCATATTCCTAATTGAATCCCCAGGCCACCAAATGGATTTTGTAATGCTCAATTGAACCATCTAATCGTGTTTTGATCTTGTATATCTATTTTTACCCAACTATAGATTTGCCTAATGATAAATCAACTAGATCCTATGTATGAGTTCTTGTAAGAGCTTCCAACTCTCCTGCCATTGCTTTCTATCAAAGAGTAGATTAGAACAAGACTCTCAGAAGGTTTCAGGCTCATATAGGGTAGCAAGAGATAAATAACATGATAGTTGTTGAACCCCAGTTATGTTAATCATATTTTGATGATGACCAAATCACACTAATGGTTTGAAAACAAGTGTGCAGAAAAATAGGTAGGTTCGAACGCAAATGATCGTCCGAACAAAACAACCAGAAGACTCCACGGACACAAATGACTGTCCGAAAGACAGATCTTCGGACGATGGTCATATTCCAACACAAAGAACCTGAAGCAGTCTCGGACGAAGAACAACGTCCGATCATATTTTCAGAAGACATTGCTTCGATCGGACGCAGGTTCGGACGCATCCTCAGACGTCCGAACTAATATCCTCAGAGAATGGACGCAACGTCTGAAGCAGGGTTTAGCAGCGGCCGTCCGAACAGTCCAACGGCTAGTTCGTTCGTACGCACACTTGCTACATCGGCCGTCCGAAAGGTCCAACGACTAGTTTTTCAGTAAACAGAAAATAGCCGTTGAAAAGTTGTTAGAAGCAGATTTTGGGCAACTATAAATACCCCTAAGCCTGAATTAAATAATAAGAGACTTCTACATTGATTACAAATAATACTTGAGCTATTTGGGAGACATAGTGGGTACAAGTGCTGTAATAGTGTAGGTAGTTTTGTGAAAAGAGCTTAGAAGTGTAAGAGTTCTTCAAGTGCAGGAGTGGAGAGATGACAATTGTAACAAAGGGAGGTTGTGAGTGTAAAACTCTTCGCTCAACTAAAGGAAATTAGTGTGAGCAAGAGTGATCCTCATTTGTGTACAAGAGGTTATTGTCTTACCTACTTTGAAGAGACTTTTAGTGGCTAAACTTCAAGTTGAGAACTTGGTAGTTGCCTTGTAAGAAGCTGCTTGTGGTTGTAAACTCCAAGTTTGAGAAGCTTGGGAGTTTGGTTTGATACTCTTAATCTCAATTTTCTTATTTGTTCTCAAAGCTTAAATTATTGAATATCGATTCTATTCATTTGAAATGCTTAAATTTTTATTTGGTACATAAAGTTTGCATTTCTTATTAAGCACATCATAAGGTTTGTTTTTAGAAACAACCTAATTCACCCCCCTCTTAGGTTGCTGTTTGGGGCCAACAATAGTCAATTAGGTGAACAAGAAGAATTCTAACTCTATTTGAAAGACGAGGAAAAGGAAGAGAAGCTTCTAAATGATCCACAGTTTGACAAGTAAATTAGAACAAGAATAATTGTCAACAAAAATGACAAAATATCGAGATCCTCCCATAGTAGGAATAGGAACTGGACCCCAAACATCAGAAGGAATAATATCGAAAAGATTAGATGATATAGAATTACTTAAATTAAACAGTAAGACATATTGTTTTCCTAATTGATGGGAAATACTATCAAACGATTCATTCTGAACAAGACCTAGAAGACCACTAAATATTAGCTTACGGACTCGAGACAATAAAGTATGACCTAGGCAAGAATACCATATTTGTAAGAAAATAGAATGTTTATTTGTAGTGAGCAACAGCACTACTACAAGTGAAAGATGCAAGTAAGTCAACTCAAATAAGAGTCCAACTTTGCGGCCGGTTCTAACCTGCTTGCCAGTCTATAGGTCCTGTATAGTGTAACCACTTTTAGAAAAATATAAATCAAGGTCAAGATCACAAAGTTGTCCAACAGATAATAAGTTGAATGACAAGTTTGAGAAATAATAAGTATCTCAAAGATTAAATTTTGAAGCAGCAGCAATGCCAATATGATTAATGTGCAAAGATGAGCCATTAACAGTGTGTACAAGAGAAGAATAAGAAACTAGTGTTTTAGTGGAAAAAATGTAGAATTTAGAGACATGTGATTAAAACAACAAGAATCTATGAGCCATGGAGATTTCTAGTGTGGCAGAAAGAACAGAGGAGAAAATAGATTCCCTACTAGATATAACCTAATTAATTAAGGCCTCCAATTCTGATGTCGACATGGAAGAAACATCCGCAATAGGATTAGAAGTCATTTTAATTATAAAGAAAACACATAGAAGAAAAAACAAGGGCAGTTTTGTAGCACAATTTACAAAAATCGAGGCCAAAATTGGATTCAGCAGGCTAGAAAACCTTAGGAACTGGCCAAACTAGAAAAACTGGTCAAAATATGAGTGAATCGGTCAAAGTAAAGGACTTTCGATTTAATCAGTCTGTTGATGACTAGATTTGAGTTAGAAGCAGCTCGCTGACGTGGCAGTGACGTGAAGCATGCATGGCACTAATGCAGGTGCTATGACGTGGCTAAACTCGGGTCAACTTAGAATCCAATTCAAATCACAAATCAGGGTTGATTCGAAAGAGACGACGCGAGTATGAGGCGCATGGAAGACACAGGCAGTTCTGGTGGTCCTTTGGCGAGTGAGCAACACGTAAAAAATGTGCAGAATGCGGCACTTGAGGGTGCATCCCAGCTCTAATATGACTATTTTTGTTTGTGTTGTGTTCGTTTGGTCTTGTACTTTTTGATTCCAGTGTTAGATGTACTGACTTTGGCTAGAGACTAACAACGGAAATATTATTATAACAAATCAAATTATATCTACTGGAGGAACTGTTTTGTTAGGCCCCAAGATGGGCTCTAATACTAAGATAAACTGAATATTAAAATAAATGATTCTATAAATTGAATGTGTTTTTAAAAATAATAGTTGAACCTATATATAAGCCAACGACAACTAGAAGTATAAATTTAGAATAATTACAAGTAAGATAAACATGTGTACGAATATATACATGTAATACAAGATAACTACATTTAACACCTATATATACAAGATGAACAAGTTCGGTGCATTATTTTGATAACCTATATATGCAAGATGAACAAGTTCGGTGCATTATTTTGATATTTCGTAATTCAGTAGGTATAAAAATTTTGAATTTTCATGAATAAGAGAACAATCTTTTCAATTATTTGCATCCAACTACCTATGTCATAAAGGTATCATTTATTTCCTATCAAACACTTATTCAATTATTTTGGAATAACCTAATTCCGTATCCAAATACTCATTTTTCTGGAATAATCTGTATACAAGGCTTATTCTACAAAATTATTTCATATCCAAATGATTTTTTGGTAATAATATTCCATATTTAAACCCTTATTTTTTTTCCATTTGGTCAATATTATTCACTAAAAACAAATTAAAAGTTTGACTCAAATAATGTTTGCAATTTAAATATTAAAAAAAAAATTCTTCCTTCTCCTATCCCTTAATGACTCAAACTCATGACTAATAAATTATGAAGGAAACGTTTCACCACATAAATTGCACTTCATTATCAAATTATTTGTTTATCCAAATGCATCATTTGTCAAGTCAACTCAAAGTTTCATTGTACTACTTTCTACTCTCTAGAAAAAGTATCAAGAAGTCCTATTCCAAAATGCTAAGGAAAATTGAAGTCCTAGAATGTTTTTCATCAAATAATTTTTTAGAAGCAATAATTTTTAATTATGTTTTAAATAAGACTAAGTTCTTTATAATATACTTTGGTTTGTATTATATCCTTTCAAATTTTAAGTTACTTTAGTTTTTATTAATTGATTAATTTTAAAGCCAAAATTTATTAGCTAGCATCAAACTTTTCGTTACCACTTTAGAATATTAGCTGAGACAATCGGTTGATTTTTGTAATTATGATCTAGATATATTATTCTTAATAATTACTTAAGAACACATAATATAAAGAATATGTTCTTGATCAAATAAATAAAGGGATATAGAGGAGAAAGATGTTTTGCTTAAAGTGGTCGTAACTTTTATGGAACTGTTTTTGCAAAACATCATGTTTCTTGGTTCCAAAGAACTTTTCATAGGATCAATTGTTGTTTAAATTACAACACGAGATCTTAAGGGAAGTTATCCGTCAGCATCATTCTAACATGTAGCCAATCTATTATACACATCTAGATGTGTATAAGAGACAGGTTTTAAAGACTTGTTTTAATAAAATAATATTTAAAATTTATTTCTGACACCAAAAAAATACCAAAAACAAATCGGAGAAAGAGATCCGTTAACAATTTACTGTTAAGAATAGAAGAAATGAAATGGCAAGAATCGAGTAGAAACAATCGTTTTTCTTTAAAATTTGAGAATATCAAAACCTGTAGAATTCGAGGCGTGTATATCACTTTCTTTAAGGTTTTGATTGCCCCCACTATATTCAATAGTTTACTTTTGGGTAAATAACAATCTACTTCTAAGATACAACAAATTCTTGAAAATTTTTAATAGCAAAACTTAAAAATTTTCCCAAGATCAATGTATAAGAAAATACAGATTTTTAATTTTTAATATTGTTATGATTTGGTGGATATAACACTTTTTTATAGAGATGGAAGGTCTGAAAAATCCATTGGAATACACATTTTCAATCCATGGAACACCTCTTTTGAACCAAAAGTTGCAAGTCTTTCCATTTTACCCGTTTTCAATTTTCAAACGGTCAACTACAGTACCGCTACAGTGTCGCTACAGTGCCGGGTACACATGCACGCACAGGTTGTAGCAGCGCATGTGCGCTGAACATTACTGGCTACTGCCTTCAGCGCACATGCGCTACTACAGTAGCACGCATGTGCGCTGAAATAAATTTTTTTTTTTTAAATTGCAACACATACCCACCAATTGTAGTAGCGCATGTGCGTTGAAATAATTTTTTTTTTTTTTTAAATTGCAACACATACCCACCAATTCTATTTATATCACAAACTACAAATTTACATTCCCCCACTTAGTTTGTAATATAAATATAACTCACTATCTCTTTTAATATCATGCATAAAGAAAAGTGATTATTGTTTTAAACTTTTCTGTAGTGTAAATAACTCAGTAGACCTAATCAAATCAAGGTGGCATTTGTTGCTTAAACCATGATTTAAATTAGACTAAAATTATCACACACATGAACTTGTTAACCTTATACATATGTTCACAAAATAGCTTTAGCACTGTTACCGGCCATGTGCTCTATCCTAATTCATGATCATGTACAAAAGAGAACCCAAAACTTTTGTTAGATAGCGGCACCACTTCTTATGATCATCTAGGTAAAATCTTCTCAAACTTTTAAGCCTAAAAGCACAGCAAGATAGTTTCATTAAAAATATAAATATTTATATATTTACCCTTCCCACTTTAGGGTTACCAATTACACTAACAATATGGAATGGTATACACATTATTTTGAATACTCACAACTACTTATTAGCAACTTGTTTTTACTCTTTAAACCTTTTAATCTAATGGTAGTACTAGAATCAAGGTTGGGTTACCATTGCTAGTAGTTTTAGACAAAGGGTTTCAATCTCATTCCTAATGACGTCGAACTCACCAAATCTCTCGCAAGAGGTTTAGTCAACGGATCTGCTAAATTATTGTATGTTCTTACATACACCACTGATACGACACCATCATTTAACAACTATCTAATATTAGTATGCCTTAGACTTCTATGTCTAGATTTACCATTGTATATTTTATTCAATACTCTAGATATTGTGGCTTCACTATCACAATTCATGGAAGGAATGGCTGGCATTGGTTAGGCCACAACTTGATGTCTAATAACAAGTCTTTCAACCATTCTGCTTCTTTACCAGCTGAGGCTAAGGTTATGAATTCCGCTTCCATCGTGGAATGAGCAATTACGGTTTATTTCTTTGAAATCCATGAAATTGCTCCTCCACCTAACATAAAAATCCACCCGCTTGTAGAGTTTTTATCACTAATATTAGTAAACCAACTAGCATCAGAATATCCTTGAAGCACAGCTGGAAAATTATTGTAAAAAAGTCCTAAATCTTTAGTTCTTTTAAGATAACCGAGGACTCTCCCAATTGCTTTCCAATGATCATTTCCAGGATTTTTAGTATATCTAGACAATCTACACATAGCAAAAGAAATATCTGGCCTTGTGCAACTCATTGCATACATTAGACTCCCCATTACACTTGCATACTCAAGTTGAACAATAGGATTGCCAGTATTCTCACTTAATTTAAAGTTTGGATCAAAAGAAGTATTTGCTTATGCTTTTACATTTAAATGTTGATACTTATTCAAAATTTTGTCAACAAAATGTGTTTGACATAAAGTATAACCCCCACTATGCCTTTTAACTTTAATCCCCAAAATAGTATCTACTCACCCAAATCTTCATTTTGAATTGAGAAGAAAGATACTTCTTAGTTTCAAGTACACCGTTATAAGAAGTACTAACAATTAGCATATCGTCTACATATAGATAAATAATCACACCATATTCTTTAATGAATTTAGAATAAATGCACTTATCAGCATTATTATATCTAAATCCATTAGAGAGTAAAGCTGATTCAAACTTTTCATGCCATTGTTTGGGTACTTGTTTTAAACCGTATAGAGATTTAATTAGTTTACAAACTTTATGTTCATTTCCTGGCAATGTAAAACCTTCTGGTTGTTCCATATACACTTTTTCATCCAAATCACCATTTAAAAAAGGTTGTTTTAATATCCATTTGATGTACACACAAGTTATAAAGGGAAGCTAATGACAAAGGTCTCTATTAGTACCCTAATGGATGGAATCCTTGCAACAAGTGCATAAGTGTCAAAATAATCATTTCCTACCTTTTGTCTAAAACCCTTAACTACAAGTTTTGCTTTATATGTCAATATGGATCCAATAGGGGCATATTTTCTCTTAAACCCCCATTTACAACCAATAGGTTTAGAACCAGGAGGCAAATCCACTAGAACCCAAGTATTATTTGATAATATTGAGTCCATCTCATCATTTACAGCCTCTCTCCAAAATGTTGCATCCCTTGATGACATAGCTTCATCAAACGATTTAGGATCATCTTCTACATTTAATAAGATTGGAATCTTATTAAACAAGTGATCTCTATTGCCTTCAACTAAGAAAACAATAGCTTGTGAAGATATGAAATCAGAAGACAAATATTTTTCTTTCTTTTGTCTTTGATTTCTTCAAAATTCAAAAGGAGTATCAATTTCCTTCCTTTTATTACTAGAAGAGGAATCAACATTTAGAATCAGTTCTTGAATGTACTTTAATTGGATCCAAATCAACATTTGAATTTTTAAGAAATTTATTCTCAAAAAATTCAACATCCCTTGATTCAATAATAACATTAGAATCAATGTCAAGTAGTCTATAGGTTTTAGAATTTTCAGCATAGCCAACAAACACACTTTTAAGTGCTCTCGATCCCAAATTTACCCTTTTAATATCCGAAACACCATAATAGGCAATACATCCACAAACTTTAAGATAAGTTAAGTTTGATTTTCTCCCTTTCCATATTTCATATGGTGACACTTTAGTCTTGGGAGGCGGAATTTGATTATATACATGACAAGCATCCAACAAAGTCTCTCCCCACAAATTTCTTGGCAAATTAGAATCATGGTGTTAACCATATCTACTAAAGTTCTATTCTTTCTTTCAACCAAACCATTTTGTTGTGGAGTGTATGGAGCACTTGTTTGGTGTATAATACCATTTTATTCACAAAATATTGAGAATTCGGTAGAAAAATATTCACCACCTGTCTATCACTCCACAACATTTTGATTTTCTTATCCAATTGATTTTCTACAAGAGATTTATAAGATTTAAACATATCAAATGTTTCATCCTTTGCTTTCATTAAATAAACATGCACATATCTTGAACAATCATCAATGAAAGTGATGAAATATCTATTACCATCTCTTGTTAGAAAATCATTTAATTCACAAACATCCGAATCCACAAGTTCTAATAATTGTGTATTTCTTTCAACTTTTGAAAAGGGCAACTTAGTTATTTTTGTTTGAACGCATGTTTCACATTTCTTCTCAAAATTATCTTTGATAGATATTAACCCATGTTTAGTCATAACATGAACTATTTTATAATTAACATATCCTAATCTACCATGCCATAAAAAATAAGAAGAATCCACAATATAAACAAAATATTGTCTTTATTGATACTAAGTTTAAACATGCCATCACAATAGTAGACCTTTCTTACAAATACACCATTCTTGGATAAGATAACTTTGTTTGCAAGACTCTAATACAACTTTCACCCCTTTCTTATTCAATACATCGGCTGATACAAGATTTTTCCTAATTTTTGAAACATGAAGTACATTCATTAACACAAGCTTCTTGCTGGAAGTGAATTACAACTCCACACTTCCCTTGCCATGAACTTTGTCTGAAGCATGATTTCCCATAAGCACTTCATAACCATCAGGAACATTTTCATAAGTCTTAAATTGAGACTTATCATTGCAAATGTGCACGGTAGCACCAGAGTCATACCACCAATCATTTGATTAGGTTGAAGTTGCCACATTTAATTCAGAAATCATACCAATATGACAATCAGTTATCATTGCAACAATTTCAGCATCTCTTTCAACAAGATTTACTTTAGGGGCATTATTCTTCTTTTGTTTCTTGTTGGAATTACACTCATTTTTATAATGCCCTTTCTTTCCGTAATTATAACATATTCTGTTCTATTTGAACTTGTCCTTAGAATTAGTATTTTCAGAAAACTTTCTTTTAGAACTTGTAATTTGGCTCTTATTTTCATTAACAAAATTCACTTTTGAAACAAGTTCTAAATCCTTCTTATGAAGATTTCTAGTATCTTCTTCGATTCTTATATGTTTCAAAACTTGATCAATTGTTAAAACTTCAGTAGTATGAAGCATTTTCTTTTGATAATCATTCCAACTAGAAGGCAATTTTGCAATAATTGCCCCCACTTGCAATGATTCTGAAATTTCAACACCAAAATCTTTTAATTTTGAAACAATAATTTGAAGATCATGAACTTGATCCAAAATAGAAGAAGAGTCAATAATACGGAATTCAAAATATTTCTTAATAAGAAATTTGTCCGCTCCTTATTTTTGTGTAGCATATTTATGTTTCAAGGCAGCCCAAATTTTCTTTCGAGATTTGACCGCTGTAAAAAAATCATAGAGACGGTCTGACAGCGTATTGAGAATGTGACCTCTACACACAATCTCATCCTCCTTCCTTTTCTCCCATTGTGTCTATGTGAGTTCCTCTGAATCTCTAATAGTTGGTGCAGGAATTTCAGGCAATGCAGGGTCCAAAACATAAGCAACTTTTAGTGCAGTGAGAAAAAACATCATCTTGTTTTTCCACTAGTTGAAATTTGTTCCGGTTCCATCAAAACGATCCAATTTTACGAAATCTTGATTCATTACTTCAAAGGCAAACTCACCACTTGTTTCCATGATTACTCACAATCAAGACCTTAAGATTGTTAAGAATAGAAGAAATGCAATGGCAAGAATGGAGTAGAAACAAGTGTTTTCCTTTGAAATTTGAGAATATCAAAACCTGTAAAATTCGAGGCGTGTATATCACTTTCCTTAAGGTTTTGATTGCCCCCACTATACTCAATAATTTGCTTTTGGGTGAATAGAAATCTACTCTAAGATACAACAAATTCTTGAAAATTTTTAATAGCAAAACATAAAAATCTTCCCAAGAACAATGTATAAGAAAAGACAGATTTTTTATTTTTAATGTTGTTATTACTTTTGATTTCACGAATTGGTGGATATAACATTTTTTATAGAGATGGAAGGTCTGAGGAATCCATTGGAATACACCTTTTCAATCCATGGAACACCTCTCTTGAACCAAAAGTTGCAACTCTTTCCATTTTACCCGTTTTAAATTTTCAAACGGTCTGCTACAGTAACGCTACAGTGCCACGCATGTGAGCTGAACATTTCTGGCTACTGCCTTCAGCGCACATGCGCGCAGAAATAATTTTTTTTTTTTATAAATTGTAACACATACCCGCCAATTCTATTTATATCACAAACTACAAATTTACATTTACAAGGATAAAATTATAATTCGGGACTTGGCCTAAATATTTTCCTTTTCTTTCCCATACTTTCTTTCTCGTCCTCCCTCGCCATAAGTCATCTAGTCCCCTTCTTCAACTCTCTCCTCTGTAGAAATCCATCTATCTTCCCTCTCTAGCATTCATACTTATTCTTTGTTTCTTCCGTTTTTATTCTTTGTTTCTTCTGTTTAAATCATGAGATCTCATCTATCTATCGCCTATATTCTTTGTTCACTTTCCATTACAGCATCTCTTCTCTTCTACTTCCACCTTCTAAAGTTGCTCTAAGATTAAGACTTGGAGAGAAAAGAGGAACAAAAAATGAACCATTATAGTTCTTGATTCGCCCTGAGTGAAGACCTGCAGCTGCAAGAGTAATATCATTATTCTCCAAAATTTCAATGAAATCGGGATCAGACTGAAATTCGAATCTTTACTAGATTACCCAGATCAAAAAACTATTTTAAACAAAAAGTTTGGATTTTTAAATGATCTAGGAGATGGGCTTCTTATGAAGATTAGTGAGTTGTTTTTCTTCTTTTAAATGGAATGGAAAAGTTGGGAGAATCCATGTTGTGAAGCTTGCTTATCCTCTGCTTTTTGCAGTTGTTTGCCAAACGGCCCAAATCTTTGTGTGTTCTAACTATTTCCTTTGAAGGTTCTATGGTACATAATACAGTTTTTTTTCTATACATACAGAAAGCGGGATTTCAACCAATATATGAAATAAACTGTCCAATGCGTCACGACTCACATCAGCAGTTGATAAAATCGAGTTGGTTTTTGTATTGAAATTGTGTTTTCAATGGGGGAATTCCTTAGATAAATTTGGTCTATAACTTTACTTGTAAATTCTGTAGTATAGATTAAATATTGTAGAGTTTATGACATTATCTGATGTAAGTAAGATTCAATAATATTTAATTTTGATCTACATGTGGAATCCAAAACCGAATCTGTGGTAGTATTTTTCTTTTGGTGAAATCCAGTGACTAAAATTCTAAAAAAGTAATTTTATACAATTTCCCCCAACTTTAATTTATCCATAGTTTAGTCCACTCATTTTAATTTGTTCATATCCACTCATAAACAGGGTAAATTACTAGGAAACCCTTGTGGTTTGACTAACTTTCAGATTGTATCCCTACATCAAGTGCAACCCTATAAGCAACCCTTGTTTTTTTTTTTTTTTTTTTTTTTTTAGTAAAATGGATGGAAAGTTAAAAATTTAATGGATTTATGCAAAAATGAATGGAGTAAAATAAAAAATAAAAAATACTCCTTAACCTAATAACTCTTCGCTACCCCAAAAACCCTTTACTGCAATGAAGTGTTTGTATTTTATATTAAAATATATAATTAACCTTGATTAGAAGTTTTAAATTACTACAATAATCTTTTAAATTCAATTTACTTACATTAAGAACTTTTATTTAATTTATATTGAGCAATTTAATAATTCAATATATTTACATAGTTCCCAAAGTTACATAAAAACAAATTTAATCTGTAATATTTCCAATTTTGACCAAAAAAAAGATAATTAACAAAAATTCAATAATGACAAACTATCAAATCAAATTAATGTTAATCAAATATTTTGACTCTGTATTTTTTGTCCCAAATATTTGAACTTGAGATTAAGTGTAACAAAATATAAATAAATAAAGTTGTATCTCTCATATATTAACTATCTTAAATGTAATTTTATACTAGTTTGCTTAATTCAATGAACTTAAAAAATTAAAAAGAGTATACGTAAGGAAAGTCTAGTGACGTTGAATCAGGTAAAACAAACAAGTGAATCAAGTAAAAAAAAAAAAGTTGTTGATTTTTTTGATTTTCGATTCAATTTTGACTCGAAATCAATTAATTAATCAATTCCTCTGCTTGATTTTAACTTAACATTTTAAGTCAATCTATTGATCGAATAACGATCTAGTATTTGACCATTTTATGCTTTAGCTGTCAAATAAGTCGACTTGCCGACCAAATATAGGTAAAAAAAAGTCAAAAAAAAATATTTTTTATGGTATTTGAGCCTTATATCTTAGTACTATTTTACAATATTTATGTATAAAACTAGGTGTAGATGGTAGGGGTGCTCATGGATCGGGTACCCAGTCCATGAGCATGTGGAGTGATTGGAATACGGTCTTACCGGTTCACTAATTTTTTGAACCGTATCTGGTCCACACATTTTGGGTAACCGGTCATCCGGTAATCCGATTGAAGCTGTTCGGGACACGCGGGTACCCGAACCGGTGTGACAAAAAAAAAAAAAAGAAACTCCCCCAAAAACCCCAAAAATTAAAGGTTCATATCAAGTCAACTTTATGTATTTATAAAATAAAATAAAATTCCTTTTCCAATTATAGGCAATTTATTACAAGCAAATACAACTAACTACAATAAAATTATCAATTTTATAAAATTCTTTTTCCAAACTGACATTATAATTTAGACAAATATCAGTTTTCTCTTAAATTATCAAATATCCCCTTAGACCAAAAAATATATATAACTCAATCATGCATATGAACATAAAAGGAAGAAAAAAAAGACTTACTATCAAAATAAATTATCAAATATCCCTTTAAGCAAATTATCAAAAAAAAAAAATTGAATTATCAAATATCCCTTTAGCAAATTTACAGTTACAAAATAAATCAATAATCTATGAATATATGAATAGAAAAATTTAGCCATATTTGGTGAAATTACATAATTGCCCCTGATTATGGATCGATTCGGGTAACTGGGGGTTCACCAAAGAGTGAACCGGTACCCGAACCGGTCTGTATGTGGTCTCAGACCGGTTCACTATCCGAACGGGTTGTTTGACCCGGTTCGAATACCCTTCTTTTACGGTTCGGAATAGAGCGGTTTTATCGATTTTTTGAATCAGCGAATTATTTTGAACACCCCTAATAGATGGCCTCACGCAAGGCGAGAGGGCCTGATTGAGACAAAATTTAGAAATATGCAATTTCATTTATTGGTTCTATGGAGAGATTGTGTTCATTTAGATGCTATAAAGAAATTGTATTTTTTCATTGGTGCTACAAAAAGATTGTTTAAATGGATGCTGTTACAGAGAATTGGTGAACCAAGCAATGTACACGTAAGGTAGATAAAACTGTTGGTGACGGAAGTTACCAAAAGACGACTGAGGGTTGTAAACAATAAAGAGCTTAAAACCTTCTAGATAGCTGTTGAGCTAATGTTGCGCAGATTAGTTGTTTTGACCATAGAATATTAATATGCCAAAGCCCAGAGATATACATTTTTCAAGTGTCCGTATATTGCATAATGTTATTATAAGATTAAGATATACAAATTAATAAACTTTTCGTCTCACTTAATTTGTCACAGTTTAACTTTTTCAGTAAAATATCTCAATTTTATAATCAAGAATTCACATAGAATTATTTGATTTTTAATGAAAATTTTTCAATAAAAATGGAAATTTTATCAAATATTATAACATAAAAACTTATAATTTTTTTAAAAAATTACAAAATTTATAAAAGACTGAACATTGAAAACTTGACTCATTAACCAAAAAAATCAAATGTGATAAATATGTTAGTACGGAATAGGAATAGTAATAGTATGAAATAACTATTTAAAGCACTTTAATTTAGCATCATTGCTTTTTGAGGATATCCTCAAGGAATTTTCGTTTGGTTATTGAAATTTTGGTTGACAATTATCAGAACTACTAATACATAACATTTATACAAGTAACTAATCAAATTTGCGTACAGTAATATAAATAGCCACTATTATTACTACTTTAATAATACAAGAGCAAAACTTTTGATGTAATACTTAGGTTACACTTTTCACTAATGTCCCTCCTTAACTTTCATAATTTCCACTAATCTCATAACTTTTACTAGCCTCACTCATGTGCAAACACGTAGGGTATGCCTTCAGCCCTAGTGCTTAAATATCAGTGAAGTAGTGAACGCACACATTTAATTAACATCAATTTTTTTATGGGTTAATTACACTTTATCCCCTTGAACTCATATTCTTGTTGTGCTTTACCTCCTGAATAAAACAATACACACTTTGTCCTCTTTGAAAGATTCACTAATATAAGTAATGGTTAATTATATTTTATCCCCTTAAATTTTAACGTCACTAACACTGTAATCTCTAATGTTATCTTTTGAACACTAAAGTCCTTGGACAAAGAATCAACGCTAATGGCGTGTGAAAATTTGGCTAAATGGATAAAAATACCCATTGTATTAATTTCACTTTACCCTCTTAAAATTTTGAATCACTAACACTTTAATTCCTAACGTTATATTTGAGCATTTAACCCCATTCCCTTATGCCAATTCAATGTTTCCACCATTCTATCTCTATTTTATTTTATTCTTTTTATACTTTTGCTTTCATTTAATCTAAATTCCTTCACTAACTACAAAAAATTCTTATATGTCTGATTCACGGTTTTATCTGTGGAACATGTAGTTGAAATAAGAGTCATATATCCACACTTTCTTGTACTAGCATACATCATTTAGCATTATGTCCATCCCATTTAAAATGCAAGAACACAAGTGAGGCTAAGAACCGGATCTATATAAGAGTTTCTCACTAACCACTACCATCACCAAACCATCAAAATACTACACTATCTTTTCTTTCTTCTTTCTAAAAATATATTTTTTATATTCTAATGGTTACAAATTAATTTACATAATAAAAGTTATTTCAAAATTGTGTACTCATTGTATATCAATCCACTCAGTTGAAGTTTCCAGCAAAAAAAAGCCCATTTTATATGGGAACATGATGTGGTTTTAATTGACCATCAATATAGGGGCTTGCCTAGTGCTCAAAAAGTTGTTTGTCATGTTATGTTATTTTTTCAACTAATTAATTCTGACAAAAAGGCTAGTAAATACGTTGAATTCAACTCATAGATATATGGTCAAATTTAATTTTACATGAATCAAACCTTCTCTTAATGAAAGACATGCTCATAAAACTAAAGTAAACAAAAAGAAATTAGAATAAATAGGATTACAATTTTCAAGTATGAAACAAGCATAATTATCAAGTTTGAAACACCGTTTAGGATTAAAGTGTTAGTCTTGCTAAAGTTTAAGCAATAAAGTGTAATCAACCAAAAAGGGATAAACTAAAATTAGGGTAGAATGGTCAAAACATTAAATTGGGGTAACAAAAAGGATTAAGTGCTCAAAAGATAATGTTAAGAACTATAGTGATAATAACACTAAAGTTTAAGCGGGTAAAGTGTAATTAAGCCTATAAGTAAATTGGCCACCAAGGGTACGATTGTCAACAAATGACTAAAAATCCAAGATTCCCTTAAAGTCTCTACTCTCCAGCCAATTTACTTGAACAATATCCCAGTAAGTACAACCGCAGTTACCATTTCAACCCCATCAACCTTGAAAAACCCAAAAAAAGGAGTACGAAAAATTACTGTAGCAAAGCCATAGTACCTTTTATATAGGTAAGATATATACATAAAATTTGAAAGACTTAGCTTAAAATTAGGGTCATAATTAGTACTACAATTTATAATTGATAATATTTTTAACTCTTAATCTTAAATATCGTTGTTTAAACATAAATGTTGGGTTATCAATGTAACACTTCACATTGTATAGAATTTATATACTCATACATTAGTATAAATGTATGCATGTCAAATTACTAATGTAATACGCTTAAGTGGTAAGACATTTAAATGATAACACAATTTTCTTGTGACCTTATATATATATATATATATATATATATGTGTGTGTGTGTGTGTGTGTGTGTGTGTGTGTGTGTATACGCGTGTGCACGCACACAATGTTATGTGTGATGTAAATTTGTATAATTATATGTGTAATCTATTTTTAATTTGTACATTTAATGTATTGTGCAATAAATTTCGAATAATTTCTTTAGAGCAATTAACCTTAATGTTTAGCCAACTATACCACGATTGTCAATATAGTTTAAAAAATTGTTTTGGTCTAAATGATTACTCAACTTCTTAAAATGTGATTATCCAGTATCATTCCGTCTCTTTGAGTCATTGGTACAAATGAAATTTTAGTTTTTTGAGAATTAAAATCGTCCATCTACAAGGAACTAACATAACTACAAAATTTTGGGGTCAAGATTAGATGATTGAAAAAATTAGTAAAAATAAGAAAAGAAGTCATACTGGAAGATAGAAAAATTTTTGGGTCAAAAACTAAATAACTTAAATTTATGCAATTTATAATTGAAGCCCGTAACTAACCCAACCTAACCCACCCGTTTCTCCAACCATCCCACCACTACCATTCTTCCCCTACAGCCTTTCCCGCCATCCCTGATCTTTCCTCTTCTACCACCCTCCCTCCCTTTCCTCTAACCCCTACAACCCCCTTCATCTCTTTCAAATCTAACCAACCTCTTCCTCCATCTTCAGTCACTGTTTCTATCCTTCTCCCCCTAGTCCCGTCACCTCCTCCTTATCCCTCATTACCTTTGCTACTCCTTCCCTCCCTCTTAGATCTAAGTCCGTCTCCTCGTTCCCGCCACCCATCCTACCCTCTTTCCCAGTCCATCTATCCTCTCACTCTCCCTTCTTGCCCCCACTACCTTCTATCTACTATCTAAAATTCAACTAGTGATCTGACCCTCCATCCCTAGATCTAACCATCATCTTTTCCCCTCCCTTTATAACCTCGCAACCATCTCCAATCGAACCTAACGCCAACCCTAAATCCTTTCTCCATCGTTAGATCTAACCCCCTATCCTTGAGCTGATAACCCTACTTGTGATATGCTCCTCTACCCCACCATTAATGGCATTTATCTATTTTTATTGTTATAAGTAGAACGATTTCTTCAAAACTATATCATTTTTTTCATTTATTCGACTTACAGACCGAATAAGTTAAATTTAAAAGATTCAACTTTATTTTATTTAGAATTTATGAGACTTGACTTTGACTTAAAAATTTTCAAGTCAAAAGCAAAATAATATAAGATGAGAAATTGTTTACCAACCAAATGCATACCCTTGTTATGGAAATTAGGAGTGTTCCAGGACCGAATATCCAGTACATAGGGTCATTACCTGACCCGACCCAACCCGATTATACCGGGTTGAGAAAAAGAGACCCGATACCTGGTTCTTTTATATAGGGTACCTGGTCAAAGTAGGTCAGGTAACTGAGTACCCGACCCAGTCCAATATTATATTTCTTAGTGTCAAAACTTTTTTAAAATATTTAAAAATGACTATTAATTATATATATACCCTTATGAATGTGAAGGGAATGAGAAAAATCCATCAATATTAGGCCATCATATACAAAATTACATAATTATCCCTATATATAGACCGATATTGTGAGGTACATGCCAGGCTGCAAATTTTCGACCAGCCTCCTCGACTCAATTTTATTAACCAATTCGACTACCTATTTTTACAATTCATAGTGGGTTTTTTAGGTTTTATTAACCAATTCTCCATATTCTTCTTTTTCTTTCTTTTTTATATACCAAATACTATTTTCAACTATTATCCATATTCAAATTATCTTACTCACCCAAATTAAAAATTTAAATTTATCATTATGATTAGGTTCTTTTTTCCTAAATTTTTCTAACAATATAATATAAATCTTTCTATTACTTTCTTCTAGAATATAATGGATTTTCATTTGACAATAGGTAATTGAATTTGTTTATTTCTATATCACTTTTAGTTTGTAAATAATATCACAATTGTAATACCAATTTATGTACATTCGTAAAGCTATAAGGAGAAGCAACCTTAGATGGTCAACCAGAACATAGTCGATGGCAACCTTATTTATATTTTATTATTATTTCTTATCTATCATAAACAAAAGGGATAATTTCATAGACCTCTCTCGAGGTTTATGTTAATATCACTTAGCACCTCTGAAATTTTAAAAATATCATTTACCTCTCCTAGTTATACTTTTGTTCTAACATTGTCAGCCCAAAGGTATAAAAACTTGATTTATGGTGAGAGAAAATCATTTTATTCTAATTTTACCCCTAGTAACAAAATTTTAACCGATTATAATGATTGGATAAAAAGGAAAAGAAAATTTAAAGGTGTAAATATAAATAATAGCAAATATATAGTGTTGTAATTTTTTATTGCCTTCATCAATTAAAATAATGTGTGTGTGTGCATGTATCTATATATTTCAAGCTATAGTTCGTAATTTCCTATACAAAATTCCAATCATATTTTTTATTATAATATATCGTACATTTTTAGGCATTTCAAACTTTTTTTCAAATAAACACACACAAGAACACTACACCTTTATATATTTTCGTATATAAACTTTGAAAATTTATCAAATCATAATTTATAAATTTAACTAATTTATTTTTCTTTATGAGTTTGATTTCCCAAAATAATATTAATCATATTATTATCTAGTAAATGATGTGTTTTACATGTTTAAAATATTTTTTGAACTGCAACAAATACATTAACAAATATAGTAAATAATAACATGAGAAAAAAATTGTTGAAAATCAAAAGGGTGACAAGTAAAATTGTTAAAAAAAAAACTCGAGGGAGGTTTTGGAAATTATATTTTTTTGTTAAATGTAGGATAGGCATAAATGTCATTTTGTGCACTTTGGTACTAACTCTAGATCACACTAACAAGAGAGGAGAGGTAAGTGATACTTCTGAAAGTTTAGAGGTTCTAAGTGATATTAACATAAACTTTGATAATTCTAAAAAATTAGAGTTGTATGCACCCTAAACTTGAGCATTTTTGCCTTAGTTTCGAACATTTTTAGGTTTGAAGTGTTATTTTTGTCAACTTTTTCTTTTATGCTCTAGCATGTGCTAGTTTATGTTAATTTAGTGTTTTTAATATAGTAGTTATTTTAGAGTTTTTGTACAATTAATAGAGTTTACTTATTTGTAGCGTATGATCGGAGAAAACGGCACAGTAATCGGATTAGAAACAAACCAAATCAAGTCATAATTAGATGATGAAGCCAAGCCAAATCGAACAAACAACAAACAAACCAAGCCTTAATCTTACTAAGTAGGGTCGGCTGTATGAATCCTGCTACACCATTTCGCTCTATCATTGACCATATCCTCCTCAATTCCTAGACGGGCTATATCTTTCCTACAAGTTACCCACTAAGTCTTTTTCGGTCTTCTTCTACCCCTTTTATGTTGACTACTCTCTCTAAAATTTACTCGCCTGACAGGCACTTCTATTGGTCGTCTTAACACATGACCTAACCACCTTAAGCGTGTTTATCTTATCTTCTCATCAATAGATGTTACTCCAATCTTTTCACGAATATGCTCATTCTGTATCTTGTCCATCCTAGTGTACCCATACATCCATCTTAACATTCGCATTTCTGGTTACTCTCATCTTTTGCTCATGTGTGTGATTCACTGCCTAACACTCAGACCTATAGAGTATCGCTGGCCTAATTGTCGTTCTATAAAATTTACCCTTAAGTCGTAAAGAAATTTTGCGGTCATATAATATTCCCGATGCCATTTTTCATTTAGTCCATCCCGCTTGTATCTGATGTGTAACATCTCAATTTATACCACCAAATGTTAAGAAAAAAATCTAAGTATGGTTGCCCGTGGTCAACATTTTGAAGAAGGAAAATTATTGATCGGGGTCAATCTTACTTAGAAAAATTTTCATTTGGACAAATCATCACTGCGATCACTAGGGTGCGGTTAAATTTCAACGGCAAAATAGAGTCATTGATCATGGTCACCAAGAGAAATTGAAGTGAGCCTATTGACCATGGTCAACAAGTTGAAGAAAAAATTTTATTGACTGCAGTCACCAAGCTGTTAGTAACCGTGGTCACCAAGCGCGATCTAAGTTTTTTTAGGGGTAAAAACGATTCAAATCATGGCAAATTATGGCTAAGCCCTTTCTACTAACTCTAGAACTATAAATACATTCTTAAAGTCTCTTTGGAGGTTAAGTAGAAAGTAGAAATAGAATTAGATAGCAGTAGAGACTGGATTAGAGTAGTTTAGTTCTTCTCTCTTTCTCCTCCCTATTTGGGTAGCATTTTTTCGAAATTAGATTAAATTAGGATTTATCTTTCTTGTAACTTTCATTTCCTTGTTAAAGATTCAACCTTTGAGTGGTGAGTACTTTTTTCTTGTTCAAACTTCTTTAGTTAATCCTCAATTTCATATTTTTTTAGTTTAATTAGTTTAATTGCTTTCATTAAAATACTCTCTTTACTTACTTTCTTAGATTAATTGATAATTTAGTTCATAGGCTTTTCATATAACTGTTTCCTTTACTTGTTTACTTAGTTTAATGGGTAGATTAGTTAATGAGTTTTCCTTAAAAATGTTTTCTTAGTAGTAATTTGTAGTTTGTAGATTTAAATAAGCTTTCTAAAAGTGCTATATTTCTACATGCTTTCTTAGAATAGTTTAGGGGCTTCCTTTAATTGTTCTTGCTTTGGATAATTGGTTATTTAGATTAGTTTGGTGCTCCCTTAAGATGCTTTTCATGTTACTTGCTTTCTTTAATTGCTTTCTAAAATGCTCTATTTTTATAGGTCTACTTTCATTGCTTTCTTTAAAATGCTTCCCTTAGTGTAGTGTTTAATAATGCATTAGTTAGTCTTTAGATTTCTTTCTTAAGAATTTAAATTCTAGTTTTGAGTTAAATTTCTTAAATCAATCACTTCAACTAATAATCTAACCAAATAATCGGTAGACACCAACCAAGACTTGTAGATTCGATCTTTACTTCCCTTTACTATTAGTTAACAACTGTACTTACGAGATACCGTCTAGTTAGTAGTTGGATTCAGGTGTTTTTACAAATTTTATAACTAGGTGTTTTCCAAAAAAGGCACCAAGTTTTTGACTCCATTGCTGGATATGATTAGTTTTCGATGATATTGATATAATTTAGTTGAGTTGCTAGAATGAAATCCTTCATTTTCATTATAAAGTTGTTTCACCTATTTGAAAAACCAAAAAAAAAATCAATTTGTAGTTGTGCTCTTATTTTATAAAATCTAAAAAGATTTTCTTGTTAATGGATATTTTAGACTAGCAAGTAGTCTAAACTTGACTAATTTTATTGTTTATGTAATTAGTTCTTTTTCTTGTTTATAATTGTGTTGTTTGTTGCTTCAAGAGCATGCAAGGATTTATTTGGAATGATTCATACCAAGGAGATTATCATTTTTATATACATGGAGATATACCCAATGAGTATGATTCTTGTTTTTATTTCTCTCCCTACCCCTTAGACTACCGATGGGATGGTTTAGCCATCCACTTCCTTATGAGAGCTACCATAAAAATCTCTACTCTTTTCCTCCACCACAAGAGCCTTTACATAAATCAATGGAACAATCCAAGAATGTGATGATGCAAGATTCAATGCAAAGGAGGATGATGCTTCAAGAAATAACCCAACTCCGAGAAAAAATGGCTTAATTTTAAGGAGAAATTGTTAGATTATTCGAAGACCAAGACACATCTATCAAATGGTTACAAGACTAACTTGTACAAGTTCAAGGAATGGTAAATGGTGAAGAGCAATGGACTCCAACCCCCTATCAATAAGTGAAGAACCAGTTCAAGATGAACAAATTAAAAATATCTTACAAGAAATCGGTTCTCAAGAGACTCACGAATTTAGAGTTACAACAATCGGATCACTCGACGCTTACGTATATGGGTGTGAGTTTGTTCTAGTTACAACTAAGGAGTTGCCATTTGGTGTGTTCGTGGACAAAGATATGGCTCGAGAAGAAGGATAAGAAGAAAGATATTTCCTAGAAGGGGCTAGGGAGGCATAATCCACCCATGCCAGACTTCAAATCCTTAGGGATTTCAAAAGAGTTCAACAATGGTGCAAATTCACCAAGGATTATAATATACAAGACTTGCGAAACCTCCTTCATGTTGAAGGGAGTATTTCTTTCCCTTTTATTTATCATGCTTTCTTGTAATACTAGCTTCAGTTTAAGTACCCTATCGGTAATAAATGCTCGTAGCCCTGTAATTAGTTTAGCATATGTTTTGTTGTTGGCAGTTGAATTTGATATACTTGGATGAATTTGATAAATAATGATAATGTTGATGGCAATATAGTATTCTTGTGATAATTGTTGGATGAACTAGAACTTTGTTTGCTATTTGATTTTGGAAAGTCTACTTATTGAGACATTAAACTTGCTAAGTCTTGGGTTAATTTTTGAGACATAGAATTGAAAGTAGTTTTGATTGTTGATGACTTTTTAAGGCTAATAATGTATGAACCTAAGTTTGGGGGAGAAATTGGGCATATAGATAACCCATTAGTTATGTTAAACCCTATTAACTTTATTGTGTTTTTTCTTCCTTAATTTGTTTGGATCCTATGAAGTTCCGATGACCGCTTCTTGACACCAGTTTAGCAATATTAATTTATAAAATGATTAGAAACTTCTAAACTCATGTGTTCAATTGAAATTGCATCAGTATGATTTTCTTGGAATTACTCTTTGCTTAATCTTGTTTGGTGTTGTGCTTATAGTTGAGGGATTCCATGATTAAAGATGGAACCATGGTTTTAAGTTCAACTTGTGCTTAATTGGTTGCATTCACATTCATTTGATTAGTATGTTGTCCATCTTCTATATTAGCTTTTTGTTGTCCAAGTATACTTCAAAATCATTGTCTTAGATTATGTTTAGCTGTTTCATACTTTCTAGTAATAATTTCTATTTCTTTTGATATGGGTGAGTGGTAGGGTGAGTTGTACTCATCATGGAAATAATGTACTAAGTTTGATGGTATCTACTATCTTATTTGTAATGAATGGTTTTTGTTTTGTTGTCTGTAAAAGTTGAAATTGAATGCTGAACATAGGTTGCATTTTATGTGAAAAATGAAATTTAACCCTTGAAACCACTCAACAATATTTTCAACTACATCATAAAATAGTTTTCTTAACTGACTTTAACCTTAAAATTTACTTTTTCCATAGAGTTTTTCTAATGTCAAGTTCAATTGATGATTGATGTAGTTAAATATTTCGAGATTTTTGAGAATTGATTTTAAGTGTAGAAAGAAATGACTTAGGTCATCATTTGTCATATTCTGTTGAGGTTTGGCTTAGTAAAATAATCTAGGTACTGTAAATCCCCTGTTTTAGCCAAGTTAGCCGGATTTTGGAAATGATTTAGGCATTTTCTTAGACTATTTGAACCAAAAAGTTTACCTTATATATTAATATTATCCCTAGTGTTCCCATTGAGCCTTATAGCCTAATCTCTATTAACCATATAACATAGCCACGTCACTTTGTTTATTTATCCTCTCTTAATCTCATCACCTTAGTCATTATGGAATTAATTGTAGTTCTCCAATGTAATTGTCAAGATTCCTATTATGATCTTACGACGAGTTTTTGAGCTGTATTTGTTGGGGAATGAAATCAATAGCTTAATGTTATTTATATTTCTCCTTGTGTAATTGTTGTTATGTTATTGATAAAAAAACAACAACAACAAAAGAAGAAAAGAAAAGAAAAGAAAATTACACGTGTTATGTTTTTAGTAAATAAAAAAGATTCATCTTGCCTTCAAAAGTTGATCTGGTGTGAAATAATGTTTTTGTACATCAAAGTATAAATTGGTTAAGTAAAGTTGGTTTTGGGACTTATGTGTTTGAGGTAGTTGTCCAAGAGTTTGTGTTGGATTGATTAAGGTGATTTAAGTCACTCTTATTTAAATATATCTTACCTTATTAGTTTAGCCTACATTACAAACTTTTAAAAGTTCTAAATGATCCTTAATTTAGGTTCCTAGATATCAGAAAATTGGGGAGGAGGGATGAAGTATTGCTTCGATTAATATTCCTTGTTGTGCCAACAAATATCCTCGTGTATTCATTTGCATTGATTTATACATTTCAAAATAATAGAAATCCTAATGATCTTTCTATACTTGGGATAATCTTTAGAAAACTTGACTTGTTTGTTTTAAATCAATATATATTTGAATTGACATTCAATTAACTTTTCATTAGTTAAAGTAATTTTTGAAATCAAAACTAGTGTATACTTTTATAAATGAAGAGGTAAATGAAAATATTAAGTTTATTAAGTTAAAAATCCTATTTTTACTTTTGACTAGTGTATTAAAGTTCAAATTTCAATTTCAATTCTTTGGTAGTGTTATATGATTTGTTAAGTCATAATTATTGTTCTTTATTTTGTTCTCTACCTCTTCTTGGCCAATTTCTCTCCTACATTATCTCTTCTCCTTCTAAAATTCTTAAACCAGTCAATCCGTCATTCCTCTTCTTTGAATTTCTTTCACTTTCTCCATCAAAAATCGCTCATAGCAACCTGGCTTGGCCTTTTTTCCCCGCTTTTTGTTCAACAATCGAATATGGAATAAAACATCTTTGAGATTTCCTCCATCCTGTCAAATTTTCTTTCCTACTGGTGTTTATTAGTCATCATTTTTTTCATTACCTATATTTTCCCCGTATCCATGCTCGTACCCAATTTGTTCCCCCTTTCCCCCCTCCCCCATTTGTTTACTCTTTTGTATTTTTTTAATATCCTTACAAAAGAGCAAAGATGAAGACTTTTAGACAGCTCCATCTTACTCAACCTAATAATTTTTATTTAAAAGTAGTTTTAAAAAAAATCCTTATTCTTTAGATTCTTTTCTTATAAGGTTTGATTTTTTTCTTTTGTGGTAATAAATAAAGAACTCTACTCTTGTCTTGTTCTTTAAGATTTGGTCAATATCAGGGGCAGACGCAGGAATTATACCTTGAAAGGATAAGATTTAATAACTACATAATTATTAAGACTAATATATATTTCTCACAAAAATTTAGAGGGGCAAAATATAAATTTTATAAGAATACAAATTAAATTTTCAAAATTTTAAAGAATAAAATTTTTAATTTTTTGAATCTTGGGGGCAGCGTGGCCCACGCCCGCACCCCCTAATCCGCCCTGGGTCAATATACTTCCGTATTATCAATCACAGGGGTTGCACCGTAGAAACATTAATAGATATATTTACGAACCTCAAAACAGGAACAAAATATTATACATGGAATAGTGTCCGTGCTCAAACGAACATGGTGATGACAGGAAATATCTTCATTCTAAACTACGGTTGTTGTGATGCGGCTGAAGTGGTGGCTATGGAGTGACAGATAGCGATTCCAGATAAGCTCAGTCGAAGCCCCTTTTCCTCCATCTTATGGTGGTTGTGGTGGTGGTAGAGGATCCCAGAGTCGCCAGTAGCCACTTTTTTTAAAAAAAAAATTTTTGTCCACAACACAGACGATATAATACACTACAGATATAGATCAACCCTGCTTCTCTAGCCGCCTTCACTCAGCAGTCCTCACCATCGTCAATCATCATCTTTTCTCTCCCTCTCTTAGACAGAAACCCGGCCACCGCACCCACCGCATTTCCTTTGCTCCCTCTGATGTGCTCCTCTTTCACTTTCCCGTGTCATGCACAAGAATGTTGGAATTATTTTCTTATTTGGACTACCACTAGTTAATTTCTATTTTTAAAAATGAGTTAAATGAAAACCATTAAAGCTCATTATCTTATGATTCTTTTATTTGGGCCTAGATCTGTCTTAATTACTCTTTCCGTCCCATTTTATTAGGCATGGTCAATCTTGCACACAATTTAAGAATAGTCGATATTTAACCAGCTAGTATAATTATTTTTTCATTATTGTCCCTCAATTAACATTCAAAATTTGTTGGTTGATTTTTGGTTTTCAAATTTTGAAATGATTTATGAGAGTAATTAATGTTGAAAGTTGAAACATGACATTAATGTTCTTTTTTTAGAACTTGTATGAAGGATAAATTAGGTAAATTGGTATTTATTTGTCTTTTTAAGTAGTGACAAATAATTTAGGACAAACTAAAATAGAAAGAATGACAAATAAAATGGGACCGAGGGAGTATTTATTTGGTATACGTGATATGTAAGGTGTAGGTGTGCTATTTTCTAAAGTTTATTAGATTCAAACTAATTTCAACAAGAGGTTTAATTACACTATATAGGTTAGGTCCCTCTCGTGTGTGTGTGTGTGTGTGTGTGTGTGTATATATATATAAGGTGTTGGGCTGGTTTGCCTATTGAAAACTTGGGGAGAAGAAACGCCTACGCCCTAGTCAAGGTACGTGAATCTCAACATGCCAATGACAATTCAATAATAATTTTTGATGATCAATTGCTACGGTGAATGTTACGTAATTTATTCTGCAATTGTATTCAACATCTAATATTGATTTGCCAAATTTTAACAAGTAATATCAGAGTCACAATATCAGATTTTGAATCGTTAAGTTCGATGAATTCTTAATTGGCATGCATGGACGTGTTTTTCACATCTACGGTTTAGTCCCTTGAGCCTTAAGTCAGTAAGCTTAATTGAGAAGTTATGGACCCACTAAAGTTCAATGGGAAATACTTAGGTACGTGACCTGGTCTTTAACCCTTCTTGTAGACCCTGTGGTGTAAATTAAATGTTATGGAATCTATAACATCAGCTGATGTAAGAAAGATTTTATAAGATTAATCTTGACCGTAAGGTCTACAGGTGGGACCAAAGACCGGGTCTATGTAAGTATTTTCCAAGTTCAATTATTGAGTCAAAATTTTGAATAAATATTTATGATTTTATTCAATTTCATAATCAAACTTGCAAGATAAAAAGGAAGGCAAATACTTAGGTAGATTGGTCTTTGGTCTCACTTGTAGACCCTGTGGTGTGGATTAAATTTTAGAGAATCTATGACATTAGTTGATGTAAGCAAGATTCTTTAAGATTTAATCCTAACTACAGGGTCTACAAGTAGGGCCAAATCCCGGATCTACCTAAATATTTTTCAAAAAGGAAACGGGTTTGTGGAATTTCGTTTCATGGCTTGAATTCTAAGATCTTTATTATTGAGATTTGGTTGTCTCTACCAAACTTGAATATGCAAAGGTACATGCAGATCTTTGAATACCATTTTTTGATCTAGTTGGCTTATCCCTAAAGTCAACCTGCCAAAGATATATATATATATATATATATATATATATATATATATATATATATTTATATGTACTAAGTACATGTATTTCCATAGAAATGTATCTTAATTTATTGAGATACATCTATAGTGTATTTGGTTCAAGAACGAGACTTTATGGAATATGTATTTTATTTGTGACACATTCTTTGAATGGTGTCAATTGGTAGTCTATAAATAGGTAGACCAGTTATCAAAAATTATTCTTTCCAAAAACTTTCTCAGTACTTGGAGTAAAAAGGTTAGGGAGTTCTCCAACATTGCTAGTTGTAGTACTCATAAGGTTTCGTTGTATCCTAAGAGTGTTATTGCCTAGACCCGTTAGCAAACTTTGTGTGGGGGCAAATAACTCTCTAAAGATAGCGATTTATCGTGTCTCGAAGTCTTGATTCTTATAATTACTTTTGTATACCATCTCCTCATAAATTTCTCAACAATTTTAGAGAGTTATTTAAGATGGCCACAGAGACAAACACCATTCTCAAAGTGTTGAATCAAGAATTTGTGAAATTGGATCGGTTTGATGGCACAAATTTCAACCGATGGAAGGACAAGATGATGTTCCTTCTTACTGTGTTGAATATTGCTTATATTCTAGATCCAAAATTGAAGCCAATAGATGATCCTGCCAATGATGCTAGTCCTGAGGAGAAGGAGAAAGTAGATTAACAAAAGAAAAAGCGAGAAGATGATGAATTCGCTTGTAGGGGACACATTCTTAATACTCTCTCCAATCGCCTATATGATTTATACATGTCAATCAAATGTCCTATTGAGATTTGGAAGGTATTGGAAGAAAAAATACAACACCGAAAGGCAAGGTACGGATAAATTTCTTATAATGAAATTTTTTAAATTTAAATTGGTTGATAACATACCCATCATGAATCAAGTTCATGAATTACAAGTTCTTGTTAGTAGGCTATATGCCTTCGTGACCTAAAGATTGTAATTCCTGAATTACTACAAGTTGGGGCGATTATCTCTAAATTGCCTTTGACTTGGAATAAATATAGAAAAAACTCATACATACAGCAGAAGACTTTACTATTGAAAAGATATTTAGGCATTTGCGTATTGAAGATGAAACTCAAAAGCGTGATGCAGTGTATCTTTCTACTAATTCTAAAGTGAATTATGTAGATGAAGGTGAGAAAAAGAAAGTTTGGAAAGGCAAACGAAAGTTCTCATCTAATCTGGAGGATAAGCAAAACAAGAAAAAGAAAAGATTATGTTATCATTGTAACAAAAAAGGGCACTATATTAAAGACTATAAACTTCTCAAAAGTACTCATCACTCTGAGGAGGTGTCCGATTCAAAGGCAAATATTGTTGCGGAATTGGACTTGGTGCCAATGGTCACTCAAGGAGTTAAGAGTCTGCATATTGGTATGATTACTGAATGCAATATGACTACTCCTGTCAATTCTTGTTAGAGTGGTGGCTCGATTCAGGGGCTACTGTCCATGTTTGCAATGATCGAGAACAATTCAAAAGTTATGAAGAAGTTGCAAACCGTGAGGTTCTTATGGACAACTTTAATGCAGCTAAGGTTTTCGGTCAAGGGATAGTGGAACTGAGTTTCACTTCTGGAACGAAATTAACTTTGGTTAATGTTCTTCATGTTCTGAATTTGAGGAAGAATTTAGCATTTTGTAGCTTGCTTTGTAAGAAAGGATTCAAAGTTATTTTTGTATCTGATAAGGTTATTTTGCTTAAGAATGATGCTTATGTAGGAAAGGGATATTGTAGTGAGGGTATGTTTAAATTTTGTACCAATATTAATAAAATTTCGTCTACTTATATTGTTAAGTCTTGCTCATTATGGCATGCTAGATTAGCACATCTAAATTTGAAATCTCATCGGTATATGCAAAAGAACAATTATATTGCTCTTAGTGACAATAATTTCAATGATAAATGTGAAATATGTATTCAAATGTTAAAAATCACTAAGAAACCTTTTCCTAAAGTGGAAAGAAATACACAGATTTTTGAACTAATTAATTCAGATATTTGTGAATTAAATGGAATTCTCACAAGAGGTGGTAAGAAATATTTTATATTCATAGACGATTTTTCTAGATTTACTTATGTGTATCTCAAGAGAAATAAAGATGAAGCATTTGAAATGTTTAAATGTTATAAATTTGAAGTAGAAAATTTGCATGAGAGGAAAATTAAAATTCTCCATAGTGATAGAGGTGGAGAATATTTTTCTAGTATTTTTGATACCTTTTGTGAAGAAAATGGAGTAATGCATCAGTGCTCTACACCTTATACTCCGCAACAAAATAGTTTAGAGGAAAGGAAAAATCGTACCTTAGTGGATATGGTTAATTCAATGATTTTAAATGCAAAATTACCCTATAATTTATGGGGTGTAGCGCTGTTGACAGCTTGTTATATACATTATAGGATTCCGTCCAGCAAAATGAAGATTTCTTCCATAGGAGTTATGGAAAGAAAGGAAACCAAATTTGGAATGTTTCAAAGTGTAGGGGTGCTTGGCTTTTTATATTCGTGGGATATGCTCAAAATTCTAAAGCATGTAGAATATTGGACTTAGTGTCTAATACAATTATTGAAACTAGAAATACAAAATTTATTGAAAATAAAATTTTCAATGATTCTACCCCTACTTTAGAAAATTCACAATTGGATCTACAAAATTCTTCTGAGAGAATTTTAAGTGATCAAAACAATAAACGTCTTCGTGATGAAATTATTATGGAACCAAGGAAAAGTCAAAGGGTGAGGAAAGAAAAGGACTTAGGTCCGGATTTCATTTCCTCACAATCTATAGTTTTCCTTATTAAAAGAAATAGAGATTCTCTAATTAATAAAATCCCTATAATGCTGAATGTGGAGGGAGATCCACAAACCTATGGTGAGCTATGACTTCTAGAGATTCAGCATTTTGGAAAGAGGCAATCATTGGTGAAATAGACATTCAATATTTTCAAACAATACTTGGATTCTAGTAGATTTGCCACAAGGATCAAAGCCAATTGGGTGCAAATGGGTATTTAAAAGAAAATACAATACTAATGGTGCTTTACAAACATTTAAAGCTAGATTAGTAGCCAAGGGATTTAAACAAAAAGAAGGTTTAGATTATTTTGATACTTATACACCTGTGGCTAGAATGACTTCCATTCGAGTTCTTTGGGCTTTAGCGTCCACTTATAAATTGCATGTGCATCAAATGGACGTTAAAATGGTATTTCTAAATGGTGAACTCAATGAAGAAGTTTATATGGAGAAACCGGAAGGTTTCGTGTTGCCAGGAAATGAAAAGAAAGTTTGTAAACTAATTAAATCATTATATGGTTTAAAACAAACACTTAAACAGTGGCATGAGAAATTTGACTCGGTAATCTTATCAAATGATTTTTCACATAATAATGCGGATAAATGTGTTTACTCCAAGTTCACAAAAACTTATGGAGTCAAGTATTTGTCTTTATGTGGATGACTTGTTAATGTTGGGAACGAACTTGGAAGGTGTTCGTGAAACTAAGGAGTATCTTACACCAAAATTTAAGATGAAAGATATTAATGAAGTAGATACTATTTTAGGAATCAAAGTGCAAAAGCACTGTGAAGGTTTTGTATTAAATCAATCGCATTATATCAAGAAATTGTTGGACAAATTTGAATATCTCAAATTTAAGGATTCCAAAACTCCACTTGATCTAATTTCAAATTACTTGAAAATTTTGGAAGAGCAATATCACAATTAGAATATGCCAGTGCTATTAGAAGTTTGATGTATGCGATGCATTGTACAAGATCTGATATTACATTTGTTGTGTGCCAATTATCAAGGTTTACGAATAAACCTAATATAGACCATTGGAAAACTATATCAAGAATTGTTGATTTTTTCAAGAAAATCATAAATTTGGGATTATTCTATAGTGATTATCCCGCTGTACTAGAAAGTTATTCATATGTTAGCAAGTTGGATCACTAGTCTTAGTGACAATAAGTCAACTTCAGGTTGGATTTTTACGATTGCTGGTGGAGCTATTAGTTGGGCTTCCAAAAAGCAAACTTGCATTTCTCATTCAACAATGGAGGCTGAATTTATAGCTTTGGCAACCGCAGGAAAAGAAGCGAAATGACTAATGAATCTTTTATTAGATATAAAGTTGTGCACAACCTATGTCAGCCATTTTTGTGTATTGTGACAGTGAATCTACCATGTCTCGAGCCTATAGCAAGGTTTATAATAGAAAGTTTAGACATATCAGTTTGAGACATGTGTATGTAAGGCAATTAATAGGAGATGGTATAATTACCATTATCTATGTAAGGTCGGGTAACAATTTACCAGATCCATTGACAAAAGGTCTGTCAAGGAATTTGGTAAAAAATATTACTACTAAAATAGGACTAAAATCTTTATTGAAATTGTCATTAGTGATGGAACCCTACCTTGTTCTAGCGAAAGTTAGTTTCACATTTCAAAGTTTAAGAGGTAATAACAAGTCACTTAATGACTAGACACTAAAAATTAGTTTTAGTGTTGAATATTTAGGAGGATGAGTTAAACTTTTAATAGATTGATAATTTTTATTATCATTAGATTTTACCTATATGAATATAAATATGGTGCCGTTTCTAACAAAAGTTTAAAGATTTACTCTTGTAAATATTCATAAAACCAGGATGAGCGCATGGCCATAATAATGCTAAAACATTTAAAATCATTTTATTCCAAACTAGATACGGTTGTATGTGTGAATTCTCTGGTTCTAATTCAAGAGCAATGGTTTAAGCAAATAGCCACCAATTACTTTATTGGAACTTTGAAAACTTATACTAATGAAAGGTTTAAATCTAACCGATACCTTTTATTTTTGCATAACTGTATGTGTTCTATAAGTATTTTTGAAAATTTGTAACCTAGTGGGGGATTGTTATAAACATAGTTTACAAATTTTATAACTATCTATGTATCATTGAATTTATCCATTCATATCTTTGTGTCTTTTGGTGTAATGTTTATTTACCAATTGACTTCCAATGAATTGTCTTGATTATAGTGGTACTTAATTAATTGAGATACATCTATAGTGTATTTGGTTCAAGAACAAAACTTTATGGAATATGTATTTTATTTGTGATACATTCTTTGAATGGTGTCAATTGATAGTCTATAAATAGGTAGACCAATTGTCAGAAATTATTCATTACAAAAACTTTCTCAATACTTGGAGTAAAAGGAATAGGTCAGTCCTGGACTGATGTTCGGACTCGATGACAAACTCGTAGAAGAAAGAGTACCAGGAATCCAACACCCTAAAACTTTGTAGGTTTTGCAGTTAAGTCCCTAGAAGTTTAGATTGGTTCTAATTGAATTTTTTTTTTTTAACTAATTGTCACCTTAACCCGGTGCTCTGATGCCACAATTGTCACGAAACTTATACTTGACACGACACCCGAACGTGACAAGGCGGAATAAAAAGCTCGCGCCGATTTTTGAGTGATTAGTAAGGGTTTAATTTATAATTTTAGACGTTTTTATCTATTCAAAGGTGCCTAGACCCGTTAGCAAACTTTGTGTGGGGTCATAAAGTTTCGTTGTATTCTGGAAGTGTTATTGCCTAGATCCGTTAGCAAAATTTGTGTGGGTGGAGACAAATAACTCTCTAAAGATAACAATTTATCGTGTCTCGAAATCTTGATTCTTATAATTATTTCTGTATACCATCTTCATAAATTTTCCAACACCATCAATACAAAGAACTAAAAAAAAGGGTATTTTTTTTTCCTAAGCAAAAAAAGTTATATATTTGTTTCTTTCTTCTTTTTTCTTTCTCCCCTAGAAATATCTTCAATGGAAACAATTAAAGCAAGCCCAATTTCATCATCTTCCAATTCTTTTGATTTATCAAGGAACCCTTCTTTAGTTCTCCTTCGTTTCCATCGAATTTCAATAAAAATTTTGTTTTTTGATGGCCCGTTCACCTGATGATTATGGCCGCCTCTGTTTTGGTCTTCTCCTTTCTCTGCCATTGATTTTCTCACTGGCAGCCGCCGTCTTAAGACCACAAAGTGGAAGGGATTCTAGTAAGGTGTACGTCTGATACCCCATCCCCATCCCCTTTTCCCCAAAAAAAAAAAAAAAAAGTGGAAGAGATGGTAGTCACCGGATAAATGGTCCTGAATCCATTGCAGATCATATGTAATATTAAAGGCTCACACTTTAGAAAATCTTATTCCTACCCTTACTCAAATTACCTAAACTTTTGACATGAACAGACGGCCGTTAATAAAGATATGTTTACACACGCAATCGGTAGCTAATTGTTAGGCCACGCTACAGTAACTTTTTAGAGCTTTTTAATCTACAGTCATCCTGTACGTTACTCAAATTTGACGGTGAAGATTACACCTCTCCAGTCCAGATGAATCTCAGACGTCTGGACTGGAAATAAACCCCAGATCTCACGATAATATTCCCCGGAATGTTTTAAAAGTACCAGTACTCTTACTACTTTTTTTTGAGATGCACATGCGCCCCAAGTATTAATTAGTTGGTGGAAAATGTTAACAAGAGAATTTAATCAAACCCTGCGGTTAAACTGAGGGACTGGTTTGACGAAACCTGGTAAATTAAAAAAAAAATTTACCTTAAAATGACTTTTTCTTAATTTTAAATATTATATGAATTTTTCAAAATTTATTTAATAATTCTTGGTGATATTTAAGTGGTACATTTGCTTATTTTTTTAACTCGTAATTCACAAGGAAAGAAAACATATTCATTCCTATATTTGTTGAGAGAATTTTAATATATCGATATTGGCTTTAATAAGATTTGATTAAGTTTTTGTGAAATTTTTTATTTTTACAAATAGGTTGTATATTGTGATTTTATAATATAATTATATTTTTTTAGAAGAAAAATATTTTTATAATTTAATATATTGTTTTAATATTATTTAAAATCTGATTAGTTCAATCGGTGACTCATTATTTAAACTAGTAACTTATTAATCTAGATATATCCTTACCGAGTTGATGACCAGATTGTGTTTAGTAAATTTGGCTATGATTGTGCCAACAAGTATACGGAAGTAGTTGGGTAATAAAATGCAATATATGCAATGTGTTCAAACACTTCAATTATTATTCATAAACCTACCAAAAGAGAAAGGTCCCTTTTTCTTAATTTATGCTTGACGTGAAAATCCTTACTCACATTAAGTCGAATACTATAATTTGCTCAAGTCGTAGGATGAGATTTAAACTCTTTTTTTTTAACTTTATTTTCTTTGAAGTTATATTGTCTACTCTTTTGTCTTCTTTCTCAAAAAAAAATAAAATAAAATGTCTAGTCTAACTATCAAGTTTCAACCAACCGAACAAACCACCTAGAAAGCAAACTGAACTTATTTTTGCTCATTGTACAGAGTTTGGCTTAATTGGAATATATTTAGGTAAATTCGGTCTACAGTCTTATTTTTAAATTTTGTGGTGTGAATTAAATTTTATGAAATAAATCACATCAATCTGATACAAGTAAAATTACATAATATGTAATTTTAAACACAAGATTTACAGATAAAATTTAAGATTGAAATTACTTAAATATTTTCCGGTTTAGTTTTGTACAGGTTGTAACTTATAAGTAGCGTAGGACATAAATATATATATATATATATATATATATATATATATATTATATGTAAGTTAAATTGATAATGCTTAGACTTGGACATAAACATTAAAGACTCACTTATATAAATAGAAAAGAGATTTTCAGACTAACTTTTTAGTTCCTGTTATAAAATTAAATCGAGATTATTAAACTTGATTACAAAATAAATTAAAGTAGAAAATTTAATAAGTTTAGACAAGAAAAAAAATAGACAAAGAAATAGTAAGAAATTCTCTAATGTTCTATATTATCAACTTTTATTAACCTTACAAATGAGATACCAAACTCTCATATTTATAAGGTTATAAGATAGGGGATTCATAAATAAACAATTAATATGATACATGAATCACAATAGATTAATAAACCTTCACATAATTCAGAGGGATAAATATCACATTAACCGATGTGTTTGAAAAGATTAATGGACATCCATCTTTATAGAATTTATAAAACTCTCCCTTAGATGTCCATGCATTAAAGAATATGTCTCATTAAAACCTTACTAAGAAAAACTCATTGGCAAAAATTCTAGTGAAGGAAAAAGAGCACATCATTCTTTTTGTAAAATACGCGATTAATTACTGACTCATTAAAACCCTTTACTAGGAAAACCTAGTGGGAAAAAAACATGATAAAGAGTACAGTACGTATTCAATATTTATTGTATATTTTTGCATGCTTCCTTACTAAAAATTTGGCCAGAAAATCCATTGGGACAAAATCATGACCAAGAAAAAAAAGAGTGCAACGTGTATTTTTACTCCCACTCATAAAAATATCACTTGATATCTTTGAGATAATGCATCCTAATTTTACAAACTAACTTCTCACACGTTGTTGTTGGCAATGCTTTTCTATTTAAACAAATCCGTTAAATTACCAGATAAGCGAATTTGTTGGATATGAATATCATCATCTTCTCAAAATTATGACTGAAGGAAAAGTTTGAAAAAATATGTTTTATTACAAATCTTCTGCATATGTTGGGGCTGTTGAGTCAATGACTTTCGTCAAATATATTTACTACTTGCTTCATGTATTGAAATTATTTTAGCATAATTGCAAGAAGTAGTGACTGTATTTTATTCTATTGAATGTCATGATATAGCAATTGCTCTATATATAAATAACTCATTCAAGATTGAGCTCTATGTCGGATCAAATAAATATCCAACATTTGCATAGCCAACTAATTTTGATTTGAATTCATCTAAGTGTAACAGGTTCATATCAATTATGCCTCAGAGATATTGAAGTATATACTTAATTGTTATTCAAATATCTTCAAATTGAAGAAGAACTAGATCTTGCTAACTAATTTACAGTATATGTTAACATTGAGATATTGTACTTCAAAACCAACAATCATATTTTCACTATTCTCTTGAGAACGAAAAATTATTATTCTTGACATCCAACAATCTTACAACTAATGGGGTACTCAATGGATGTATTTTATTTATATAGAATTGTTCTAATACCCTTTTTGGTATAAGTTTATTGATAAACAAAATTTTCGAAATCGATTGGTCAACTACACCTTATACGTGACTAATTATAATTTGTACTAATGGGCTATCCAGCTGGGACATCAATTCGAATTGGAGCATTTCAGCTAATATATGAGATTTCACTAATGTTAGGTCAGTAATGAATCTGACAATTGATTCACAATATTTTACAATGAATTATCTTTTGAACTTCTAGTTCACGAGAATCAAAATGCGACAATTCATTTTATTTAATTTTTCTTTCCACCTGATTATCTTTTTTCCCTAATATTGGGAAAATTTTTTTATCAAAATAACAATCAGTAGATCATCCCTTAAATAATCCCTTATTAATGGTTCAAAATATGTGACTTATATCATACACATCCAGTCTACATACACACACACACACACACACACACACACACACATATATATATATATATATATTCTTAACCTTTCATGACCCATTTTTGTGCATTGTGCTGGAGTAATTAAAATATACCGCTCAATCAAAAATTCTCAGATGAAAAAATTAGACTCCTGAAAGTCAATTATAATGACGAGAAAGTTAAAATATTTTATTGGTTTGATGCATATAAGTGTTGCAATATAGTATGTCATAAATAGACATTTTTATTCTCATAAGTAATAGTCTAACAACTAATTATAAGCATTTTATTAACAATTCTTCTAGAACATTTTGTGTATGAACATGTATTTCAGGATGTTCAATAGTTATATCAATTGACATACAGATGTTTGAGCTATAAATTCATTAGCATTATCAAGATAAATTTTCTTGATTGTATAATTTGGAAACTGTGCTCTTAATCAATCGAATTATTTAAACTAGTAATCTCACAAAGTCCATGTTACGAGTTGATAAAAAGTCCAACGCATGTGACCATCTAGTAGATGCATCTATAAAAATCATAAAATATCTAAATGGTACATATAGAAGATAAGTGGGTCCAAATTTCTCATCCTTATTTCATTCCAGAAATGCAGGAGATTCAATCCCTATTTTAACTGGTGATAGTTTGATAATTAATTTTCCTTGAGAACAAGCACTACAAGAGAATTCATTAAATTAAAGAATTTTTGAGTTCTCCAATGGATGTTTATATGAATTCCTAAAATTTTTTGCACATCATAATTGACCCGAAATGGTCTAACTAGTCATTGCCAAATAATAAAAGTATTTGAATTAGCAAATTCAGATTTACTATAACATGTGATTCAATTATACTGATATATGTATAGTACAAATCAGAAAGAAAGACATGCAACTTTTCTATAACATATTTCTTTCTTAATATTACATGAGTACTCAATAATTTCTTTATTTATAATCTCAAAATGATATCGTTTTCAGTAAATATCTTTGAAACTTAACAAATACTTAAGTTCTTCAAAATTTAGTAGAGAACAGTACATTATTTACAACCAATTTTGTTCCTTCAAAGAGACGTATACTTGTTCTATTGGAGCTTTTAATTAATTTTGCACTACCACTTATGGTGTTAACATTTGTTTCTCCCAACTTCAAGTGGAAAAAATATTTCTTACTTTTGAATATTATATGTATTGTTGCAGAGTCATGAGTATATAGTCTCATACCTTAGATACATTTAGATGTATATCTATATATTTCTCATTAAACAAAATAAATATAATAACAAAGAAATATAAGATAGCAAATTAATATAAAAGGAAAAAAAAAAAGCATATAGAATTTTAAAATTATAATGAAAACATACTAAATAAAATATCACGGTATTTTTTTATTATATCTTTTCAGCGTCAACCAACACAGTCGATACTTCCTTCAGAGAAAAATATAATAGTACAATAATCATGGTCAAAAGCATTATAGAGAAAATTGCTTCTAGGGTTTTCTTTTTTTCTTTCAATAATAATTCTGGAGAAAAATCAAAAAAGTTATTTAATGTACAATAGGTACGTGATCAATGGTCTTTATAACCATAACGATAACATTTACTTTTCATATCATTCTTAGTATATGAATGTCATTTTTCTCTTTTATTTTCACTATTCTGCCACTCTGGTGTGAGATGTAGTATTATAAATAGATTAATACTTACTGATAACTATAATGAATATGTTAGTTTTGGCCATCACCACGTCTATAAGTACTATTTAAACTTTTGTCTGCTTTACTTTTAGGAATGGACATAACCAGTAGGATTCGATTCATGATTTTTGAGTAATAGTTCGTTATTTTAATAAATCATAAACAGATATAAAATTAAGTCATTTGTTTCTTAAAATCTTTTTTAAGGTATACTAATGCAGGAGTATATTTTTAACGAGAAAAGTAAAGAATATTTTCTCTAATATATACCCATCAATGATCTTTTTAATTCCTCATAAATTTGTTGAATCTTTTAAATAAAATAATAATTAGATTACTTTTAATCTTTCATGGATATGAGAAAAATCATTGATTTTTATTGTCTTGATTGGATGTAATATTTTGCCTTTTTTATTGTATCTTCAAAACACATGTAATCCAAATAAATTTTAACATTCAAAATTCAAGACAGATAGTTCTTGTTCATTATTTCAACGGTCATCCATTCAAGTTCGAAATGATTTGAAATAGTTCAAATAATAATCAATATAAATTCTAATGATATTATAATGACACAATTAAAAATATGAAACAAAAAGGTACTCATGGAAAATGCTCAATATTTTTAAATCATAATTTAAATTTCTACGACCTCATCATGTTGAAAATTCTACGTACTTTCATTGTATTGATTTAAAGTTCTACTTTGGTTTGTCAGAATCTCGTGCTAATAACGTGTTATAAAATTAAATCAAAATTATAAAATTTGACTATAAAACAAAATAAAATAGGAAATTTAATAAGTATAGACAAGTGAAAAGTAGACAAAGAAATAGGTAAGGAATTCTCCAATGCTGTATATTATCAATTTTCATTAGTCTTACAAATGAGATACCAAAATCCCTTTTTATAAGGTTACAAGATAGGGGATTCATGGATAAATACTTAAATGATACATGAATCATCAGAATCAATAAACTTTCACATAATTCAAGGGGATGAATATCACATTAACCGATGTGCTTAAGAAGACGAATGGACATCCATCTTTATAGAATTCATAATACTTCCTCATTGAGAAAATATTTAGATATATTCGGTTTTTAACTTTATTTGTAAACCTTGAGATTAGAATTTAATTTCATACAATTTTACTTACATCAATTGATGTTATATATTTTATAAAATTAATCTACACTTTACAAGTGGGATTAAAGAACAAATCTACTTGAATATTTACCTTTTGTATTTTGTAGATAGGAATTGCAATCAAAGTTATTAGTCATATATCTAGTGAAAACTTCCACGCAATTTTTTTTCTGTGGATTGTTAAATGAGATGTAAGATTATGTCACCTATTGGTTTAAAAGTTAGGAAAACAACTCTTTTAGTTTCTCACATTTCATATTTGTATTTTTTTAATCTTTCACATTTTAAATAATGCATTTTAGTCCATCACAAATTTAAAATGTACAATTTTAGTCCCTCAATACAATTATTAGCATATTTTGACTTGAAATGCTTACATGTGTATTGAATGTTACATTTTAATGGACAAAATTAGCAACACACAAATTTTAAATATTAAACGATTCTACCTAAAACCTCTATCACCACCATCCAAAAATTCTCACCCATCATCACCACTCCTATTCCCCTTCCTCTCAACTTTTCCTCTGCCAACTCTACTCCAACAGCTCCAATCCTTTCTTTTTTGGAACAATTTATTGTTTAAACTTATGTATTATCAATTTTACACTTGCATATGTTACATTTTATATGCATGTGAGTATTTCAATCTAAAATGTACCCGTAATTGGATCGAGAGACCAAAATAGTGCGTTTTATAGCGGCCTAATTTGTGAAGGACAAAAATATATTATTCTAAATGTGAAGAACTAAAAAAGTACAAATATAAAATGTAATGGACTATTAAAGTCATTTTTCCTTAAAAGTTCTTCACTTAATAATAAATTTCTTTGCTCGATTTTTCCCCAAAAAAAAAAGTTCAAAATTTTCTTCACTTAATAACAAATTTCTTTTATTTCCATTTAAAAAAATATATAGAGTTTGGTTTGACTTGTGCAGGGAATACGTTGCTCCAAGTATTCAAGGTCTTGACGACCTGGACGATCCCGTGAGCTCAACCACTCGATATAATATTAGGCCGCCAAATCTTTTATTACGCGTGGGGGTTTAGGATATTTAGAAGGGTGAATCACTTAAACAATCTTCTAACTTTTTTATTAAAGTTGAAATGGTATTAACTTTAATTTTAGTTAATTTAATCCTCAGTCAAAATATTTATAATTAATTTAATCCCTATTTCGTTGTCCTATCCAACAAATGTGTTTTTTTTTATTTTTTTTTGGTGCTTTTACAGAAGGTGACGAAGGTGGTCACTGGTGTGATTGTCGGGCTGTGATTGTCGGGCGGCAAAATAGGAATAAACTTGTATTTTGAGTACCACAATCAAATAGGGACTGAATTGATACAATTAAATAATTGAGGGACGAAATTAATTAAATTTTAAGTTAATGGACCAATTCGATAGCTAGAACTTAAAATTGAAAACCAGGACCTTAGAAGTAAGGTTTGATGGAGAAATAATTAAGTGTACCGAGTATATCATAAGTGTTATAGAACTCTAAGTCCAAAATCATCAACATCCATATCGAAAGGTTATGTTTTTAATTTATAATTATTTGGATGAATTTAGACTAAGAATTTATAATTTTTATTATGAATCCGGTCTACTTAATAATTTGGAGTGATGCCACGACAATTATGAAGTCTCCCAAAGCTATCGCGAAAATTGGATCCTCATATGACTTGTGCGCGGAACATAGCAAAACTTGTTAGCATAAGATACTTAATAACTACTGCCTTCAAAATGAGAAGTAATTGTTTGCAATGTGGTCAATATTAGAAGTGATAAGAAATTAGGTCGGATGTAAATGAATATAAATAAATAAGATATTTTAATATTTAATTTTGTTTGATTATTTTAATGAATTTGAAATTTTGTTTAAATTTGATTTGTTTATCTTTCAAGTCGAATTCAAATAAATTTTTATTGAGTTGAACTCGAATCGAGTTCAAATAGCTCGAAAATTTTACATGTAAAATTTATATTTTTAACTTATTGAACTAAGATCGAATCAAATATAAAAAATTAATGAACGCTAAATTTTATTCAAGGTTGGTTTGATTATTAACGAATCAAATTTGAACGAATTCTTAAAAGACAAGTTCGATTTAAATATTAAGTAGATTAAATTCATTTACAGCCATAAAATTAGGTACCTTAAGCCCTTTAGCCCATTGGACTCTTGGTCACTAGGAATCACTTAAGTTTTTTTTTGAGGGTGAAGGGTTTAGGGATCAATCCTAATATTTACAGCCAAAATAATCAGTAACATGAAAAACATGGAGAAAGAAGGTGCCTCAACTGGATATAAAAAGAACCATTCAAATCACAAATTGCAGTAGATTAATAAAATATAGAGTTAATGTTATATAGTTCGTTTCATTATACGTAAGTTTCATATTAGTTTAATACTAGTATTTTCTTCCTCCACTGTATATGAGTTTTAGTGCTCCAAAATATTTCACTATTTGAGTGTATGTAATCTTATAAAAACTAAAAAAAAAAAAAAAAAAAATTAGGTACCTTCTATGGTAGTTACAACCACTTACCAAACAGTTCTCCATTTCGTATATCTATTATTTTTTCTATTGCAAAAATGTCATTGGAGAAAATCATTTAAACACAGATTCATTTTTCTTTTTCTAATTCATAGAAATCGTTTTTGATATATCAAATTCAATTAAGCACTAATTTGGCGTTTGTCCAACTAACTAGTCTAAAATCATCTTTTGGAGCAGCAGTCTAATAGATTAAAAAGATGTCTTTGTAGTCGTTTAGTTAAAAAATTGTAGTCCTTAAAAAGCACTTAAACATTGAAAAATTACTAAGCTAGCTAGAAATTTCCAAGAGCGGAAGTTTTTACACAAAGGATCATGGAGCGTAGAGAGAGATAACCAACCAACCACCATGGTTTTGAGAAAGAAAAAGAAAATCTCATAATGGTTTCCAAGGACTTACCAGCCTGAATAAAGCGCCTCCACAGTTGCAAATGAAAATGTTGAAAACAATCCATTGTCATGATATGACCGCATGCCGCATTGGAATTTTTGATTGTTGACATTTAGTCATGTAAAGGAAAAATTCAAGAATACTTATAAACCAACTCCGATCCATTGAAAAGACTTAAAATACAATCTTGCCAATAAATTGCTTAACACAAAATTTTGTACAATTAATGAGGTGTTTTATATGGAAAAATACTTGCATAAACTTGGTTGGCAATTCCATACTTCAAATATTTCAATCTTATAAAAAATTTTAAAAATAAATCTATATTATTAATTTCGTTTATTTTTAAGTATCACTTTAACAAAAAAAATTTATTTCATTTTAAATGTTATTTTAAAAATTTAATAAAATATTAATTATTTTTTTTACTAATTTTGTCCTTATCTTTTTCTAACTCTATTAATTATTTAATTTATAATTAATATTAAAACTCTTTTAATTTATTACTAATCAAAAAAATAATTTAATCATATAAGATTAACTTTATTTAAAATTTAGTCTATTTAATAGTAATATTAATTTTTGTATTAAATATTAAAATGATATTTAAAAGAAACGAAACTAATATTTATTTTATGACATTAAATTCATATTACATTACACGATACCCAATACAAAACGTAGTTCAAAATCTAAGTAGTTACATGTAAAACTTCGAAGTTTGGCAACTTGGCGATGCATTCCTTTAGACAAACAGGTTGCCATAACAAGAAAGTAATAAACTAATCTAAAATATTCTTCTTTTCACGTATAAATAAAAGTTAGAAAGACTAGTAATTTGATCATGTTTCTTTTTGTTGTGCGTTGGGGTGTTCATGGAGGCATCCATGAGATAAAAAAAAAAATCCGATTCTTATTAATTGGATAAGAAAATTTTGGCTCTTTATCTAATTGATGCAAAGTGAATATCCGACCTACTGGATATTCACAAAAGATGGTCAGGTTGATTGTGTACCCGACTCTCACTAGTAAAAAATATAAAAATTTAAATAATAATAGTTAGGCAAGTAAATTTCATAATTAAATTAACAACAATTAAGCTTGAGTAATAAAATATATCCCAATATTACATTCCAATAGCAACAAACTAACGAGTAGCAACAAGTCAATAGCAACAACAAAAAATATATCTCAACAGACGGGAGTATGAGGAATGATGATGTAAGGAGGAGGAAGGGAAGACAAGGAACTAAAAAAAAAGATGTGAGAGAATCTCAACAGACGAGAGTACGAGGAATGATGATGTAAGGAAGAGGAAGTTCTTCCTGGAAGAGATGACTGAGGAGGAGGAATGGAAGACAAGGAACTAAAAAAAAGATGTGAGAGATTGTCAATAATTTTAGTAAGTATTAATTTCTATTGAAAATCTATTAATCAAATTTATAAAATTATTCCTAAAATGAATCAGGATAAATGTGACTCGCTATCTGATCCTTAATATGAGTGATCCGAGTCTTTACCTGATCGGATAAATATGACTTGCTATCCTATCCTTAATATTAGTGAGCCGAGTCTTTACCTGATACGCTTTTAAAATGTGATTAATATATATATTTTTTTCCAATCAAATGAAATCAGATGAGCGAATCTTTTGAATATATGGATCAAGATGAAGTACAGTACGTAATCACATTTGCCTTTCCCCGTGAGGTTTGGTGTGATCTATCAAGTGAACCACAATCATCCCACGTAGCACCTTTTTCCAAGCTAAGCACTGCAGTGTTGTCGCCATTTCTTGAAACCAGCATTTATTACTTACCAATTTTTTTTTCCTTTATTCTTACTTACCAATAAAAGAGAAACAAAAAATAAATATCTTGAAAACCAGACTAAGCATCAAACCGGTGACGTGTCTTAGTTTGATCGGTTAAAGAGATCAGTTCATTAATTTTATTTTTTTAATATAATATAATTTAAAATAATATAAAATATATTTTTATGATATATAAAATAGAAAAGAAATATTATTTTTTTTTTTAGAATTTTAATATTGTTATTCAAAAAATATTAATCAAATTTTAATAAAATAATCAAATATGTACAAAATAAGTATAAAAAAATTTAGAAAAATAATAACTTAATAGTTTAGATTTTGGTGTGTTTATTATTTTATTGTCTCAGACTTTATCTAACTATTTTTTAATTTTTTTCTTTATTTAAATTATTTTTTATTATAAAATTTAAAAAATTATCAAGGACCGATTGAAGCATTTTCTTCTAAATTACGAATTTTTATAACTTTATTTAATTATTAATACAAACTGAATATATAAATAAAGCAGATTATTATGATTTTTTCAATTTGCTATTCGACTAATCGAACCGACCGATCCGGTTGAATTTTTAAAACACTACGCATAATGCATAACCAAAAGAGGGGTAGGTTTGGATAGTTCAGTTTGCCAAGTTAGTTTTCTCTTCTACTATATATAAATATATGTTGCAAGAAGCAATTCTTGCATGAGAGAGAGCGAGAGAGAACTATCATAAATGCTTGAAAGTTTTTGTGTTTGAGAGTGCAGGAAAAAATGGAGGTGGAAAGAGTGCAAGCAATAGCATCTCTATCAAAATGCATGGAGACAATTCCATCAGAATACATCAGATCAGAAAATGAACAACCTGCAATCACAACCCTTCATGGGGTAGTTCTTGAAGTTCCAGTTATTGATCTCAGTGATAGTTCTGATGAAGGCAACATTGAGGGGCTGATTTGTGAGGCAGCCAGAGAATGGGGGATTTTCCAAGTTGTCAACCATGGCATCCCAGATGAGGTTACAAGCAAACTGCTGAAGAGTTGGGAAGGAGTTTTTTGAGCTTGTTCCTCAAGAGGAAAAAGAACTCATTGCTAAGCTTCCAGGGTCTGAAAGTATAGAAGGGTATGGAACAAGATTGCAGAAAGAAGTTGAGGGCAAGAAGGGATGGGTTGATCACTTGTTTCATAAAATATGGCCTCCTTCTGTCATTAATTACCAGTTTTGGCCTAAAAATCCTCCCTCTTACAGGTTTGATCTTGTTTGATTAATGATTGTCATACATTATGTTCTTTAATTCTTTGAAGAAAGAGATCGAAATGTTGATATTTTGAAATGGGAAAGATGCCAATTTCGAATCTTTAAAATCATTGACTAATTTTTTTTTTATTCTTAAAAAAATTAATTTGATCTTTTATTCTTAAAGAAATTATCAATTTAAAGTTTATAATAAAAATTAATAAAATCGTTGTCAAAAGTTCTATTATAATATAATGTCTATGTAATTATCATGTTAATTTATTCATAATTTATATCATAAATTTTAGAATTAATTAATTTTTTTAATAATAAACACTAAATTAATATATTATGATAAATGAAAGATTAAATTGATCGAAATATCGAAGTAAGTTGTTCTTGTTCTCAAATTAACAAATTACAGACTTTCACTTATATAATTTTAAGTGCATTTGTTACCTAAAATATAATAAAAGTGCTAAATTAGCTTCAAAATATGCATTTACAAAAAAAATATTTAAGTAAATTCAATTTTTAACTCTTAACTGTAGATCCTGGTAGAGTTAAAAATCGAGTAAAAATTTTATTTATATATATATTTTTAATAAATTTTTTAAAATTTAATCTACAACAGCACAAATCAATTTTAAATCAAAAATTAAATCTACTAAATTATTTAACCATTTCTACAATAGTCTTTTCCTATTTGTAGTTCGGTAACACGTTTTCATCCTTAAAATTGATATAATATTAACAATATAGAAAATAAATCATATTTTGTTTGTAACTTTGTACTACGGAGGGGTGTTCAACTCTCCGACCTTATCCGAAAATTTGATTCAATTTAAATAAATTTTGGGTTAAATGAGTTCGATTTTCAGATTTGGAATTATTTAATTTGGATTACTCGTTTTTGGGTTGGGTTGGGTTAAGTTTTAAAATAAAATTTTTAAAACCCAACATAAAACTCAATTCGAATAACAAAAAAAATTTAATTATATAATTTTTTAAATTTAATTTTTATTCTAATTATTTTATCTATCTTATATTATTATTTTATTTTATTTTTGAAATATCATCAAATTTATTATATTATTTATAAGAGACATAATTATTTTAATTTTAACTGAAAATATATTTTTAATGAATGAATTTATAATTATAAATTTATAATTTTTTTTTATTAATTTAAATTTTTAAATCGAATAACTAATACGAATTAAATTTTATTTTTTTAATTCGAAAATTTGACGATCCGTAAATCTGACCTAAGAACACCCCTAATTACGGACTAAGTTCCTGCTTAGACATACCAGTTACAAGGGCAATAATATTGTCACATCAAAATCCTTAATGCCACACCTCAAACCATTTGAAATGACGTTCATACCGCTTAAAAGTCATCAAAGTTTCACCCCAATTTCTTTTTGCTTTCTCCCCATCCCAGCGTCATCCGCTGTCCACTAGTTCTTCCCCCCTCCCATGTTCCCGCCACCGCCATCTTCCTCAACTAAGCCCTCCCCTGCTACCCTCCATTTCTCACACGAAGAATTGGATTTGAATATAATCAATTATTACATATCGCCGCCTTCATCAATCCTTAGAATCTATTTGAGCGAATCTAGTTGGAGAGGAATTTTAGAAGGGGAGGATTTCGGTGGTGGGGGAAAAAAGAAATCTAGACCTCGGGAAGGGATGGGGTTCAAGTATAGAAATGGTTGTGGGGTTGTTGTGTTGACTTTTTAAAGGGTGGATTTGTCAATTAACTTAAATGTTCCGTGGCATTAACGATCTAGTTATTTAGCTAGGGCAATATCATTGACCACACTACAAGGGTACTAGATATTTTAGAGGTAAAACATACAAAGACAACACAACAGTGACAACACAACACAATGATATTCCACATACATAGGAATCAATGCATGATTACTGATTAGTGGCATGTGAACCAAGCCGGCCTAACCCGGCTCGTAAGATACGTCGCTCCGCACAAGCATAGCTTAGTAGTTAACCTGGCCCGGCTCTCGACTTGGCCTAGACCAACTGGGCCGGACCCACTTCAACAATTATTCATGTAAAAATTAATATAAAACTTTTAATCGAAAGCCGACTGCCACCACCAGCCATCATCAACCCACGTGTTTTTTCTTAGGACATTCATTTCCCGCTGTCAATTATGCATCTTTTTATTTTTATTTGAATATAATCTATTATATAAGTGTCATAAATTTTATCATGTATATTTTTTCACTATCACCTCACATCACTTAAATAAATAAAATAAAATATTCAGATGTGAGAATTTATAAAATATCATGGACTCAATTTTCCCCTTCTCCTCTAACTGCCACTAATTTTTAATTTTCAATTATTTTTCTTGAAATAGGCCCTTAAATAACAAAATCTTTCCCAAACCCACCATCAATAAAGAAGAGTTACAACCAGATTGTTTGTTTAATAAAGTTTCCGCAGTGCGACGTTATGCAATCCCCCTCTCAAGCGAAGTAAAGATCTCATTGGCACTAGTCATAATTTCCTCTTCAAGCCCTCTCACAAGAGCTCCTCCTGTCCCATCTTTTATTAGTGGCAATTGCTTTTTCTGCTTGTCCTCCAAAGCAACTTTAGATAAATCATCAAGGACAAACAAATCAGTAATTTCCTCATTATACAGGTATGGGAATGTCACTTTTACACTGTATTTTACATTTGACTCCGATATAGCAAATAATTGCTTTACTGCAGGCAACTCACCATTAGGGCCACTCTGAAAATTCATAATTGTATAGTGCAGCATCAAGAAGAGCAATAAAAAGCCAAAATTAGATGCTTTATATACACTAATAAACACCGTACCTTGGACCTCTTACATGCACCTCCCATCGTGTAAGTTCTACCCGTCCCATTTGGCCAAAGCAAAAGTGGTACAGTTAAATCCCTCTAGAATTTCATTGACAATCGGCATTACCGGGGAGGAAGGAATTGTAGAAGAGAGAAGGAGATGAGAAAGGGTTGTGTGGGAAAAGGATGAAGGTAGAGGCGGGGTTGGAAGGAAGGGGACGAGGTAGGAGAAGAGAGTGGAGGTAGGAGCTTGGAAGGGGAGGGAGAGGTGGCAGCTCGGATATAGGGTCGGAGGGTAACCGCCTCTCAAGATATTTAAAATTATATTTTTTTTTCTTAAATTTTTTAAAATTATTATTATACTATTATAAAAGTTAGAATATACACTCTAAAAATTTTAAGAATATAAAAAAGTGTTCTATATGTATGTATTTATATAGTTTTATTACCCTAAGAGTTTTGATAATATATATATTTTTTTGATATTTTTTTAAAATTTTCATTAACTTATATCTAAAAAAATTAGATTTTATTTTATAAAATTTTGTAAAAATTATAAAACATAAGAGACAAGAATATGTACATATAGTTTTTGTCTCTTAAAGTTTAACTCCTGAGTCTGCCCTTGGGTGGCAGTAATGGCAAGGGAGAGGCAGATGTGATCGAGGGAGAGAGGGGAGGTGGCAGGGACAGCTTGGGGAGGAGGAGGCAGAGGCAGAGGTGGCTTGGTGTATAGGAGGAGTAGGGAAAGGGTTTTTGCTTTTGTTTGGATAATTTTATCCCTAATTGAATCACGTGAGAGGTATGTGGCATGCACTATCAGAGGATTACAGGATTACAAAATAGTGGAAAACGATATTTTTAGAAGTTCAATGACTTTTTTTTATCAGCATATTAATTGAATGACTAAAATTCATAAACTTTAAAAGTATAGTAACATTATTGACCGTTTAGTACTCTACATTATATGATATAGCTATTTATCTAAACGTACATAATATAACACTTGTAATTAAGTTGGAGTAATAAGTAGTACTTAATTGGGATTCATAAGTAATAATTTGATTAGTAAGTAGTAAATTGGAAGTAATATATAGCTCAGAGTAATAATTTTATAACTTCGAGGAAAAAAAAACCTGGAGTAACAAGTATACGAAAAGAAACATTAATAAATTCAAAAATTAAGTTGGAGTAATAAGTAATAAATAGTAACTCTATCAGCTAACAAGTAACTTGGAATAAAAAGTTGGAGAAATATGTAGTAATAAATTAGAGTAATAAGGTAATATAAGTTGTAGTAATACTAAATAACCTTGAGTAAAAGAATTAATGAATTAAAGAGTAAGTAGTAACATAGAGTAATAAGAAGTAATAAGCATTAATTTGGAGTAAAAATATTAATAAAACGAAATAATTGATTAAAGAAAATTTTATTTTTAATTAATAAATCCGTATTAGAAAAATTATTTATAGCACAGTGTATGAAGAGTAGCCCAATTTAATTTATCTAATTGATCATCATGACATTCTTTTGCTTGCAGGGAAGCAAATGAAGATTATGCTAAGAGGCTTCTTGGGGTGGCGGACAAGATGTTCGAGTGTCTATCGAAGGGGCTAGGTTTGGAACCCCATGAGATGAAGGAGGCTATGGGTGGTGAAAAGCTGGTTTACCTTATGAAAATAAACTACTACCCTCCATGCCCTCGTCCTGATTTAGCTCTTGGTGTGGTGGCACATACAGACATGTCAGCCATCACCATACTTGTTCCTAACGAGGTCCAAGGACTTCAAGTTTTTAAAGATGGTTATTGGTATGATGTCAAGTACATTCCCAATGCCCTCATTGTCCACATTGGTGACCAAATTGAGGTATATGTTCTTTCTGGAAAAAATTCTTTGCTTTTTGCGAAATTTTCTCACACCCCTTGATTTATTAAAAATAGAGACTTCTCTATTTTTACCAGATTCTTTCGTTGGAGCTACTCATTCCTTTCTGACTGTTGTATGTTTATGTTTTGATACTCAAATATAATTATTTTCTTCAATCCAAAATCACACGGACAGGGAATAGGTAATAGTAGACCTGATCAGAGTACGAATATAATTTTTTTTCATCTGACGAAGTCACAAACTCCCATTGTGATTTACAATGAGTGTCACTGTTATTTATGACTTTAGATTACTGTTTTTATGAGTTGCAAAAAATAAAACTCGTCTTTTATGACCATAAAAAAATTACAAGTCATAGAAACAAAAATATGTTTTTCTTGTAGTGTGTTATATATACCTCATATAACGACCTATTCTTGACTAATTTTTTTTAAACCCCCTCACTCGTTACCTTTTAGTGATTCAAATCCATAAATAATAGGTCATATAAGAAATGTTTTACCACATAAACTGTGACTATATTAATATGCGACTCCACTTTATCTTAGCGCAGATGCTTCAAATGTCTATTATACCATTTGGATGTGTATAAGAGACAGATAGGAGATAATTTTTTTTTATTATTCTTTAAATAATATTCTATAATCATTTCATAAACTTTTTTAATTATCGTATTATGTCACATATATATCACATTAAAAAATTATTATAGTATTTTTCGGACTAATATCTCAAAAATGATAATTGTACAAACTAGAGTTAATCAATTCCTTATGAAAATTTTGTTGTTCTTCTTTAAAATGAGAATTATCAAATTTCTTGCATTTACATACTTTAGTTTTCGTGCTGATTTTTGTTCCAATTAATCTTTTGATAGATTTCAAGCAACGGAAAATACAAGAGCGTGCTCCATAGAACAACTGTGAACAAGGAGAAGACAAGAATGTCATGGCCAGTGTTCTTAGAGCCAGCACCAGAGCAAGAAATAGGGCCTATCCCAAAGCTTATCAATGAGGAAAATCCACCAAAATTTAAGACCAAGAAGTACAAAGATTATGTCTATTGCAAGCTTAATAAGCTTCCTCAGTAAGCCAATTGAATATGAAGAATCTTTCCAGAGACTCAACTATGTTAACAAAATTCTGAATAAGCACATATCATGTGGTTTCACTCTATTATGTATGTTTTGCTGTAGTTAATTAAGTAATAAAGACCAAAAAAAAAAAAAAAAAAAAGACCATGAGCTTTTGGATAATTTTTCTGTCTTTGTGAAGAAGAGAAATATCGAAATATAGTAGCAAACTCTCTTTTTGTAGATTAATTTTACTTTTTTCGCCTTTAAATTTTTGTCAATAGTTAACCTTGCTTGAGAAATTAATGGACAAATTTAAACTGAAAGTATGTCAAAAAAAAAAAAATTCTTCCCTCTTCTCCTCCATTCTTACTGCAAGATAAATTTTCCAAAATAAAGCTCTTTTAATGCCATTTGCAATAATACATGACAAAGTATTATATTAAGGGTTAGTTACACTTTATACTTAGATTTTAGTGTCACTGGTAATTTAATTCTTAACGTTATTTTTTGATCATTAAAATGCCTATTAAATTTCAATTAGGTCAGCGTAAGGTAGAAATTTTGACTAAATAGGGAAATACACCTATGGATTATACAATTTACATCCTTAAACTTTATATACCTGACACCATTTTTTGAGCATTTAACCTCTTTTGGTCGTAATGCCAACTTAACGTTTTAATCATTCTATCGCTATTTTATTCTATTCTTTTATCTCTATCGATCTTCATTCCTCTACTAATTAATCGTAAAAAAATCATATGTGGATATGATCTATGCTCATGCCTGTATCATATGATTAAAATAAACATCACACCATCATTTTTGTACATTGACATACAATATTTAACATATATGCCTATTATTTTAAACCACAGTTTATAAGTTGATCCATATAAAAATCTCTCAACTAACCACTACTACCACCACAATGCCAAATAGTGCACGATCTTTTTTTTCTTTAAGAAAAATATTATTTTCATATTTTCATGGGCCTAGATCACTTTAAAAAAATAATATTTATTTCAAAATTCTTGATTCATAGATACATCTGTTTAAATTTTAGCCAAAATTTCAGCTCCAAAAGCCATTTTATATGAGAAACGAGACAATTATAATTGATCATCAATATAGGTACTTTAGTGATAAAAAATTGATGTCAATAATGTAAGTTTTGCCATCTTACTAAACTAATTTCGACGAAAAAGACTAACACATAATAGATTATACAATGTTCTCTCGATGAAGAATAGATTCATAAGACTAAAATAAAAAACTAAGGAGACTATAATAAATATAATTTAAATGGTCAAAATATTAAATTGGCATAATGGAAGGATTTTTGTCTCAAAACAAATGTATGGACTAAGGTGTTAGTAGTGCTAAAGTTAAAGGAGATAAAGTTTAATTAAACAAAAAATAGAATGAAATAGGGGTAGAATGCTCGAAATATTAAATTGACATAATAGAAAGGATTAAAGGCTCAAAAAACAATATTAAGATCTAGTGTTGGGGATACTAAAGTTTAAAGGGGTAAAATGTAATTAAATTAACCATTAAATTGTTCACAAGTGGATAAGTGATCCTTGTTTGCGTACTATTTATATCATTTACTAGAAACATTACACGATTTTTCAAAGTCATAAATGTAATGCCCACGAAATTTTATTATTTTTGTTTTAGTAATTTAATTTAAAAGACCTAAAGGTAGTGGAAGATAAAAGTCTGTAAGAGTTTTAAGGGAGGAAATAATTGAAATAGTATTATCCTACTTCCAATACAATTGCTTAGGTAGTATATATATCTAGAAGTAACGATATACTTATTTGTATGTACGATTTGGCTATATATATATATATATATATATATATATATATGTATATATATATATATATATTATTGTGTAGAGTCGCTAATTTCTTTCTTACATGACATAAACTTTGAGGGAGAAAGAGTAAACTTTTCAGAATTACTAGAGGTTAGTCTCCTTTTAATTTAGCCTTTTATTTATTGATTTTCATTTTTTTATATTTTATGGAAAATTTGATGTTTAATTATTGTGTATATTGATAATATAAGTTAGTTACTTACTAAATTGTTAACGTAGGGTGTTAGTAATAGGATTTTACTATAGTTATTTGACTTTGAATAGTCTATTTGTTAGAATAAATAGAGCATGTGTGCTCGTGACACTATGTTTTTATTTATTTTAGAATTTGTTATTTAAATAAGTACCGCATTAAATTGGATATCATTTGTGAGTATACAATTTCATTGTATAATTTATATTTGAGGTTACTATGTATGAGAGATGCCTTATATTCGTGAGAGTATGGTTTTATAGATAAGATAAATGACACGTGCCTGACAAATGTGGGTTTGGGACGTGACATTTTTAACAGTATCAGAGTGTAGGTTATGATCTCTGTAATGTGTTTTAGGATTGATGCTTAAGATACCGGACTGTGAGATTTAAAAACAATGCGATGTATAAGAAGTATTAGCCTTAGAATACTAAGCGATTTTAACGCAATTGAAGCATGATGGATTCATTAACTTATAGATTGTGAGTTAAGTTATAGGAAGAGAAAAGGAACAAAAACAAGAGTAAGAAAAAGGAAATAAAGGAAACCCCGTGATATCTATAGCGAAAATGATTGAGATTTGGATTTAAAATATTGGACGAAAATGAAGTTGAATACTAAAGTTACACAAGCATTAAAGTATTAAACCTATTAGATTATATTAATAAGGACTAGGCTTAGACATAGATAATTACCAAATAATATGTGAGGAAAAAAAAGAAGAAAAGGAGTATAAAGATTAAGTTGTGGATAACCCAAATATTATATATATTACGTCTCTATTTATTACGTCTCTATTTAGTACGAGTAGTTTGGATTCTCTTAGTCAAAGAATGTAGTTATATCATGAGTGAAGTTTTTGGATTTGGTCTAATATTTCGTATTTCGATAATGATCAAGGATTGGAAATTATTCATATTGTTGAAGTTGTTGGACTAGAAATTTACATTGCTATATATGCGAGTACATTTTCCTTGTGGTTGGAAAAATTGACACTTATTCTAATTTTTTGTATAGGAAAATGGCACCACAAACTAGGTCTAGAAATGGTAACACAAACAATACAAACGACAATACCACTAATATCGAGAACACCCTTGAAGGGAGTGGATTTGGAAGTGCTAACAGCAGACCATGAATGGAAAATAACCAAACTCCTGTGATTGTCCTTGCTGAATTTATTGCTGCGATAACTACAATAGCACAAACTGTTAAAGGACAAAATCAAGATCAAACCCAAGTACCACCAAACCATATGTAAAATGGTATACATATTTATTATGAACGTGTGAAGAAGGTGTAAGTGCATACCTTCGATGGCGAACTAAACCCGAAGAAGGCTAAGAAATGATTAGGTGAAGTAGAGAATAATTTCATGTTGCTTCCGGTACAGGAAGAAATGAAACATGAAATTATTAAGCCATTCTTAGTCGGAGATGCGAAAAAGTGGTGGACAACTATCCAAACGATTATCCCACCGCCGCTTACTTGGGAAAAGTTTAGAGGATACTGCCTTTTTGAAATATTTATTTCCTGTCTACAAAGAATTGAGCAGTTCGAATCCCTTAAACAAACTCCTGGAATGTCAATCGTAAAGTATACCAATAAATTCACTACATTAGGGTGACTCATACTTGAAACCATAGAAAACGAAGAACTCAAAATGGTTAAATTTACTCGAGGACTCACAAGTGAAATGCATACTAGGATTTCGAGTGCTACTACTCTTACTTTTGATGATCTATTTAATGTATGTGTGAAAGTAGAAGCAGATATAAAGAGGGTCGAGGAGGAGAACAAAAGAAAGAAGCCCCAACCTATTATGGAAACAATAGTAAGAGAGACAAGCAAGGCAGGCCAGTTGGTTAGAGTTCTTAAGAGGAGGTGAGGACCGCCACCACCACTTAAGAATAACGTGAATGACAATATAGTTGAGTGTGTCCATTGTCACAGACGCCATTTTGGTAAATGCCGGCTGAAGTTGGGAGTTTGTTTTATTTGTGGCGCAGTGGCACATCGAATGAAGGATTGTCCAAGAAATGTGAGGAATGGAGGAGCAAAGGTAGTTGAACTAGTGGCAGCCAATCCCAAAGCTAATGCTAGAGTATATGCTATGAACAAATTGGAAACTGGAGGCTTAAAGACGTGATAATAGGTATGCTAATCATAAAATTTTTGCTTGCATATATATTCTTGGATTTGGACATTGTATTAATGCCTTTTGGACTTTGACATGAATCATTTGAATAAATATTACTAATAGGTTTGTGAATATATTTTATTTCTTGACAGAATAGCTACATAAACCTTACCTAGTGCTTACTCAGTAGTTTTATAATAGGGGTTGAAGGTGGCGAATATAACTAAGTGCACATATGCAAAGCGTGAACATTAGAGTATTACCATTCGAATTAGCAAGCATATAGTTATGGGGAATGATTAGTGAATGGAGTAATAATTCACTTTTAGATCGATTGACAAAAATGGTCAATAAGGTTAGAGTTTGCTGTGATATACTATATCACATTAAGTGTGTAAGTTTCGAGAACGAAAATTATTTAAGGGGGTAGAATCTAATATGCACGAATTTTTATTATTTTTGTTTTAGTAATTTAATTTAAAAGACCTAAAGCTAGTGGAAGATAAAAGTCTGTAAGAGTTTTAAGGGAGGAAATAATTGGAATAGTATTATCCTACTTCCAATACAATTGCTTAGGTAGTATATATATCTAGAAGTAACAATATACTTATCTGTATGTACGATTTGGCTATATATATATATATATATATATATATATATATTATAGCGTAGAGTAGTTGGTTTCTTTCTTACATGACATAAACTTTGAAGGAGAAAGAGCAAACTTTTCAGAATTACTAGAGGTTAGTCTCCTTTTAATTTAGCTTTTAATTTATTGATTTTCGTTTTTTAATATTTTAGGGAAAATTATGATGATCCACAAACTTTATTTTGATGATGACATATGCACTCACACCTTAAATTAAGATGTGTAGGTATGCTATTTCTGTCTGCTGGAAACAGAGTTTTTGGATGCAGTTCACTGTCCGAACTGTACTACATTTCTAGGACGAACAGAATCGTCCGATAAAGATTACAATGGATGCAATTTACTGTTCGAACGGATAGACAAAGGACGAGTTTTTCAAGTAGCTTCAACGAACACACAAGCTCGTCCGAAGGGATATCTCTCAGACGTATTTTTCCGTCCGAAAGAGTGAGGCATAATCAAGGATTTCGAACAATACAACGGACACATCCAACCGTTCGAAAGAAGTTTTTATTGGACGAAAAAGTCTGTCCGAAAGGAAAAATTTCCTGATAAAGCATTAAACCATTCGAATGAGATACACCATTCGATGTATGAAACCTTCACATACACTTGTTCGGACGAGGGAACGGACGCAAGTTCGGCCGTCCGAATGGCATCCACTATTTACTTATTTAAGATTGGACGCTGGGTCGGACGCACAACAAAATATCGGACGTCCGGAACTTGTAACGACTAGTTTTTGAGAGACGCATTACAACGCAATTTATTGCACCTATAAATACCAACTCTGTTGATATTGAAGTAGAGACTTACACATTGAATACAAGCAAGAAACAAAGCAATTTGAGTGCAAATTGTCTATTGAGCAATATTGTGTTAGTGTGTACTTTAGAGTGCTTTTCAAATTATTGAGTGGAGTGATAATGTTGTACAAAAGTGAGGTTGAGAGTAAAATTCTTGGCTCAACTAAAAAGAATTAGTGTGAGCAAGGATTGTCCTACTTTGTGTACATTAGAAGATTATTGGCTCACCAAAGTTGTGAAGCATTCTAGTGAATTATTACTTCAAGCTTGGTAGCTTGAAAGTGTTACTTGTTTAATCTCTTTCTTTATCCTTTTTATACTTCATAAGTTTAATTGCTTTTATCTCTATCAATTTACTTGTTAGTGCATAAAGTTTTAAAAGTGCATACTTTGCAAAGAAATTTTTAAGAAACATAATTCATCCCCCTCTTAGGTTGGTTTGGGGCCAAAAAAATTATAAATTAGATGTTTAGTTATTGACTAACTAAATTGTTAATGTAGGGAGTTAATTTAATTAATCTAAGGTTATTATTGATACTTAATCGAGGATTTATTTTCTGAAAATTTTATAAAGGGAGATTTTTATTTTCTGAAATTATTTTCTAAAAGTAAAAGAAAACAAAAAAAGAATTGATTGTTATGTTTTCTGGAATATAATTACTATTTACTAAAAATATTATTTTTGGAATTAATTAGATTTTATAATTGAGAGAGAAAATACATTCGAAGAAAAGATTAATGATCGCACTAGCCAACATCGGCACCGGCATCGTCACCTTAGCCACCGGTTTGCCGAGCTGTATGGTGATGTTGCAGCAGCCATGCCATGGTTGCTGCTGTTGTAAGGACGGTGGTTCGCCGTCGTCATCGGGAAGAAAGGCCACGACTCTTGCTATGACGAGTCTAAGGTTGATGGCGGCATTGAGAGAAGAGATTAGAAACAAAAAAAAATAAAAATAAAATAAGTTAGTAGCAAATATGGAGATTTATGGGAGGAAGAAGATGAAGTTTGGGGGAGGTTTCTAAAATTTGCATCTTAACCCTCAAGGTTTTATAGAACATTTACAAAAGTCCAAAGAAACTTTTATGCGACTGATTGAGTCCTTTTGAATTTCTAAAATTGTAGATAAGTCCGGATGATTTTCCAAAGTACTCCATTAGTCCATAGAAGCATCCTAGAATTACAAAAAGATTCATGCAGTTTCTTAATATGTCACATGGGCCCCTGAAAGTTTCTATAAATGACGAAAATACCCTTAAAGATTTAATGAAGTTAATAAATGACCCTAAAGGTTTTTGTAAAGTACTTAGAGACCCCTAATAACTTTATGAAATGACCAAAGTACCCTCAAGTGTTTCAAAAGCTAAATAAAAGCCCAAATTAATTTTCTAAAGTTACGAAAAGATCTCGAATGGATTTCTAAATTTGTAAGATGTTCCAGAATACTTTATTTAACTACAGTAGAGTTCAAGAAGTTTTTCAAATATTATAAATGAATTTTCTTAATCATAGGGAAGTCTTACAATCTTATAACAGTGATTTCAATGTACTCTTTTTAGTACAAGAAAATTATATGATACTATAGTAAATATTATTTTATGAGTATTAGGACACTTACAGACTATTGGAAAAGTTGGGTACTTAGTTAATTGTTATAGGATAATTTAATTAAATGACAAACATGTACTAAGTGATAGAAACATGAATTTTTTATAGGAAATATCGAAAAGGAGCAAGTACAAGAGTAACGTGATTCTTTGGCATATCGAGGTAGGTGGTGCTTACTCTCTCATTTGTAAATTATTTTACGAATCCATATATATATTTTTAAATGGTTTATGAACTTGTATGTTTTTTAAATTATTTTATTAAATTTGTTTTATGAAATGATTATTTGATTATGAAAATATGGATCATGTATGACCATTTGACTTGCTTGATTTTTAGGTTATAGAAACATGATATACGCAATGATTTTTGATAAGTATGAAATGCATGTGACGAATGGGTAAACATTAATAGACAAAGGTTCTAAATGGACATGAAATAGTGAGTTGGAATATAGTCCTAATTTATACTGATATACTAATATACTGATATCCTAACAAACGATAAATGATATATGATAGGTCAAGTGGTTCCATGGAAACCTCTTGACAACCTTTTCTAGTTAAGTCAATCACTAGATCGAGTACTCAGAGCCGATGAAGGCATGTATTGTTTTGAGCCTCTAAGAAATTGTACATCATTTCAAAATGAATTTGTGATATGTCATAGATTATTTAAAAAGTATATGTTACATGATTTGATATAGATAAAATGATATATGAATTTTGAAAATGCAAGCTGAATTACGTGTAATGAAAATGACATACGATTTGAAAAGATGATTTTTGATAAAAAGGCATGAACATGTGATAGTTTGACTTGTCTCTGTAAAATGTATATATATGTAACTGCATGATCCAGCAGAGTGTAACTGCTATCTACTAGACGATTTATAGCTCACCTCAGTCCTTATATTTTTGTACAGACGATGAGTACGAGTACGTCATCATAGAGGACGAAGCATAGACACACTCGGACAGAGATGATTGTTATTTAGTAATAGGATTATACTATAGTTATTTGGTTTTGAATAGTCTGTTTGTTGGAATAAGTAGAGTATGTGTGCTCCTGACACTATATTTTTATTTATTTTAGAACTTGTTATTTAAATAAGTACAACATTAAATTCGATATCATTGGTGAGTATATAATTTCGTTGCGTAACTTATATCTGAGGTTACTATGTATGAGAGAAACCTTGTATTCGTGAGAGTACGATTTTTTGGATACGACGAATGATACCTACTTGACAAATGCGGATTAGGGGCATGACAATAAATATTTAATATAGTAATTATAACTCTATTAGATTAGTTTTTACTTTATCCCATGGTTGTCTAAGACATAGAGGGTACTTATGGTAAAAAAATACACATTAGGGATAAAAGGGGGTGAGAATGGGAAGAATTTGAGTAATAAAAGTGAATATATATAAATGATAAAGAGTGTCCGTGAAATTACAGTAGGTATTTTCATATTTTTTCTATTTTCCTTATATCATTACCTACTCTACATAACAGCTATCATCATGAATATTGTAATTTTTAAAATCAAATACATCTTACTAAACATTAGTTATAGCTTTGTTAGTTAAGTTTTTATTTTTACTTTATAAGTATCTTAAAAATAAGAGTTGGTTATGTCAAAAATTTAGGGATGAGAGGTTATAAATGATGGCTTGTCAAGAAATTTTTAGAAACAAGGGTTAATTACACTTTACCCTCTTAAACTTTAGCGCCACCAATACATTAATCACTAATGTTATCTTTGTGCACTTTAGTCCTTCTGTTAGACCAACTAAAATGTTTGACCATCTTACCCCCGTTCTATTTTGATCTTTAATTCATGTTTGTTTAATGAATCAAATTTTTATAAGATAAAGATTAGGCTTACATCATATAGAAAAATTAATATGAATTTATGGTTAAAAGTATAATTGAATTTTTTTTTTGATTTCTTGGTCAAGATAAATTAAAGAAGATGGCAAAATCTGATCGATTTAATTTTTTAAGCAGATATATATATATATATATTTGTAACTGACGATCAATTATAATAGTTTCGCATCTCTTGATTAGATTGACTTCTTTAACTTAAAATTTGGTTAAATAGAAAGATAAATTCATAAGTTATTGAAAATTTGAATTAATTTTTATTTTAAAATCATTTAGAGCAATGAAAATAAAAGAAAATTTTAAAATAAACAAAATGCATTATTTTTGTTGTTGTTATTGGTAGTAAAAGTTATTGGAGGGATGGAGGGCAAAATGAAGGTTAAAAACAAAAAAGAACAGAATGATCAAAGCAATTAGTTGACATAACAAAGGGGGTTAAGTGCTCAAAATATAACGTTAGAGAATTAAGAGTTAGAGAGACTAAAGTTTAATGGAGGTAAAGTGTAACTAACCAAAGAGTATATTTCTATTTAGCAATAATTTAAATGACATTAGAGTTGACCACAATCTAGGAATTTTAATGCTCAAAAGATAGGAAAATATTAACATAAACTTGATTTTTGCTCTTACCTGTAGATCTTGTGATCAAAATTTAATATTATAAAATTTTGCTTACATCTGATATAATAGATTCTATAATATTTAATTCACACCATAGTGTCTACAAGTGTAGTAAAAAATCAGGCCTACCTAGCAATTTTGTCGAAAGATAACGTTAAGTATTAAAGTGTTAGTGACGTTAAAGTTGAAAAGAGTAAAGTATAATTAACCCTAGAAACAATTGGATATATGTTAAAAGTGTATGTAAGACATGGACTACAATCTTTCTGTTTTACTTTCCTATGATAATGTATCAACTAGGCTGTGCTGGACTGAAGCTCTTCGTGCTAGACTGCTAGTACTATTTATGCTCCTGTTTGGGCTCGGCCGAAAGTGCCGCTAGCAGGCTATGACAGGTCGGGTGCACCCAGCCCAGCGCCTTGTCCAGCTACCGATCTGGACTCGCTCACGGGCTGGCCTTTTGTTTTTGGTTTAAATTAGTAAATCCATTCCATGATTTCATCTGTGTCCCCTGAGAACGGTAGCAGTTTAGGAATTTGGTAGTACTAAGATTCTAAGAATTCTTCAAATTGTTTCAACACTGAAACTTAGTTTTAAAGAAAAATAGGAGAAAAGGCATTTGCCTCAAATTTTGTAACCTTTGCAACGTAGAATGGAAGACTTGAAAATATTTGTGTTGAATGATGTTAACCAATGAGTTCCTTCTAATTTAATTATCACATCAAATGTTGCAAATATACATTGCTGTTTGTTGATTTTTAGCTCTAAGTTAAAGTGTTACTTTCTTGTATAAAGTGTGACACTTAATTTTGCAAAACAATAATGACCAAAAAGCACATACAAACACGCAACACATTTAGCAACCGAGTTAGCTTGGTTGTTTGCTGTCAAGATGGAGATAAGTCTATTTTGGGGTTAAAAATTAATTTAAATTTAAAGTTCTAAAGATTAAACTTTGAAATTATATTGATTCGCTTCAAGTCCTTAAAATTTTTTCTTATTCGTTTTACTTTTCAATATCCAAACAAGTTTTATGATATGGAAAATTTTGAAATAGTTTAATTTATTTTACTGGTTAGGTAATTTCACAAAAAATTTAAAATTTGTTGAACTTTGTAACATAATAATACAAAAATCTAATACTGGGTGTTATACTTTTCTACGGTGCCAGAATTTCAACAAATTTTCCACACATTGTCAGAATTCAGTCTTAATTGAGCTACAATAATCAAAGTTTGATTTTAATTTCTCCCAACAAAATCAAACACATTACCTTAATATTTCTTTTTCCACTACATTAGTTTTAATGCTTCTTAAGAGATTAACAGATAAGATAATAGAATAAAAGTAGAACATATACAGTAGACGAACTACAGGAGACCAAGTGAATTTAAGTAATCAGCTTACTGCTCAATAGAGATTTTCAATTTCTTAATTAAATCGAGTACTAATAGTGAAGTTTATTACGGAAATTTGTGTTAATTATGTTGTACGTCTTATGCAAAAGAATAAGTAAACTCCATTGAAGTTTGAAAAGAAACGGTACTTGGAACAATTAGGCACATAGCAGGTGACTAACAAATTGATAACACTTTCTAACCCCCTTTCAACATAATTAAGTCTAAACTGCCATGGTTTGTTCTTTGTCTGTATTGTGTAGTGCAGAATCTGATTCTTTTTTATTTCTGTTTTATTTTCTCTCTTCTCCAAATATAGATGAACAATAAAACTCATTGCTTTGTTGGAGTGTGTAGAATGTGAGGCAATTTAACATTTGACCATTTCGGTTTCCTTTCTTGATCTTCTCCTAATTTAGTTGGACAATATATCTCATGCTTTGTTCCAAATTTCCCTTAAAACTAATTACAGTGTTATCTTCAAATCACCTAGCTAATTTTGCTGCAACATCTGCCTATCATCTCATCACTTCCTGCAGTAGGGCGGGAAGGATATTAACTAATATTTCGTTGCCTTTGGGCCATTGGTGTAAGTTAATTTATCTATCTATCTCTATAACTATCTATCGATCTCCATATCATCTCATCTCTTTTTAAAATACAAGTTATTGTACTGTACTATATCTCATAAAGAGAATCATTTCACATGCTACACTACGAGCTTTTTAAAGCATGAGAAATTGTATTACAACAGTTTTTACAAAAAAAATGTGACATGATTCTTTTTAGGATTGTAGAATTTCCTGCACATTATATATTAGTAATATAATTTTCAAATATGCATTGGATATAATTTTCCTATGTGTTGTATTTTAGGCATGGAAATCAAGGATATATAAGTTGTAACTCTTCAACTAACACGTTATAGAGAAATAAGATTACGGACCGGGAACAGTTACTATAATTTCCATTCAAGGGAGTCAAATTCTTCCACATCTCAACATTTAAGGCGGGAAAATTACCTATGATTCGAAGCTAGATCTTGATGTTAGGCAAATTGTAGGTAGATACATTCATATTGAGTATATATAAGTCAAAGGAAAATTCTACGGTTCTTTTAGGAAATCATTTCCTTACCTTTAAGAGTTTGTACAGTATAAACTTTTAAACCACATGATGTTATATTGTACAAATATTTAAAGTACAAAAGAATAATTTCTTAAAAGGGACTGAAGAATTTTCCTAAGACAAAAGATATTCTAAAACCTACACACAAAACTATCTTTATGTGTATTTAGAGTAACAATAAAAATAATAACAAATCTATTTAAAAAAAAAAAAAAAAAAAATCAACCTCCCTCTATCCCTTAGTGATTCAAACTTATCACAAATAGAATATAGGAGAAACGTCTTACTATATAACCTGTATTTTATTGTCAAATAATAACAAATCTAATTAGTTTATTTGAATTGAAGAATAGAATATGCAAATTTAGATACAATAACGTAAATTGTCGCTAAAGGTCACTTTTAAAAAAAGTTTCTATTTGGTCAGTTAATTACTAAAAAGTCTAATTAAATCCCCCAACTTTATAAAATATACATTTGTCCCCTGGACATCTGTTACGAAATGGAGATCTGAGTCGAAACCCGGAAACTTTTCTCGTTTTAAATGACTTAAAGAAGTATTCTAAATATGTTAATATAACTAAAGTGCATAATTTATAAACATAGAAAAAATTAACTAAGTTGTACTGAGTTAATTTGACCAAATAAAGGATACAAGACCTAATGAAAAACTTAGTAAAATCAAGTTCCATATAGAACTCAACAAACCTGTCAATAAAAGTGAGTTTTTGATGGATAGAAATTATATGATAAATTTTAAATGAAATTATACTAATTTTTTGCATGAATATTGGAGAATGTAATAATAATCTGCAAAATTGTTTTAAAAAGGATGAGAATGAAATGAATAAGTTTAGTTCTTGATTCTTGAGAAAATTGTTTTATAGATCCGAATGCCTTTACTTTATGACACGATCAAATTTAACAAAATTCGAAAGTGTACACAACTTGATAACTGTTTAAGTCGAATTCTAGTTTTGTCTTTTGAAACACTAATCGAGAGAGTTTGTCTCTAAAACATTAGACCACTTATATGATAATTATAAGTTTACCTGATGCTATTTGGGCATGATTTTGGTAAAAATTTCATGTATATGCAATGCTAATCTTGTAGTACTGATAGTACTATTTACTTGTAATACTCTATTTGAAAGGTTCTAAAAAGTAGTCATTTAAGATTTAATTATGTATTTTAAAATTTTCATATCCTTCCTGAGTTTATCTGTTAAATTTAGAATTTGTACAGTGGCCATCCATGTCCTAACAACAAATACAATATTTCTTGTAAAGACCGATTTATTTGTGTAAAGGCTGTAATATTCAATCAACATTCAAAATTAAGAAGCAATATAAAGTTATAAATTTAGAATCTAAATATTACCTTTTATAAAAAGTACAGTTATGAAAAGATTCATGCAGCCGACCTTACTTAATGGGATTAAAACTTAATTTATTTGTTTGTTTATAAAAGGTTTTATCTACTTCCTAGATAATTTGCTCAACTACATTCTGAACTAAATGGGGCCTTTATTTTTTATGGGGGTTATTAAGTAATAGGACCTTTATTTGCTAATATTTACACATCAAGTGCACGTATTCTTATCCTATGTCACCATAGAAGAGAAATTACTTAAATTGTGCTTGTTTTGAAAATCGTTCTTTTTTTATACTGATTTGAAATGGTATGTCTGGCAGAGAGGAACTCGCATTCAACAAATGCGAGTTCAGTGAGCTCGCATTTGTTGAATGCGAGCTCTACAAAAAATAAAATTGTGAAAATTTAAAAAAAAAAAAAAAATTTTTGATGACCTCGCATTCAGTGAATGCCAGATCAAAGCCATTTTTTTTTACAAAAATTGACTAACCTCGCATTCACTAAATGTGAGGTCAATGCAATTTTTATAAAAAAAATTGAGAGGAAGAAAATAAGGGCTTTTTGATTCTGCCCAGTTCTGGAATAAATTGCCGACTGCGCTCGCATTCAGTCAAATTTTTTTTATAAAAATGAATCGACTTGAGGAAGACAATCACTGAATGCGAGGTCGCCAAATTTTATTTTTTTTTTAATTTTCACAATTTTATATTTCGCAGAGCTCGCATTCAACAAATTCGAGTTTACTAAACTCACATTTGCTGAATGTGAGTTTCTCCCTCATGGAAGTGCCATTTCAAATCAGCATCGAAAAAGAACGATTTTCAAAACAAGCACAATTTAAGAAATTTCTCCACCATACTATGACGTGCTTCTTATTTCTGAAATCATTTTATTTAGTTTAAAGGGAAAAAGGGGGAAAAAATTGATGGTTTACATATAATATACCGAATATGCACTTTAATTAAAACTTTCTAAAATTATAATATTAGGAAATTCTATTGCGATTTAATAGCTTGTAAAGTACAATATTTTGTAATTTTAAAATATTATATTATACAAGTTTTTAAACGCAACAAATCATATTTTCCTAGTGAGAAATTTTCAATAGCCATATTTACTCCAATATTAGGAAAGTACTAATCAGGTTCTCTGTGCATGATTTAGAATTATTAATTTATCGTGTAGTAAATCATGCACTGTCTGTATTATTAACTCTTTTGATGCTATAGAATTACAGATTACTAGTTAATGAAGCTGATCGTGGACTTGCACGTAAGATGAATGCTTGCTCTCACTATTGTACTAATCACTATGTGTATAAAATTGCAAATTTCATGCAGATTTTTGCTGCGACTTTTTTTCACTGGTAAAGAGCTAGAGAATTTATGCGGATTTTAGTTTTCTAGTTTTGAGAATAAAATTTTGCTACGGATTAAAAAATCTGCATCAAAATCCGCAGGTAAAATTCTTTCCATAATGCAGGAATGTATTACCTACAAAAAAATACGCAGCAAAATTCGTAGGTAAATTTTTTGCGGATTTTTCTATGTAAGTTTGATGCGGATGTAGCTAAGGATATAACTGTCGATTTTTGGGAAGAATACTTTTTAGCCTTTTATATAGTTACATGTGGAATTAGCCGCGGATATTTTGCATGCGAAAATATTCACAGCTAATTCCTCAGGAAATTTCCACAGCAAAATTCCGCAACAAAATCAGCAGTAAATATCTGCGGAAAAATCCGCAGCAAATTTAAAATTAAAATCACAAAACCCACCCATCTTCTCCCAGATTAAATCGGGAAAAAAACCCTCTTTCACGTTTCCACCCATCTCCGCCACCTTCTTCCACCATTCAACCGCCCGCCTTCTTCCTATTTCCATCTCTCATTTCCTATGCCTTCTTCCTATTAGGATCTCTCCTTCCCATCCCTTCTTCCTCATTTCTGTCTCTCCTCAAGTCTCCGTGCTCCTCTTATTTGCTTATTTGTCCTCTTCAAGCCGCCACCTCCTCAAGCTGCAACCTCCTCAAGCCGCCACCTACTCAAGTTGCCACCTCCTCAAGCTGCGACCTCCTCAAACAGTTGCAAGGTAATGTATTTCTATGTTTCCACTTTTTAATTTTTTTATCGGGTTTTTTTTTTGTTTGTTTTGCACTTGTTTGTTATCATAATTTCCCTAAGATTTTTATTTTGTTATTTTTCAGTTTTGTTTTCTAGCAATTTCTATTTTTTTGTTTTGTTTTTTAGAGAATCTTGGCATTTGCAGATAGGAAGGTGAGACATAGATAAAGATAGGGCTGTTTGTGTGTTTTCTGGGATATTGTATTATTTTTCTCAAATTTATGTCAGCAATTTCAGTGTTAACAATAATACTATGTGTTGTTTGTGTGTTTTCTACAATTGATGGCAGTTAGACAATTTTGGAGGGAATCATAGTTTGCAGTTTAAATAGGATAAAAGCAAGATGTTTCTAGCAATTTTTATTTTGGCTTTATATGCATTGTGGATGATTTTGTTTCCCCAAGTTGAATCTTCATTCGTGAAGCATCTAGAGTTATTTACTATTTGCCATGTAGATGACTGGATGCACGAAAGATTACAGATTCTTGAAATTTAATGTTTAATAAGCGTCTTCAAGAATTGTATCACTATTTTTAGTGACCACACACTGGGAAAATTAAAGGTCTCTCATTGTCAATTTGTGTGGAGGAAAATAAAGGTCTAGAGAGCTCAAGAAGGTTACACAGTTTATTTGTCTTTCATTTTATTCAGTAATTTTTCAGTTATACTATTTTTATCTGATTGTTCAGTCATACTATTTTTATTTTTCGTTTTAGTTTTAAAAAATGATGTAATTTTTTAACTTAAATTTTGTCTTGGAATAACTAATATTGATTATTTTTTCTTCTTATGGATTATATATAGAATACTTATTAGTTAACTTGTTAATCATAAAAATTACGTAAAGTTTGGTACTTAAGATGAGGTTAATTAGTTTAGTCTTGATTTTTTAAAATGAATAATGGTTTTCAATCGGGTATCCAACTATGGATATCCGTAATGTGAAGGTCAGAATTATTGAGTTAATTAAATATCCGTCTCGCACCTACCCCTAACCAGAACTTCCAAGAGCTCTAAATTCTTAGGTTATTAGAGCAAGTCAACAATTCAATCTCAATTGCTCAACCAAATTACACGTCTTACCTCCAACGAACAAAATTTACGAAACTATCAATGTTCATATTGGGAAATAATTTCACTGTAACACATGGGAGAATATTGTGATGCACATGGGCGATTTTAAATTAAAGAATCCATAATAGTATCATGACTTACCTAAGAATTTCCCATATCAAGATTGCCTTATACATTTTCTTTCATAAACAATGAACTAGAATGCATAAACATACGTACCTCATCTGAGAAGGGATTTTCGTATAAGGAGAATTCGATGTTCTTGTTAGGTTATTATACCATGGCTTTAAACCAGTACTATTTAAGTGTATGTGTTATTATATTGTACAAATATTTAAAGTATAACGTCATAGTACCCTAACAAGACTATAAAATTTTCTCATAATATACTTTTTCTATTTTCAAAATAACTGTTGTTTTGAGTTGGTGGATACGGATTAAAAAAAATATTAAATTGGCTCAATTTTACAAAAATATAGGTCAAAAAGTGACTGAATTACACTTTTACATTAATGGCTACAAACAACATAATTTGCTCTTTTAATATATATATACACACACACACACACATACTACATATTTCTTCAAACAATTCTATTTCTTGAGATATTCATGTTTTTTACTAAGATTATACAATTTTGCTTAAACTATACAATTTTGCTTAAACCAGTTCATAATGCATATTATATGAAAAATATTAAACCATCAATAATCTTTGAAAATGAAATGTAATATAAATGTAGGTATTGGAATGATAATTAGTAGACTTTAATTAAGAGAGAAAAGGGAAAAGGTGATTAAAAGAGTAGATTATATTAATTTTTATGCCAATGCATGGTAAAATTTAAAAAAAAATTATTTAATAGTTTTTTAATTTTTTATAATAATAGACAATTTAATATAAGATATATTTTTTTTATAATTTAATATAAGATATATTTTTTTAAAATTTGTATATTCTTATATTTGTTTGGAAATTAATTGTTTAACAGGAGACTAAGTAAGTCATTAGTTTGGTTAGGAAAAATGGAAATCCCGGAGCATCGAAGATGGATGTATAATAGGCTTCTTCCAAATCGCCGAGGATATGCGGAAGAATTTTTGGAGGGTTTGGCGGGGCTTATAAATTTTGCTTGTCAACGACCAAAATATTTAACTGAGGGAGTTATTAGATGTCCGTGTGTGAAGTGCAAAAATGACCGACACCATGTCCTTGATATGGTGTATGTTCATATTATGAGGAAAGGTTTTAAACCTAGATACTGGTATTGGACATCACACGGAGAGGAAGCACCTCGAATTAATTTAAACTTTAATATGGATTCAGCCGATGAAAGGGGTGATTTTGACATGTATTATGGGCAAACAAGTGGGCCTTCTACAGGCGGTTATGAGCATATCAATAGATATCAGGGCATGGTCTATTAATAGGTTTAGGATCTAGTCAAGAAGGTGAACTTGTAAAATGTGGAGGAACCTCCAAATATGGATACTGCTAAGTTCTATGATATGTTGAATCTAGCTCAAGAACCATTATGGCCTGGATGTGAGACGTATTCGGTGTTGTTGGCAGCTGTCAGGATGATGAGTTTAAAATTTGATTACAATATGGCCCATGGATGTTTTGATGGCATGGCACAACTAATGAATGAAATTTGTCCTTCTTCAAATAGGATTCCTTCTGATTTTTATAGCGCAAAGAAATTAGTAGCAGGATTGGGTCTTACTAGCCAAAAAATCAATTGTTGCATTAATGGATGCATGTTGTATTGGAAGCATGATAGGGACTTGAGGGAATGTAAGTTCTGCCATGAACCTCGTTATAAAGAACGTAGAGGGCGTAAACATGATTGCAAAGAGGTGTCATGTAAAAAGATGCATTATTTGCCTCTTATTCCACAACTTCAACGCTTATATGCTTCGGAGACCACTGCAAGGCACATGAGGTGACACCAGGAAAATCATTACGAGGGAGAAAGATGTATTGTGTCAACCGTCCGATGGAGTGGCATGGAAACATTTTGATGGCACCTATCCTGACTTTGCTTCTGAGCCTCGAAATGTCAGACTTGGTTTGTGTTCTAATGGGTTTACTCCCTTTAGCCAATCTGCAACACTTTACTCTTGCTGGCCCGTAATTGTTACTCCTTATAATGTTTCTCCTGAATAGTGCATGACTTTCCCTTTCATGTTCTTAACTGTGATCATTCCAGGTCTACATAATCCGAAAAGTAAAATTGATGTGTATTTACAGCCCCTGATAGATGAGTTGCAACAATTGTGAAATGATGGTGTCTCGACTTATGATGCATATAAGAAACAAAACTGTGTAATGCGGGCGTCATTGATGTGGACAATTGGAGACTTTCCTACATATGGCATGTTATCAGGGTGGAATACGGCTGGAAAACTAGCATGCCCTATTTGCATGGAGCATTCAAAAGCGTTGTACTTGAAAAATAGGAAGAAAAATTCTTACCGGTTTGATTGTCATTGTCAATTTTTGAAGCCTGATCATACTTTTAGAAGGAATACAAATGACTTCTTGAGAGGAAAGAAAGTGCGTTCTATCCCTCCTCCGAGGTTGACAATGATGAAAGACAATCAACTCTTTCAGTCTTCAATTTTCCTGGGCGTACGACTGGTAAGAGCACAACTCGATGGCTAAGTGATAAAGAATTGCAAGCTGCCCAGTTACATGTTTTGTTAAATTGTGTGGAGGTTAAAGAATATCTTGGGTAAGTAGTGCCCATTTTAAGTTTGTAAATATGTTTTGTTGGATAAGACTCTTACCATATCAACAATTCTGGTGCAGCATGTATGAGCATCAGGTGAGAAGTATGTATGGTAATGTTAGCGAAGCTATTATTGATCAACAAATTGAAGCTGATTTCTCCCGTTGGTTCCGAGAGTATGTAAGTATTTAAATTTGATATGTATAACGTATACAATATTGTCAATGTATATCTTACTAAAAAGATAGACTATTAATAGGTGACTAATAAATTGAAACGCATGTCACACAATCCTCATTTGCATTACCTGGCCTTAGGACCATTGAGAGTTGCAAAGTCATGGCCTATCATGTTCATTAATGGCTACAAATTTCATACTACTGCATGGGGTGAAGGTAGAAAAACATACAATAGTGGAGTGTGTGTTAGGGGCACGGGACAAGGCTCAGGTTGCAATGACTATTATGGTGTCCTCAAAGAGATTCTTGAATTGGAGTGGCCTCTAAGCCAATAAAGAATCTAATATTATTCAACTATGAGTGGTTTGATACATCTCCACGTGGTGTGAAAGTACACGGGAAGTATGGAATTATTGAGGTGAAGAAAATCGAAGATACACAAAGTTTGACCCTTTTATTTTTGCTGCAATGGCAACACAAGTTTATTATTGCCCTTATCTTGGAAAGAAATTGGCAAAATTGATTGGTGGGTAGTTATTAAAAATAAGCTAACCGCGGCTGTGGATAACAAACAAGCATTAGAAACTGCTTATCAAGAGGATCATGTATTTTAATGCAACGATTGATGAAGACCCAATTGATCAACTGCATGATGATGAACACAATGGTGAAGAAGTTCATTTAGGTAGGAGGCAAGACAGGGAAGAGGGAGATGAAGAAGAATATGAAGAAGATGAAGAAGAAAAAGATGATGATGACGATGATGATGAAGATGAAGAACAGGAAGAATAGTGGATCTATAAGTATCCTAATAGTACTATAAGCAGAATAATTTTTGTATAAGAATAATTATTTTTGTATTTCTATTATTTTATGGTTTGAATGTATCTTTGTTTAAGTTATTTTTTCAAGATTGCATATATTAGTGCTATGTGATTTTGTCTTGCATATTTATTGTATTATCAACAAAATAGGTAAAGAGGCAAGGGGGGGTTGTCCAATCTTTGGTCTAGATTTTCCCGCCAAAAGACATTTACTTGTTTGATTTTAAACTTAGATTGAGAAGCAATTGATGCATTCAAATGCTGATTTTTGTAATGCTATAAATATGGAGTCCTGGAATGTTGAGATTCTTGATTAATTATTGTATTTCTATTTTTTTTTACAGGTACATAAACTATAATAATTCCATAAATGTTTCTGTTTTTGATGTTCTAATATGGATCTTTCCAAATTTTTAACATAAAGAACCATCATCTCATACATATTGCATTACTATTGTTTTATGATTGCATAACTCTTATTCATGTTATTTTTCAAAAATCCTTATATTATTGCTATGTGATTTTGTATTGGATTGTGATGTATCTCAAAATTTCATTGTTTGTTGTAGATGGCTGATGCAGGAGATAAAGGAGGAGCAAAAATCAAAAAAATCGGGAAAAAACAAAAGAGGCAGAATCAGGCCAAGTTCCTCCACCGCCATGCTCCCAAGCATCACAAACTCAACAAACAAATGCCCACATTCCTGAGTTAATCCCCATTGCTAACCTTCATGCCATGTGTCAATCTAGTCCATCCACACCGTCAGCAAATTCCTCAGGTTCAACCAATTCCTCAGCCTTCCCTTCATCAGTCTCAAAGCAATCCTTTATTGATACCCTCTCCCGCTGGTGCCCTTCATACAGCTACCAGTTCTTCTAGTGCCATTGGAAATGATGCTAATGACGCATTGATTTGGATAGAGCCCGATGGAGATGGGTTAATATTATTCATAATAAATATAAAATTGTGATTTAATTTCTTACCTAAAGATAACGTGTTGTATTAATCTTGTTTGGTTGTAAAATAGGTTTTGGCCTCACAAACCAGCAATTGAGGGCATCGCTGCATGCATAAAGACCAAGTTTGAAGAAGGCAAACCCCCGTGGAAGAAGTTTTCTATAACCACAAGAGACATGTAGCTTGAGGAATTTCAGGTATTTTTGTCTACATCGTTTCAATGTATTAATTTATTAGGTAATTCTATTTTTCATATTGTTATATGCAAACTTACTTTGAGCTTTGCAGAAAAAATTTTAGACGGCCACCTAGGCACGTAATACAACAGTGCGAGAGAATTTTGAGAAAAGAGGGGCAGGTAGGCTGGCCCATATGCTACAAAATGTCCGAAAAGATAGTAAAAAACCATCTTGGATGGGGGATAGTGCATGGGCAGAATTGAATACATATTGGCAGTCCCTAGAGTTCAAACAAAAATCCGAGTAGAATAAGAAGAACCGGGACTCCAATGCGGGTGCATCACTGCATACGGGTAGTTCTATACCGCATAGAGTGCATTTCAAGAAAGTGGTAATACTAATTAATTTTTTATAGTTTTAATACTTCATTATATTAAAATGCCTTCGTTATTGATGACGTGAAAATATTTATTTGTTTTAATTACAGAAGGCTGAGAGGGGTGAAGACCCACCATTCTCTGATTTCTATTTCCGCACCCATAAGAAGAAGGAGGGAGATTGGGTTCATCCTCGGGCCCAAGCTGCTTATGTAAGTCATTAAAGCTTGATTACAATCATTTTTTGATTTGTCCTTTAATATTCTTGTTTCTAACATACAAAAAGTTGATCTTTTTTTGTATGATTTTTGCAGGAGAACTTTGAGAAGAAAAAGGCTAAAATATCTTCTCAAAATACTGTTGAGAATGACAATATGTCTGCCGATGGTTCTCAACACTCACAACATCTGCCATCTGACTTGGATATTTGGTATGACTGTGGGAGGAAAGAAGAAAGGCAGAGTTTCTGGGCTTGGTTCTTTAGGTAGGACCATGAAGGGTTCCTCGTCCAGACCTTCACATCCGTACGACCTACCTGAGGATGTTGTGAGAGGATCAGGAGCACAGTCCACTCCCTTAGTGCTGAACTACGAGCCCAACTAGAAAGGGAGAGATTGGAAAAGGAAGACATGAAGAAAGAGCAAGCTTCACTACAAGCCCAACTGTCTGAAACGAGAAGCCAGTTGAATATTTTGATGGAGCGATTAGGCGTTCTTCTTGGATCCTCTCGTCGCCAGCATTCCCCACCTCCTGATGCAGATGATGAGGATGATGCAGATGGTAGCTCTTCGGATGATTAGACTATATTTGATTGCTTATATAGACAACTAATTTGTTATGTTTGTATTTGTATTTGAATTAGTTTCGTATTATATTTCTTTGAATGTGAATTGTTATTTGAGATGAAATTGCTGGAATGTGACATAATGGTACAGGGAAAAGAAAAAACCAAACAACATTAGCAAAAATTTTCTGTGAAAATTATTTGGGGATTTTGCTACGGAATTATATGCGGATATTTTTTACCTGCAGATATTACTTGCAGATTTTGCTGCGACATACATACATGGGGATTTTGCTGCCATATTTGCTATCATTTTGTATGCGGAATTTTATGGGGAATTTTATAGGGATTTTGCTGCGGAAATTTACATGCGGATATTTTTGCAGCAAAATCCCCATTAAAAGTCCATCTAAACAATTTCTTAACAAAATATTGATGCGGAATTAGAAGCGGAAAATATCCGCATGTAAATTTCCGCAGCAAAATCTGCATCAAATTAGCTACGGATTTTATGATCTTCGCAGCAAATAAGTATCCACGGCCTTTTTACCCGCGAATTTTTTTTGGCGCCCAAATCCGCGGGAGTCTTGTTACCTGTGGATTTTTGGATAAAAGCTGCAGCAAAATATGCAGGTAATTAACAGTTTTTTAGTAGTGAATCTTTATTTGGAATGGTCAAGGCTTTGCCCCACAAGCACACATAATCGTTGCAAAAGATAGTTCAGGAAACTACACTAGTATTAATGGTGCTATCATGGCTGCCCCTAACAAAAGTTTGAAACAATTCAATATTAAGGTCAAGAAAGGAATTTATTCTGAAAAGATAATTGTTGACAAGAAGAAGACAAATATTGTACTTATTGGAGAAGGGATGGACAATACAATAATATCAAGGGATAATTTTAGAAACCTTTCCTGAGGTTAAACTAATTTCACTTAGTACATCTAAACTTTAAAAAATATTACTTATCTCTCTTATTTCAAACTTTTTGTACTTTTAAAAAAAAATTTAGGCAGAGTGAGATTATTTTCCTCTCAATTTCATCCCTAATTCAAAACTTTCATTGATTAAAATGGTTGGAAGAAAGGGAAAAAAGCTATAAAATAATTATTAACCAATAACAATAGGTCGTAACTTTTCATATCCTTCACCAATTAATGTCAAAAAATATATTTTAATCATTTTTATTTTACAAGTTAATGATTTCCAAAATAAAATACCAATAATATTTTTTTATTGTTATATATTATATATACTCATGTACACTAAATTTTTGTTCAAAATGACACAGACAAACATTTTAATACATTCCTAATTTTTAGTAAATAAGTTGGCTAAAAATTTTATCAAAAAATTAAGAGTTGTAATTTCCCAAACAAATTCGAATCTAATTTATTTTTTTTGTAATATATGATATTTTTTTACGCGTTCAAATTTTTGTTCGAATCAACACACACTAACACATTACATAACCATATTTTTTTTGTAAATAAATTTATTATTTTTTTAAAAATACATATTTCAATTTTGAGTTTTTTTTAAATACAAACAAAATAGCACCTGTTATATTACAAACAAAATAATACTAGTTATATTTTTTTATTATATTATATAATGTGTTTTACGTATTCAAAACTTTTATTCAAATTGATGCCCAAAAATACATTAATATGTGCAATATTTTCATAAACTTTCTGGCCAAAAAATTTATCCAGAAAATATTTTTTTACTTATAAGTTTGTGATTCTCCAAACAAAATACTAATTATATATTTTTACGCAGTGAGGATTTTTATTAAAATAGATATAAATAATCAAATTAATGCATGCACATATTTTTTTTTAAATAAGTTGATAAAAAATTATTGAAAACTAAAAGGGTGTCAAATGAAAATTGTCAAAAAGTTGAGGGGTGATTTTGAAACTACTCTTTCGTAATATAGCTAATGTACATGGAGTATAAATGTCATTTCATGCATTTTAGTACCATAAAGTGACCTATTAACAAGTGAGCAGAAATAAGTGATATTTTTAAAAATTTAAAAATACTAAATATTTGATATTATCATAAACTTCAGGGGAGGTTTATACAATTATTCCTAATATCAATGCGAAAAGGTACCAGCGAGGGCACTAGAAACAGGGATACTCCCACGACAGGTTAGTATTCTATAACATGAACATTTCTAGATTATCACATCTGCTTTGTCTCCAATCTATTTCATATTACATATGACTTCTTTTAGTCAAAGTGTTGAGTTTTATAAACTCAATTTTCGTTTGATTTCTTAATTTAATGTAAAATTTTTATTAATAATATTTGATATAAATTTCATTTTTATTGAAGAAATTCATTGAAAGTTTAAAACAAATTTATAAACTATTCGTTACAAAATTAATTTACTTGAATAGAAAAGTCAAATCTAAAAATAATTGGTACGAAGTGACTAATATTATTTTGCAACAATTAAAGTACTATTGACTTCAATAATTTTCAGTTTTACCAAAAATTTCTATACTATGACTTTAATATTAAGCTAATTAATCTAATGAAATTTCAAGCTGTTTTGAAGCAATGACAATTTGTACAACTTAATTTCTTTTCTTCAACATGCAGTGATACATGGTGATGGTTTCATGGCACAAGATATTACTTTCGAGAACACAGCCGAAACAGAAATGCACCAGGCAGTGGCATTAGGAATCCAAGCTGAGCATGGCACCTTCTACAGATGTCGATTTATAGGTTTTCAAGATACCTTATATATACCCCAAAGGAGGCAGTCAATTCTTCCGAGAATGTGAAATCATAGCTACTGTATGCGGCGACTCTCGAGTTGTTCTTCAGATTTGCATGATTCTTGCTCGCAAACCGCTGCATTGGCAGTATATTACAATCACTGCTCAAATAGAAGGGATACACATCAAAATGTGTACTATTTTCCAGAATTGCATGATAACTGCGACACAAGATTTACGTTGCGAAAGAAGAAAACACAAGTGTTATTTTGGTAGGCCGTGGGATGCGCGGTAAAAAAAATAGATGACCGTGTGTGACCGTGACTGAACACAGTGTTGCGCGGTAAAAATAGATAAATATAAATGTCTAATAAAATTAAATAAACAAAGATATAACATAATTTGATATCATGTAATTATGTATTTGTAATTTTTTAAAAAAATATATCCAAATTTATAAAATAAAAAACTATAAATGAGAACACAATTACAAGATGATTGGAAATGATATTCAGCCGTTAGACGTATCCGAACCAGAATCTTGTGGGTGCGTGCCAAAGACTTGTCTTCAGTTTCAACTATGGCTTCTTCCTTCCATGTCACTTGCATGTATATGCACAAAAATTTACAATATAATCAAAATCATACCCAACTTTCAAATATCACAAATTCCAAATTAACTACAAACCAACCAATCTTGTACTGGTAACACTTTACAACAGTAACAATACATTTAATTTAAAAAACTAAATGTTAAGAAACCAAAAGTGGAGGCTTTTTAACTCTTAGACATTGATATCTCATCTGGCCAATATTTGACGAATCAGCTCATTAAAATACTAAATACTTCACTTGGATTTAAAAAAAATTTAAAGGCTGGCTAAAAACACTGAATTAAAAAAAAAAAAAAAAAAAAAAGCGCATTTGCAAACGATATAACAAACTAATTAACAGCAAAAACACAAAGAAATTGAATGTTAAATAGTTTGGAAGAAGGTGGACACACAAAAATAAGACAAACAAACTGTAACGAACACAAAAATCAGTAAAATGAAAAAATGGAGGACAAAAAAATCCAATCTAAAAACTTGAAAACCCAAAGACAACTCTAGATTCTAAATATTATCATTAACTTTTTTCCACCGTCTAACCAAATGTCAATCTAGCTTAAGTCACGAACTTCAAGTTTTGCTATTTAATTCAACCATTTCATGCATAGATGATTGCGTATAACCACAAATAAATTTATCCCTTGATTAGTAAATAACCGTCTAACTCAAAAGGAAGAATCTTATACCAACAAAATATTTAAAAAAAAAAAAAAACAAAATTGTGATTTGTGTTGCCTAACTAGCTTATCTTTAAATACAAGAAAACAATGGAACAAAATTTTCAAATCCCCTAATTGATCTCCAGCATACTGTCAAGTCTACATCTGATCAACAATAAACGAACGAAAATTTTTCAAAATATCAACAAACTTATTTCTGTAGATTATACACCAAAGTATAGAAAGTGTATCCAGATAAGCTAGGAAAAGTGCAACTTTAACCGCCATAAGCCACACAAGCGTATGGCCCTACAATACTGTCAACTTTTGTCAAGCACTTTTATACCCTTTCTCTATTATATAGCAGAAAAAAAGGTATACTCATGTTCAAGCCAATACACATAGAAAGCAGGAAGCAATAACCATCCATGTAAAAAAAAGACACTTTAGTGAAAAAATAATTAAGTGAGGCTATGGTGAAAAAATAACTAAGGAAAGTTCAGCATACATACCTTATTTGAGAACTCCTTGTTGACCACTGACCACTATGGGATCCTAGCAAAAACATAGTATCAATATAAAAAATGACATAACAGTAAGTGACAATAATCAAGAAAAGATCATCAAACATACTTATATTGAAAACTCCTCATCCATGACATTCCATGGTAAATCCAAGCAAAAGATTAGAATAATACTAAAATGAATGAAAGATTAATATCAAGATCAACCAAACATGGACAAGAAACTACCTTATTTGTTTTACTTACAATTCTAATATGGAATCAACAAAATTCTAGTATGAAACAGCTATGAAAAATTGCCACAGAATAAAAAGCTATAAAAGGTTCTAATTAACCTCAAAACTAAATATCTCAGAGAGGACATTTTAATTATCAAAGAAAATAAAAAACCATCCTCTACCTATCCATGCAGAGTAATTTTATCACAATCAATTTAGTTAAAAATTTAGAAACCAAAGCTATCCCATCAAAACAAACAAAACGATGAATGCATGATGGCATTAAACAACTATATATTGAAAGTAATACAAACTAAAAAAAAGGATTTTTAAAGTTTATTATGAGAAAAAAAAGGAAAAGAAACCCTCCATATTAAAGAGGAGCCCATTGGTAGATATTCATTGAAACCAAACCTACTACAAATGTCCAATTCATTCAGAAAGAGTAAAAACCATAATAACATCTAAAAATAAACATTTCTTACAAAAAGAAAAGAAATAATAGCATATGGAAAAAGTGTCCAAATAGAAAAGTATTACATTTTGTACTTCCTATAACATGTAGATCTGGAAAGCAGAAAGAGATCAAACACCATTAGTCTATTATATTTCTAAATCAAAAAAAACAAAAGAGAAAATCATGATTTCTCGATTAGGATAAAGAAGAAATTGAAAAAAATCTTAGATATAAAAACACACAAAAATCCAGAAATAATCCAAATTTATCATTGCCTAGATTATAGATCATAGTATTTAAGAAGCTAACGAATCCTTCACATAAAATCAAAACACATCGAACAAACCTATTCTGACGATTTAGTCCAACAGAAAAAATGAACACAAAATACACAATTTTAAAAGATACATAAATCAATAATTTATAAAAATTATAAAAAGATAAAAAAAAGTAATAACTTGTTGAGTCCAATAGGAAGCAAAGAAGATTTGAGAAAATTAGCCACTCTCGACATGCCATCACCGAGAATTTTCCCTACTTAAAAATCATCAAAGCAAAAAGAATATATAAATTTATATTCATAATATTCAACTATATTTACACCAAAAAAATTAAAAATATAAAAAATTACCACTTTGACAAGACCAGAGGTCGTTGAGGATATCAGAAGTTCGCGACAATCACCATTTAATTTCTAAAAAAAAAAAATAGCAAAAACATAGAAATCCTATATCGGGGGCTTAAGTTGACACAGTCAATCAACTCAGTAAGAAAGGTAGAGATATGAGGTTCACACTCAAAATATCTGTAAAAAATTAAAAGAAAAAAAGAATAACATTTAAAAATACATAATACATCAGATTAATACAAATAAGACCAGAAGAGAAAATAATAAAGGTAAAAATGGATAGAGATGAAAAGATCTGTATTGGTTGGGATGAAGATCGGTGGTGGTTGGTCTAGAATTAGCAGGAAGAAAATAAAGGGAAGAGAGGAGAGAATGAAGGAGCAATGGTGCACAAATGTGAGGAATGAGGACATCGGATTTGGTCCCTATGAAACTCTAATGATTGAAATTACAAATCTTCCCTATCCAAAGCTGTATTTTATCCACTTTATCCTCTTTTTTTGGCGGGAAATGGGAGGCTAGATGAAAGCCTTTACCATGTTATGTATTTATGTTGATAAATATTTTTTTGGATTGTTTTTTCAGATTGATGAATAAATGCCTACGTGAACTTTCTCACTTGAAAGCTCTTTTTATTACTGTTAATACAAAAAATTGAGATAAGATTAGCTCGTGTGCAGTATCGTCCAAAGTAAATATTGAGTATCACGCGTAGTACCCATGTCTAAAACACCTGAAAAGAAAAGGGAAAGGTTTGGCTCCTTGAGATAGATTCTGGCATTCAAGTCAGTACTTTGATTAGAGAGTAAATTTTAGAGATAAATACAGCATAGAGTTTATAAAAGTAGAAAAGTAATTAATGAATCTAGCCTGCCGTTTCAATATTTATACCTAAGATCAATGGATCAGAATGATTCGTGGGTTGAATATTCAATACTTGACCCATTTTTTCCTATTTGGACCACATGAGTAAAATTACTAAAATACCCCTAGTAAATTCGGATCTAGAGCCACGTGTAACATTATAATTGACTGTATTATTTTGACATCATTAACTGCATTTCTTGATGATTGGTATCATATAATATTTGAATTCAATGTGGTACTCATTCATTAATGCTACACTTCTCTTATGCTTATTTTGGGAGTGAAGGATTTGGAAAGAAAAGAAAGGAAAAGAAGGGAGAGTTGAGTTTTCTTTTATTTGGGAGATTTTTTAGAGAAGAAAAGAAGATATTTGGACTGATTTGAGCTGATGAAATTGCTGCTACAGTTTAAAATTTCTTTCCGTCCAAATCAAGATAAAATAGACAATAAGATGAGCAACTTGTTGGTAATTTTTTTAAAATGCCTATTTTATCCTTCAGTAATTGAATAATAAAATTTTATTTACTTATATGTTTCCTAAATCTTTCCATTTCTTACCTAAACTTCCAAACATCTCTTTCTTTCCCTTCTCCCCTTCTCATTAAAAACTTTCCCTTCTTTTCTCTTTCTCCCTAAACTCCCAAACTCAACCTTAACGTTCTTGAAACATTTTGTCAAATTATGGGGTGATTATATTTCATGCATGGGATACTGTGGAGCTTTTCTTCCATAACCATGTTGCATTAACTGTGATACATTTAAGCTATAAGTTCCAAAATTTCAACAACGGCAATGATATTGCCACAGCAAAATCCTTATTGCCATAGCAAAATGTAAGTTAATTTACAAATTTACCCTTTTACAAAAGTCATCAAAACAACCCACAACCCCCTCATCTAGCTCCTGCAGCCCCCTCCCCTATTCCCCAGCCATCCCTTTCCCCTTTTTCCAATTCCTTCGCATCCCACAAACCCTGGCACCTTTCCCCAACCCTATAAATTAACCCCTCCCCACACTAGCCTTGCGACCTTACCCCGTCCTCTCCACAATTCATTTTTTTCTTGACTTTCATATTCTTCTTTTCTCTGATTACTTCTTTAATTTTTCTTTTGGAATTTTCTCACTCTACCTAATTAGGTGGAATTTTCTCAACCCACCTGATAGGCTATGTTGCTTCTTGAATCCAAAGGGGACTAATAAATTAGAAACAGAGTAAAAGTATTGATGATTGATGAAGATAGTAGTGTATAATTAGTTATACTAATTATAATCCACAGTTATTATGGAGAGAAATGGAAGGAACCTGGAGAGGGATTAGGTAGGGTGAGAATAAAGAGAGAAAATGGAGGGTTAGGTGGGGAAAATGGAGAAAGTGGGAGATGGACAGGATAGATGGAGAGTGGGGAGATCCATAAGAATGGAACAGCAACTAACCAGGGATGGAGAAGTGAGATTGTGAGAGAGGATGAAGATGTTGAACATGCGAAAAATTGGTTGAGTAATTTTGATGAGTTTGTAAGGGTATAAATGTCATTTAAGGTAGCTTTTACTGTGGCATTAAGGATTTAACCATGGCTATATCATTGCCTAGGTGACACGAAAATAGAAAAATATCATCAATAACTACAAGCATTGGGCTTTGTATCTCACAGCAATTTGAAAAGTTAGTACCAGTCCAAGATTTGGTTCTCCAAATTATTCAACGTTTTGCTTCTAGTTATTTTCCTTTCGTGCGTTAAAGCATTTTAATAAAAATTCAAAGCGACTGTAACAACTAGGAGATAATTTGAAATTAAATAATGGGAGTTACAATTTTTTAAAATAATTTCAATAACTATTTTACAAAATTATATGTAACAGTTTTGCATAAATTGGTTATAATGACCATAGTAATATATATTTTGACCCTTGTACAATGTATATAGAAAATGTGACCATATTAGTGTAGGGATGCAATTTCCTTCCAAAATTTTAATAATTCCACCTGACTTGTAAATTGCAGTACTAACAAGGTCTATAAACTTATAGAATATCACTCAACTTTTTCTCCAAGAAATACAGTTCTTAAAGCTATAGAGTAGAAGTAGAAGATCAGCAAAGAAGGAAGAATGAGAAAAAAGACTCTTGAATTTGAATGTTTTTGTGTGTGTACTCCAACTCCTTTACACCACACCTATTTATAAGATTTTAGGAGCAAATAAATAGAAACAACACTAATACATGAATGTATAAATTTAATGAACACATCATTAATTACCCATAGATGTAATCCACAATTCATGAATATACAAATTAATGAAGACATCATTAATTACACACGGATGAAAAGTCATCCAATTAATATTATACGTAATTCATGAACATAAAATAGTTCATTGAACAAATTAATATTATTCATGTGTATTATTACAAAATTAATATCTTATTCATGTACTGAAAAGTAGGTGATCAGACAGGAATTATATTGGTAAACAAATTACTACAAAACGTGTTGTTTGTGTGCGGGTTTTCTTTGACAAAACTACCGGTTGCACTTGTTTTGTAGGAGTCCCACTGTGAGGGTTTTTTTTAACTAAAAAAAATTTTTAGGTAAATTTTTTTTAAAAAAAAATCATCTTCCTCCCATCCCAATCAATAATTACCACCCTTGCACCACCTGCCATCCCCCTCGCACCACTAACTACCATCCCTTATGCCACCTATCATCTCTTCTCTCACCACACCCCCATTAGACTTTCGCAACCCAACCAACCCCTCACCCCTATCATGCCCATCCCTAGCTCCACCATACCCATCAACCTCATCCCACCCTTACCACCACCCTGCCACCTTTACCCCACCCTACCTTACCACTCTGCCGCTGTAACTTGCTTCCCTGTACTAGATCCTACCACCCCAGTCCATCTCTACACCAAATCCACCATCTCAAGGCCTCCTATCCCATCACCACGCCACATTCCCAGTCCAGATCCACCACTCAACGCCATATATCCCCTCATTTCTGGTCACATCTCTATCTCTCTCGACCCTAGATCTAGCCACTCCCAAGACTTCCTCCTTAACCCTGCCACATTCGTATATCCCTCCCCATGACCAGATTCACCATACCCATTCCCCCACCAACCAGGTCCATATGTCATCAACCCCAAAATTTTCTTTTTTCTTTTTATTTTTTTGGTTAATATTCAAATTATTCTTTTTTTTCTTTTGCCTTTTATTCTCATCTTACATCCATTTAATCTAAAATAATTTTTTCTTATTTTTTATTACTTTTATTCACACTTTTCTGATTTTCTTACCTTTATTATGAATTTTGTTTTTTCATTTTATGAATTTTATTTTTTTCTAATTTTTTATTTTGTTACTTTTTTATTTTTTATGTTCTAAAAGAATAACATAAAAAAAGGCAAAATAAAAAATGGGATAAAAAGGTATAATTGGCATTTTTAATGGTTTTTGTTTCTTGAAACCATTTACATCTATTGGAAAATTTAACCGGAAGTAGAGGGGGTATTTGTAGGTTTTTATCTAGATGTGTACCATAAGGGTTGATGAGGTGTCAATCAAAATAAAAGGTTTTTTTTTTTAAAAAAAAATAGAAAAAACAAATTACATTTTTTTTGTTGTTGTTGTTGGTAATAGTAGTTATTAGAGGTGTTCAAAAATCACTCAAGTCAAGTTAAAAAAAAAAATGACTCGACTTGTCCAACTTTCGACTCAAAATCAATTAACTAATCAACTACTTGACTCGATTTTTATTTCAACTTCCAAGTCAAATTACTGATCGAATACCGATATACAAATTAACAAGTTTGACTGGTTTACCGGTCGAACAAGTCATTTGACTTTTTCGGTCAATATCGGTTAAATAAGTCAAATAAATATATGCCTTTTAACATTTAGGATATATAGTAAAACTATATTAATGTATTTGTGTACATAATATTTTAGCCATAATATTATTAATTCTTCATAATTTAATATGTTGATAACTAATAATATTCTTTTTTTAATACTTAAAAATATCTTTTGTTTGTCATTATAATTGTTGGAGTTATCAATGTAATACTTCACATTATGTAAAATTTATGCATTTATACATTAACACAAGTGTATAATTTATTAATGCAACACTTTTATTTCAATAACTAATTTCCTTTTAATATATTTAGATACTATATTTAATTAATTATATGTTTTAGTATTTATTGAAATATCTATATATTTAATTTATAGAATGATTTACTAAATTTGGGAATTAAAATATAGAATGAAAAGGGATTTATGTTTGACTTATTCGACTTATCAGTCAAATAAATCGAATTTAAATGACTCAACTTTAATTGACTTTGGGTTTAGATGGCTTGACTTTGATTTTGAGATTTTCAAGTCGAAAATCAAAAAAGTCAAGTCAAGAAAGTCAAAAAGTCAAATACCGGTTGAGTGAACACCCCTAATAGTTATTGGAGTGAAGTAGAGCAAATGAAGGTAAAATGATAAAAAAGAATAGAATGGTCAAAATGTTGATTTGATATAATAGATGTATTCGGGTTAAGTGTTCAAAATATAATGTTAAGGATTAAAGTATTAGTGAGATTAAAATTTAAGGGGGTAAAGTGTAATTAATCAAAGGGTGTATTTGTTTGTTTAGCAACAATTTCAGACGGTGTTACAGTTGACTATTAGTCCAGTGACTTTAGTGCTCAGAAAATGTTGAGAATTAAAGTGTTAGTGACACTAAAATTAATGGGAGTAAAGAGTAATGAACCCAAAGAAGAATTATTATTTTAAAAACTTCACCAAATAAACCGAGTTATTAAGATATTTAATATTATTAAGATTTAACAATATTATGGTTAAATATTATGGATACAAATACATTAATTTATTATTATAATATAAGACTAAAATATTTAAAAATATATTTGTTTTATTTATTTGATGGTATTCGATCGGTAAAGTTGAACGACTTGTTTGATCGGTAAACAGTCAAACCAGTCAACTTATATCAGTATTCTACCGGCAATTTAACTTAAGAGTTGAAGTTAATGCAAAATCGAGTCAAGGTGTCAGATTCTATTAATGGAAAGAAATTAAAATATTTTAGGTGTAATCGAAAAGAGGGCAGAAATGTCATTTTAGGTAAAAAATTTAACACTGTTAGCTTTAACAATTAGTATAAAATTTAAGTATCTAAAAAATAACTTTAAAGATTAAAGTGACCCTAAATGTTGAGAGGTAAAGTAAAATTAAGCCAATTAAAATGCATGACTATCTAGAAACTAATGGTAAGCCACAAAAAAGCCACATGTCCCTATCACATCATTTTCTGTGCAGCCCCATTCTCTGTTGCACTATGCAAAAAAGTTTTTCGTTCCACTCAAGGGACATCCGATGAAGATGAATTTTAGAAAATGGCTTTTCTTCATTGCATGATTGCCAGTTGTTTGCAAAAGCTGCCCTAATAGTTTTATGATATGCAAATTGGCTCTTTAAGTAAATATTTGAGAATTCTTTATCTATTGCGGTCATAGCTCTATACATTGCTAATCAGGCTAGAAAAATGGTTTTCTAATCCACAACTATTTCTTATCAGCCTATGATTGCTTCACAATTTATCTAACGTGTTTATATTTTAAGGTAGAAGAATATATGTAACTAAGAGTGACTAGAACACGCGTGATCATCCTGATTTAAGTAAAGGAAGAATTCTTTATGTAGCCTGGGACGATTTGTCTCTATACATCTTAAATTTGTGATATTCCAAATGAAGTGTTGTAGTCTTACATTTTCACCTACGATTGCTCTATGTAGCCTGACAGGATTTGTCTCTATACCTCAAATTTGTGATATTTAATTATTTATTGTTTTTATTACATGTTGATAGTGCGCCTTCATATATTGCTACATGTAATACAAGAAAAATTACTTTGTGTGCTATAAAAGTGTAATAAATAATGGGAGTTTATAATCTCTATATACTTGTATGGAGTTTAATTTAAATGTTATATGGCTTTGATTTAATTTTAGTTATTTTGCGTGAACACAAGTAATTAAGTGACGATCAATATTACGTTGAAAAGAGTTTTTATTCTTATTAATATTAAATAACGATAAGAATTGAATAATTATTGAGATAATTAAAATGCTTATCTCTGATAGCTATATGGGAGAAAAAATTATTGAGTCGTAGTAGTTCAACTTGTGAATGTACTTTATTCACAAAGTATTATGATATTTTATATGACAATAAACACTATATCTTGGATTTTTATTAATCCTTATTTTGAGCATATGCAAATTTGTACTCACTAACATGTGTGGTGATATCTTGGAGATCAAAGTTTGAGAAAAATAGTGAAAGTAATTACATGTGACATATGGTAGGTTCTTGCAGAAAGAAATTATACATGGAGATCTATTAAAATGCTCTTATGGCCATGCAAAAATTGATTGAGACTGTGAAAAAATCAAAGTAGCTCCTAATTGTAAACTATTGGTCATCTATATTGATGATTCATAATAGTTAAACTATTGACTACTAGAGAATAATATATTAAGGAAATGTGACCTATCTTCACTTAATGTGAACACATAATTACATATAGATCTATTTGGAGGCTAAAATTTTTGTGGGAGATTTTATTCACCAAAATGATGATATTGTGTGAATATATTATTTTGAGAAATTTTGATATTTTGAGTTGAATGCCAAAATCTCATATTTTTGTTATAATAATTTGTAAAAATATAAATCTCAAGGTTGGGGCAAAGATATGAGGTACATCAAGAAGAATAGGACTTGCGACCACATTATATTAAATTGGAAATATTTATAAGAATACTTCTATCTAGAGACTGGAGATCCCAAGAACGAGGTTGGAGAAAAACAAATCATAGAATGGTTTAGGAGAAAAATATACAATTAGTGATCAATAAAATAAGTCCTTTCTTATGATTTAAAAACATGCATGTGATCATATGATGGGAGAGTTCAGAGTTAACCTCTTAATGAGTTCTATAGCCCTTATGGGTGGGATATTTTAATCATTGGAGCATCCTTTCTAGACTCACAACTCCATATAAATGTGGTGGTAAGTAGGTTTCTTATGAGAATTTGGCTAATTCTTTAGAGCACTCATTGATTTGTAATAAAATACAATGCCATAATCTACTGGTTTGAGAAACTTATGTTAACACCTTGAATAATAATGTATGTGACATAGTCCTATATATCCTAAAATAGTCTTAATTTCAAGATTTAGCTACTTTGACTCTAGTAAGTAGGTCGTGGAAACACCAAGTAAAGGTTTCAAAACATTGCCCCTTCTATTATACAAGTTATTCTCACTTTATCCACAAATAAGTAATAGTACTAACATTTTTTATTAAAATAAGTAAGGGATTGTTGAAGTATTTTAATAAAAATTGAAGTGACTATAACTACTAGGAGATAATTTGAAATTAAATAGTGGGAATTACAATTCTTTTAGATCATTTCAATAATTAATGTGATTTATAACTGAAAAGTGATGTAGTAATTCCATTTAACCCTATAGTTGTAACTATTCTATTGTTTAGACGACTATAAATAGAGAGTTCTAAGAGAAAGAAATATATATTCTTTCTAGATATCTTTACAATTCTTTATAATTCTACCTACTTCAATATGAGTAAAAATATATATTCTGGACAAAGTAAGGTGTGTAGAAAAACTACTACTTTCCTTGGTTGTGTATATTAAAGGGAAATAACAATCTTAAGTTAGACTGTTGTAACTTGGAGGTGATACGCTATTCTTATGCATCGGAGTTAAATCTGTAGGGGCACAAATTGTTTTAAAGAAGGGTGAATACTCGCATCAGCCCTATCACATTTCTTGGTAGTTGTTAGTTTGTGCCTCATCCTATGAACGCTGCAAAATTATGCTAAATTTTAATATTTCCATGTGAAATCAAGGTAAAATTTATCTTGTGAATATTTTGATTTTAAATTATTTGTGACATTATTAATGATTAACATTGTTTTAATTAACATGTTATTTTTGGTCAGAACTAACATGGTGATTGTCATTAATGTCACTTATAAGATCTGAGCTTACCCCTTACTCCATTGTTTCTTCTCTTTCTTCTCTTTTCGTTAATTAGTGCAGAAGAATGTATTGAGAAAGCCAAAACCAGTATTGATGCTCCTTATTCTTCTACTTTTTTCATCAACTCCAAAAAATCACAATCCTAAACCAAACACATCAAATGATCGTTGATCATAAGGATTTTTCATTCGAGGGATGGGAAGGAGGTCATGGAAATCATTTTGGACATCCTAATACTGTAAACCTTGGAAACACAAATAAACAATTTCTTTTATTCTTCAACAAAAGGATTCATTTCTCAATTTCACAAAGAAAAAAAATTATTTTTTTCCAAATTTTAACAAAGAAAATTTTTATTTTGTTTTGCAAGTTGTAGTATAGTAGGTGCCTAAAATGTAAAATCCTGGAATAACAAACAGAAGTTTTTTTTTCCAAGAAAATTTAGCACGAAAACTTTTTCTCCTGAAAAAATAAAGTTGTTATGTATGTATTCAAGATATAGTATATTCAACACACAGCATAGAGGTGCATGAGAAAAGAATGAGAATAAAAATATTGAGTAAATTACAAGACACATTCTTGGGGTTTGCCTAATAAACAAGTTATTGCCTTATAGTTTCCTAACTTGAATCTTACCCCCAATGGTTTGGATTAAAGTGAAGGCATTTATTTTTCCATCAAATTTAACGATAAATAACAAAAAGTCGAGTTTTTATCAAATCAATAACTAGATTATTAATATACCCCTCAAACAATTACTTCTCCTGTCCTATATTTTTTTGACATTTTTTGAGATTTCAACTTTTTAACAGTAGTGTATTAATATTGATAGTTGTTTAAAATTTTTTCACTTTTACCCTCCAAAATGCAAAGTTTTATTAGCATATGATTAGTTTTCCACGATAAATAAATTATATAAGTGAAAAAGTAATAATTATTATGTTTTGACTTTCTAAGCATGAAAAATATTTTGGCACAAGTAAAAATAAGAAACATGATATTTTCAATAGGATGGAGAGAGTAAATCTTCTTAACTAGAGAAGCGGAGATAGGCCAGGAAGGTAGAGGGTGCTAGGAAAGGAATGGTAGGACTAGTAGAGCAGAGAAATGGAGGGATCTAGGATGAGAAAGAGAGCCGGGAAAAGGTGGTGAGAGCTATAGCAGAAAGGGATTTGGTTGAGGGAGATGGGTAGAAGGGATGGTTTGAGAAAGAAAGATGTGGAAAAGTAGGGGGCTTGGGAAGGGATGGTAGCGGAGAAGGATCTGGGTAAGGGAGAGAGGTGGAAAGAGGCGAAGAGAGATGAAAGGGATAATGAACGGGGTGGTGGGGCAGGATCTGGCTTGAAAGGGAAAGGTAAAAGAGATCTATGTTAAGGGAGAAAGGTTAGGAGAGAGATAGAGGTAAGGAAAGGTGGAAGGGCTGAGAAGAGGGTGGCTGAGGGGGATCTGGGACAAGATAGTTGGGTATAGGACGATGACATGGAGGAAACAGAGAGTGGGTGGCTAATGGGGATCTCAGGTAAAAGAGACTGAGGTTATTCACATAGGAATATAGGGCCAGGGAGAAAGGTTGAGACAGATGGAGGGAGCTGGAGATGGCATAAGGGAATCTAGGGTGACGAGGAAGGGGTTGTGAGTGAGGAAAGGTGGGAAAGTTTCAAAAAATGATGGCAGGGATGATGGTAAGTGGGTGAAGTTTTAGTTTTCTTTTTGTTTTTTTTCTCTTTTTTATTTGTACTTTCTTAATTTTGCAAAAGTTAGAATTATTTGAAGAAAGTGTTTGCTAATTCTATTTTTCCTAAATTCAAAAGTAAGAATAAATACCTTTAAAATGATAGTTTCTTTACCTTCGCTCATTAAATTTGATGGAAAAGTTAATGTCTTCACTTCAATACAAATCACAGGGGATAAAATGTAGATTAGTTTGCATATTATAAAGAGGTAATCTGTAAAATATTTTTAAAAAAATCATATGAGAGTTCCTTGTAATCTACCTAAAATTATTATAAGAATAGGAAAAGGCATAGTTATTAAACCCAACCTAATCCAGTAGTTGAACCAGTGAACCAGCCATGGGACCACGCTAATGTATTGAAATGACCAAACAAGGAAGGAATGCGTGGGTAAAATCCAATAGTTGAATCGGGAAAGCTGGAGATCGGACGGGTAAATTCACTGGATTTGATAAACATACCTTAAAATAATTTTTCTTAACCTTAAATATTACATGAATTTTCTAAATTTTGTATAAAAAAATATTTAGTGATATTTAGATTGTATATATATTTTTTAAAATTTTATTCCATGGTTAGCAAAGAAAGACAAAATATAATTCACATGTTTATTGAGGCAAAATTTTTGTATAATGATAATAATTTCTACAAGACTTTATTATATTCTTGTGAAATTTTTTATTTTATAAACATGTTGTATGTTATGATATCAGAATATAGTTATATTTGGACTATTAATTATAATTTAAATACATTTTTTTAGTATTATTTTGGAACTCGCCAATTCAACTGATGACTCGAGTGAACCGCTAATCTATTAAACCGGCAATCCTATTGTTGGGTTGATGGCTTATTTGGGTTTAATAAGTATGAGAAAGAGAAAGAGAAAGAAAAAGGAAAGAAAAAAGAATCGATAAAATAATATCTGCCTTCAAGGATAATATAATAAATTTTCTTGATAGTTTTGAATTTTTGGTTTGATTATTATTTTTTAACCGAAAGATTTAACTATTGCATTTTTATCCAAAAATACAAGGGATTAGATATGTTTGAGGAAAGACAACAAAGCACACCTTAGGTGGTACGACTCTTTCCTTGTGATTAAGCGGTTATGGGTTCAAGTCATTAAGAGTAGAGGGAGGGCATTTTTTGTTAAAGTATGTTTGAAAAATACAAAGGAATCGTGTGTCTAAACCCTAAACTTTAGGAAGTATGAGGCAATTTATCAAATAGAATAAGACAATAACGTAATTGACAATAGACATTGCAAGGATCAAAGAACATAAATATATATATATATAGTTTCTAAAAATCAAAGAACATAAATATCAATTTCTACAGCGTAAGGTAACCACAGTACTCATTATTTTGTATATTTCACCCCATCCAATGAATTATATTAACAAATTATTAATGAAAAAAGTTGACGAAGATTGTTTTTAGAAATTTTTATTGATTGTTAAGAAATTAAAAGGAAAAGAGATGAGAGTGGTCAATGAACGACTCAGCTATAGGTTTAACAGCTTAGTTTAATAAATAAAAATATTGTTGTGAGAGACTCGTATGGATAGTTAAGAAATTACAAGGCAAGAGATATGAAAGACTTTATCAAGAACAAAAAGTTCCATGAAATATTTCTTTTCGCAGAATTGAGACACTAGAGTTGACTATAGTGGCTTAGGAGAAATCATAGTTAGAATCAACTCAGCACACAACAAATAATAGATGATCAACAGTGAATACTCAACTCAAAATTCGAAAAAGAATTATGAAGAAAACAAGAAAGCAAAAATCGATCATAATTAAGGAAGATGGAATCAGCAAATTACTAGATTCAATTTTTACTCATCAAAATCCTCTCATTGATCGACCTCAAACTCTCTATTCAAACTATCTAAAATATGGAAGCCCTTTGGACATATCTTCCAATTTCAAATTCGATTGTGACGAAAACAGAATGCGAAATCCTTTCAACCGTTGGCATTCTACGTGTAACGATCAACAAGCTTGCTTCTTTGTATTTATTTTGTAAATCAAGTTCTCTCATCGCTACAAAAACTCTGGCATACACAAATTTCGATTAGACTTCGATGTTAATGTCGAGAAAAGCTTTGTTGAAAAGTGTATTGAGTACGCAATAAACCACCGAAGTTCAAGATCTTTACATTTCTTCGTATCATCATACCAAACCATTCCAATTTCCATGAGGACTTTTCGAATTTCGATCCTCTACAAAATCTTGGACTAAAATGTTATACTCAAAGTATGGTTATTGTTGAACATATTTAAATTATGCTCAAATAAATTTAAGTCAAGATAAGAGAACTTATTGATATTGGGACCAATGCTCATAAACGAATAATCTGAATTACTATGTGAATAAATATGAAAATTGGAACAAAGCCAAGGCATGTAATCAATGCCCTTAAAAGCGATTTTGCCCCCATGGGATCATATTCTATTGTGTAAACGGGTCATCGGGCAGTCACTCTTTAGGATACAACGGTAGCGTCGGTCTCGTGTACTCGCAAGTAAGGCTTTAAACTACTACAGGACTACTCGGTACCAAGAATATGAGAGAAAATAAAAGTGAAGAGGATCTCAAGGCCTCTATTTATAGTGATTAATCCGACCAGCATTTAGAAGTCACAATACTGCCTTGATAGAAAATATAGGTGACTTGAGAGAAAAGAAAGGAACCTCATCTGTCTTTGGAGAAAAGGTAGAAACACTATGTAAGTAAAGTTTCACATGAAATAGGTAATCGGCACACAGAATAAGTAATCAGTACAGACCAAAAATATAGGATAGAAAAATGCAAATGAAGTAAAACTCTAATGGGTTCATAAGCATGTAAGACTGCGTTGCATCGCAATGGGCTGACATGCGCGTGTGTGTTTGAGGAAAATTCTCAAACCATCAACCATGCATAGTCTACGCTCCCAACTAGTGTTGCATATTGGCAAAACCCCAAATTTACATATATAAGGTGAAGATATTCAATATAAAATTTTAATGTGGGACTAAAAGTTTCACAAGGAAGGAACAAAAATGGAGGGAAATCATATTTATTGAAATTGTATTTTGGAGGTAACAATTCTTACAATTCCCACATGAAAGTGGTACTAAATACAGAAATCTAACACATGAATGACGATATCTTGTGTATTTGAATCGCATTTAGTACATTCAACAGAGAAGCGTATGGAAATAGGTGACCAATGTCTTAAACCTTCCTCCTTGATCCACACTTTATGGCTGTGCACATGTTAGACTTTAATCTATTATAAGTTCTCGATTTGGTATCTTTTGGGCCATGCACCTTACTTGGATGTTCATGAATATAGAGATATACCCGTTAATGTTTCTTCTCACACTTTCATAGGAAGCGGTCCCCACTTCCACACTCATATAGGTGAGTTTATCAAGTGTGAACTGCCACACACCACCTATAAAGAATATAAGCTCATTAAGAATCATCGACTTAACCCTCACAATTTTAGAGAGTAAGTACTGTCTACACCATAAGGAGGGACCACATATGATAGGATAAATGGAATATCTTTATGACTTGTTATTACCCATTAAACCTACTTCATGCGTTCTCCATTAATATAAGTTGGATTGCCATCACATTCAATTCCCATTAACGGGTCTAAATCCTATCTCTCTCGATGTATCTTGGACTATATCTTGATTCAGTCTTTTAAAGAAGTCAAATAACTCTATCGGGACTTCACAATGCCCTTAGTTATCACTCCATTACTCATAAGTTGCTTCATAATAGATGTGTCTCACACGCATATGCCGACCTTTTGTTCAGTCATTGCTTTCTATCTCAGCAACCACAACCTGTAGATTCCAACACAAAACAAACATATGGCGGTTTTTCCAATAGTGGATATGTGAGCAATTTAGCTCTTGAGTAAGTCAATTTAATGCAACAATCTCATATCTTATAAAGTATCTATCATTATAAACCAACTCAAATGATTATAAGGATATAACTCCATCTAAGAGTGTGAATCATAATCAAATGAGCGATTAATCACATCTCCCAACATATAGAAAAGTTATTTAGAAAAATTACCAACAAAGGTAATAAAGTAATAATACTATCAACATATCTAAGCAATATATACATGATGCAACAGTCAATTTGACAAGATCTATTGGCACCCAAGCTTTCTGTTTGGATAAATGCAATTAAGTGCATCGTACTCTTAGAATATCTTGTCATTTATACATCATAAAAATAATTATTATTTTCAATTTGACAAAGTCATTAGAGAAGATTCACACATACCATTAAATTCACATGACATAGTTAGATATACCCATAGTTTGATAATAATCTTATCCCCCACATTTTGATATATCCAAGATTCCAAATACAATTTTGAGCAAGTAAAATCTATATAGTAAAATCCTTAACATCAAATCACCTTATAGATTATCACAATATACAATTTAAGGTATCATGTCATATGATATAGTTTAAGAATCTCATAGGATTGATTTCTATCGGAAATTCATTTCATATTCTATAATTTCCTTAACTTGTTTACTCTATGAGTTTACACATTCAATCCATAATTTTATGATTTACACTTCCAAAATTGTAATTATCACTGACATGTAGATTTATTTTATAATCAATCAAGGCATATGGACATGTTATCTCATGCAATAAATTTCATTAATTACCCATGCCCCCTTATTTTGAGAGTCAGGAATAAAATTTAATCATTACATGAAAATGAATATAATCAACTTGCTCAATTCTTAGAACCCAACAAGTAAGTATATCTTGAAGGAAAATACTTCCCTAGTTTGTTGATACCAACATAAATATGTATCAAACAAATAAACAAGATTTGGGTTCTCTTAAACGTATAATATAAACACAATGTCTATTTGAGGAAACATAAATCACGGTCATAACACTTGTTTTGAAGACCTTTAGGTAAGTTAAACTCAACAAGTCAAAGAATTGTAGTCAATTTATCAATGATACAATCTCATAGAATATTATAACCAAGCTATTTACCTGAAATCATTCAAGAAGACTGGAATTCATTGGGATTAACAATTTTTTTATCCCTAAAATTTGGTGATATTTAAACAATTTTAACATCGTCAATTAGAATAGACTTTTCACTGAATAGGTGCTCGAGAACTCTATTCTACTTAATGCCAAAATAACTACTAAGTCTATACATATTCTGATCTACTTTATGTTCAATTATCACCAGTAGGCAAAACTTATTCAAAGCCTTTGGGTAAAAAGCCTATCATGCAATTTCATTTTTACCGAATTCGAGTCTTTAAGGAAAATAACATTTTTTCATTTATTTATTTAATCTTCCAACAATATTGATGAGTAATAATTTCTTAGATGGGATTAATTTCACATTCCTCCCCTAGAGTATGCCATAATTGCAGAGACACCCCCTCTGGTTTAATAAATTACACTAAACTCCTCTATTTTGAGATTTTTTGCTTCAATTTTAGCCCACGTCAGTTAACCCAGCATTAAAAGCTGATTCTAACAGAAAAGTGATATTTTCTTTCCAAAACTACGATGGTTTAATGATATTGCGTATGTTTGGGGTGAAAACATAATTTAAGTAAATATTAAATATTAAATATTAAATAGCACTTGACTGTTAAATGCAATGGTTATAATTTTTGTTTTAAAAACAGTATAAAACTTCCAGAACACTTGGGAGCAAATGCTAACAGACAATTCCAACATCAAGCTTCTTGCCAAACACACTTAGAAATCAATTATGTCACCTTCTATGTCTAGAAAAAGAATACCAATACAAAGGACAATTAGGATTAGCAATAGATATTGCAATTGTGGACAAAAGGCAATAATCAAAATTTTAGAAACATATGACCTCATATCCAAACATGCTTTTTTTTTTTTCACATGTAAAAAGTGTGGATTCTTTCAATGTGCCCAGCAAGAAGCTTATACCAGTGGCGGCTATGAAGTAACCAACTAAGCACAAGCTGAAATAGTCCCAAATCAGAGATACAATTTCCCACAAGATCAGAGAAGTATTGTTAACCTATTGATAGTAATCAATCTAATACTAGTAGCATTCTATATAGTAGTTCAAATAGAGAAATCTATTTCTTAGTAGAGTGAAATTGGTAGAGGAGGTGAAAGACATAGGGAGGAGTGATTTATGTAATAATGTTCCAACTCCTTTGAGGCCTTAATTGTTACAGATTATTTTAAACAAAAGGCTTTAGGCGCTGGTTGAATTAACTGATGAAATGATTAAATGAGCAAATGTATGATAAATGTAAGATATCCATAGCTATATATCACTATAATAACTTTTCAATAATTTCATAAACATCTAGACATAATCAACAGTAGCATTGTTTCACATTACAGCAAACTAGCGATGAAATTGAAGCTCTGTGACTGCCTAGTGGATCTTAATTACAAAAATAGATAAGTGTCCACAACAAGGTGTTGTTATATATAACATATTACTTGATACTTATGGTTTTAAAAGAGAAACCTACTAAGCAATGTGTATCTTGTATGTGCAAAACACCATCTTATTCCCTTACCAAAATGGTGAGGATTGCAAGGCTACAAAAGTATAATAGTCGAAGTTTTCAGCCATATTCACAAAAACTATGTCGAAAAGTATTTCCTAGCATTTCATAACAAGCTTAACTAACTTAGGTTCTACTACTAAAGTAAGCAAAAGCACTTCAGATCTATGACAGTAGCATAGCTTCATAACCATATATTGAAGCTAATAGTTAATTTTTCAGTTTCAAGAGAAGTTCCAGCTCATCATTATTGCTGCTCAGATGTCTACACAGTCACATTAGTTGCATTTTCAAAAGTAGGAACTTGTGAACTAGCACTAGGTTGAGGTTGAGTAGTGTAACGTTGCTTTTACTTTGGTAGGTTTTCCATTCTATAACGAATTTCATACATCAGAAAAATCACTAAATTTGTAAACCTCTGAGACCAAATACTAAGTTACATAAAATTGGGCAGTTTAATTACCTTTTTTCTAACTGCAGGTGTTCCACCTTAAAAATGAACTTGAACAGAAGCTTGATTTGTTGCCTGCCCAGTCACATTAGGCAACTGAGCAGAAGCTTGTCTTGTTGTCTAAGTGCCATTGGTATTTACCTTTACATTTAGATAAGTATTAAATTTTAGAGCAGATGTAAAAACATGTACTTGCTCCTAATTCATAACCTTAGTGAAATATTTACAACCTCAGCTCCTGGACTTGGGTTGCTATCTTGACTTGAGTAGACAATAGGAACATTTCCACCAGCATGAGCCTAAACAAACAGATTGAATGAGTAGAAAAACTTTTGAGCATAACCAATATATGACGAGTGAAGTGTTACTTACCCAAAGGACAGCCCCGGATAGGCCAATTCCAGCAACATTCCTTCTTGATTTAGTTCACTTCTTAGGGGCCTGATAGCATAGTATAATACTAGTTAATTACATATTAATCACAGTCATCATGCTAGGAGTATAATGTGCCACATTTACAACTTAAATACAATAAATTATATACTTGATTAGGAGCAAATGTTGCACCCTTTTTTGCCTTTACATGAACCCTTTGACAAGTCCTCTTGTTATGCCCAAAGGCAAGGCATATAGAGCACTTCAATATGGTTGATATCTTAGACTGAGGTAAGGGTACAGGTTCATTAGGTCCTCTTGTTCTATTCTTTCTTGGCCTTCTAGGCGCTCTTCTTAATGGTGAAAGGCGAAGACTTGCATAACGGGCCAATTTTTGTCACCAGCCAATCATTCCACAATATGTTTTCAGATATGCTTCAATTTTGAATGCCTCATCACACTAGTTCTCAAACTTGTTCGTTCTGTAAAGAATTCCTAATGCCACATGCCTGCAAGGTATACCAGAACTTTGAAATGCTTCACACCTCACATGTCCTATCTAGTAAGTTGACAATATATGTTTTGTCAATATCTTGGATCTCAAAGTTGTTTTCACTTGCTACCATCAAGTTGCATCTCCTTGATTCATCCCCAATTAACTTAAGCTTCCTAACATGCTTTGGTGATAATGTAGAAGTCCAAGTGTAACCATTTTGGCATCTTTTATGAAATTTTCTCATCATCTTCCTCCTTATTCCTTCTACAAGTGTAAGTATAGGTTTTGCCCTAAACTCACAAATTTAGGCATTAAATGATTCTGTGAAGTTATTGGTCACATGGTCACATGGTTCACCTCTATGTTGAATGCATGTCTTTCCCATATATTCTTTGGTATCTTGCAGAACCATTTCCATGCTTCAATGTTTAAGTCTTTGATTCTTTCCATTTCCTTATTGAACTCAGTTTCATTTTAAATTTTTGTTGCCATCCATAAGTTATTCCTTAATAATGGGCCAAGAAAGGAGGACTTAAATTTATTTGTATGTATATGTCTACAGTGTTGGTCCCAAAGGGCAACCTAAGAGGGGGGTGAATTATGTTATTTCAAAAACAATCCTTTTTATGTGCTTAATAAGAAATGCAAACTTTATGCACCAAATAAAAACTTAAGTACAAATGAAGACAATAGATATTCAACAATAAGCTTAAAGAACAAATCGGAATATTGAGATTAAGAGTATCAAACCAAACTCCCAAGCTTCTCAAGCTTGGAGCTTACAATCACAATGAGCTTCTTACAAGGCAACTACCAAGTTCTCAACTTGAAGTTTAGACACTAAAAGTCTCTTCAAAATAGGTGAGACAATAACCTCTTAGACACAAATGAGGATCACTCTTGCTCACACTAATTTACTTTAGTAAGCCAAGAGTTTTACACTCACAACCTCCCTTTGTTACAGTTGTTATTTCTCCACTCTTACAATTGAAGAACTCTTACACTTCTAAGCTTTTTTCACAAAATTACCTACACTATTACAACACTTAATTTAGAAGTACCCACTATTTCTCCCAAATAACTCAAGTATTACTTGTAATCAATGTAGAAGTCTCTTTTGTTAAATTCAGGCTAAGGGGTATTTATAGTTGTCCAAAATCTGCTTCTAACAACTTTTCAACGGCTATTTTCTGTTTACTGGAAAACTAGCCGTTGGTCCTTTCGAAAGGCCGATGCAGCAAGTATGCGTCCGAACGAGTACCCTTCAGAGAATGAACTAGCCGCTGCTAAACCCTGCGTCCATTCTTTGAAGGGTACTCGTTCGGACATCCGAGGAAGTGTCCGAACCTGCGTCCAGTCGATGCAATGTCTTCTGGAAATATGGTCGGACGCTGTTCTTCGTCCGAGACAACTTCAATATTCTTTGTGTAGGACGATTACCATCGTCCGAAACTCTGTCTTTCGGACAGTCATTTATGTCCGTGGAGTCTTCTGGTTGTTTTGTTCGGACGATCATTTGCGTCCGAACCTACCTATTTTTTTGCACACTTATTTTCAAACCATTAGTGCGTTAAACATTTGGTCATCATCAAAACATGATTAACATAATTGGGGTTCAACATACAACAATATCTTGCATTAGCAGAGGAATTACTCCTCATATGCTAGTACAAGCCCTGCATCAGAAGTCATTAATTAATATGAGACTAATTGGAACGAAAATTGTAACAACATCATAAGAACATAATGTTCCTTACCTTTTACCTATCACTCTTGAAAATCAGTGGTAGGTTCGAAGGAAGAATGGACCAAAATGGCTCTCAAAATAGAAGAAGAACCATGCCTATGTTTCTTTGTTCTCACACTCCACAATAGCAAATGCTAACGGAAATAAGCTATTATTTCCATCCAATGATACTGCACACATGAGCACACCTCCATAAGGCCCTTTTACACAGTAGCCATCGAAGCCAATAAAAGGCCTACACCAAGCAAGGAAACCATCTTTTGATGCCTTGTATGAGATGAACAACCTTCTAAAATAAGGTTCTACCATCAAACTTGGCTTGTCATAGTGTGTATCTTATAAGTGCTCCTAGGATTAGTTTGTCTTAACATTTTAGCATACTTAGGGAGTTTTGCATATGAATGCGAGTAGGTGCCTTCTATCTCCCCAATGGCCTTCTTCTTAACTCATTTAACTTGGTCGTACTCCATACTTCCTCATTTTAGCTAAAACACCCTAGTTACTCATCTGTGGTTTATACCTCAACACAGAAGAAAACTTCTTTGCAATCCAAACTGAGGTAGCTTCATGGTTATTATTGGACATAATACATGTGTGAGTGAGGAGTAAGACTTTAGCTCCAAAAGCATCTACATTAGTGAACAACATCCTCTTCCCAACTCAATATCATCTTTAGGCCTATTGGTGAACATTTACCCCTGAAGTAGTTTCTTATAGGATCACCAACATGATTAGCAGAATCAGGGGCAATGTCACCTTCTTCTTCCCTAAAAAATCCTGATAAATTATCAGGGCCTTTATTCTCACTATCTAAAGAAAATGAGACCATTTCGTTACTATCTTACTTCACCATCAGATTTAGTATTTAAGCATTTTATCCATAACTTGCCGTCACTGCTCAAAAACTTCCTCCTCTCTAGGTTCATGTTCATTACCATGAACATCTACTCTATCCCCACCTTTATCAAATCCTAGATTTTCTCTGAGATATAGAGGTATAACATTAACATAAAAAACAAACAGATTGATCACTAGTTATGTTTCATGAATCTTAAACATCTTCAACACATCATCATCAATCAGAACATCAATCTGTTCAAATGATTTTGGAATTTCAAACCTCAAGTTCAACATAACATTCACACCTCCAGGCATTCTATTTAATAGTTTCTTAGATACAACATTTAGCATGTGAATGTACAAGTACCTATCAGGGTTGATATTTGGTAATCTGGTGATTCTACCATTGTAATGGATAATGATATATGTGCAGCAACACTTTCCATCCTATTTCCAAGTTCATAAACACACATTAGTTCTATTGTTATTCAAGTAGCACTAATAAGTATACTTCAATATGCATATGGCTTACTCTATTTTCAGCTATGGTAACGAAACAGAATTTTTTAAACAGATTTTTTTTTTTCCAAACAACAATAAACCCCAGCAATACAAGACTTTATTAACTCAAACAAATCTATTTTCCAAGTCATAAAACAACAAAATAATGTTCCAAATGCTTAATTAAAACTTCATTTAGCTAATAATGTGTCCATAGTAGGTTAGTAGCTAATGAAACATCAACATTATTACTTTCCTTCACAAAAAAAATATATTAGTCTCCTATCACAACAAAAACCCTCAACATGCAAGCATTTACCCAACTTAATGAAGTATACAGCTCGCAAAACAACTACATAATTGTTCAAATGTCTAATCACAAGCTAATAATTTGTAAGGAGAAATCTTCTTTTAGACTCATTAGTTTTTCCCATATAAAAATGAATTAATACTTCATATATAGTCCATTTTCCATGATCACATACCAAAAAGACAAGCAAATAGCTACATATGTAAACCCATATTATCTACAAGCTTTAACAATGTAAAAGAAAAATTAAAGGAAAGAAGTAACTTGATCGATGCTTGAAGAAGAAGATCTTGTACAAGATTTGTGGTTTTTCAGCTTCTCTTACGAAAGACTTTCAGCAACTACTTCTTCAAACCTTCACAATAAAGAGATCTAGAAAGATGTAGCTGATAGATGGTGGGAAGAAGGGATTCTAGCACTAACACCTCAATATATAGACCACAAAAACCCACCAAAAATTAGGGGTATTTTGTAATTTTAAGAGTGCAAATAATGGAGTATATTAATGAAATATGCTAATGAGTCTAGAGAGAAAAGATCAAAAAACCATATCTAATTTGACAAGAGGACCCACTTTATTCCAAAAATGAGGTAAACGTAATTTCTTAAACCAGAGGGGAGGTCTTTACAATTGAGAGAAACCTTAGGAGAGGAATGTGAAATTAACCCTTTTTTATTTGCAAGAATAGATGTAGTTAATCCATCAATGTTGAAATTTTAATCTCATTATAGATTTGATCCATACATACTGTAATGACTTGAACAAACAAAGGTATGTTTTTCAAATATTAATTAATTTACTTGATACAGTTGTTATCATACGAAGTTCAATCAAATTTGAACCAAAATTTGAAGGAACATAATAATGTCTTGGAAATTAATCAATCACACACATTACATATAATTCGTGATAAGTATGGTTATATTAATAACATTAACTGACATTACATAATCCTTATTCTCAACTAGGGAATCTTATCAGTACGTTTAGTCTGCTAGGAATATTTTCAATAATCCACTTTTCTTTTTTTTTATTATACTAGAAATAATAAAATAATATTATACATTGATGGATTGAATTGAAACCATGATTCGCTTGACCAAAATTAATTCAATTTATCCAAATTTAAATAAATTAAGTTCTTGTTCATGTCACTACATAACGAAATAACGTTACCATTAGTATTATTTGAAAATCAAAGACAAGAACTTAAATTTCTACTGTCAAATCCATTCATATTAAATATTAAGATCATAAGATATGAGTCCAAACATAAGCAATCAAATCTGATATGAAATACATAAGTCATCATAGTATTGACCTCGGGCCAATAACCATGAAATAAATTAATATTATTCCTAAGATCATGACAAATGTCTGATATGTCATAGAAAAGATGATTTTGTGCAAATAATATTTTTCGTGTACCATTTGACGTATTCCGAATAATATAATCCATAACTATTTATAGAACTATCTTATTCAGAAGTTGTCCTAAGTTTCGTAAATCAATTTAAGTTCACTACTACTAATCAAATTGATTTAACTCTAACTGGATTATATCTCTTTATTTGTATAACACGTGATCACAAATTATTTACATCTAAAACATCAAATTTTTCCAAATAAAATTATTGATTTTCAAAACGTGAATTTTATCTAATCCACGATTCATACATATCACAAATCACAATATATTTTCTTATCACGAATCACAATATGTTGAAGATCCTGTTTTCTTTATTCACGGCTTCTTATCTTCTATTTGCTGAAGTTTACATCTCATTTTCATTGAATAATCAAAATTCTAAATGAATGAGAATATCCTTGTGATTATTTGATACAAGGAAGTTGAAATATTAGATCATCAATGGGATCCAAACACGTTTTCTTGATTTTAATTTTTAAAACTTAAAACTGCACAAGGACAGTTAAGTCTTAACTTACAAATACATATGTGTCAATGTAGATTTGAACTCAAATGAGACCAAGAACCGTGAAACAAATTAATATACTTTCCACACATATGACACATGTGGACTAATGTCCAATTGACTGATAAGTATACACAGGCTTACTTAACAATTAACACTTATTCCAAGTGTTTTTTCAAAAATTTATGAAGTTATGGATTAACTTATATTTTCTTGATGGACTGCTTGAATACACTAATCTGACAACCTTAATTAATGCACAAAAGCATTCGCAATGCATAAAAACCGAAACTTGTTCTTCTTACATCAACAGGAAGATCTACAAAATAAGTTTCTAAATTATATCCTTCACCGTGTATCAATTTTCTGTTTTTATAAGGAAAATATAAATAAAGATCTCCCATGTTAATAAACCATTACATTGGTCTCGTAGTCCAAGTCATGCATATTTATGTTAAGATTTATGCCACAATCGTGACAAAAACATTGAAATTATTTAAATGATTTCTACCCAGTCAAGTCGAGTAATCATGATCCCTATATAAAATCTTGTTCATCATTGATCGAAAGATTCATACTTTGCACAAGTCCTGTGCAATAAAAATAAGTCTCCTATTTTCATAGCAAGATACTTTAATTGCCGTAAATAACTACTAATCAATCAACCTTGTCACATTCATAACAAGGGCATAAGATAACTGAATCAATTTTTAGTCCAGGACAAATGAAGATTATTAGATGATTAAAAATATAAAACCGTTGTAGATTATATTATCATATGTGATAATCAATTTTACCACACTACAAATAAATTCACTTTTAAAATTATTGGACATATTCAAATTATGCTCAAATAAATTTAAATTGAGATAAGAAAATTTATCGATATTGGGACCAATGATGAACGAATGATTTGAATTATTGTGTGAATGAAGAGAAACTTTATTATGGGAAGATTTTACCAAGTGGCATGCTAAGTGGTATTTCCAAACCAATGAGATTCCACTATTTAAAGTGGTGGGCCTAAAAATAAAATGAATTAGTGGGCCAATATTCAAAATGCTACAATCTCATTGGTTTGGAGATACCACTTGACATGTCACTTGGTAAGACCTTTCTATAATAAAGTTTTTCATGAATGAATATGAAAACAGGAACAAAGTCAAGGCATGTAATCACTGTACTTGGAAGCGATTTCGCCTCTCACGGGATCATAATCCACTTGCGCAAACGTGTCACCGAATCACTTCCCAAGATACAATGGCAGTCTTGATCGTATGCACTCGTAAGTAAGGTTTCGGGCTACTACAGGACTTATCAGTACCAAGAATATGAGAGAAAATAGAAGCGAAGAAAGAATTTCGGTGTGTATTGAAAAGGACCTCAAGGCCTTTATTTAGAGTAATGAATTCGGCCCGAATTTGGAAGTCACAACATTGCTTTGAGAGAAAAGATACATGCCTTGAGAGAAACGAAAGGAAACTCACCTACCTTCGGAGAAAAAGTAGGAACGCTACGTAAGTAAAGTTTCACACGAAATAGGTAATCAGTGCATACCAAAAATATAGGAAAGAAAAACACAAAGTAAAACTCTAATAGTTCACACGCACACACTACACCACGCCCACTTAGTGTATGTTTGAGGAAAATTCCCAAACCATCAACCATGCATAGTTCAGGCTCCCAACAAGTATTGCATATTGGCAAAACACCAAAAGCATATAAGGTGAAGAGATTCAATACAAAGTTCTAATGTGGGACTAAAAGTTTCACCAATGGAAGGAACAAAATATAGGGAAATCATATTTATTTGTGAAATTGTATTTTGGAGGCAATAATTCTAAAGCCCTTTTGCTTACCTTCCCTAAAATCATTGCATTTTCAGTGTTTTGCGTTTAACGATGATGATCTTTTTTGTTTTTCCCAAAGAACGTTTCTCGAGTTTCCCAAATCTCGAAGAGTTGACTTTAAATTGTTGTATGGTTAGTGGATTAACAATGTTTTCTTCCAAACTTAGGAAGTTGGAATTGTTATTTCATGGTTATTATCCGTAGTTGTCATCTGATTAGTAATGGAAAAAGTTTTTACACCGTGTATGACTTCATTCATGTTTGAGGGTCAAGTTTCTCTAGTTTGTCCTATGGCGAATCTTCCTTGTTTGGATAAGTTTATGTGGACCTTTATCCAATTCTTGAAGATCCATGTACAAATGAAGCCAAAGAAAGGATGCATATGAATCTCATCAAGCTTTTGCAACAATTGAAAAATGCCAAGAGTATTTACATTATCTTTGGACACGGTCGAGGTACCACCACTCTTTCAATTTTCCTTTGATGTTACCGTTGCATTAAACATTGTTTTTTTCTTTTATTAATTGCTAACCTCTAGAACAAAAATCATATTTATGCAGTTACACTCCCAATGAACATGTAAATACAAAAAGAAATACTATATATAAATACCAGAAGAAATACTATATATAAATACCAAAATAAATACTATAAACAAACTGTTGCAGTCTATGGAAGTACCGCTTAATGCATTAAAGCATTAAACTGAACTGGAAGAAACTGGAACAACTGTTGCAGTCTACGAAACAATTGGAATAACTGTTGGCATGGTTGCTCACACTATCTCCTCGTATATGGAACAATTGACCTTAATGGTTGCCCATTTAGCATGGATGCCGAACTGGTCCTATGATAGTTTAAGCTATTTTACAAGTTTATATACCCTTATAAGGGTTCTAAATACAAGTCATGCGAGCGATTCTTATTAGAGGTTCACTTCTCGTATCATCAAGAGTGCCCTCGATTAGGTTAAAGATTATATCGATGTCGCTCAGACCTACCCAATCTTGTCTTCTTTGCTCGATCATCCCTAATCTATTTAATACCTTCTGTTCATCATGAAGCTGCATGAACCATTGTCTGAACAACAAGTCCCCAGCTTAGTTGTACCTAAATAGTGCTGCTTTTTTAAAGTCCCTTGCTGATCAATCTTGCGAGGTCGACCCTTGTTTAGTGCCAATGCATTGAATACCTTGTCTTATCAGGTTTTCCCTCTAACATTTGCTTTAATGCTTTTATGACCCACCTGAGTCGGGTTGACCCATTTCCAACCCAACTGCTTGCCATCCCTTCTTCTTTGGATTTTTATAAATTCTTCTTTTCTTCAACTCAAAATAATTTTTGTCATTTTTACTAAAATTTCTTCTCTTGCTTTCAAACTTATCTGTCTTCTAATTGCGATTGTCTTCTTGATTTTGAATCCCCTTGAATCTCGATATTATTTCTCCTTTTAAAAAATCTGATCAGATCAACGGCATCACCTAATTCGATAATACATCCAATTTTGGCAATGAATCTGGCAAGAACACTCATCCTAAGAAATTTGCACTAGAGAGCCTAATTTTGGCTCAAAGGAGAGTAGTTACAAAGATGGAGGCTAGATCTTCTCAAGAATTGCCACCACCAATTCCAAATCATCCTGCTCAATTAGATGCTACGATTGATTTAACTTCTTTGGTCCCGATTACCCAAATTCCTCCTCAACCAAGCTCGCAACCATTGATGGTCCAAGTAGAGAAAAGATTTCCCTTTGCCTGATCTTGAATCTAAGGAGGCCATGGGTCCTCTTCTTGCTATTCCTACAATCAAAGTGCCTTTCTCCACCACTTCAGACATACTAATAGAAATATAGACGATCAACAAGGTTATCTAAGATGTAAAGCGCCAAAAATTTAATCAGCCTGAAACCTTAGAGTCTGAGCCAATGAAGTTAATTCTGAACTGGTCAATCACAACTAATGACCAATTCAATAATACAAAATTTGTGGGTCTCATATGTTCCTTGGCCATGCCTTCCTGCCTAAAGAAGTGGAGTTTATTCAGAATTATTAGACGAGATTTGTGCTCGGGCATCTTTAGATAGTACAACTCTGCCATTTGCACCAGTAACTTGATTCAACAACTTTATAATACTCGAAAGACTAGAGTTTAAGTATCTTTTAATATGGACGAAATGAGAAAGAAGGAAGCTAAGGCTATGGAAACCTTTGAAGATAAGATGAAGAGAGAACAAGAGTTTGCTCTTGTTGATCTAAAGCAACAACCGAAAGAAGAATCCTAAAAGCAATTGGAGCTAGAATTTGAACATGCTGTCGAAGTCGAGAACCTTAATTAAGTTTTTGAACAAACTACTATTGATCCGAAAGCTAATGAGACAGAGCTTGAGTTTGCGAAGGTTAAAGCAAAGAGAAAAAAAACCAAGCTCGAAGCACTGAGAGAAAAGAACAACACATTGAAGGAACAACTTTCTCTTCAAGGTGTTAACAACTTATTTTCAGATTTAAGGGGCTTACCTGAGATATGACCAAATTCTGTCAAAGTAGCCTGCAGTTTAGGTTCAAACAGGTAGTGGAAGAGATTGGCAAATAATATCCAATGCTGCACCTGAATCCCAAAGGCTTTGAACTGTTCGACCTCATAGTCACCAAAGCACTCATGAATGAGATAGGAAAAATGTTCAGGAATGTTTGATCTAATGAAAATCTTCACTTGAGCATACTTTCAAGGCTTTCTGAGAGATGAATGTAGAAAGGTAAAGTGACTTCTACCTTACAATACAATTCATCCAAGGTATTTGAAACTCAGAATATTTGGAATTTAAATTAAGTAGAATCTTATGATACAAATTCACTAAAGGCTTTATCTTTCAATTCTCTTAACTAGACTTTGGTCAGTACATCTACTTTGTTTGGGGTCCTTCCGCCTGAAGTTGATCAGCCTCGAGCTAGTCAGACTCAAGACCAACTCGAGGAAGATCAGCATTAGAGGCTTGCACAAATAGAGTAGGCGTAGCCTTGTTATCACCTGCAAGCAATGAATTTTACTTCTTTTTCTTTACTTTTTTTTTTCATTCTTTTTTCGCGAATTTCATTCGTTTGTTCTTTTATTCTATGCGCATCTGTTGTGCATCAACATAATAAATTTACCAATTTTTTGAAATTCCCTCCAACTAGATAGTTTAGTTGATCTAGAGTATATCGTCCAACACGATTATTTAATTAAATCCAAGTAACTTTGTAACCTTCCAAATGAAATAACTAATTGCTTGTCATTATTGACCAATCACTTGCGTGCAGATCAGTTATATGCCATTTTGTGAATCTCCACATTCTTTTCGTAGCCACATTTTCCATCTTTTGATGTGCATGCTTTCTACTTTTTAATATGCAATTAATTCCATGATTGTTTTTAACACGCAATAAATATCATGCATAATTAATGCCATGCGTATTGTGATTCGTATCCATCACAACCCTTTGTCTTCTATTCTTATAAATACCTATTTTCAGCCGTTAAATTCAAATTAGTGGAACTAAATTCCGATAATACCTTAACTTCAATAATGATTCTGGCTAAAGCACTCATTCCTTTTCATGTTATAGCATAATTTTGCCAAGTGCACATCCAATTTGGATGGTTGTTTCTAATAAAGAGTCCTCCATTAAAATAAGAGGATGGAAATTTGGATGCTTGTTTCCAATAAATATCCTTCCAGTGTAAGAAATAAAAGATTGGATGGGTTGCTTCAACAAGATTCGAAACATTCCAAAATGTGCTGCTATTCAGCTTCCCATCACAAACTTTTGAAGTATCAACATATTAAGTTGAGGTTTTTCCTATATTTTAGAAGTTGCTGTTCGATATCGAGAATACCCTCAACTTGCTTGTCTTTTTTTTCATCCTTTTGAATTTTCAGTTGATTATTTGGAATTCCTTGGCAAATTTGTGTATTTGCACTCTTGGTTTTATTGATTACAATTTGAACATCTTGAAGATATTCTCTTTTAATTTGTTTGGCTTTCTTCTGAACTGAAGTGGATTGTCCAATGCGATCTGCTTCACAACCACTTTTTTCTAGTTGATCGTCCAACGCGGTCAACTTTCTTATGAGATTTGTCTGGGTTAGATAAATTAATAGATGCTGAGTAAGGAATTGATCAGAAATAACTGTCTGAGTTCTGAATAGTTATACTTGATCAGAAATAACTGAGTAAATTATGATAGAAGATTTGATTAATTGATGAGGTCTTTGTTCGTGCAATACGAGTAGTCTCTAGTCAATTATAACTAATAATCATTATAAATTACAGGTAAACAAGTTGACTATCTTTGTTGAGGATAGTTTATCGAATAAACTACTTATGACCAGTCCTGCATAAAAATATCAAGTTAGAAAGAATCGATCCTTAACAAATCTATTTCCTTGACAAAAATTTGATATTGTCTTTCTCAGCAATATGCAAATCACTTATATGTTCTCTGGCTAATCTCCACACTCTTTTCTTAGTATTTGGATTTTGTTAGGTTTTTAACTTCTTAAGGCATTTCGGCGAATTTCATATCATTTTTATGTTTATGTTTGTTTTCGAACCTCTTAACGCACTTCGGCAAGTTCATACCACATTCTTTCTTTTTGTTCAGCACTGCTGCTATACATTGTCTTTGTTGATTAGAAATTTGATTCACATGCAACTTTGAAGATGCCAATCAAGTTGATATGAAGAGTTACACTTATTTGGGTGATCAGCAAAAGTTCAACCTAAAAGAACTTGTCCTGAAGATGATGAACTTTCCATAAGCAAAGGTTCGCTCATAAATGTCAATTACGAACCACTCGAAAAAGGAAATAAAGAAGAAGAAAGAAGTCCAAAGGCCAGAGTACCAAGGACAGAAGAAGATGAAAGGAGATGAAAAAAGAAAAAGAAAAAAAAAAAAATGAAAATGGTGAATGGTGAATGGCTAGAAGACACACCCACTACCATGTCAAACATGGGGTAGGGAAGAGACTACATAAGCGAAATCTCCCCTGATGCATGACCATGTGTGCAAAGCCAAAAGTCTAGAAAGAGAGATACTAAGCTTTAAAACCATCGGCCAAGCTTCATAGCTCGAAGAGTTTCCATCCCTTTCTAAGGTACTCCACTTTTTGTTGGAATCAAGTATCTAAGAAGGCCATCTTAGTTGGAAACAAACGTCCAAACTATGGCCCCACAACCTTGGGAAAAAGTTCTTATCCTTGTTTCTAACAAAGAAAGCATTGTTACGCTGAGAGAATAAAGGTTACAGTTGCAACCAAAAAAGAAAACCTTGGAAATCATAAGACTTTGAAATAATAATCAGGTCTATTTATAGCCAAAAGAAAATTAAGATGATACTGATGTGAAGTGATAGAGGCATAGAAACATTAGGTATCCCACTATTGGAAAGACCTTTATTCTAGCATTATTGACATTTTGAGAATCTTATGGGAAGTCACAAATAAGCATGCATATTCTGGAGGATACACCTAGAGAAACGGAAATGTCGCTCAACAATAAACGACCATTCAAAAGGTCTCCTCACATGGTCTTAATTGGCCAGAAGTTCGACTCAGAATAACATCATTCAATTAGAATCATTTATGCATGGCCTTAGGTTTGCCTTGGATGAACATTAAATGGTTAGACAAAAAGAAATAAAACGATGGCAACCTTACCAGAATAGCATTTGCTCAGCAAATATTTATCCTATCAAGTTCAAGGTGTTTAGAAATAGATCCTCCAAAAAGAGCTACAAATATAATTATTGCAAGGGGTACAATCCCTATTGTTGTATTATTTATAATACAAAAGCATGGATGAAAATAATAGAATGTAATAATATGTTAAGGGCATTGGTATAGTGAATCCCGAAGCTACGCTAGCGCATGATGTTGATCGTCCCTAAGTTGGTCATAAATTTGATTAGCTCGAGGCTAATCAACATTAGGAAGAGGAATGCTAAACGAAATTGGCATCACAACCAAAACCTAGTCAAGAAAATCAAAACTGGAATCTATTAGTTTATTCATATCAAAGGATTTTACAGAATAGAAAAGAAAGGGGTCAGAAATTAGAACTACCTCAGAGAACTGTCCATGTTGAATAACAGGGAACTTGATAGCTTCCAATAGGCAAATTGGCAGCACACTGTGAAGAATGTTTTGATCAATTTGAATAGCTCTGAACAAATCCCCTAAGGCTTTTACAGAGGACTTAGTAACCTAGGGATCATACATAGAGCTAAAAAAATCCTCCACAGGATTATCAAGGAACTGTCTATTGACAAAATCCATAACATCCTTGAATCAATCCTGTGTACATCCCGGTAAAGGCTCATCAAGTCATTAGCTAGACCAGCCGAATAGAGAAAATGAGTTACACCCTAAAGGGGCATCTTGTTCTTTAAGTCAGCCTTTTCACTTCTTAGTGACTTAAATTCAGTTTTTAGTCCCGCGATTTCAGATCTTGAAGACTTGAGCTCAACATGAGTAGCTTCAAAATCCTTAAAAGCTTGAACAGAGGCTTGTTTCAGCTTTCTGCCTCGGTAGAGTGGTGATTTTGTAAGGAGGGATCTCCTCCTTAAGAGTGTTTAGAGCAGATTCCGTTTCCCTCTTCATTTTTTCTTCAAAAGTGGCCAAAACTTCTGTATCCCTCTTTTGAAGCTTCTCTGTTATTTTAGCCATACTGGCAATGGCAGAACCGATAATCATACTGGCCTGAGCCAAATGTTGGATCAGAAAAATGTATGGTTGAAGCAGCAATAGTATTGCCCAAGTTGCATGGGCGCACAGATTGTCATCAAAACAATTCTTCAAATACTCCACCTCCTTAGAAGGAAAGGTATGTTGGACAAAGTTGTGGATCATGTTGGAATTATCTAGACGACTATGGGTGGTAATCACCCAATTCAGAATATACTTCACAGGAGCTGAATCCTCAGTGGCCAGATTAGCAAGTTTGCCTAGATAGGTTGATTATATGAATTTGTGAACTAATGGGTCTGGCTCGGCAACTTGATCTAAAGGCACGCTGGTGGGGGTTTCTGCCAAAAAAAGTCAATGGATTTCCCAGAGTCCAAGACGGACAACAGGAGGGAAATTTTTTCTCTTATGAGACAAAATTTTTGCAACCTTTGATGAAGTAGGTTGTAGTGGAGTTTCAATAGAAGCAGATAGTAGAGGACAAATTGCTGGAGTAGAGGGCTATTTAACGGAAGTAACCACGCTTGTTTGAATTTGATTCAAAGGTGTAGCAGTTGTGGAAGGCTCTATAGCTCTAGGAATGCTCTTTTCTTCTAGATCTATAAATACTACGATCAAGAAAAAACTTCTTGGGAGTAGGATTTTCATAAGGACCTTTATCGGAATTCCTTTCTGGATTGAATGCCAGAGGGATGGAAAAATGAAGAAAGATTTCTTAGAAAAATTCTTCCTTTTTGGGAGGAGAAAATCCTATAATTGACACAAAAGTAGACCCTATAAAAAATACCTGGTCAAAATATTAGAATTATACAAGATGATAATTGACTGGGTACGGGTAGGATTGGGAATTTCTCATATGTCTCTATAATATGATACGAATATATGATATAAAATTAATAAGTTATGATAGGACTCAAAATTTATTGGGTCATAATTAGGTCAACCCATTTATGATATGAAATTAAACGGGTTGGTTGGGTCAACCCATGAGTTGACACGATAACCCATTAAGTTACAGTATGAACAGATTTTGCTGACGGTTTTTCTTTATTATAATTTAATAAAGTATACTTTAAGAATGTGAATAATAGATTTTATATAGGATTATTATATCAAACATAATAATTATTTTAAATATTATCTAAAAAATTTCAATACTTTTAATTATGTATTTTAAATTACTATGACAACAAGGTTAGTATTAATAATTGTTTAAGTTATTAAATAATTAAAATTTGATATTTTAACTCAAATGATTGCAAGATATTTAACTTGTCAAATAAGGTAATACTTTCTATCAATAGGAAACGGGTTAGACATGAATCTGACACAATCCCGAATGAATCAAATATGAACACGACATAATAAGAAATGGGCCCCATATGATCTTGTTGCACAACACAACAGGACACTAACACGACACGATAAATAATGGGTCACATCTGACACCACACAATAACCTAATAACTGTATTCATTGACATCCCCAAGTACGAGTTAGATCCAAGATATATGGTTCAAGTGTTAGTTTTGACCGACTACTCAATTAAAGATAGGACAAAGCGTGAGTTTTGACTGAATCTAACCACGGTGCATATCCAGGCAAAGGGACTCTTGATGATACATAAGTGTTCATTCAATAGAATATTAACATGTGTCTCGAAACTTCACTTAAGGTAGTTTTTAAAATAGTTTTCGAGCCGATAAATACATATATACATAGGTGATCGGATATGTCCGATTGCTGATCGTCTTAGTCTGATCTAATAGAGTTCGAAGATTCTGACCATGAGGCCAGAAACCTTAATCTATATATACATAACAATTAAACATAAAAACAACAACGAAAATGAGAACGATATCTCTACTAAACAATACAAGTCTAAGGACTAATCATACACATTTATCTCTCTCTTTTAACTCTCCCTTTCCCTTTCCCTCTCCCTCTCTCTCTCAAACACTCCGAATTTCATCACCTTCCAAAAAACAATACTATACAAAAAATTTGTTATTACTTATTCGTCGTCTTCCATATGTCCATCATAAATGTGAAGACGAAGTTCAAAATGTTCAAACACTTGATGACACAATCTCACATCAAGAACATTAGGCATTAGTTAGGCAATCATGCATGTCATGTGAGTTAGCCAATTGGGGTCCATTCCTCGTGTGTACCTTATCTTCACTACCAAATATTATATTTGATCAAGATTTGGATTCTCTAATTCATTATATTTCAATATGAATAAGTACAAAGAATTGTGTATATTTTCATGAGGCGAGTTACGAAAAATCACGTAATTGCTGGTTTTAAAGAAGGATCGAGTATAGGAAATACTTGATCGACCTTTTTCTGTGATGTCCCGAAATCAAGTGGAAATTAGTCTGTTATGAAAGTTGAGTATGAAATAGCAAAATTAATGTGTTAACAACAAAATATAGGATATATCTGTTTGACATATTCTCTTGTCATGTATAGTCCTTTACTATAATTGCATCGTATGACACCACCCTTAATTATTGAACTGGATCACATATTTCAGATTATACTGATTAAATTGCAAATTGTTTCAATTGAGATCCTAAAGTGTTTGAAAAAGAAAAAATTGAAACGATTTTTGTCCAAACTTTAGTCAAGCACGATGTGCTGGATAACTACCATTTTTTCATGTTAATATTTCTATATAAAGTGATAAAATGATAAAATTATTAATGTGTCACTAAATTTTAAAAAAAATGAATGAAATATGATCAATTATCTATAAGCAGAAAAATATAAATTCAATATGATTTTACTGTGTGCATTAATTTTGATAAATAATTCTAAATTTATAATCTTTTAAATTATTTTCTTTTGCAGATACTATACCAGTTTCTGTCAACATTTTCATCACTTTAAATAATTCTGCTACATTTGTTGGCCATGCCATATATTTGGACATTCCTTATATTCGACCGAACTATATGTATTGTTTCTTTATTAAATTAAATGGTTGAGGGACACCTTATTTATGAAATTATGCTATTATTTATTAATTATTATGTAAAGTAATTTAAGATAGAGAATCTCATATAGGTAAGTAGTCAGGACGAGGAGATTTGGATTCTGATAATCTCCATTTCCTTTTCCACCAGATGTAAATACTTTCTATTGAACAAAAATAATTAGAAAACTAATTGGATAGAAAGGAAATTATTTACAAGATTACAAATTTAAGATGACTTACTAAAATTAATTTACGTGACAAAATTATATTAAATTACTAATTCTCTAATTTTATATTTTGTTGGATTTTGTTCTTTGTTTTGAAAATTTATTTTTACGTATTTGGTCAAATTTCATATTTTTTTTTTACAAATCAAATAACATATAAATTTATCACTCTATCATTGTATATAAACATAATGTTTATGGTAAAGAAATAGCAAAGTTCAAGACCACACAACATATTTACCGTCAATTGCAATTACAACTTAATTATGTCACTTGTCTTCTGGACAGGAGATATGCTATACTAACACTTTGCATGTCAAATTGTTAAAGATTTTTCAGCACAAAATGTTGACCAATTAAAGATTTCCCGATGATCACATGGTGATCGTAATGGGTGTGGTGACCCATCAAAGAAATGGACTTCGTTTCTTAGACCTATGCATGTGTCTGATTGGATACAAATTAAAATATTTACAAGATTACAAATTTAACACATGTCATTTTATATTTTTTTGTATTTTGTTCTTTGTTTTGAAAATTTATTTTTACGTATTTGGTCAAATTTCGTATTTTTTTTTTTTACAAATCAAATAACATATAAATTTATCACTTTATCATTGTATATAAACATAATGTTTAAAAGAAATAGCAAAGTTCAAGACCACACAACATATTTACCATCAATTGCCATTACAACTTAATTATGTCACTGTCTGTCTTCTGGACAGGAGATACGCTATACTAACACTTAGCATGTCAAATTGTTAAAGATTTTTCCGCACAAAATGTTGACCAATTAAAGATTTCCCGATGATCACATGGTGATCGTAATGGGCGTGGTGACCCATCAAAGAAATGGACTTCGTTTCTTAGACCTATGCATGTGTCTGCATCTGGAAAGAAAGCTCAATGAATTACCAGCTCGTTTATTTCCAAGGGAAACGCATTCCTTGGTCAAAGCATTTTCTCACCTTCAAGTGGAGGTCATTTCATTATAATGAGAAAATGAACCACAAAACAATAGACGACATTCTATGTTGTTGACAAGACGAACTTTATTTTTGAAAACTACAAAGATGATATGATGGTCTTAGTTCGAAAATTTTTTAGATGGATCGAATTTATGGTAGGTGTTCAAAATTCTTGATTTACATTAACCTACATCATTCTAAAAAAACTTATTTTATTGAGTTAAAGTGACATGAATGAATATAAATTAAAGGATTCATGACACCTATCATGAATTCTGTCCACCTAAAAATTTCCCATCCTAGTCCTACACTCCTACTTGGAAAGGTTGGCCACTAAGGAAGTGGTTGCAAGTTCAACTTCTGTGATGTTATAGTGCTTCATGAGGAAAGCAATTTTCTAAACAATCGTTTTCTTCTTTTTTTTTGGTATAAAAATGTTTAGGAAGAGAGAGATCATTATTATTTTTCCAAGATTAGAGTAAATTATTACCATATAATTTAATGACTTATAATGGTTGTTATAAATTACCCCAATAAAAATATTTTATATGACCTGATCACGCTTTGAGCCAACCATCGTTGGCTTATGTACAATCTGTATTAAGAATCCCACTCTTTCATCTTTTTATTTTTTATTTTTTGTTCCTTTTTTCATTGAAATGAGGCAGAGTATTCTAGTCCTGATGGTGGAAAATATTTTGTTTATGAGAGCAAGTTCCTCTCCAATGCATAATTCCTCCAATTTCTTTAATATATACTCAATACACTCCAAGATTTATGTCACTTGTATAATTAAATAACAATGACTTAGATTGTTTTATGTTAACTCAATTTACTTACTTTAGTTAAATTAGGCTCATTTAAACGTTTACTAACTTTGTAATTTTAAATCACTTCCCTATTGTATTTAATCATTTATCATCATCATCAATAACACATACTACAATTAGTATTTCATTTTTCCCCTTTCCCATCTAACAGTACGTGAATTTGAACATCTTCCTTCTTTTTTCACATTATTTTTTTTGTGTCATGTTTATTAGCAATCAATTTTTGTTTTCACGGTCCACTAATTATTTATAATAATTTTAAAAAATAAAAACTCACATCAAGCTCTTCTAATTCTAATTCTCAAGTTCTGATAAATAAATAAATAAAACAAAACAAAGACGGAATTAAAACCTTGAAAGGTGATGAGTACTACCTAAGTTTGATATGTAGAAAAGAAAGGGAGTCACGGAAAGGGGAAAAAAAAAAGTTGGAAGGATCAAAGAAAGAATTTGATCACATATACAATTTGATTTTAATTGATTTTTTAGGCAACTAGCATGATTGATAATAGTTATCCTAAATATTTCCTATGTTATTACAGCCAATTCTCTTGGCTAACTCGAATGTTTTGATTTAATGAAAGTATCTCGGCCGTTTTCTATCCAAAAAAAAATGGTATTCATTATTATTTAACTGAATTTGAAAAATTTAGATACACTTGATCTTTGCTAAAATGCCGAAAAAGGTATAAGTTAAAAATTTTAGTTAAGATAAAACAATCTTAACTATTGTATTTAATTATACAAATGGTATCAATTTAGGAGTGTATTCAAGAAAATTACTGGGAATGTATACTAAAAAGGAGTCTGATATTTGTTTATGTCACGCTTTAATTTGAAAAACCCTAATTTGAAAAACCTTAGATAACGTTTTCAAATTCTATAATTTCTCATATATAGTAGTAACTATGAGTATGTCTAGAAAGTAAAAAGTACTCCAATAGATCCACTTATTGGTAATGACTAATTAGTAACGTTGATTATTGAATGTGCAATTTCCTCTTACGTAGCTTTGGAGTTGGGCTCAGACTTTAGAGAGACTATAGTGACACTACACTTCTTGTTGTAATTTTAGGCCTCGACAAGAGAAATATTGATCAATAAAAATGGCTTTTGCCTCCACTAAACCTGGGACCCAATGTGTGCTTTCTAGATGATCAATCATGAGTTGTAACTAATTTGTTAAAGAAACAGATAGCTGGTTGGATAGGACCAACTGTTTGGTTGACAAGCTCGTGGTCTGATCAGTCTGATGATCCATTCCAAGTCAAAGAGAAAAGATTGGAAGAAAAAGGTTAGGGTAAATCACAAGCAATTAATCCTTGTAGTTTGATTAATATTCAGATTTATTCTCTACAGTTTATAAATTTACAATCGATCCTCTAGTGGTTTTGGTCTTTTGAAAAGCGGAGAGAAAATTAAAAACTTAATAAATTTGTGCAAAACCTACAAAATTATCCCTAAGACCTATCCACGGCTTAGAAACACCCTCTATCAAAAAGGAGAGATTGTATTTTATCTTAAAATACATAACTAATTTTGATTAGAGATTTAAAATGACTAAAACCTTTTAAATAAAAAATTCTCAACCTTCTAACGACTGTTTAATGAAAAAAATAGCTTTACATTAGGTGAATTGTAAATTTGTAAATTATATTGGTATAATTTAATATTAGCTAAACCATAAGAAGTTTCTTGTAATTTAATCAAAAGGTTAATACATACCAAAGCAATTATGCATGTTTATTTTCAGGGTTAATTGCAAAATACCCCTAAACTATTCTCGATTTGTAACTTGCCCCCTCAATTATCAATTGAGGCATTTGGTCCTCTTGTACTATTAATTTATAGCATAATACTCCAATCATGTTAATTTAATGATTAATTTTCAAATAAAAGGACTATAATAACCGTCCAAGCATGTGTTGCCCATAATATCCTTTTTCATATACCTGCTTCTTTAACCTTCTGCTACCACCCAACAAACCACTAACCACCACCCAACATAACCACCATCACCTACTCACAACATTGAAGAGAAAAAAAAAAATTGAGCCTATCACTATCCATATACGTAGAGAGAACTCAATGCATAAATCAAAACACCACACCAAATCTTCAAACTATAGAACTTTATGATAATTTTATGATTTTAAAAACAAATCGCTCTAAGAACATCAAACAAGTCTATGATTGAAGACTTCAGCCCATTGGAAAAGGAATAGTGAAGGAAAAAGGAAAAGAGCAAGTGAGATGAACAGGAATGAGGAGGAATGATGGTAGGGAAGGAGGGCAAGAGAAGAGAAAGAAGAAGGGGCAGGGGTTAGGGCAGGGATGAAGAAAGGGAAGGAAGGATTAAGATGTATGGGTATTTAGGAAATCTTTTATTTTTTATTAGGGAAAATTTTTCATTTAATTCAGTTTTTAAATTGATTTGATTAACTTATGAAAAATTGATAATAGGTTGAGGGTTGTACATTATTGTAATTAAACGTTTAGGGGAAAATTTGCAAATCTAACAAAGTTCAGGGGATGTTTGCAGTTGACCCTTTATTTTATTGTTCAAGTTAGCTCTACTTAATTTGGCATTAATTTTACAATAAATTATCGTAAATTCCATATAGCTATTGAACTCTTAACTCCCTTATGCTTAGAAAATCTATTTTAAACTACTATGTATTTTGAATTAAAAGATAATCCAGATAAAAATCGTCCGTACTAATAGAATTTATTAAAATTACTTATATAACCTCAATATATTGTTAAATACTTTTCTTCAACCTATACCGCTAACACCCTACCTGTCACGCTCCTGACCCGCACATATCAGGCACGTGCCATTCGCCGTATCCATGAGACCGTACTCCCATGAATATAAGGCATCATTCATATATAGTAACCTCAAATATAAATTACGCAGCGAAAATATCTACTCGCAAATGATATTCGATTTAATGCGGTACTTAATTAGGTTCAAATAATAAATCCTAAAATAAATAAAAACATAGTGTCACGAGCACACATGCTCTACTTATTCCAATAGATGGACTATGCAAAATCAAATAACTATAGTAGGATTCTATTACTAAATATCAATCTTCTTTGTCCGAGTGCATCTATGCTTTGTCCTCTATGATGACGTACTCGTACTCATCGTCTGTACAAAAATATAAGGAATGGGGTGAGCGACAAGTCGCCCAGTAGATAGCACTTACACCCTGTTGGATCAGGCAGTTACATATACATATACTTTTCACAAAGACAAGTCATTCTATCACACGCATATACTTTTATCAAAAATCAATCGTATGTCATTTTCATTACATATAGTCATGTAATTCAACATGCATTTCAAAATTCATGTATCATGTATCATTTATCTATATCAAATCATATATCATATACTTTTCAAATGTTCTATGACATATCATAAATTCATTTTCAAATCACGTACACTTCTTTATTTAAAGGGCTCTTGGCAAACCATACATGCTTTCATTGGCTCTGAGTACTCAGCCTAGTGATGAACCTCACTAGAAAAGGTTGTCAAGAAGTTGCCATGGAATCACTTGACCTATCGTATATCGTTTATCGTTTATCACTATACCAGTATAAATCAGGACTATAATCCCTACCGACTATTTCATGTCCGTTTAGAGCCTTTGTCAGTTAATATTTACCCATTCGTCACATGCATTTCATACATATCAAAAATTATGCATATATCACATTTTTATAACTTGAAAATCAAGCAAGTCAAATAGCCATACATGATCCAGATTTTCATAATCAAATAATCATTTTGTAAAACACATTTCATATTACAATTTAGAAAAACATACAAATTTATAAAATCATTTAACAAAATATATGTGTTCGTAAAACAATTTACAAATCAGAGGGTAAGCACCACCTACCTCGGTATGCCAAAGAATCACGTCACTCTTGTACTTGCGCCTTTTTAGTATTTCCTATCAAAAATTTCACGTTTCTATCACTTAGTACATGCTTGGTATTTACTTAAATATCTATAACAATTCCCTAAATACTCAACCTTTACAAACATCTATAATTGTCCTAATTTTGGTAAAAATAATTTTTACTATCATATCATAGTTTTCTTATAGTAAAAGAAAAAAAAAATACTTTGAAGTCATTATTATAACCTTATAAGACTTACTACGATCAATAAAACTCATCTATAATATTTGAAAAACTTTTTGGACTTCATTTGTGCGAAATCAACATTTTAGCATAGTTTACAAACTTAGAAATCCATTCGACGTCTTTTCGTAACTTTGAAAAACTAATTTGGGCTTTTATGTAACTTTTAAAATACTTGAGGGTATTTTGGTCATTTCACAAAGTCATTAGGGGTCTCTATATATTATATAGAACCTTTTGGGTTAAATATTAACGTCATCTAAACTTTTTAGGGTCAATTTATCATTTATAGAAACTTTTAGGGACCTAAGTAAAATATTGACAAGATCTACTGTAAGGGCCTTATAGTAATTCCAGAAGACTACTATGGACTGATGGGGCCCTTTGAAAAATCATCCGGGCTTATCTATAATTTCATAACCTCAAAAGGACTCAATCTGACGCTATAAAAGTTTCTTGGGCCTTTGTAAAAGTTGTATAAAACTTTGGAGGGTTAAGACGTAATTTCAGAAAACTTTTGTCAACTTTCTTCTTCTTCCTCCCGAGAGCTCCATCGCTGCAGCTATGTTCTTTTTTTTTTTAAGTCTCTTCTCTCTTAATATTTCCTTTTCGTCCTTCAATCATACTCTATGGTCTCTTTTCTCTCTGATCAAATCACTCATTTTTTTCTTTAAAAAGTATCCGACTATAACAAAATACTATTGTAATTCAAAATATATATATATATGTATATATAATTTTCATATGCATAAATTCGATTTTAATCTGAAGAAAATAATCATATAAATTAACTAGTAATAGTAACTTTTACATTAATTGAACTAACTTTCTAACATGAAATTAATCTAATAAAGTGAATAACTCATATTCAAAATTATTAAGCATCTAATTTTTCTAAAATTAAAAACGAAAATAATTAATTAAAACTAAATAATAAGAAGACTAACATTTAATATGGCTGAAATTCTCTCCAAAGTTTGTGTTACGTAACAAAAAAAGAATCAGATATTTTACCCTATAGTATATATATATAGTCTAAGTTATTTGTAGATATGTACTATCGAAACAATTATACAGGATAATACCATTTTAGTTATTTCATCTCTCAGGACTCTCACGATATTTATCCTCTACTTGGCTTAGATCTCTTAAAAAAAAATTAATTAATTAATTAAAATACTAAAACAAAACTAAAAAAATCGTGGTATTACACCACCACCACCACTACTAAAATCTCTCATCCCAAATATCTTCTTGTTGCTGGAAAATCAGCATATATGACTTATCATAATTGGGCCAAATCAATAAATTAATCAAAACAAAATAAGGAAAGCAATGAAAAATATTCATTGGACAAAATTTCTACTATTGAAATGCCTGATGGTTGCTGGTTGCGACACTGTTCAAAAACAGACGGACGGCGACTTACAAACTAAAACAGAGGCTATCTAATTCCTAAAGCAACCCTATTCGGCTATTAAACTATCACTACTACTATAATTAATAAACCCATACAACTACCATTAAAGAAAAATTTTGCACCATAATTAATTAGCCCTGTAAAATTGATGGTGATGATGGATTGAGGTTGGGATGGTGGTGGAGGTTGGTAGGAGACGTGGTTGAAGGGGGTAATGATGTGCGATGAAAAGGGTTATGGAGGAATTGCCGGAGAAGAGGGAAGGCTTGGGTGACTGGAGAAAATGAAAGGAGGCTGGGGGAGAAGGTGTTGGAAGTTGGAGGTGGAGTAGGTGACAGGAAAGAGGAAAGGAAGGCTGGGGAAGGAGAGCTTCAGATGAGGGGAGGTGCTGGTAGGAGGTAGTTGGAGGTGGGTGATAGTGGCGGCAGAAATAGATGTGTTCGAAATGTCGAGCGTTGAGGGTGGTGGTGCACTGCCGGTGTCACACCATTACCATAGCAGTTTAATCTAAAATTGAAGAAGAAAAAATGAGGAGTGACCCCCCTTGTTTTTTATCATACTAATTTTTACCACAAAACCTTAAAAAAAGGGAAAATTTTAGTTTAGGAGGGTATTTTGGTCACAAAATATTGGGAATATAATTTTTTTAAAAAAAAATAAACGCACATGAAGGCGCGTGTAGGTCAACTGCTATTAGATTGGACGCTTTCCATCCATTTTATCCTTTAATCCAGAGTACTTGGGGGTTTAATGTATATTTATAAAATACATAGGAGTTAGCGGTTTAAGATTATACCATATGAGAATATACGGTAATTTATCCTTAATTTTAAGGAAAATTTTATGGTAACATTAGAGTAATATACCGTTGTACTTTAAGGTTTGCACCATATAAGCATTCAAAACATATAATATTATACTAAACAAGTATTCAAAGCATAACAGTGTGGTATTGTAACCACGGGAGGACTAATTCTATTTTGCATTCCTCAATTTATACTCGATTCCTACTTTGTACCCCAAACTTTAGTTTTGGATACTTTGTATTCCGAACTCTCAAATTTGTCACATTTCATCCCTTTTTTAATACCGTCAAAAAAATTAACCAAATTGTTTTATGTGTACGTCAAATTCTGGAGGATGTACAATAATATTTTCACATGCAAAAACAAAAATTCTAATAACTTTTTTGACAGGATTAAAAAGGGGTTAAAGTGAGATTAATTTGAAAGTTGGGGGTTCAAAATGTACGAAACTGAAATTTATAATACAAAATAAAATTTGAATATAAGTTGAGGGGTACAAAATAGAATTAAACCTAACTCGGACCATAGAATTTTCCTAATGTTAATTACATTTTAATTCTACATTAATATTGGCACGTCCAGTAGTGATCTACAATAACATGGTTAATCGCGTTTCATAGACTGAAATGTTCCTGAAAAAAAAAAATTATTAATGGAGAAGTTACCAAATTAAAAGCTCCACAGTATTATTTTAATTTGAAAAAAAAATACTTTCAGCGAATTACAATAAATCGTAAAGCTATAAAGGTAATTTATGTTTAGTATAAATATTATTCTCTTATGACCTTTCATCATTTCCGTCACCTTTTCTTCACGGGAGAAGGAATTATCTATCAAAATATAAATGTTGATTAACAAATAAAAAATCTAGAGAATAATGGTAATGCAAAATCAAAAGGACCTTCCAATAAGCCAAAGCGTCTAGTTTCATATTATATTTCTTTTTTTTTTTTAAGTGCTTCATGATATTTCAACTATAATTGTGGCCTAATGATTGGACGTCTCCTTCAAAATATTATGAGATCAAGAGTTGGGCTATAAATCTTGACTACTTTTGTCCATGCTCAGTGGCCAAAAGAAAAAGGAAAGAAGATATTTCTAGGATAGACTGATAGTCTAGTTGATATCATTTATCTAGCAAAAGAAAAGTTGTTGGTCCAACTAGATATAGAAATTTGATTCCTTTGTGATGGCATGTGCAAGGGGATTCAATTTAGGAAGGGATCTCATTCAAAGAAAAGAGCAGAAAAGCACTTGGTGACCTTGCCATTTCAGATTGCAAATGAATCTTTTGATTCATACTACTTCTTTTCGTTCCATTTTAATTATTATTTTGGGTTATATACAAAAATTAACAAAGTTATTGAATTGCATCAATTTTATAAAAAAAATAGTTTAAGGTGACGAAATTAACTTTTTAATTTAAATTTTCTAATTACATAATCCTCCCTCTCTATTAATATGCCACTAAAGATAAAATAAGAAAATGATCACTTAATTTTTTTTTGAATTTATAAGGTAAATAATTTGGACAAAACAAATTATATAAAATCGCGGATAAAATGGAATGGAATGAGTATTTATAAAATGGAATGGAATGAGTATTTATTGAGTATGACCTGTATAGATAAACTTTCAATTTATACCAAAAAAAATTCATTTTTTTTTTTTTTTTACCTTTTTGGAGGAACGAAAAGCGTAATTTTCTTTTTCTTTTCTGGGACCCTATTTGAATGTTTAGATTTTAAGAGAGAAAAGATAAGGAAAACAATAAACGTGAATGACAACTACATTTCCTTTTTGAAGTGTTTCAACCCAAAAATAAAAAATAGAAGGACACTGGTGATGTTAAAACTATATTATAACTAAAAGGTATAATATCCAAAGGGATGTACACATACAGTACCACGGTATCCGTGACATTTTAATGGGGATCATTCTACACCATTCCATACTAAACTAGGAGTAAGTATTCGTTAATCGAATTCGAAATCTTCAATTTGATTAATAAATTTAATTAATTTTAAATTAATTAGTGATTAGTTAATCAAATTCAAAAATATGATTAATAAATTTGAAAATGTTAGAATTTTTTTAAAAAAATTTGGTTAACATATTATCGAATTTATTAATTAATTATAAAGTTATATTAAAATATTTTGATATATAAATAGTATATCACTAATATCATATATAAATATTGTTATTCGACTAAAAATATATTTATTGATAATTACTACAATTAGCTTAATTATTTAACTTAATTAGCAGAATTGTTATATTCTTATACATTAATTCATTCTTATATTATTAAATTAATATCCATAAATCACATTGAATAGTCTTGCGATATGTATTTTATTAATACTTGCAAGTTACATGAAACTATAGCATTGTACTTAATTATATTGATTATTATTCAATTAAGTTACATGATATAGTTTTTTTACTTACTTTTCTGAATTATTTGTCAATAAAAATTCTAACAACATATCAAATTATGTGGTAAAAATAAAATAAAATTAGAAAAATTTGATTGAAAAATGGGTTTTTGACTAGTATTTTAACCTAAGGTTAAAGATTCAATTAACTCGAGTTGAATCCAGTTAATTGAATTTAAAACCGAGTACCGAATTCGAATTTGGTTCACCTAATTTTCTATCGAATTGAATTTAAAATAGAAATTGGTTATACATTAAAGTTTTAAAATTCTTTGCCAAATTTCAACTAATTTTATTAAGCGATTAATTGATCGGTTAATTGATGTACACACCTATACTAAACCAACACTATAATCCTCACGCATAAATCAAAATCCATGACCTTTCAATGCTATTGATTTGTGAATTCGAGCTTTCAAATGTAGGTTTACATAAAAATATGAAATACTATTTCGATAACATCAGTGTAGAAATATTTCACATCAACAAGTGTGAATGTGTGACGTATAGGTAAAAAAATATTTAAAATTTAAATAATGATTACTTAACATGTATCTAAACTGGATATATAAGAATTTTTCTACACCAACGATATACAAAACATTAACAATATATATATATACACACACACGGAGTATCTTTCGAAGGAAATGGAGTTTGGCGGCACACTAATTAAATACTTGAGATATTTTGAACAGGTTGAGATAACACACTTCTAAAACAAAAGGGATTTATTGTTAAAAAAAATTACTAAAGGTTTAGGGAATTACAAGAAAAATACACAACAACACAAATACAACTTACTAATTAACAATAAAAGAGAGAAGGAGATTATAAGGAAAAATTTGTTGGAGGCATGCTATGGAAGGTGCTTTCTTCAGAGTAAATTTATTCAACTACCTTAGTGCAAATAGCAATGATTCCATTCTGCTCCAAAGATATAATGAACCACGCAGAGATCTTCTAATGTGCATTCAAATAGAAGACAAAAAGAATTCTAAACCTCTCAACTGCTCTTGAAAGAATTTAGGACATATGATAGAAGTATATGAGACAAGAGAAGAATGAAAACTTGAATATTGGAATGTAAATTTAGACTCCAAACAACGAAACAACACTCATGTGCCTATTCTTGGTGGACATGTTCTTTCATAAATCACCTAATGTATATCTTCCATTCATGAATAGACGTGAGAATTTCTAAATAGATATGAGTGTTAAAGATGTTTCTTTTATAAGATATTGGTATTAGAGATGTGACTATGTATTCATCAATAGTTACATTCCAATAGTTCCATCCTAACAGATGTTTCTTTTACATCAAAAAGATGTATCTACTAATAATTCTTTCTCATAAAGGTACATTAAATATTGAATTACCTAAATTAAATCTAATAAGCCTCCACATGATTAAAAATTTAGAGATACAAAAGTAGTCTTTATAATGTATTGAGCCAAAGTTTCTTGTGAACTTGAATCTCACTTAGCATAAGAAAATCCATTTAGAAGAATCATAATGAACTTGTGTCTTGAACTAGGATCTTCTAACTCGAATTTCAATTAATCATGCACATTATACGATATTTTTGTTGAGTTCATAAATGGAGTTGTGCATTAACAGCCTTGTGCTAATATCTTAATTCTTGAATGCTTTAGAGAAAAACCAAATCTCATAGTTTACAATCCTTACAATCACACTCAAATATGTGAATTCTTCAAAGATATGTATAACGGAAGCATTTCCTATAGAAATTGTTATGAATTCATAAAATTTTCTCAAAATATAAGTTCTTCCTAACCACTCATTAAATACTATGAAATCATGATGCGATAAATAATAAGTATGGTGATTCTCTAATTACTAAACAACTTATTTTTTACTACATTAACCTTTGTCTTGGGATCTCCAGTCAGAAAAGTTAGGTTGTCACTGTCAGTAATTTCTAATTTATGGGATTTAGTCACATCCCTATTAAAAATTCTATAACTTGCTTTTTAGCTAGTCCTTAAGTTAAAAAATTTGCAATATTTTTTGAAAATGGAATATAATCCAATGCAATCACTATATTTTTAATTAAATTTATAATTGTTTTCTACCTTAAGCACATATGTCTCTTTTGCTTATTTGAGTTCTTTTACTTACATTTTGCAATAGTAGTTTGATTATCACAATGAAGGCAAAATCTAAAAATTGGCTTTCAACAATGGGAATATCTATTAATAAACTGTTAAACCATTCTGCTTCTTGTACTGCAGCATCTAGTGCTATCATCTCAGATTCTATATAGAGAATCGAGAAAAACATTTTTTCTTGGAGGATTTATATGCAACTACCTCTCCACCTAATGTTAAAACATATCATGTGGTAGCTCTAGTCTCGTCTGAATCAGAAATTCAGTTTGTATCTCTATATCCTTCAAGTATAGTATGGTAACCCAAATAGTGTATACCAAGTGATATGGTATCTTTTAGATATCTAAGTATGCTATCTAATTCTGGCCAATGACTTTTATCAGAATTACTTGTCTATCTACTTAATCTTTCTACGGCTTGTGCTATGTCAAGTCTTGTAATATTTGTGAGATACATAGGAGAACCAATAATTTGTGAATATAATACCTAAGAAACAGACTCTCTAATATTTTTCCTTAACTCACATCAGAAGGAGTATTTACGAGTTTACAATCATACTTGTTAAATTTCTTTAATATTTTTTCAATATAATGTGATTGTATAATTGTAATACCCATTGGATTTTGTAAGATCCTAATTTCCAAAATAACATTTGCCACTTACCTTTCATGTCAAAGTTATTTGACAAGAAAGTTTTAGTTTCATTAATAATTCTCTCATATTGTTACTAAAGATGAAAATATCATCTACACAGAGACAGATTATAACACAACCAAATTTAGTGATTTTACTGTATACACATTTCTCAGAGTCATTGATTAGAAAATCATTTGACAAGATAATTTGATCAAATTTTGCGTGCTATTACTTTGGGCTTTGTTTCAATATATACAAGGATTTTGCTAGTTTACAAACTTTATTTTCTTGGTATTACATACAACAAGTTCCTTCGGTTGTTATATATATATATATATATATATATATATATATATCTAGGAATTGAGGTCAGTGAGAAGCTTGTGAGTTCTACCTTAAGTTATAGGGCTCCCAGAGAGGATAACTTGCCTATATTTTGCTGGAATTCGTTGATTGCTCCGTACGAATTTACAATGGAAAAAATTCTGTTCATTATAAGATTCTATTAGGAAGCCTGGTCTTGACTCTTCTGTACGGTGGTATTCATTCTTCTTCAGCTCTTGGAATCACATCCAGCAGTGATTGGAACAGCTTGTAAAATCCAACTATATATATATATACACACACACACACACATATATGTGTATACACACACAAATATATATATATATATATATATATATATATTCTTCTAACTCACCATTTAGAAATGCAGTTTTAACGTCTATTTGATGGACTTCTAACTTATATTTGGATTCCAAAACCAAAAGGATTCAAATTGCTGTCAGTTTTGCTATAGGAGAATTAGTATCAAAATAATCAAACTCTTCTTTTTGAGAATAACCTTTTGCAATTAGTCTTTCCTTGAATTTTTCTATAGATACTTAAATTTCTTTTTAAATATCCACTTACAGCCAATAGGTTTACACCCTTAGGCAATTCGGTTAAGATCCAACTCTTATTCTAATTAAAGAATCCATTTCAAAATTTATTGTTTCTTTTCAAAACATTGAATCTATAGATGATATAGGTTCTTTGTCCATGTTTAAGAATTCTCCTCTATTAGATATGTATAAAAGTGATTTCTAAAATTTTTCTCTACTAGGACCTTCAATGTTGATTTTATCTTCCTCATCATACTCTACCAAAATTGGAGTGCAATCCAAATATTTAGATTTATTCATTGTATTTTTTAAGGTAAAATATCCTTAAAAAATACAACATCTCTTGATTCAATGATAATGTTTATATTTATATCAAAAATTTAATATTTTATTACTAAAATCTTATAAGTAACACTATTTAGGAAATAACCTACAAGAACTCCATCAAATGTTTTAGATCCTAATTTCTTCCTTTTAATTTCTGGAGTTTTCACTTTTGCCAAACACCCCCCACATTCTCAAATAATTTAAATTAGGTTTTCTCTCTTTCTATAGTTCATATGGAATTGTGTCTAACTTTTTATGAGGAATTCTATTTAGAACATGACATACAGATAAAAGTGCTTCGTTCCATAAATTGTTAGGAAGCCCTAAGCTCCCAAGAGGATAACATACAATTTACCATATTTAATAAATTCCTATTTTTTCTTGACTACACATTTGATTAAGGTGTGTAAGGTGGAGCCTTTTGATAGAAAATATCATTCTCAGTACAGAATTTGAAAATTCACTTTTCCCCTATCTGAACAAAGGATTTTAATTCTTTTTTCTTTTTGATTTTCTACTTCATTTTTCTGTAGGAAAGATCAACATAGCTTAAATCTCATCTTTTGTTCGAATTAGAAAAATACAGCAATATTTAGTAAAATCATCTAAAAAGTAATAAAGTATCTCTTACTATTCCTAAAATAAGCTTGTATGTCACAAATATCACTAGTCACAAATTTAAAAGACTTTCTTGGTAATTTAGATTGCACACAAGTTTCACATTTTCACGTAATTTTACGTCAGATTAGGAATAATCTAAATGCATCGTTCTCATAATAGACATATTATTAACATGTCATAAACGACCATACCAAATATTAGGAGAATTAACAACATTATAAAGAGATGAATAACTACTATTAATTTTATTATTATTACAAATAATATTTGACACATTTAACTTGAAAACACCCTCAATTACATATCCTTTGTCAATAAAAGATTCATTTATACTAAGTACAACTTTTCTAAAATCAAATAATAGTTTATATCAATCTCCAATAAAAAGAGCCGCTAATAATATTTTTCTTAATATCGATCACATGTTACACTTTATGAAGAGACACAATTTTCCCAAAAGTTAGTATAATCTCTTATTGCTTCACCTTTTACTGGTGCAACAACGACATTACCCATGTTTACGGATTTTCTATCAATGACCTAATATTATAATAACAAAGACTGATTAGTAAAAATATGGATATTCACATTGGTATCAATCTACCAATCAGTAGATGAAATTGAGCATATATGAATGAGTGAAACAAGCTTTTCGTCAATCTCATTAATCACAACATTGACTTGTGAGTCTAGTGTCTCATATTTTTATATCTTTGCGAAATTGACAAAAATCTTTAGTCATATGCCCCAGTTTTACACAAATAAAGCAACATCTTTTCTTTTTGTTGTTAATATCGGATATAATTTTAGAAAATTTATTTTTTGAAAACTTTTTCTTTTTCGAATTAGAATTTTCCCCTTCAACAATATTCACTGTTCCCTTAAACTCATTGGACATTTTATCTTTATCTCTTTATTTTCCTCCAATTTGAAGAGAAACAATTAAATGTCAATGGTTGGAGTCTCACAAATGTGTTTGAAGGACAAAGGAAATGGTTTCTATTTTGGAGGAACTTTTTCAAGTAAAACACCCATAAGAAATTTCTAACATATATCAATATTTTTTTATTTAATTCATGAATGAGATGTTGGAAAAGATGTGTTTGTTCCACTATAAATTTATTATCATTCATTTTAAAATTCATGTTTTTTCCTATAATGTAGCTATTAGATCTTTCATTACCATATTTATTTTTTGGTGCGCTCCGCAATTCACATGTATTTTTCTAATGCAATAAATATCGTAAATATTACTGGACAACACAGAAAAAATACGACCATTACAAAGATAATTCTTATCTACTTCAATTTCTGTTTTAGTTTGGATAGTTGAACTAAAAACTGTATTTTTATTTGAAGCACCAACAAGATTTGAGATGATAGAAAAAGTCCTAAAGTTGTCAAGCAATAATGTATTTGACTTTGCCATCTATGAATATTTTGTCTAGAAAACTTTTCTAGTTTTGCAGAATTTAGTTCTTATGAAGAAACCATCTTTTATATTTTTTTGAAAAATAATTTTGATCAATTCTAAACTTGTTAGAAAAAACCACTAAAGATAGGAATTAAAAGAAGAACACACAACAACACAAATGCAACTTACTAGTTAATAATAAAAGAAAGATGTTTGTAAGGAAAAACTCGTTTGAGGTACACAACAGAAGACGCTTTCTTCAAAGTAGATTTTTGGCGCTATCTTGGTGCAAATAGCAATGACGATATCCTACTCCAAACATATATAAGAACGAACCACATAGAAATTTTCGAATGTGCACTCAAATTAAAGGCCAAAAGAATTCTAAACCTCTCAACTGCTCTTGAAGGAATTTAGGACATATGATAGTTGTGTAGGAGACAAAAGAAGTATGAATACTTGAATATTGGGAAGCAAATTTAAACTCTAGATACTAGATATTTATAGGCAATGAAACAACACATATTTACCTATTTCTACTAGACACGTTCTTTCATATAGCATCCAATGGATGTATTCTATTCATGAATAGTCATGAGTATAATGAATGTACATGAATATTAGAGGTGTGTTGATTCTTTCATAAGATATGGGCATTAGAGATGTGATTATTCAACAATAGTTACATCACAATAATTATATCTTAATAGATGTATTTTTTACATTAAAAATATGTGTCTACTAATAATTATTTTACGTAAAAATACATTAAATATCGAATCATCTAAATTAAATTCATCCGTTATTGGTTGTCTCTACCCGGTTCCTTTATATAACGCGATGTGTTTCACCTTTTATTTTTTATTTTGTTGAATGAAATGGCAGTTCTTGTCCAATAAGATTGTGTACAAGGTTAAGTGTGGAGGCCTTTCCTCACCAAATTTAGTTAGGTCCATTTGGGAAGGCAATGACTCATTAGAAAGTACTTTTTGTTTTTTGAGCAAAAATTAGAAAGTAACTTTTTTAGTTAAAGCTGTCCAAAAGGGGCTTTATACACCGACGGAAAGATTAGTCCTATTTTTGATCTTTAAAAAGCAGCTGCATTCTTACTTTATTGTTAGTCTTATAGTATTGTGAAACTATATATTTAATTATTTTTTAAATATTTAATACTGCATGTCTTAAATTGACCAAATTTTAGCTTGAGCTAAACTGCTGTTCACACAAAAATCCTTTTGAGAGATAACCAAACAACTAAAGGTGTTTTTCTTGTTTTTAATTATATCTGTTAATAGCATAACAGTTACAGAAGGACACTTAGTTGTAGACATTTCACTCTTTCTCAGCAAAAGGTCAAATCCAACTTTATTTAGGTAAAGCCTTCTTTTTTCCATGAGGATATTTTGGATAAAGGTTATGCCTAGCTAATTTAGTACATAATGTCCCACTATATTGTAGTTGACTCCATGGTGTACCAAATGTATGGTAGAAGTTAAATTACCGTTTCATTAATCTTACCTTGGACAAAATGTGAATTGCACTATAGATGTACAGAAACCAATAATTTTATGCCAAATACGTTACTAAACAATATTATTCCATAATATCCCTTCAATACGGTGGGTGTCAAGTCACACTTTTTAAAACAACAATCAACAAACACACATGTTAATCAGCTCTTGGGAGAAAGCTGGAAGAAAAAAAAGAAAAAAAAGAAAACCTAAGAAATAGAAAAAAAAATTAAAATAAAAAATTGTTACAAAAGCCAATCTTTTTACACACTTCCATGCATATGTATCTAAATTCCTTGCCTTGATTCTTTATACGAAACAGTAATATGCTTGATCAAGCCTTTAATTTGCTTGGAGGACATTGGTAGCATTTTGTGAAAACGCCGAAGGAATCAATTTGACGTACGAAATTGACCATGCTTGCCCACCCACCAAAGCCGAAACCTACAACAAAAACCCATACCACCACGAAAATATTCATGGAATATAATCCTGCCCATCCTCCAAGGAACTTTGGTGGTCTTTCCACGGCATTCTGTGAAACAAAATCATTAATTAGCATTTGAATTCAATTTTAGGTCTGAAACAAAAAAAATAATCATGGGAGAACTCTAATCTACATTTGTAGAAAAGTTAGGATTAATTCCACTTTTTAGCCCTTAACTTATAATTAATTCTCACTTTGCATCATCAATTTTATTTTCCGAGTCCTTACACGCACAACTCTCAAATCCGTTTGCTTCAATCTAATTTTTAACACTATCACCATATTTAATAGAATCTTTATTCATGTACAACAAATTCATCAGGATATACAATAATTTACCACAAAGTGTTAAAAATTAGAATGATTGACTAGTAGGATGAATTTGAGAGTTGGGGGCACAAAATGTCCAAAACTAAAATTAGAGATACAAAATAGAAATTATGTATAAGTTAGAGGGTACAAAATGAAATTAGTCTGAAAAATTATTTGAATTCCACTATTAATTGTGTAGAAAAGTTATACATAATCATTTGTATATTACCAAGAAATATATGTGTTAAAAAAAAAATCTTTTTGTTAAAATTTTTCGCAAATGCTATACAAAATCTATATTTTTTTTACTTCAATTTTGCTCACGCATTAAATAGATGAAGTTAAAATTATAAATACCTGTCTGGCTGATGATGAAGCAAAAGTGACCATATGTGCTAAAGCTGGAATAATGTAGACTGTAAAGCTGACAAGAAGAGATCCAACCGTGGAGTTTATTGGGCCAAAAAATGGAAAAATAATTGCTAGAAACCATATTGGAATAACCACAGGCAATCTTGCAAGGGCACGCTTGAACAAGCTATTGGTTTCATGTATTCCAATAACTATTTCTCCCACACAAAGTACAAAGGAGTGCATGCAAATCCAAATGTGATAAACTGCAGCAACAAAATTACAAATTATTTTTCGAACCAAAAATTGATACAAATATAATTTATTAACGAATTTTGAATGAAATTGCCATCGATTGTTATTTCCAGCGGTTAAATATTACTAAGTGATTTAAAATTTTTTTTATTTCACATGAAAATATTACTTTAAGGGAGGTAAATTTTAATTTATCTACTTTATTGAAGACAAACTTATTTATGCTTGAAAATGTGAACATTACATGACTCATTTTATAAGAGATCAGGAATACAATAAAAAATTGCATTAATTTGGACACGTAAAAGTTTGGAAAGATTAATTTTTTTGATACCAAAAGAAATCATAATTTAAGGGGGAAATTGAATTTAAACCATGTTATAATCTTTGGTCGTTTCTAAAAGGGCCAATCTTTAATCTCATTTATATATTCTATGCAGTGGATTAAACTTTAATTATGGAAATTAACTAAATAATATCAATAGAAGTAAGTAAAATTTCATAAAATTTAATCCAAATTTATATGTGGAGTCCAAAATCAAATGTACCTAAAATTTTCCATAAATTTAGATAATTTTCATAGGAAAAAAATAGAGGATATCTTAGAAGGGAAGAGAGAGTGTGTGTGTGAGAGAGAGAGAGATAAGAGGGAATTGAACCTGATGAATGAGCATGAGCACAACTGCAGTGTCTCTATATCCAGTTCTTGGGAGCAAAGACAAAGCATTAGAATGGTTAAGTAGCATATCTCCGAAAGCCCAGTACACGGCACTTGCTGATGGTAACGTCAAGGTGAGAACATAAATTGTTGCCACCAAATATATTAGCTTGAACTTCTGTGGCTTCCACATTGCATGCATGATCTCACTGAAAACCCCAAAAAATAAAAAAGCACTTACAAAAAAGCATTTAAACGATGGCTATAGATGATTGTTATTAATTTGAATATATTGGTATCATTGATATTGCTACTGTATCAAACATTTTTAGTTACCTTATTGCTGTTTTTCTTTTTTCTCCGTAAATGGATTATGCTTACCCCTTTTGTAAAAATGAATTTTTATTAGGATTAAAAAAATTAAATTAGCCTCATGTATGCCATGTACCATAATTAAATCTACTTATATGGTTTCCAGAATTAATATAATTATTCCTTCTCTCAATTATTTTACACTTCTTACCAAATGTGTCCCTACATTTCATTCCAATATGACCTTCCATCTTATTCACTACACAAAGTGTAACTTCAGAAGTGCAGGCAATATATTTTGTGGATATCAATGACTCTGTTTGGATTGAAAAGATTTCATTATTTTTTAAATGATATTTTGTAATTATAACTTAAATACGTTTTTAAATCACATTTTATCTCACATATGTCACATTTTAAAAAAATATTAAATAATATCCAAAATAAGTATACAAGGAGGCTACTGTATTTGGATAAATTAGAAAGTGAGATCCCTGCAATCGTGAAGTAATCTCAATGGAGGTTATGGTAATTTATCCAGCCCAATTTATTGTTAAAATATTCCAAAAAGAAGGACTAAAGATCACATCATCTTATGAGAATTGTGTTATTTCTTTTTAGAAGATAAAAAAAAAAAAAAAAAAAAAAAAGAGCTGTCACCAGCATTTCAGGAAGCATGTTCCCATTCCTGAAAAGTTTTTCTAGCAATAATTTATCTACTAGCTGTTTCTGTAGTCAGATCATTCTACAAAGTATATGCATTTATAATTACATTTTGTAACAAAATATACAAATATCAACTTGCAAATTAAAAAATCTCACACTGTTACAGCGTGGCCACCAAAGGTGTAAAGAATGTTTGTAGCCCCAGTAAAGTAGAGAACCATTTTGGTTGGCCCCGAGTGCTTCACTCCCTCAACCTGGACATGCCAAAATTGTTAAAGTAAAATATACTATTAAAAATTGAGATGAGGCCACCAAATTAATTAATTGTAAAAGTGATCTAGCCAAAATTATTTAACTTTACTGCTGTTGTATAATTAACGTATTAGTCTACTACAGAAGTTTTACATTTTCGTTAAAAGAATCATTCCGTTAGCTTTAAAAATTTATACAGTTCAGTTTTAAAACAAATTGTGTTTTGCTATATAAATCTTTAAAGTACAAAAGAATTGTTCGTATGAATTTTTCCTAAAATAGATAATCAGAGAAAATCTTATTAGTTACCTGTCCATGAAGAAAAGAAGCAACGGTGAGATACCATGCAGTGAAAGTTGTCATCAAAAGGCCTAAAAATGACCAAATTCTGTAGTTGTGGAATGAAGGAATGAACACAGTTGTGGCACAACAGGCTCCAAAGATATATGTCCAAGTTCTCTTATCAAGATTATCATTTATATAGTAGATATTGCTGCAAATTGACAAGAAAATGATTGGAAATGTGCAAGAATTTTGAAGAAGGAAAGTTATAAATTTAACTATCATTTGTACCTGGCACAGGCAATTAGCTGGATTACAGATATTCCAAATAAAAGAAATGTGCAGTTAAAGAATAGGCCAATATTTCTCCAGTGCTTTCCCAGTAGTCCGTCAAGAACTTCAAACCACTGCAGGCAGTGAAGATAATTCAGTTAGTAAATACCGAAGGCCATATAGAATATGCAAGATAGTGCATTAGTATATAACCATTCTTGCGTAGGGACATTCCAATCTTTTCGATGTCATTCCAATTTTATCGGATGTCCCCAAAGGGACAGTGCATTCGTATATAAATGTATTAAGTATCTAGCAATCTTGTACAATTGCCAAATACCAAAATCTAATTTCCACAATTTCTTGGACTATGCAAGATTTCATGATCAACAAAATTAAAGTTGCAAAGAATTGATATATGTACCTGAATTACATGGTTCCGAAAATCGACTTTTTCCCTCTCTTTTCTAGTCCTATATTCAATATATAGGATAGAAATGAGATAGGCAGTCCAGCTCCCCATCAAGCCATAAAAGAGTTGGAAAATAATCCCAGATAGCATTCCAAGTTGTGAAAATGAGTAAGGCAAAGTAAGCAGCACTTGTGCAACCTTTGCAAAAATTCAACCAAAAAAAAAAAAAACAAAAACTAATTTCAGTCATTAATTAATCAATCACGCTAAATGTAACAAGGAAAAATATGGGGAAAATCATTAGATTAATACATGCCTGGTTAGAAGCACAGCTAAACCATGCATCATAGACAGAACCACCGTGCCAAAAGAGCTTTGAAAACTTGCTCTTAGTAGAGCTAGAATTGCTATGTTCTTCCCTTTCCATTTCTACATAATTTCCTGCAATCACAGTTTCAACTTTCTCTGAAGCCATTGTTTATAACTAGGAAGTTGAGTAAGCAGCCAAAGTAGTAGAAAGTTTGTGTATATAAATAGATAGGTGAGGATTGAGGAGGTGCTGCATTTTTTTCGTTTTCTTTTTTCTTTTTTCCCTCGTTGGCCTAAGATGAAGATACTTTATAATTTCTTGAGCAATGATTGAGTTCTGTTACCCGTGAGGGACCTATCTGGGTCACCCTTTGAACGTCCTATTAGGTCTGTCTTTGAATGTCATTCAAGGTTCAGTGAAGCAATTAAGGGATATGGACCATAGTCACCGGAAACACTTCTCACCCCTACGAATTGCTAATTAATTTATGCGTATCGAAACAGATTCATTTGTATCCGAAAATGCGGCGATTCACTTTTCGAAACATCAAAGGTAACGAATATTTATTTATTGAGAAAATGAGAAAATATTTTCTAGATTTACCTAATTAAAATTATTTAGAATAATAATTCTTAATAGTTCAATATTTTCTTTTCTCTAATCACTAAAAGTTCGACATTAATTAGAAATTTAATACAATAAGCTATCAACAACTTTCTTATCTCTATAATGTAGTAACTTTTTCTAGGAAGTGGCGTATTGTGATGTATCGACTAAATCTAACTCTACATATCCGATACTTCCAAAAATGATGAATTGCGTCCCCGTAACCATACCACATTTCCTGGTAACTATCATGTGGACATTAATTTTTAATCTCTTCATTTTGTTAGCTACTTAAAAAGTAGAAAAAAAAGAAAGAAAAAAAAAAAAAAAGGCAAATGAGAAAAGTTTGTAAGAACAGTAATTCAAACTCCCATTTCGTGTTTATCATAATTACCTTCAGACATCAAGGGTCAGTTCATACAATAAGCAAGTTATCGAATCAAATGAAAGGTCCAAAATTCGGCTATCACTATTCTTAGTCCCTTACTGGTGAACAATATCTAAGAACAACTATAAGATTCTGAAATATATATCGATAGTTTCCTCTAACCCTAAATAAAGGAATAATCTAACTTTCTTTTAAATTTTTTATAACCAAAAAATAATTGCCTTCAAACTTGTTTTGAATTTTTTAAATTACATGTATATAACACTAGCGCAGCTAAAAAATTACGTTAGGGGTAATAATACAAATTTAGAAAAATTTTAAGAGGCCAAAATAAATAATTTCAAAATTTCAATATAAATATTTATAATTTTTTGAAAATGTAGAGAGATGGTTGCCCCTTTTTCCTCTGCCACTGATGTATACCTTCTCAAAAAGAAATAAAAATTGACTCAAAGACGTATAACTCCAATGATGAATCTCGCAATTGTGTCACTCATGGTTTTAATGTGCAACTATGATGAATTTCCATTTGGTATAAGAGTACTTTTGAAACTTAGAAAAGAATTTAACGAACTGTTTGGAGCAATTACAACATAATTTACTTAGAATATAATTCAGCTTACATTAAAACTTAAGCCAGATCAGTGCATTTTTTTATGGGTTAAATCTACTTTGGCCTCCTAAATTTGTCATTAATTATTACATTGCACTTTCAACTAATTTTTTGATTACTTTACCCTCTAAATTTTTTGCTTCTTGAACTTCACCCAAATTTTGACGAAAACTATAAAAATAACAAAATATTTGTGAGTTTTATACAGCCATTGTTAGGATAATGTCAAGAGTCGTAATAAAACAAAATATTATGACATGTTAAATACCCATAGCATACACTAAAGATATGTTCATAGAACTTGTGAATATTCTACTATTTTTATAACTTATGTCATAATTTGGAGTGTAGTATCAAGAAATAAAAATTCTAAGAAAAAACGTGATCAAAACATTAATTCATTGTGTAATGTGATAAATGGTGATTAATTTATAGACTAAAGTGGATTTAACCCTTTTTCCAATTACATTGAGACTGCATCAATTAATATTGATGATGGTTGACAAATGAGAAGAGTTTGTACATTGTAATTAAGTCTAATCCATAAATTTTTATTGGAAATAGATCATTACAACATTAAATCATATTATTAAGTAGAAAACTTGGATTCTTAAGCAAATGATTGGAACTTTGGTTGCAAAGGATAACAGATAAAGAGATTAAAAACTGAAAAGAGCTGGGTATATGTGTCCTTTTGTGCTAGTGTTTAACCCAACAAATCTAAGTCTAAGTAACTAGGTAGATTGAAATAAATTACATTATTAGGATGTGGGATAATACTAATATATGGATACTTAACATATTTGGTTCTTTCACTGAAAACTCAAGGAAATGATACCTTGAATTTCTCTGTGTTAAATAAGTACCAATATTAAAATGTGGACTAATTCCACTTTGCACCCCAAACTTAATAACTTATACTCAATTCTCACTTTATATCTTTAATTTTAGTTTTAGATACTTTGCACCCTCAACTCTCAAATTCACTCTACGACAGTCCAAATTGTAACATTGTCACGAAATTTAATAGAATCTTTGTACCAATACAACAAATTCAACAAGATTTTATATTTATGGTGTAAAATATTCAAAATTAAAATTAGAGTTGCAGAGTTGGAATAGAATATAAGTTGGAGGTGCAAAGTGAAATCCATCCTTGAAATGTAGGGAGGAGCTTACATTCTAACTTCCCATCTCCTACAAGTTTTTATTTTATGCAATAAAGTTTTAATTGATCTTAACGTATGTATTTAGAAAGTGAATCCAAAGCCCTTTCCTATATGTATTGAGTTTGGTTAGTTTGAATTGAAACATTCATAAATTCTTATTGAAGAGTAATTATGGACATATCTATGCAAAATCTATTAATATTGTCGGTATAAAAGTAAATGGCTAATCTATGATCACATAAATAAAAAAATAAAATCGATGAGCCTGACCAATCAAAATCAAAGTGGATTAACTGAATCCATTCAATTTCAAGTCCCTATTTAAAACCCTTTTTTTTTTTTTCGCAATGCAAATGTCTTCTTCAAGTGTACTGTAGTACAATGGAAATATGCCTGAACAGTAATGTCCCTCTCGAGGTTGACAAAGGCGACCCCTCCTTTAGTCCTTTATGTTTACTTTTTTCTCCCCTTTTGTGAATTGTGGGCCAAATAGAAGGTGATGGGCCAAACCTCGCATGATCGCACGAGCGGGATGACCCACCAAAACCCCTTTCTTTATCAAGAAGCTTTTATCGACGTACTGAGATACATGTACTAATTGATCTTTGAACACGCAGCAGAAAGTAAAAAGAAGAGAAGATATTTTATTCTAGTGGATTAAATTAGATACCAAAAAAGTACGAAAACTATATTTTTTATTCGTGTGGATTAATTTAGATACCAAAAAACTATGTTATATTTGTGTGTATTATTTTATTTTTATTATTATAATTACTATTATTATTATTATTTTAGTTATGAATGGAGAGAATGATTACTTAGGCTGGGTTTGGTGCTTAAAATCATTAATGCCACACGTGTGACAACTGGCTTCATAAGAGGAGATCTAAAGACTATACCCCTACCCTTTGAGAGGTGCCTCTTGCTTTTGGCTTCTTGACAATAAAACAGTCAACATTTTTTTTTTAATTTGTGTACAGTACTACTTTTGGTCCAATATCATACCTGATGATCGTGATAAAGATCATTTGGACAACCCAGGCAACAAAATAATACCAATTTTATTTTATTTTTTGTAAATTGTAATGAATGATGATGATGATTCATGGTTGTATACTTTGAGAAAAAAAAGGAAAATGGATTTCAAACCAAAGGACTAATCACTTTTAAATTGTAATAACTTCTCCTTTAAGTTAAACTATTGGACCAATATTTTCGGTGTAAAATTTTTTTTTATATAAACACATTTAAATTTATATTTCATTACACATGCAAAAACAATATTTCAATTTTAGATAATAATGGCGTGTCATGCAACCAAATCTATTTGTATAGAAGATTAAACATTTAATAATGCTCTCGAGTAAATTTGTACTTCTCACTCACCAATGCGAGGTAGATTTCATAACAGTTTAAATGATTGAAAAATAGGGGTTCTTTTACTTTTTTTTCTCCTCTTGAGTTTTTATAATAATTTCAATTATGGACTTTTCTTTGAGTTTTATGCTAACTACAAACAGCCGTTCTAAGTTATCATGAATACTTTTTGTCAAAAAAAAAATAAAAATTATCATGAATATTTTGTCTGTTATCATGGAGTACTTTGCGGATAAACTCGACCATGGCTAAAAGCTACAAAATTTTCCGAAGTAGTTACTTTTGTTCACTTTTATAATAACTAATATAGGGAAAATTCCTATTGACAAAAGGTTAACGTGGAATCTTAAAAAAGTTACAGTTTCTTGACTAAAGCACAGCCAATACAAATGTCGGACTGCCAAAAAAATGTTAACAAAAGCTTTTTGCACTGAGATTTAAGGGAAAGTATAATCTTCTCTGTTATGGTTTCAGCGAAATAAGCTTGAAAACTTGCGAAAACTCATAACCAGAATAGTAAAAATGTCTCTCGTTATATTTTGGTAACGAAGGCAAAAACACTGAAACATGTTTTTTTTTTTTAAATTATTCAAATAACTTGTTGCAATGTTTTGAAAACTGGACCGAGCATTAAACCGGTGGCCTTTTACAGTTCGCGGTTGAACCGGTCGGACCGGTTGAATCAGTCGGTTCACTAATTTAGGTTTTTTATTTTTATTTTTTTTATTACCAAAGTGTGATATAATTTAAAATGACCTAACAGAATATATTTATTTAAAAATCTAAAATAGAAGTGAAACACTATTTTTGGAGAATTGTAGTCCCAAAAATACTCATAAAATCTAATAAGAAAAGTGAAATTTGTACAAAAATAAGTATAAAAGAGATCAAAAAAATAATAACTTAATAGTTTAGGCTTTGGTGTGTTCAATGTTTTGTCATTTTAGAGTTTATTTCACGATTTTTTAATTTTTCTCTTTATTTAAATCATTTTTTATTCTGAATTTTAAAAAACCACCAAAATCAGTTCAACCGATTTTTTACCGGTTCTATCTAATTTTTTAGACAGACCGGATATATAGTTGGACCGGACCGATGGTTCTTCCGGTTTGCGGTCTAACCGGTCGGTCCGATCCGATTTTCAGAACATTGACTTGTAGTATTATACTATTATAGATTAGTACCTTCCTCTATTTTTTTTTATTTCGATACGTTACACATGCCCACACATGATAGGATTGATATGATCAAAAGACTACAATTACCCTTGAAAGACATAGACCCATAATTAGTGGAACCGAAACTAACAATTAACTGGAACAAACAAACAATTACTGCTGCCTTAGGAAGCAAACATGGTTAAATAGGTGGAAATACAACACAAAGTGAAAGGAAAGCAATGGAAATATCAAACGACACAAAAATAAACAGTGACCAGAATGTGCCCGAACTAGTGGATTTTGATTGCAACCAAAACTCGGGCTCTTAAAGACATTGAGTTCTAAGAGATGATTACAATGTACATTACTAATACAGCCCACAACATGCAAGGAAACGCAAAGTTACAGCTATTCAAAGTTCAATGCACAGTTTGGTCTTCAAGGCAGCACACACTGTCCAATAAACCCCATAGGCTCCAATAACATTTTTGACATCAAACCCATTCACAATGGGCTTCTTGTGTCAGTTAGGTATGATTCTTGGACCGCACTAGGGCCATTTTTGGGACTCATCATGGACCCTATACTTTAGTTGAAGAATCCATTGATAAGGTCCATGGGCTCTTTGAGAGCCTTGAGCTCGTGGATAGGATTACAGTCAATGGGGCAGGATCAGCCCAAGTTCGGTTTGCCCTTCCCGATAAATAAAGTGCCCAACTTTCTATTAAGGTGAGTCGGGCTAAACTTAAGCCTAAATATTAAATCTGATTTAATTGTGAGCCTAGTATGGACTTTAATAACTTCAACCCGATTACCCCGTCCATAATATATATATGTATATATATATATATATATAGATAGATAGATATTGAAGCGAAGAAAGACCATTTCATTTAAATTGATATAGTTTGTACAGACAGTAGACTACTAGAAACACGGATGCTAGAGGTACAAAAGTTCCCATACGTCTTGGGGTGAGTGACCCGTGCAAATCTAAAAGTAAAAGCTACTAAACAAACTGTGAGCCTGTAGGTAATAAACAAAAAGGCTCTATCTGCAGTGCAACATGTTTTGCAAGATAGTTTGACTTTATTAAGCTCTTGATAGTACATGCCAGTAATCCAAATGGTCCACGACCTGCTGAGTAGGGCCCTATAATCCAAGATAAGTGCAAGTGAGATGGAAGGGGAAGGGAGTAGAGTCTGTAAGAAATTGCAATACAAGTTGCGAATCCACTGAGAGCTCTAAGTGTCGATAGCCCCTATCCCAAGCAATCTACAAGCCATCCTTGATTGCCCAGAGTTCTGCTGTGATAACTGTGATATGCCCAAGGCGTCGGCTATAATCCTATAACCAGGACCCTATAGAGTCACGAAAAACCCCTGTCGCGCCTGCCATATTAGTAGTCATGACCCTCCCATCATAATGTAAGGAAAGAAATGGAGACGAATGAGGTTGCAATTTGAGGAGGATTGTGGTTGAATTTTTGTTGCCATGGTTGGTGGCCAAATAATAGTATTCACGCACAAAAGACTAAATGACATTGCGAAGGACTACTAGACAAGGTTATTGTTGATAAAACACCATCTTATTGCGGGCATCCCAAATACTATATATAAGGAAAAAGCGGACCAGAGATACCAAGGTTGGACCTGAACAGGTGTTTTCTTGGTGAGGTTTTATTTCAACCAGGAAATTAAAGGTAGTGAAAAGAAGGTGAAAGAGTTATTGTTAAGTGGTAGGACGGAGCCAAAACGTTTGGAGCCAAGTACAATCCCGTATGGCATGTATTGGTGTTTCAACCATGGTGTGACACATAGGACAAAGATTTGATATAAGCCATGGAGGATACTTGTTGTAGGTAAATGATTATGACTGAGACATCATAGGAAGTAGAGAATCTTCGGTGGACAATGTCTATGCCAGAGACATTTTTTGGTGGAGTCTTGAGTGTTGTGAGGTAGTAAAGATCGATAAGCAGAGAGAGACGTACAATGGCCAGTAGAACTCGGCCAGTAAGGTTGATCAACAGTTGGAATAATTGTGGAAAAAGTAATACCCAAAATAGATTGAATCACAAAATTTGGAAAGAAATGTGTAAGGACGTCTAGGTTCCACGTACCCCTGAGATGAGATAAGATCTGCCACCTTTAACGTGACCCAGGATTCTAAGAGAGGACCACTCATTGAACTGTGTCATGTGTAAGGACCTACCCATTTATTAGTCCAGACTAAAATATGTGACCCAGTTCCAACGTGCCATTGGAGCTTACCTTTGGTGAGGTCTTGTGCTACAATAAGGCCTTTCCAATATGGGTTGTGATACGGTGCTGCCTTGGCTGACCAAATATCAATATAGGAAAAGTATTTATCTTTTAAAGTTTGTGTCCAAAGAAAGTGAGGATGTGTCCAAAGTTTCCATACTAGATTCATGAAGTGAGAGGTATTCACAAGTTTAGAGGCACGTAGACCAATTCCCCCTGTAGGTTTTGTTTGGATAAGTGTTTTTCATGCTATAGGATGCCAACGTTTTTTAGTGTCAACTTGTCCCCAAACAAAGTTGCAAATAGTTCGATCGAGTTGTTTTGTAATCCCAATAGAGATAGGTGTTGTTTGGAGTGCGTAGGTTGGAATTGCAACACTTAAAGTGGCCTGTGCAAATTGAAAACGACCAGCGATAGAGAGGGAATTTGCTTTCCACTATGTAAGTTTCTTGTGAACTCTGTCTAGTAGAAATTGAATGTCGCGGGCACGTAAACAGCCAGAGTATAATAGGATGCCGAGATATTTGTCAAACTTGGGGACACTTTGGATGCCTGTAATAGAAATGATTTGATTCTGCAAGTCTTGCGAGGTATTGGGGAAGAATACGAGTTTTGATTTGTGTGTAATCTATAGACCAGAATCATATAAGAATTGGTGAAAGACAGTCATGAGACCAGTGTTGTCCTTGAGGGTGGCTCGTAGAGGTGTTCATGGGTCAAATTTTCGGGTATTTGGGTAAAGAAATTAAAACTCAACCCAACTAATATAGTAACCCAACCCAAACCCAAGTATTAGTCAGGTGGGCTTTCAGGTTTTTTGTTTAACCCGAAATGCTAAACTTAAAAAAAAATCCATGAAAGAAGTTCAAATGCTAGTAGCATAAGAGACAGTTTAAAAACAACAAAATTCCATTAATCGAGAATTCAAGTTGGGTTGGGTTTTAAACCCAAAAATCCAACCTATTTAACTCTAAATTCATTCGGGTTGGGTCACATTTTTGGGTTGGGTCGGGTCTGGTCGGGTTTGAACACCCCTAGTGGCACAGGTGCACAAGAGTAAATCATCAACAAACATAAGATGTGAAAACCCAGGGCTTCTACAGGAAGGCTTGAAGGGGTGGAAGTGGTTTCTTTGCAGACCATCTTGTAAACAACAGCTAAGCTCATTCATGCATAAAATGAATAGATAAAGAGATAAAGGGTCTCTTTGCCTAAGTTCACAAGAAGGAGTGAAGAAGAATGAAGGTTTTCCCAACCAAAGAATGGCATAGGAGATATCGTGACACAAGACATATTAGAGTAATTAGATGACTTGGGATTGGTAAGGAGAGAGAATGTTGAATAGAAAATTCTAAGAAATTTTGTCATACACTTTGTTGAGGTCGATTTTGGCTATCAAGAGTCCCCATTTGCCCACTCTCTTACGATGGAGAGTGTCTATAAGTTTGTTAACTATTAAAATATTGTCTTGTGCCTTATGCCCTTTAATAAACGCTGCTTGATATTGTGATATGTGCTGAGAGATATAAGGCCGAAGCCTTTGGACAATGACTTTTGACAAAATTTTGTAGGTAGTGTTACAATGGACGAAAATCCTGTGGGTAAGAGGGCTGAGGGATTTTAGGAATAAGAGTAAGGAAAGTTTGATTGATAGTTTCTGGAATAGAAGCAGTAGTAAAAATGGTTTGAAGTTCACAAAAAACATATGGACCTATGATTGACCAAGATTTAAAAAAAAAAACCCGGGATAAAATCCATTAGGCCCGGGCGACTTGTCCAAAAAAATAGAGGATAAGGTTGTGGTGAGTTTTGTAGTAGTTGGTATTGTGACTAAAGAATCTAAGGTATCGACAAGGGTATTGACGGGATAAATGTAGAACATGGGGAAGAGTGTTTATGGAAAAAGACTGAGTAATGGTTCCAAAATTAGAGAGAGGATGAGTTGTTGATCAAATTTCCATTCTCTAGACGGTAGTTTCAACCCAAGAATGGCATTTGTGCACTGACAGACGGAGGCTGTATGATGGAAAAAATTTGTATTTCTATCTACATCATTTAGCCAAATTTTTTTGTGTGCAAGGACCAGAATCTTTTTCTTGATCCAAGAGGGAGTAAGATTCAAATTGAAGAGTATGTTCAAGATGGATCAAATTGGTGGTGGGTCAATGGCAAAGCCATTGTTGGATACCTTGAATATAATGAAGAAGAGTGCATTTTCAGTTGGATATATTCCCAAAGCGTTTATGGGACCAGGAGGACATAAAGGAGTTGAGAGCTGCAAGAAAGTGATGAAGGTCGTTTGGATACAGAATGGTGTGGTTCCAAAATTCATTGAGGATTGGTAAGAGTGACAGATTGGAAAACCATATCAATTTGGTACGGAACAATTTGGAAGGGGGCGAACCAGGAAAGGAGGTGTTGAGTAACAATGGGCTCAATGATCGGAATGGGTTTTTGGTAAGTGTAAAATATGGGCCTGGGGATATAACAGGAGCTATTCTGAATTTACTAAACCTCGATCAATGGTAGAAAGATAAGGTCAAACTGAAAGAACTTATGACTACTCCAAGTGTACAGAGGTCCCGAAATACCCAAGTCGATAAGACTTAAACTGTAGAGACAGTGATAAAGTGATGGGGATTTCGGCATGCCCATGTGATGCCCATCCCATTTTTCAAATTCGTCCAAGATTTTATTAAATTCACCAATTAATAGCCACGGGAGTTGATGTGATATGCGAAATTGCAATAGGTGTTGCCACAAAAGTGCACGTGTGCATGGAGTAGGGGAAGCGTAAATAGTAGACAAAAGCCATGCATATGAAGAGGGACGTACCTAGACAATGGCATGCATAACCTTCGGGGTACAAGAAACGATGTCCATGTCCAGTGCGGCATCCTTCCAAAAGAGCCAAATACTACCACTATGCCCTGTGCCATTTCTTGACGTCGATGGTTGGTGAAGCCAAGGGATCCAGCTATAGTAACTGCGATAGCTATCGTGGGTTTCCAACAAAATCAACATGTCTGGGTTGTATGTTCGAACAACCTTGCTAACTTGAAGTTGAAAGCGTCTAGACTTGCTTTCTTTATAATTCCAAGAGATGATTTTCAACAAATTGACTAGAGGTGGTGGAAAGAAATTACGGTAGTGCATCGGGAGGGTGACAGCCGGTATGTCCTTAGTGATCCACCCAGGCCATATATAAGGAGTCCCCACCGCAACTTGAATGGGTTCCAAGAGCTGTCGGTAGTTTAGACTAAGTTCTGTCATTGGAGAGAAAATGATGCTGACAGCGAAGGAGAGCGTATAGGTTGTAGAGATGACAGGTTGTCCAATTGATAGCCGATGATGAAGACACAAGGGTCAGATGGTAAAGGTAGTACTTTGGTAGAGGAAGTAGAGGTAGAAGGTTGGAACCGGAGAATGAATATCCTCTCTTCCAGAGATCCTGGACATACCCAAATGTGAGAACGGCCTTGAGAAGGATGATTAGGTGACGGGGTTGCAATTCCCATATGAAAAGGGTTGTTGGGTAGAGGTGGGTTGAACAGTTAGTGAGCAGGTGGGGGCCAATGGGGTTGTAGAGGTGCTGTGTGGACTTGAGTGGATAGCAAGGAAGCTTAAGCTTGAGGATAGAGTAGGAATGTGTAATGGGCTATGGGTTCTTTCCTTCCCGGTGGTTTCCAAAGTTAAAAAATGAGAGTGAGAGGGAAAGTTACAAGTTGGTAGGGGATTTCCAAGAAATGGGTGATTGGATGTGTCGTTGTGGTATTGGGGGCATTTGGAGGTATTGGTGATTTCAGGTAGGATGGATGGGGGGTTATCAGATGGGGACTATGATTAGTAGTGCGAGTTGAGCTGGTGGGAGGTGTTGGTGTAACACTGTTGGTTGGTGGAGTTGTTTGGTTGCTGGTTGAGTTTGAGTTGAAATTTAGAGAAGGGGTATTTGGAGAAGACCAAACTCGAGGGGGAACTAGAAATCATGATCAACTACTCCATTGAGAGGTTCGAAGGAGGTGGTATCAATTTGTGAAGAAGAGGTAGGGAAGTCTAAGAGAGATGAGGTAGGGGTTTTATCTAGTTGAGAAGGAGAGTCAGCTTCGAAATGCATGGATGAGTCTTCAAGGTTGCTTGGATTGTCAGGAGCACTATAGGATAGAGTGCTAGAAGTGTAGTGTTTAAAGATTTGCTGAGTGAGCAGATACATGGAAAGTTTAGAATTTATACTCGGCAAAATGGGATAAGGTAGGGGGTGTAGAAAGATTCAAATAGAATTAAAGGGTATAATAGTGGTGTCGACTTGGCATGTGGAGATTCTATTTAGGGATTTTTTGTGGGGTAGTGATGATGATAGTAGATTTCGTGAGGTAGAAGAAAAATGGAGAAGACAATGCAGTGGGTGGCGACACATTAGGGTGAATTATGAGAGCAGTTTGTTATTGGATAAAGGTAAGTGAGACAATGGTGGAGCACTGTTTGGGAAGAAGTATTGAGTTGTGAGTGGTCTAAAGGGTCAGTGGGATTCGATGAGCTTGAAAAGGCACTGAGATAAGAGGGAGAAAGGTGTTGTTGTGTCCCACGGTCTGAGGTTCTTCATCATGTGAAGTAGTGGGTGGTTAAGGACGAAGGTTACGTCACCAAGGTAGTTTTTGTGAACCATGCACCATTGTGTTTTAGGCAGAGATGAAGCAGTTGTTGAAGATGGCAAGATGATGGTGGTTTGCAGTGCAGAAGAGAAGGGTGTTGTCTCTAATGGAGTGATTTTAGTAGTCAAGAAGCAGGTATCTTGAACTTGGATTTTCATATTCTAAATATTGGACGTAATTTCCAATAGTCGGATGTGTTGGAAGGGGTCTAGTGGTGTCCATTTGGATGCAAAGACGAGCAAACTTGCCTCGAGTTGCCTTCTTTGTCAATAGCATCGAGTTTTAGGAGTTAACCTAATTCCTGGCCCACATGCTATAGAATGGAATATCCATGGAAATACTCAACAAGGAGTTGAGGTAGAAGGACCCAATTGCCATAGAGTTGATTATGTGTGTTTCAGGATGGAAGTTCGGCACCCATGGCTGTGTAAATAATTAGTGAGGGCCAACAAACCATGGGCCATCTAGCAATGCTTGTGGACAGTTAGTAATATCGATAAATTTTGCAATGTAGTATACAGAACCCAGTTCGATGAGAGTGAGCCTACCTTGGGGTTTCCAAATGCTGTGCAGCCTACGAGAAAGGGTGTAAAAGGCAAATAACTTATCTAGCACTTGGATAATGAGAGCACTTCGCCAAGGTGCTCGAATGAGCCTCTTGGTTGTGACGAAGAGTGGAATTGAGCGATGCTGTGAAAATGTCAGTGAGTTAGAGGGTGACAGTTCATCGTCAGAATCACCCTCAATATCTGGTTTTGAGTCATCATTTGGTCTCCAAGACAAACTGTATCACTATAAGATAAGGTTGGATTTTTGGTGATGGATGGCCATATCTTGTGTTCTTATAGGAATTGTCATGGAGAAAGGAGTCTTCAGGTGAAGGAGACGGGAAAGAAAGCTGTGAAGTCATAACATATATATATATATATATATATATATATATATATATATATATGTATGTATATTTATATATTACACACACAGATTATTGTTGACATAAACTAAATAATACTATATGTTTTTACGTGAATAAAAGTTAATAATTCTAACATTCTATTCACTTAATTAACAACAAATAATAGTTCACTAATTACTCTTAACAAAATTCACGTAACTATTTCAGAAAGAATACAATAAACCCAATCTCACTAGTAGGTTTTAGTTGTGATGATGTGACTTAATGAAATAGTTAATAGTTTTCTATTGGGATCCTAGTTAGTAGTACATACTATTTCATATTTATATTGATAGTTCCATTTAGACAGTTATTATTTAGGATATTGTTAGAATAATTATTTTAGCAACATTTTTAATTTGATACGTGAAGTAAAAAAGTCAAATGAAGAAGAAAACATTTTATGAAATAATTATAAAATATAATTCAGAGACTAATGAAAAATGGTTTTATCCAAATAGAGCCGAAATTTTAATAATTTATCTATAAAAACTTTTATTGGATAATTTGAGTTTGGATCAGCTTTATTAAAGGTTGAACCCAAATAATTTTGAAAGTCGAATATAGACTGCACATTTGTAAACCTTATCAAGCTGAGATTATGCCCGAATGAGTGATTTTCAAAATGAATTAAATTCGAACTTTGTGAAACCCAACTCACAAAAAATAATTGACTATCGTACTCTTCTACGATGTTACTGTGTGAAATCCATCACAACAGCTCTTCCTTGAATCACACCACCTTTCACCACTGGACCTCATTAATGGATGGCGTAGGTTCCATCTTTTTTATTATTTAACAAAATGAACTACTTTTCCCCTTCTTTTAAATAATGATTTATTTTAGTATTAGTATATATTAAATAAAATAATATTTTTTTACCCACCAATTGATTTTAGTAACTCATTGACTCACAACTTCTTCCACCGAGTTCTTCTCGGCCTGGTTTAATAATTGTGCATGGAACCTTGACAAGCTTGCCTTTCAGCTTCTCATGACTAACTCCTTCTTTTCAACCCTTAGACTTAACCATCTTGATCAGCTTGATTATTGTAGATTGAAAGCCACCACGGATAATATTTTCTCTTAAAAATCCTGCCCATCTCCTAGAGCTGCAAGAGCCCCCAACTATTGATTGGGTCTAGTTAGTGAAAGTACCTTCTCGACATAAAACTTTTCTCTGGTTAGCTATGCAGAATCCCTTACCAACTAGGAAGCTCCTTTACCATAGAAAAATGCTACTTGACCCCTACTGCACCTGCTGCAACCAAATACCAGAAGACTTTGAGCATGCCACTAGTATTTGCTTTATTCCTTCAAACATTCGAAACAGCTTTGTCCCCTCCTCCTTCCCTTCTTCCAAAACCTCATCTTTCCTTTCAAGGCTGGATGAAATCAGGGATGTCTAAATCCATCCTCCATTTTTTCCCAATCTCTTGGGGTACTTACTTCTTTCATTGCCTTGATCAGTGTTGCACAAAATGCAGTTCATTGCGGTACTTGTACATATATGAAAATAAAATATAGTAATTTTTATAATTCATAATATGTGAGTTAGGCTTATTCGGTGTGCACTTTTCGGTTCACAATATGGTGTATTGTCTTAATTAATTTGTGTACATATACATATATATATATATATATATGTGTGTGCGTGTGTATGTGTGTGTGTGTGTTTCAACCTTCAAAAAACAACCCACATTAATACATTTATCTCTTACAAACTAAATGCCTTCCAAATATAAAAAATAAATTCATCAAAATCCAAAAGACAATAAAGTTCAAAGACAACAAAATACTTAAACAAAAAAATTAAATGCATCAAATAACAATTTGTTAATCTTGTTTCTTTTCCTTTCCTTTAGCACTCCCACTTGATGTGAATTTAGAAATTTGAATTTGTTATGTTAAGTCCATGAATTTGAGAGCTAGTAGATAAGAAACCTTATCTAAAGCCACTAGAAATTGGAACTGGATTGGAATAAGATGCATCTGCACTTTTTCATGTAGAGTGACTTGGGTTGTACACATAATTACTTCCATAAGAACTTCAATTCATCTCTTCTAATTTAATATTCCCTCTGTCCCATTGAAAGATCATACTTTCTTTTTTGGGATGTCCTAAAATATTTTTCATGTTAAAAAAAAAAAAAACCTTCTATCTCTTTTCCATTATTTTCCTTTCTTTACTTTTTAATAATTTTATATTCAAATTCAAAATTTGAAATTTGGGGGATAAAATTAGAAATTAAGGCATTGACATCACAATCAAATCAATATTATTAAGAAGTTGGATTCCTAAAACGTGACAAAAAAATATGGGATGGAGGAAGTACTAGATTCATCTATACAAGTAATTACAGCCTCAACATTCTACTTTTTATAAGGACCATTATATTGTAGCTTTCAGTTAAATAAGCAATTGCAAGTGAAGATTTGAATGGATAACTACTAACTTGTCAACCTCTTGCAGTATTGAGTTTATTTCTTTAGCATTAAAATATATGAATAGGTGCTTCAATTCCTCTTAGCAGATGAACTTGCAATTGGCTAAGATAATACCTTTCTAGCAATGTCAGCCAACTCTAGAGCTTTTGATTCATATGTAGCCCACCAATTAATTGCATCCATTGTCACTACATCGACTTGTACTGTAGCCATAGCATACATCCCTTTAGATGAATGAAAAGTAACAAATTGTTAGCGCAAAATTTTAGTTTCATTTGCACAATTTGTTATTTTTTTCAAATGCTTGCATCACCCCACATCCATATGTAGCCCACCAATTAATTGCATCCATTGTCACCACATCGACTTGTACTGTAGCCATAGCATACATCCCTTTAGAAAATGAAAATTAACAAATTGTTAACGCAAAATTTTAGTTTCATTAGCACAATTTGTTATTTTTTCAAATGCTTGCATCTCCCCACTAATAACCTTCTTGTCATCATTTTGGGGCCTTTCTGGACTCATAATCATAAAATCGAGGTGTGAGTGCAAATACAAGGCAATGCATAGGTATATTCAACTTTGCCTATCTTCCTATCACAATGTCTACCATTTTTCTTAGCAATCCCAATGCCTAAAAGATATTAGTATATATGTGAATAATGTGAATATATATATATATATATATATATATATATATATGTTTATCATAGACTTACGAAAAAAAAGTTCATCATAGAGAAAAATGTATCTCACTATAACTTTTGTCTTATATATTTTTTTAAACTAACATGTATTTAGAAAAAAAATATGTATAGAATATTTATATAATATTAAGTATTATGAATTATACAATATTAACATTATTAATATTTTACTACGGTTCACAAACTTTTAATATGTAACTAGCATAGATTAGTTAAATATATAATATAAAATAAATACACTAAAAATAAATTATAATTTATCTATTATCTTTTATGATGTCTTTTAATTCTCCAAGCATTGTATTACTATCCTTTGATAAAATCTCTTCCATTTTAGGTATTCACCGATCACAAAACTTTATAAGAAAATAAATTGGCTTTGTGATAATTAATATACTATTTACCTCATCCCAAAAATCTTCACTAAATATAGTTTCAACAGCTAAAATCCCATAACTTTCATTCTTTTATCTCCATGTTTCACCTAATCTTTCCAAATTTTAAGAACAACAGTAGTTGTTAAAACTTGTCTGCAATCAACAAGGTGTTTTAATAAAATAAAATGTGAAGCAAAGCGAGTCTTGGCAACTTTCAAAAGTTCCAACATGGAATTTTATAAATATAGCTAAAGCATTTGAATGGTTGACAAAATACTTGACAATAAATCTCTTTAGCTCTCTGGTAGGGGTGGTAATTTTGGACACGATACGACAATATGACATGAACATGACACAAAATTAATAGATCTAAACACAACTTGAATTTAATTGGATTGCTATCAGGTTGATCCGTTAATGACCTGAAAGTGTTAAATAGGTCATGTCGTATCAACTCACGGGTTGATCAAATAACCCGTTATCTTATTGAGTAACCCGACATGACCCGTTTAACCCATTAAGATATTGAATAACCCAAACGATCTGTTAATTAATTGGAGTATTTATGAAAATTTGATACAATAATATATCCTTAAATGGCATATCGTGTCATTCAGGTCAATTGGTTAACGAGTTAATTGTAGGTTATCGTGTTGTTTGGGATAAATTAAGTAACTTTTGTATTAGTATAAAAAAACTTAATGGGTTAATGGGTCATAACGTGTCAACCCGTTAATAAATGGGTCATGACACAACACGTCATGGATGCTTAATGTATCATCTCCGAATTCAAGTTTTCTGACATGAACCCGATAAGGACTCAACTCAACACGACAGACCCACTGTCATACCTACCCTCTGGTGTGTTTCTTCAAGCCATTTAAAAAAATTTGCAAAATCTTTCAAAATTAAGTTCAAGGTATACACAACGCATGGTGACCAAAAAATATGGTTGTGTACATTTTCAATTTCCATACCAGCAATTTTGCAATTAGAAGCATTATCTATCATGATTTGAAGAACATTACAAACACCCACCTCTTCGATAGCTTTTAGCAAAAATTCAACAAATTTTTTTTCTAGTCTTTTCAACCCTGAAAAATCTTCAGCATAAAAAACATTGCTCCCCTACTATTTGCTACAATAACATTGATCAAAGTTCAATTTTTGCAATTGGCCCATCCATTAGAAACAATAGAAACACCTTGCGTGTATCAAGTATTCTTGATAAGAAGTAAATCCTTAATATTTCTTTTACATTTATCTAACAGAGTAGTTCTTGCATTCTTGTAGGAAGGTGCCTTATAACCTTTAGGACCTCTATTTATTACTGACACTATCCCATAAAATTGAGGGTTTCTTAATACATTAATTGGAATTCTATTGGCACATAATCCTCTCACAATTTTTATCTCAATCATATCCTTCTCTATTACATCAAAAGAATTGTAATTACCTCAATGGGTTTAGCAGATTATTTATGTGATTTGGTTAGTGTTGAATTTTTCTAGGATGAGGAGACCAAATTTTTCAGTAACATATACCCTTTTTTTTCATATGTAACTCTATCGTTCAACATAGCACTACATCTTGCAATTTCTATCTTTTTTTTTTTTTTTCAGTGGAGGACCAAAAAGTGATAATGAATTTTAGTATAAGTACTAGTATATTGTTCTTATAATGATTGCATAGCCATATCTTTGCTTCTCCAATAATTTTGCCTTGTGCAGCACCAACGTATGTGGCCTCGCTTATGAGTATTTTCAACTTGTTATCCAGTTAGAATACATCATCTCCTTTTGACAATTGAGATTGACTACTTGATAAATTGATTTCTTCAATGGGTTCATCACTTGAACCTTCGTCGATATTTTGAATTTCAGGCTCTTATTATTCTTCTCTTTTTCTCTTACCAAAAGCCGTATTACTAAATGAAAAAAAATTTGTAAAAAAAAAATATAAGGAGGAGGGTATGTTCCAAACAAAAGATGTCCGGTGGTTTTTATTTTTTTATTTTTTTTGTACATATAAACACACCTAACACCCCTTCTTAGTTACATATGATATTCTAGTTTGGTTTTTTTAGTAAGTATAGTCCCTTGTTGTTTAGGTAATTTAATTTGGCCCACTGGAATAAAAAAGGTAATTTTTTGCCTGAAAAATTACATACTTTTAGTAAGTGTAGTCCCTTCTTGTTTAGGTAATTTTATTTGGCCCATTAGAACGAAAAGGTACTCCCTCGTTTTCAAAATAACTATTACTTTACACAAATTGTCTTGTGCCAAATTAATTGTCACTTTAAAAAATCAAGAAAGTATTAAATGATATTTTTTCAACTTTTACCCTTAGTATTATATTAATAGAGAGAGGATTATGTAATTAAATATTAATGTAAAAGGGTAATTTAGTCACTTTGAACTATCTTTTTATAAAATTGATAAATTGATGCAATTTAATAACTTTCTTATTTTGTGGAATGCACCAACCAAAGGTAATAGTTATTTTGAAATGGAGGGAGTAATTTTTTTCCTGAAAATTTATATACTTTTAGTAAGTTTGGTCCCTTCTTGTTTAGGTAATTTATTTTGGTCCACTAGAAAAAAAAAGGATAATTTTTGGCCCAAAAGTTACAAAGATAACTATAAATGGATAAAATTAAAATTCAGGACAAAAAATTAAACTATTGGGAAATTTCCATATCTTATCACAGATCGGAGGTTTATTTTCAAATAAAAAAGCTTAGCAAACATAAAAGTCTATATTTTCTTCTCCATCCATCAGATATTTCAGATCTCATCTTGTAGGCGACTCTTAGTATTTTTTCTCTTCTTCTTCATTAGCCTAATTAGCCTCTTCCATATTCATATTCTCCTCAAAAAAAAAAAAATGTAGATCTCTTCTCTTCTTGTCAAGATTTACTTTCTCTAGTAAAAGCATGCATTTGAAGCCAAGAAAAAAAGATGAAGGATATTTTGTCTTTGATGGCTTTCGCTTTCTTCATCTTACCGAAGGTCAGAGTCATGTTCATCGGCTTCAGTGTTGAGATCAGGTACAAATCAATCTTTGTCTGACTTTGTTGCTCAAGGTCAAGAACGACAATATCTCTGTTCTGGTGTGCCAACGTTTTCCGTTCCAGAATGTGTTTACCAAAACAAAAATTATGAGGGGCATAACGAATTTAGTAACACTGGCCTTGATCTTTTGGTAAATAGAACAAGGCAATCTTCGACCCTTGGAGAAAGTCTTGGCTACTCATTCCGCAATACAGAGGGTATGACAGCATTGATGTAACTGAAAAGTAGGGAAAAACTTGATTATGCTCCTACGGAAGAATCTACTCACCGTAACTAGAATCGTCACAATCCCCCCCAAATCCTATTACTTTTTAATTATCTAACAGTCTGTGATACTTACACTTCGCAATCGAATGAGTAGTAAAGAATTTTTCCCTACTAGATGCATCCTTAACCCCATTAAGAACCCTCTAGGCATAACTCTTAATTACGAAGTTAATTAGAAAGTGCACAAAGTGAAGTATATTCTGGGATCTATTGTACTAGAGTACCAAACTTGTTATGATATCGACATGCACACATAGAGAAAAATGTGTTTTAGATTCTTTTCAACACTGTCTATTACTAGAAAAAAAAAAAATAAGCCTTTTAGTAATGGAAATAAAGAAGGATTTTTCACTAAAATTCGTTGCTAATTGCACTACTAACGCATTTGGTAACAGAAAAAAAATATGTTGCTAAATACCTTGTTGCTAATAATAGAGATTTTTGTTGCAATATAGCAATGGAATTTTCTATTGGTAGTTTAGCAATGGAATATTTTGTTGACACTCAGCAATGGTTTTTTCCTTTGCTAAATTAGCAATAGAAAAATCCATTGCTAAGTGACAACAACATTTTCCACTTTCCAAATTTGCAACGAACAAAAAAAATTTTAAAAAAAAGGTTAGTTACATTTACCTCCGTCGTGCTTTGGCCAAACAACCATTACATCTCTTTGAGGTTTATAGGAAAATTATGGTCACCCTCCTTGACTAAGAAGTCAAGTAACAAGAAACCCCTTAAGTCATTGATGTCAGTGGAAAGACAAAGGACACAACCTATATGCAAGGAAAGACTAGCGAGAAGTTTGTGATCATGTAACACTAGTAGTAGACTTTGATGAAGAGCAATGCCTTGAAATCCAAAGCAGTCTACTTTGATGACAAAACAAAAGAAAGTTATAAGTGAATGGTTGAAAGACTTTAAATTTCCCAACGATTATGTTTCAAACATTGGCAAATATGTGGATTTGATTTAGTGCAAGTTGATAGGGATGAAGAGCCAAAACTACCACATTTATGGAGAGGCTACTTTCAATTACCTTCATGGAACTTTTGCCACCTTTCATTTGGGCAGCCCTCGTGGAGGTTAGTCTCTTCTTTTGGGATATTTTCTTGAGGTCGTTAAGGGTAGCACACATGCAATAATTGAAGAACAACACTTGATGCAATAGCCACAATTTGGCTGTTATAATAAGAATTTTCATATATAGAAGCCCAAGAATAAGATTAAGAAATTAAGCAACAAGAAGTTTGGGTCTAAAGGAAGCCGTCTAGGTGATACTTAGGGTCTTAGATTGGTAGTTTCATAGGAGTTTAATTCGTTGGGATCAGTACTTTCTAGAATTTTAGGAAATCAAAAGGTAATTTAGTCTTTTCAATACTACTGGAATTTATCAGTATGCTTAGATTTGGAGTCTTCGATCATTACTTAACTATATTAGATTATTATTTGGAGTCTACTTAATTAGGGATTATTTTGCTATGTTTTAGATAGGAATTAAAAATCCTAATCACAATAGGAATTTATTAATAGTTATTTTTATAGCTCTATAAATACCAATGTTAGTAGGTTATTTTGAGGCAGAGAATTGATCAGTCTTGAATTTTCAATTTTCAATTAGTTTGTTTACTCTTCTCTCTTAAATTTTCCCAATTTACTTCCTTCTTCCTTATTTTCTCCTCTGATTTCCAAGCCAAGTTATTGCTCACAGGTACTGTTCACAATACTAGAATAGCCCTAAACTTCCCCTTATTCTTCCGCTCACGCTAGTAGACAAAATATTCCAATCTTGTGCTACATCAGTTTGGTTTCAGAGCCAAACTTTCCTATTTTTTCTTAACCATATTTCCCTTCTTCTTAATATGGTTACCAATACAGAGTTTTCTTCAAAATTTGAAGCGTTATTGAAAGACAATGAGAGTTCTTAAGAACATATCACTCCACTTAATTATAAAGTGCAAGATATTGACAAAAAATTGGAATCTTTATAACTATCTCTTGATAACAGATTCGATAGCATGGCAGAGATGCTCGACAAAATTTTTACATTTTTGGAGGGAAAATAACTACCTGAAATAGTTGACATAATAGATCATAAAGATTCTATATCTGAGTCAGTTTCTCAACTAATTTTCCAACCCATTTATGAACCAATTTTTCTACTCAATTCGCAACTAGTTTTTCAAGTAAGCAGTAATTTTAAGCAAAATCTCTATCAACCCAAATTCACTACTTGCTCCCCCCAAGAAAATTTCCCGTCTTGGGAAGGTAGTACTTCTTGCATCCCACTTCAAACTCAATTTCCACCTCAAACTTAGTTCTATCATAATAATAATTTGGCGATTCAGCAAGATTTCAGCAAATGAGTTAAGCTAGACATTCCAGATTTATATAGGAATAATCATGCAAATGTTTTCCTTGATTGAGTGCATAGCTTAAAGTCATATTTTAAATGGTCTAGTATAAATGATCTTTGGCAACTTTATTTTGCTGAAGCTAAGTTAAAGGAGACTACACGTGTTTGGTGAATTAAAGAGCAGTCAAGTTTTAGGAGACGTGAAATGGGTGATGTTCAAACATGGGAAGAGATGAAACAAGTCATGACTCACCACTTGCTTCTTTTTGATTACAAACAGAGAGTTCATTGTCAATTTATTCAACTAAGGCAAGATAATATGACGGTTGATGAATACACAAGTAAGTGTATCTACAATCTAGCCACTCATACTATATTCGAATAGGATAAAGATTTTATGATTGCTTCATATAAGAATGAACTGAAAGCACAAATTTCAATGAAGATTGCTACTTCTGTTCTTAATACTTTGAGTGATATTATATAACAAGTTGCTTGCTAAGTAGAAGTAGAATATGCCACAAGGATTTCTTTGTGAAATTTCGCGTATAATGGTAGTCAAGGAGAGAAATTCAGTACTAATTTTAGTAAACCAACAACAGTACAAGTGAGGTATAGATCTACTGATGCAAGAGTAGATCGAAATGGTAATGCTCCAATGGTTGAAGATTGTTGGAAAGCTAACAAAGATGGGTATTTTTACTGTGGAATTCAAGGTCATATGAGTTGGCAGTGTCCAAACAAAAAAGTCTCTATAATATAGAAATGGAAAAAGGAGAATTCATTTCAATGAACAAAGTGATGATGAAGATGAACAGCCTTGTCTTGTTTTATGCCCACTTCTTAGTACACAAAACGATATAGAAGACAGATGACGATTGGTGACGAAGTAGTATTTTTCATACTCGAATTTTGTGCAATGGAGCATTGTGCATCATGATCATTGACCCTAGAAGTTGCAACAATGTCATATTAGAAAATGTTGTACACAAATTGGGACTAATTACCGAGCTGCATCCTAATCTATACAAGGTTTCTTGGGTTAATAACTCTGAAAAATTCTTATGTGAACCAGTTCCATGGCCTTAGTCCATATTTAGTCTCATCATTCAATAGGATGATGTTGAAATGATGTGGCTTAATAGAGACCAAAGTGTTCATGGCACTATGTCATAGATCAGATCCATATAAGTATTTCTCAATAACTCTAGCCTTAAAGTGCATGAAAGGTGTTTGGTCACTTATTCTATAGGTGGTTTGATTGAGATGTTGAGTGTGATGTATTTCTTATGAAAGTTTGTCATCTTTTGTTAGGGTTTTTGATAAGAAGATGTAGCATTGAGGTCGAAGCAACACTATGCTTTCAAATAAGCATAACATGAACCAAAAACTTGTACCATCTAAGGATTTGCGGTCAATGAAGCTTAAATGATCATTCCTTCTGCAACACATCTCTCAAGGAGATGGAATTCTTGTACCACATCCTAACTCATTAAAGTTGAGTTCTTTCCAGTGCGGGAAAGATGGTGTAGTAGCCATAAGTTGGCTGGATAAGAACTTCCGTCTGTGGAAGCCCAAGAATAGAATTAAGAGATCAATAACAAGAAGTTCTGGTCTAAAGGAACTGCCCATGGTGATTCTTAGGGTCTTGGATTGGTTTAAGTGTCATAAGAGTTTTATTCTTTGGGTTTAGTACTTTCTAGAAATTTAGGTCCTCAAGAGGTAAGTTAGTCTTTTCATAATTGATAGAATTTATCAGTAGGTTTAGATATGGAGTCTTAGATGAATACTTAATTGGATTAGATTATTCTTCAGAGTCTAGTTAATTAATGACTATTTTTTTATGTTTAGCATAAGAATTAGAAATCCTAATCACAATAAAAGATTTTGTTTTTAGTTAGTTTTCCAACTTTATAAATACCAATGTTAGTAGTTTATTTTGAGGCAGAGAATTGATCAATCAATAATTTTTGATTATTTTATTAGTTTGTTTATTCTTACCTCTCAAATTTTTCCAAATTTCCTTCCTTCTTCCTTATTTTCTCCTTTGATTTCCCCAAGTTATTATTCATGAGTTCTATTCAAAATACTAGAACAACCACAAATTTCTCTTTATTCTTCTTCTCGCGCTAGTAGATAAGATATCCCAATCTTATAAAATAAATCAACATTGCGAGCCCTCCATAACTTAGAGAGAATTTTTCCTCCATAGTTTTTCAATTCTATGGAGCACTTCATAGTCTACTTGCCACATGAGATGAGAGTCATATATCTAGTGTAATATCGGTGGATGTTTGAGAGATATCGTGTCTTTCAGTTAAGCTGTTAATACAAAATTTACTAATAAATATTGTGACTACTAATAAGTTGTGTTCAATTATTGGTTGGCGCATATTTGTTTCACTTGAAAATGAACGTAAAGAATAAAGTGCCATTGAAACCTCTATTTGCAATGCATATATCGTAGAAGAATTATGATATTTGCATTTTCACTATTTGAGCCACATATGCATGCAATCAATGACGCAAAGAGTTGAGAGAAACGATGAGAACTTTGTTGATTCTAAAATCTCCTCGTTCTCTATTTTTAGTTATTTAGACAGATTCAATAGTGAACGTAAGGAGTGTTACATAATAGTCAAAGAAGAGCATGCAACTCATATACTTATTTTACTCAGCTACCAATAAATTGAACCAAATATTCAGTAAAAATTAAAATAAATATTATATTGATTGTTTTTCAAAGCTTAAATAAGTCAAGCGTGGGTTCAAATTCCAAATTTTAAATAGCTTTAGAACTTAGAAAATTATCAAAAAGTCCAATTGGTGCCCATACTTCCACCCTTGGCCCCAGATCCAAATACCGATTATGCCACTAAACATCGCAACTGCTCTCGTAGAAGCATCATAAGAGGCTAAATTTTATGCTAGAAATTAAAAAGAAAGGTAATATTCATGAGTGCTAATATTATTGTTGAAATATGAGAAGACCAAAACGGGGAAGCATGTTTTGCATTTTCTACGAGAATGATAACATCAAACAATTCTTCCATTTAGTGAATTGAAATAAGAGAACAAACATTGAAGAAACTTAAGCAAATGTTGTCTTCACTTTTATTCGCACTTTTCGCCGAAAGACAGAGGGAGCGGCAGCTTGATATTGCACAGCATTTTACTTGCGGAGAAATCTCTCAAACCAGAAAGATGAAAGTTTGCGGAATCTGTGTAAAGTCTTGTAGTCCACATAATTGATACCAAAACGGACAGTATATCCAGAGGCCCATTCAAAATTGTCAAGAATTGACCATCCATAATATCCCTTTACTTGAACGCCATTTCTATAAGAACGAACAAAGATGGAAAAGAAGAAAGTCATTCAAATGATTATGACAGAAAACTTATTAGACTCGCGCTGATTACTTTCACAGTACTCTCTGTTTCATTTTCGCTGTGGTTCTGGGATTGTACACAAGAGTTAAGAAAGAAAACTATTAAATTTTATCAATTTTAAAAGTGACTAAATTATCCATATGTATTAATATTTTTCAACTATATAATCCTCCATTTACGTTACTATGACAATAATGGTAAAATAGGGGAAAAAAATTATTTTAATATTTTTTGAATTTATAAAATGACAGATAATTTGATACAAAATAAATAATTTAAATCGACATATAAAATAATTTCAAGTTACTTGATTGCTTGCCGAACAAACTGAAGGTGGCGATAGTAATAATTGATTCTGAAGTTGTCTTGAAGAGATTGCCTAAGTGTTAAGGTGGCATTGTTCACTTCATCAATCCCTGAAAAAATAAAAGAAAATTGAGATTAATTCATGAATAATTGGCATTCTATATCTACTTCGTTTACAAGAATCTTCAGTTTTACAAAATTAATTTGCTTTCCTAAGAAAAAGAGAAGAAGAATACCATTTTCTGTAATGTAAATGATTGGATTATTATACTTCCTCTTTATGTAGATGAGAAGATCCCAAATCCCTCTTGGATAAACATGAAGCCAATCTGATCCTGCCTGCATAATCAAACATAAGGTGTTAATTCAACATGCAATTTATTTGAAAATGGATTCAAAATTTTCTTTTAAAATTAAAAGGTTAGAAAAAAAGCATATTTATATGCACTTTAATTAGTTACCTGTTCTCCTATAAGCTTCCCATTTCGAGCCACTGCATTACAAATAGAAATAATTCAATATCCATTTGAAACATTAAATATCGACTACCTTGGGAGCAAGAAGTGTAAAAAAGTACAAACTGTGGAAGTTGAAGTTAACTTGCCTGAAAGAGTAACGTGTTGATCTGTAGTATAGCTTAAGTTCACCTTGTTTGGGGGAGTGTTCGAAGGGGAAACATAAAAGGCGGTATAGTAATTTAATCCAAGAAAATCATATCACGATCCTATCAGTTGCTTAGATTGCTGACTGGTAAATCTTGGAAGCCGCTTGCGAGCAAGAAATCTCATTGAAGGGGGATACTTACCATATACCAATGGGTTCATAAACCTAAAATGTGAACAAATATAAAATTAGATGCCAATATATATCTTGTTGATGTAAGGTTTTATGAAGTCTATACATATAGTAATAAGTAGAGGAAGGATAATAAAAAAGAACAAATACAACAGCCAAAGCTATGTGTTGTTATTACTTGGAAATCTAACTTTTAAACGAGTTCATAGACAAAAACATAGCACAAATCTAAAAAGAATCTAAAATGAAGAAACTAAATTGTTACATCAGAATAATTAAAAGTAATGAAAAAACTAAATTGTTACATCACAATAGTTAAAAGTCCGTGAGATTGAGAAATGGGCCAATCAGAGGCTCAATGTGATCATGTGTTATTCAATCACAAAATATTTAAGTAGAATACACATAGAACCCCCTGTTTTATCAATCAACGTATCCTTATATCAAGTTTATCCGGACAAATATTAAACTTCATTAACAATAGTAGAATTCAAATATACTTGGATGACATGGTCAACTTATGAACCATGACTGTATTCATCAATGAGCTGAAGCCGTGAGGGATTCATTCTCTAGCATTTCCTAGTAAATTGATGAGGTTGCAACAAACGTTTTTTAGGATGTGCAACTAAATTTCTTTGGTAAGAAACCTTCTTGACCAAAAAATCTTATTAGCTCTCTTACCACCCAAACATGAAGTCTAAGGCACGAATGGATGCTCGTTGATCGCGAGGTGAATTGGACAAAGGAACCATCCATGTTGAGACAAGTGTAATCCCAATTATTCCTTTTTGTTGAGCCTAAAAACACGCACATTCAATTTAATTAGTTATGGATCTCAAAAAGCAATTCATGTCAATTATTAGAGGAGAAGCAATTAAGTAACCTGATATTTTGTCCTGTACAAGTTAACTACATCTGCATGAGCCAATTGTCAAATGCTCAGTGGAAGTTGGTTGTGTGTCACAATATAAGGTTCGGTGCCTGAATTTCCACCTGTGCAATTGTTCTGCAGCCAAGAAGAACAGCGACCAGGGGCAAAGGTTCCACTGTCGTATCCACTTGTACTATAGCTCCATGGCTCGTTAAATGTGATCCAATGTTTCACTCGGTCACCAAATCTCTCAAAGCACAAATTTGCGTAGTCATGATAATCTTGCCTGTAGTGTGGGTATCATTAATTATCATGATCAATATCAGAAATTTATAAAAGCTCCTAACAAATTATTCTAATTTTTCTATTTGACAAATTAATCTCTAAAATAAACTTAATGTGGAACAATTTTACTAGTACATTTTAAAGAATTTGTACCTGATCATGGTAATATTATACTACTAGTATCTATAAACAATGAACCATACACACTTACACAACATTTGGACTCAAGAAACCACCATATTCATCCTCTAAAGCTTGGGGAATTTCCCAATGGAAAAGAGTCACACTTGCGTTGTTAGACCTGTGCACAGCAAGTTTTGAAGATGTATTAATATTACAGATAAAATTTTCGCACAAACGACGAGAAATGTCGATCATATGGAGAAAAGCGTCGCATTGCACATACCGTTAGCTTCAAGTTCGTTTATGAGGTCGTTATAGTACTGAATTCCTTTCTCATTTATACCTTTACTAATCTTTCCATCTGCATTGTAAGATTCAATAGTCATATACTCTTTTTCTAATATTTAAAGCTCATTTCATGGGCAAGAAAATACCCTTAAATGATTTATAGTGATGTCTTACAAGGCAAGATTCGGGACCATGAAATTGAGAAGCGATAAGAGTCTGTGTTCATTTTTTTCAAGAGTTTAATATCCTCCTGTCACATGATACAAAGCCAAAGTTTCAGATATCAACTATACAGGGTTCCAAAGATTATGCGAAAAAGTCCTGTGGTCATTTTGGATTCTAAATCTGTCAGCATTAGCATTGGAATACATAGAATTAGATTTGAATATCCTATAATAATTGAAAAAAAAAAAAAAAAGTCCCTTAATTTAAAGGGGTATTGCTACTATTCCTTTTTTGTGGCCATCGACCAATTTTAAGGGATTTTACAGACTTGATAGGGCACTATTCTGTTATATTTTGGACGATTGTATAACACAAATTGTTAAAATGCAAGATATTGTACTGTATAATCATTCACAACACAATTTGATGATTTCCTCAAGAAATGGTAAAATTTTCCCTAATTTGAATAGAGAACAAAATATAGGCTTAGGTGAAATGTAACTATCATTAAGAAGTGGAACTGAAGCAACATAAATTTTTTTTTTTGTGAACGAAGTAGAATGTAAAGCTTTATGCTTTTATTTTCCTCAATAGAATTGCTTAATCTCTCCTATTTACCTTTTACAAGTATGCAACCAAAAGTTTGGTCTGAATTACCTTATAGCGGTGGTAAGAGTCTGTTGCCACATCTCCATTACTGTGATCCGCAATTCTTTCTGTAATTTGAGCAAAATGTGTATCAAGAATTTGTTTCGATTAATGTGAGCCGGTATTTACGCAATTCTTCGTATTCAATACAGTTGAATTTTAAAATGCTTGACAAGATAGTTGACTTCTAACACAATGAAAGTCAATTACTTCTATTTTCAACTGTCACATTTATTTCAATAGAGTAGATTTTTTATGATGAAACAAATTAATTTTGTAATTAATAATTTATATGGATTTATTTAATTTTTTTATAAAATTTATTCAACAAGAATAAAATTTATATCAAATATTATTATATAAAAAATAAAAAAAATTAGCATAAGTTAGGATATCTAGTAAAATTGATCCAGCCTAAAATTTAGAGAAGTCGACTAGAAAAAGTCAATTATGACAAAATAATTTGAGCAAGTAAAGAGTTGAAACTACAAAAGAAGATCCCTAGTATTTCTATTTGAAATCTTGATGTTCCTTAATGTGTCTTGACAGTATCAAGAGTTGGACACATCATAATGCGAAGAAGTAAAAAGGACAAAGTTTATTACAAAAGAAGATTCTAGTGGAGTTAGTAAGTTTGTGTTACACAATCTGTGAGTGGTCTCACAAGTCACAACTACTGAAATGACTTATATTTTAATTATTTTAACGATCGTGACACAACTCTAATTGTTAAAAGAATAGCGCCAATAGCAAAAACTTTTTAATGCTGAGCTTTTACAAGGAGCTGATTTATAGATTCTGGAAAAGAAGAAGACAGTAGACCTGGATACTTGTGTGTGTAAACATCCCAATTGCTAGGACCTTTTCCATCGATATTCCAAGCACCTTCAACCTGTAAAACTCGGAGAAAACAAAGTAAATACTACTAGTATTAATCTTTCCTTACACTTTTTTTTCCAATTCTCCTCAAGGATCTATTATATATAAACAACTAAAAATTCATAAAAATTATCAGATTACGTCAACAATTTTGTTTTTATAATTAAATCAACATACTTAAAACCAATTCTATTCGTAAATGTTTTATCACTCAATTTACATGAAACTATTTGGACGGTGTAAAATTGGTTAAAATCAAAACAAAAATTTTAATGTTTAATCCAACCAGAAAAATTAATTTTATTTATTTTCAAATTTTATGTATAGCAAATATATGTAAAGAATTACATTATGAATAGATATGATTTTAAAAATTGTTTTTGAATTTTATTTTTTATAAGATGTATTGGAGAAAAAAAAATTTCAATTATTTGAGAGGAGTCTAACCCCAGTACAATGTATCGCAACTTTGAACGTAACTGCGCATTAATTATGTGACGTGATAACGGTTTGCATGCAGACCTGATAAGAAGAAGATGCAGCCCCAAAGACGAATCCCTTGGGAAAACTGCTGCGGTTAAGCACATCAATTCCAAAACTTGGTGATATAGGCGCAGCTCTACGATCAATTTTATGCAAGCCATAAACCCTTGTTGGGAGCCCTCCTTGGCCATGGACATGTGCTGCATGCAAATGGAAAATGGCCAAAACTACAAGAAGGAACTGCCCAAGGAACTCCATGGCTTGTTTTTATGATGCAAATTGCTATCTCGACCACGGAGTTTATATAGAGAAGAGGAATTGTATTTCTCTTGATTCTTTTATCATTTACTATCATAGTTGTGCCCTTTTTTTTTTCTTTTTTTTTTTTTTTGTGTTTTAGTTTAATGCACGTTCAGAGTTCAAGCACATGCAAGCCATGCACGTGAATGTAAATGCAAGTATCAAGGGGAGATGAAAAGTTTCGATGCAAGAAGATTGAGTCCACCCAAATTTATGAAGTAAATAATTATTGGGGAATTTTATAATTTCTTTTAGAAAATTATTCTCTTATCTTTAATATCTTGTACAATATAAGTTTTTAGAACACGTGATGTTGTACTGTACAACCATTTAAAATATAAAAAAATGATTCCCTAAAAGGAACGATCGAATTTTCTATAATTAAAATTCTATAATTTAGAGAAACATATTACATTTTTCAAAAAATTTTATAATATAAATAATATCAATTTTTTCAAAAGTTTATAATGTCCAAGCATTAAAAGTTGCGTCTTTGCTTTCTCTGTGGGCGGAACTATGGAGCCCATAAATGATTTTCCAAGAGGATTTCACATTCAACAAATACAATCCATTTCATGTTTTAGCATAGTGTGGAGAGAGTCAATGATACAAATTTATTTTTCTTGATGAAATTAAGAGGTTAAAAAGTTTGTTAATTTCGTACCCTAAGTAGACTTATTTCAGATATTTTTCACGCGTTTTAGTTTATGTACATTTTTATACTGTGAATTAAATATATTTTTTATTGTATCAAAAAATATTGATTACGGAAATACATCTAAAAAGATCTCAATAACCATTGACTTTCTCTGGTTATTTAGAATGGTAATTGCTAGCTGCGTGAAAATTCCATTCAGAGAATGGAAGGAATAGCATGGTTATACATTACCTTTAAAAAAAAAAAAAAAAAAAAAAGAACATGGTGATACATTTATTTGAAACTTAATTCTATCCTGGCCAGAAAAGCAGACTGATATTTTAATGATCTCCTGTATCCTTGTTATCTGATTAATTTTATTTGACTGCTTAATCAATTTTTGTTTTTGGTCAGTGAGGTGCAAAAATTTCTAACAATGTAGCGTACTGTTATATCTATTTATTGTGGAAGTAATAAGTAAACAAAAAATCAAATATTTATATTTGGTACTCATATGTTATAAGCTATCTAGCCTACATTGCCATTTCATATGCTGCAATCTACCACATTCAAGACATGGGGTTGGTTCTGCAACCAATATATCCCGAGGATTGATCCAATGAAATTTTTGACTTTGTTATATCTAACCAATCCTCTAATTAATGAATCAATTCTTCAAATTTAAGAAGTTACATATATTGCCAATGGACATTTTGAAGTATAATACTTCGTCCATTCATTTTAACTATCATTTTGTATTGGTGTACACTAATTAAAAAATTCATTAAATTGTGATTCCAAAAAAATACTATTAAATCACATTAATATGTGTGTTTACAAAATGATAGTTTACATTGATTAAATTACCTTTTTATATTAATATCTCTAATTATACATAATTATTTTTTCATTAATACGAGATTAAAGATAAAATTGAAAAAAGTTTATTTAATATTTTATTAAATTTCTAAATTGAAAAATAATTTGATACAAAACAAATTATCGAATATTACAAGTAAAATGAAACTGATGAAGTAATGTTTATATGCTTAGTAACCGCACACGATCTTTTGTATCACACTCTGTGCCACTACCTGTCACACCACCTAATGAATTGTCAAGATTAATTTTCATAATTCATTAGATGGTATGACAGAAAATAATATAAAATGTAAGATAGAAGATCTTTAACACTAAGTAACACGTAAAACATTGCGCACAAAAAACATGCAGCGTATTGTGTAATCAAACGTGTGCATCAATTAATGGTACCTCGGAGAAGTTTTAGAAAACTAAGCTGTGGTGCACTCAGAACTTCACATGCAGTGCGAATGTATAATTATTGCACACATTAGACCACTATCTATATTTTGATTAAGCCAATCTGATCAATGCATGACGAATTATACTTGCTTACAATTGAAAATTGAATGATGTTTTAAGAATTGACGAGATAGTTCGAATGTATTGGTTTGGCCAACGTTGACGTTATCTTTTTTATAAATTTTAAAATTATAATTCGTTCTCTTGTAATTTGAATTTTTTTGGTAAAATTGATAAAAAAAATTAAAAAGTTAACGAATTTGTGCAAAAGTCCAAAATATCTATAACTCTAATGTCCCTCTAACGCTTAAAAAACCTTTTTACAAAGGGGGAGTGGTTGTATTTTATATTAAAATATATAACTAGTCTTGATTAGAGTTTTAAATAATTAAAATAATCCTTTAAACAAAAAATTTTTAGTCAGTTTCCTAACGATTATTTAACGGAATATTTAGCGATTTCACTTTAATTTAAACCACAAGGAGATAGATTGTAACTTTAAAAATTATAAAAGGGTAACGTGAATATTAACTAAATCAAGGCAAAGAAATTCTTTATATTTTATCCTAAAAATTAAGATTAGTAGCATGAAAAAGTTAAAGTGAATGATATTTTAAGTTAGAAAATTCATTTAATTTTTTATTAAATTTTTAAATCGACAGATAATTCAATACAAAATAAATTATTATTAAAATTACTGATAAAATGAAACTGATGGAGTAATGCTAACATGTAAAACATTGAGCACAAAAGACATGCAACACGTGCACTTAATTAGAACTTCAAACGCAGTTCGAATGTATAATTATAAAAGACACTAACTATCATTTGATTAAGCCAATATGGTCAATGCATGACGAGGTTCTTACAATTGAAAAGTGAATGAATATTTTAAGAATGAAGATTAGCAATAACTTGAAAAACTGCTGTTGTTTAAAGAGAAAGTGATGCAAAATGAAGCCCAGGGGGGCAAAGTGAAAATAGGTGGAAAGCTTAAGTGGTATTTTGTATAAATCGCCAACATAGAGTAGTAAAATAGGGCATATATATAAAATTAATTTCCGCTTTTAGCAAATTCTAATATTGGTAATGATGATATCAAAATATTACACTCAATTACGATAATACACGTGTTTTTGGGTTCAGGTGCACTAGATGTATTTTAGTAATTTTACCTTGCAAACTAAATGGTTTAAATAGGTCAAGTATTAAATATTCAACTCATAGATCGATCCAACTCAACAACTATAAGTATAAATATCAAAATAACGGATCAATTTCATTATTACTATCATAATTACTCAATCTCTAATTTTTCTCTAAAATTTATGTTCTTATCGAAGTATAACTTGATTGTTGGATCCTATCACAGGAGACAAAGTTCCGGCCTTTTTATTTTCAGTTGATCCATATTTAAGTATTACACATTGTACTCAATTTTTACTTTGTGCAATTTTATACACAGATTAACTCTAACCCAAAATTTTATATTAACAAGCAAAACAAACTGATAAACAACTCAAAATTGTGTCGGTGGATACTAGTAAGTTATACGCGAGAGCGAGGGTAGCTTTGCCTACAGTTTTTTGCGTTTCAAAAATACGCGCATTCTATTTATGCTTTAAGATTACTTTTTCCTTTGACTTTTTTTTTTTCTTACTTTATGGACTTACTTCACTTTGTACACCCTAATTTTATACATTTACAATTCTCAATTTCAACCCTAAATTTCAATTTTGGTCAAATTGCATCTCAAATTTTGAGATTTATCTTATTTTATTCAAAATTTTGACATGCTTATGAGAATCGGATGCTAGGTATGTACACACTATACATTTGTTTAGAGGTATATCTTACCAATGGGGGTACCTATTACTAATTTTACTTTACACCCCTAACTTATGATCAATTGTCACTTTATACCCCAATCTAAATTTAGGATATATTTCACCCCTAATTCTTAAACACGTCACATTTTGGTCCAATTTTTAATAGTGTGAAAAAATTAAATGGGTATTCCATTTTAGGTGTTGATATGCACGGTTATAACATTTGTTACTATTTTGGTAAATGTGTTAAGAATTAGACAAAAATAGGTTAAATTTGAGAGTTTAGAAAGTAATATCCAAAATTAAAATATAAAGTACAAAGTGAGAACGATTGCAATTTAAGGTTGCAAAGTGGAGTAAATCATACCTTTAAAAGAGATTACAACTTACATGACATGTAGAGTGAGTAGCAAAGAATATTTTGATGACATTTTCTATTGCAATAGAGGGATAATAAAGGAACATGAATGTTATTTGGGGTCAAAATTATAAAATGGTTTTCACAATTAAAGTTCAAGGTTATTATAGTCATTTGCCATAATTGACAACCGATCAGATTAACTATATTCTTTTAAAAATAAAACAACCAATGAATGACTGTGATGGGGTTGCATCGGACTTAACTCCTCTCCGTTACATAATCTCTCCATTTTCCCCCACTATACATTCAAGTATTCATTAGTAATTAATGTTTGTGATTATATTTTTTGTCAACCACACTCCTAAATTTTGGATGACTAAACTTAGCTTTCCTCGACTTTAGTATTTGTAAGGAATTAGATAATTTTCTTATTGAATCGGTTGATAGTTTTCTCACAAGTTGCCATGAGATTTGGTGAAATAGAAAATACGGGAAAAATAAAAAAGTGGTGATGCATCTTATAAGAACTTATTAAATTTATATGAGTTCATACAACAGTATTACATTATAGTTACGTAATAAAGTGTAGTTCAAAAATCTCTATTTTAGGTACGACTTTAAATGGATTATTCCCAACTTTTACAGCATTTTTAAGTTAATTCGGAAAACTTTAGTGTTCCTTGTTCTTTGTATCAGTTTGCAAACTCCAGATAAAGAAATATAAGAGGGAACTTTTGTTAGCTTTTTATAACTTTAATTTCTTTTCTAAATTATGCTTTCATCTTCTTAATTTTTCTATTAACCTTATTTCTGCATAAATGTTTCATGTTATGCCAAGTAGGAAACTCCAAATTCACAATCTTTTTCCTATAATATAGGGGTGTATGAATTAGCGAAGATACTCTATCCATTCTTTTCCTTGAGCTCGCGGTATCTAATGGTTGAATTTGGGTAATCTAACCAAAGTTGAGGAGGTTTCTTTAGTTAACAATGAAAGTTAGATTGATAAAATACGGGAGAATTTTACAATCCCTTTCAGGGAATTATTCCCTTCACTTAAAAGCTTATACAGTTTAAATTTTTAAAACATATGGTATTGTATTGTACAAGTATTTAAAGTACAAGGGAATGGTTTCCTAAAAAGAACCGTAAAATTTTCCTAAAATACAAGTGCAACTCACATAAAGATTTAAGAAAATTCAACATTTCCTTTTAGGGAACCATTCTCTTATACTTTAAATATTTGTACAGTATAATACCATGTATTTTAAAAGTTTATACTATATAAGTTTTTAAAACTAAGAAAATAATTTCTTAAAAAAAATTGTAGAATTCCCAAGATTTATTGAGGGAAATGGAGAGGAGTCAACTCTGGGTATTAGATCAGTAGTAACTCAAATCTATTAAATAACTTGCGGTGAGTAAATGGGGGGATAAAATCGTATATTCTTTTAAAGTTTGAACAAGATCAATATAAAATCTTTCAAAATCTAGGTATATTAATTTCACAACGATTCTTGCTAGCACGATGCATAATTATTGGTTAAGAACTAGTATATAATTCTTACATCTTCGTGCTTACATGATAAAGAAATATGCAGTGTGGGAGAAAGAAATTTGAAGTGGGAACATATTTACCCAGGTCAGAACCACACTTGGCTGAGGGTGGGCAATTGCCCCTCAACTTTGAAAAATTACAAAATAGATAAGGAACATTTTTACTTTTATCCAATAAGTCCACCATCTAAAATTTGTCAACTTTTCTTTTTTACTCTATATTAAACCCAAAAAATTTAAAGTCCTCAAACCATATAACTAAACATGATGGTAAATTCAAAATTAAGAATAAGTGTTGCTTGTACATAAAAATTTATAGATTTTTTTAAATTTAGTACATAAATCCAATAAACATACAATTTTCATTGTAAATTCATTTTTTAAGTACATGTTATATAAAAATTGAATATTGTGTGATTTCCTTAGTTTTAAAATCATTGATTCTATTATATTTTCTATTTTGGAAAAAAAAAATTAGTACATCAATAATCAAATTCCTATAATTACATGTAAATTTGTTTATTATATAAAAAAATTATTTTTATTTTAACAATTATTAAATACCTATCAAACTCGTTGCCCACTAAGGTTAAGATTTTGGATGATCCTATATTTACCCTTTTACAAGTTCCACTAACAGAAAATCTGAGCACATGTTATAAAATTGGAAGATCTAGAGAGTCTGGGTTGACTTGGTGCTGTTCACGATACCAGACTTATTCAATTCACAACTCGCTTCCTCCTTGTAAACTGTGGAGATCTGAAAGCACGATGGCATTAAATGGTAATCAGCGAGAAAGCCTCTGGTTTGTGCTGTAACTTGTACAATTTTTACTATACAAATATGTTCTGATCTGAATATATATTGAATTTTCTTCTACCTTTGAGATTTGGTACTTTGAAGATCTTTAGCTGTCCTTAGAAAAGATTATCTTCTTAACCATCAATGGGATTATCTACGCCTTTAGTGCAATTAAAGTACGTGCATGGCAGTTGGCAACTAGGCACTAACAAGGTTGTATTCATTTCGAAACAGAAATAGTCGTTTCGAGTTCTTATGTTGGAAGTCAGACCTCAATTCTTCCTCGGACTTTTCTAGCTACAAAAGATTGTGACGGGATAGGGAACTCAACGTGCAAATTAAACTAATCTAAACGATAATTTCAGAAATATGAGGAGAAGTTTATCTTAATATCACTTGACACCTCTAAATTTTCAAACGACTCGTTTACCGCCTATCTTGTAGGTGGGAATAGAGTCATCAAAAAATGACACTTATATCCTTAGTAATAATAGGATTAATTACCATTGCCTCTCCTAATTTTTGGCCAAATTACACAATGAATCCTACAAGAGGTTTGACCAAATTATAACTGATAACTCTATTATATAGAGTTATTTTACCTTAATTTTTATGCAATTTTTGTCCTATTAGTCCCATTCGAATTGGTTTTATGTCTAAATTATGTCTAATGGTGATTTCTAATACCTTAGAGTAATTTTAGAACTTTTGGTAGTAAATATACACATTATCGGACTAAATTGACACTTGGACATTTCTTGTGCATTTTAACTTAGTAATATTTGGTGTATTCTTGTAAGGAGCACTTGAATATTTGATGGCAAGTTGAAGGAGTGGAAGAAACCAAAGGCAAGGACGTAATTGAACGCAAATGAAGATCAAGTTTAAGAGTTTCTGTCTCATTGACCGTGGTAAAGATTACCAAGAAGAAATTCTAGTAAACGCGGTCAAGGATAGCAAGGCATAAATTTATTAACTGCGGTCATCGAGCAACGAAGAATTAGCCTAGTAATCGCGGTCAATAAATTTGTATAGGAGAAAAGTTGACCACGGTTCCAATAACTAAGTCAAACTAGCACTTTAACTATCAGATTTTGAATTACACTAGAAGACTACACCTAAGACATATAGTAGTAAGTGTAGTATAATTTAGGCAAGCTCCATTAGTTAGTCTAGTCTTGCCATGGTACTACTTTCTTCTTCTACTAAAAACTCTAATATTTAGTTTAATCTTGTTGTAAAAATTCTACCTTTTGCTCTTAATTTATTGGGTTTTTGATTGGCTTTTATCTTGCAATTTAGTTTAGTTCAAGTTTCTACTATTTTCTGGTCTTAGTATGAATCTGAATTTATGGGAGTAAATCTTGTTTTAAACATTATTTTTCTTAGTTTCTAACCTATATTTTGTAGTGGATTCTCATTTAATCTAGTTTTTCTAGTTCAATCATTAGCCTAACCCTAGGACTCTTATATTTAAATTTCTTTCATAAAATAGCAAAAAAATGAGAACATCATGGCATCTAGTGTATTAAATCATGAGGATATTAAATACTACCCTAAGATAATGAGAATATTAAATACTACCCTAAGAAAGTACACAAATCATGAGGATCTTTTGAGACACTACCATTTGTCTCCCATTGGAGGCCACCGTAGAGCACAAAGTACGGCCTTCAAGGTCATACAAAGCAGGTTGTATTGGCCAAGCATCTTCAAAGACTTAAGAATTTTTGTTCTTAAATGTGATAAGTATCAAAGGATCAGAGCAATATCTCAAAGAGCTAATACATGCCCCTTAATGGAATTGTAGAGTTAAAAGTCTTTGATGCATGGGGCATCGACTTCATGGGACCCTTTCCAACATCATACAACAAATAATTTTATTTTGGTTGCGGTGGACTACGCGTTAAAATGAGTAGAAGCCATTGCCATCCCATCCAATGATGCAAGTGTGGTAACCAAGTTCTTAAGAAAGAATATTTTCTCCCGCTTTGGAGTACCTAGGACCATTATTAGTGACGGGGGAACTTACTTCCAGAACTCTCAATTTAAAGCCTTAGTGTCGAAATCTGTATGGGGTTAAGCACAAGATTGCTCTAGCCTGCCATCCTCAGACTTTGGGTCAAGTGGAGGTGTTAAATAGGGAACTCAAGAGGATCTTAGAGAAAATGATCAATAACTCAAGAAAGGATTGATCTATCAAGTTGAATAACGCTTTATAGGCATATCGTACAGCATTCAAAACTCCAATCGATATGTCTTCTTACTAAATGGAATATGACAAATCATGCCATTTGTCGGTACAACTTGAACATCGGGCATATTGGGTTATTAAGACTCCCAATTTTGATTTGAAGAAAGATAATGAGAAAAGGCTCTTAGATTTGAATGAGTTGGACAAGTTAAGAAAGGAAGCATTTGAAAACTCACTAATATTCAAAGAGAGGACCAAGGCATGGCTTGATAAGCTCATTTTGAGGAAGGACCTCCGGGAAACCATGTCTTCATCTACAACTCGAGCTCAAGTTGTTTCTAGGAAAGCTCAAATCTAGGTAGGAAGGTCCGTTTGAGAGTGATCAAGGTGTTTCCACATGGATCCGTAGACTTGAATGGTTCACACAATCCAATTTCAAAGTAAATGGGCAATGTTTGAAGATTTACCACAGTGGACCAAAGGATAAAGGACATACCACCATCCTATTTGTTGATACTTGATCTCAACATGCCATAGTCGAGCTAACAACTATAAACAAAAGCACTTCTTGGAAGGTAACCTAAGTTTTTTCTCCTTAACTAGTTTATATTGTGGTTACTTAGATCTAGATAGATCTAATTAGCTTAATTTTAGTGCCCATATGGTTTAATTCTAGTTTCAATATGTTCTTGTGAAATTGTAAGTAGAATAACTCTCTAAATTGGTATTTTTGTGTTTGTAGGTGAAGGGAAAGCTAAAGGAATGAATTTGAGAAAGCTGCAATGAAATTTTTTTTCCAAGGCTTATTGTTTGCGGTAACTACGTTTTGATATCTACAACTTGCCACAGACCGACCATCAACAGGATGAGTTGCAAGCCTATGGGACTAAACTACGTTAGATGACCATCCACAACAACCTGATGCTCATCAACCCAATTTTTCAGGCTACCACCCTCGATACTTGGATCTATCCAAGGCCTCCACCGATTTGGCACTCTGGACCACCATATGGTCAAGTATTTTTTCAACCCTAGGGAAAGCAACAAGAAACACCACAAGGAGTATGAGAGGAAGAAAACACAAATGTGGAGGAGGAGTAAAAAGAGCAAGCGGAAGGCAACGTTAAGGATTCTAGCGATGATATATTTAAGGAGTTAGGTGGAGAAGAAAAGGATGACAAAGAGGATTTTGATTGAGCCCTACCCGACCTACCATTGTGAAGACACTTTCCCCTTTACCTTTTACTACTTTCTATCCCCCCCTAGCACCTTTTATTCATGCTTTGGGTGAGAGAGAGATACATTCCCACTACATTTCCATTATTTCTAGATTTTTAGTAGTAGATTTAATGCTTTGAATAATGTTTTTGGTTAAGGGGTCTAGTTTATTTATGGATGATTATGTGGTTTTGACCCCTTAAGTAGTTAGTTTAAAAGGGTGTCTACTGTTGGGCCATTTTAGTACGGTCAATTCTTGGATTTAGTGATTATGTTTTGATGGATATTTGGATCTTTGAAGCCCTATTTACCTAGTCCAAGTTTAGTTATTATTTATGTATTTGTGCTTATTTTGCTTTCTTGTGCTCAACTGCAAGCGATTGGATAAGTGGCACTCATCATTTCAATAATATGAAAAGTGCGGTGGTATTCTTTTAGTTATGTTCTATGGAATGTATGTTTGGAATGGATGAATTGATTTGGTGAACTTAGCTGTCATACATTTGTAAAATGGACTTTAACTCCTTATACTTTACTAAGTGTTCAACCACTTGTACGCAAAATATTTTGCTTGGCTAGTTTTGGATGCTAAGCTTGCTTTTGACGGCAAGTATTGGCTGAATGCCATATTCACTTCATATTTGATTGGGTTTAAATGTGTTGAAGTCCTTGGAAGACTGCTTAGATTAGTTGATAGTGTCGAAAGAAATGATTTAAGCACCTTTGGTCATGTTGCATGACTTGCGAGGTGGGATGTTTTGTGGGCTAGTAAACAATGGTTTAGGACATCAATAACGTAGTGCGAATCCCCCACTTACAAAATAGTTGGATTTTGAAAATAAACTAGACGTTTTGTTGGACCGTTTGAGGTAAAAAGCCTAACCTAAAATTTATGATATCCCTAGTATTCCCTTTTGATCCTTTAAGCCTTATTTCTTTGACAACCTCACAATTCAACCATTCCCTTTCTTGATTTACCATCTTTTCGTCCCATCACCTTGATCAAATTAGGACCTAAAGTGTGAAACTCGAGTGATATGATGGAATGAAGTCAAATTTTTTCACAAGTGTTTGAAAATTGAAGTTTAAACATTTAATCTTGTCTCAATTTCCTTTATATAATTAGATGTAATCAACTTTGTAATAGCCAAACATTTGACTGCATTTTCCAACTGAAATGGAATATTCAGACTACCGAAATTGCATTGTACATCCAGAATAGTCTTGTATTTTTCTATTTTTAGATTGATACCCAAAAAAATCAATATCAAATCCCTTCTTGTTATTTAATTTCTACAATGTTGTACATAATTTTGTAATAAAGAAGACTCAAAAATATCTTCTTAAACATGGACTTAGTTTTCAGTACTTCAAGTGGGAGTTGCTCAATGCATGACAATTATGGGGATTTTTGTTCCTAGGATTAGGTCCGGAAGTTTGTTATTTCAACTACGGTGAATTTAGCCAATCTTATCCAAAATTATCATGCCTTCACCCTTGGCCGACATTACAAGCTTTGGAAGTACTATATGATCCTTAATCTAGGATATAAGATCTTAGAGATTTGTGGGGTGAAGCATTGCCATAGTTTGTGTTCTTAAGCTTAGTCTCTCGGCATCCATGAATATCCTTGCATGTTTAGTTACATTTTAGTGCTTCTTAAAACATGTCTTAGTGATCCTTCTATACTTGGAAACCGATTTTGAGAAAGTCGATATGTTCTCTTGACCATCTTGGAATTGAACTGACATTTTCTCAATACTTTACTTGTCAGATTGAAATGTGCATTTAGAACTAGTATCACTTTTCAAATTATACAAGTGGTTGAATATGTTTAGTTTGTTGAGTTGAAATTCCTTTTGCACATGCTTAAATGCTTTCAAGTTCACCTTGTCAATGTGCTCTCATTTTTATTAGTGGTGTGCTTAGCTCTTTTCTCCCTTGTTTTGCTCGGGACAAGCAAAATGCTAGATTTGGGGTGTGATAGCTCTATTAAGTAGAGTTATTTTGCCTTTAATTCCTATGCAATTTTGGTCATATTAGTCCCATTCGGATTGATTTTATGTAATTTTGTACATAAATTATGCCTAGTGGTTATTTCTAATGCCTTAGAGTAATTTTAAAACTTTTGGTAGTAAATATGCACATTATCGGACTAAATGACACTTGACATTTCTTGTGCATTTTAACTTAGATTTACTAATATTTGGTGTATTCTTGAAGAGAACACTTGAAGATTTGATGGCAAGTTGAACGAGTGGAAGAAGCCTAGGGCAAGGACGTAATTGAACGCGAATGAAAATCAAGCTCAAGAGTTTCTGCCTCATTGACCATGGTCAAGTTTGCCAAGAAGAAATTCCAGTAACCAGGGTCAAAGCTCCTTTAGCCTCAAAATGCAAGTAACTGTGGTCAAGGATAGTAAGGCACAAATTTATTAACCGCAGTCATTAAGTAACAAAGAATCGGCCTAGTAACCGCAGCCAATAAATTTGTATAGAAGAAAATTGACCGCAGTGGACTAAGTCAAACACTTTGACCATCAGATTTTTGAATTACCCTAGAAGACTACACCTAAAACATATGGTAGTAGGTGTAGTATAGTTTAGGCAGCATCTATTAGTTAGTCTAGTTTTGTCATAGTACTACTTTCTTCTTCGACTAAAAACTCTAATCTTTAGCTTTGATCTAGTTGTAAAAATTCTAAGCTCTTTCACTCTTAATTTATTGGGCTTTTGATTAGCTTTCATTTGATATCAATTTCAACTATTGTCATTCTTTCTTTCTTGAAATTTAGTTTAGTTCAAGTTTCTCCTATTTTCTAGTCTTAGTGTAAATCTTGATTTCTAGTAGTAAATCTTGTTTCAAACCTTTTTTTTTCTTAGTTTCTAAGCTTTATTTCATTGTGGGTTCTCATTAAATCATTTTTTTCCAACTCAATCATTGGTCTAACCCTAGGACACTTTAATTTAAATTTCTTTCCTAAAATAGTAAAAAAATGAAGAACATTATGACATCTAGTGTAGAATCTTCTATTTTTGGTAAATTTCTCCCTACTCCTCAATCATTGTTTAATTATTTGCTACTCATGATTTATTATTTAATATTGTTTCCTTAGTCTCATTTATTACCTTTCTTTCTTTGTTAGGCCTTTAATTGCTTTCTTAGTTGGTTGAGTAATTTTGTATTAGTGCTTAGTTCAATTGTCCACTTGTGGCATAGACCCAAATTACCCTTAGCTTAGAACTTTAATTGCCTACTTTGTTGCATACTCTATGTAGCTACTCTAGTGGGATAGTTTAATCATGCGCTTTGTTTAAATTTTGTGGTCTATAAGAATTACTTTTAATGCTTAGCTTAATTTTAGTTCTTAATTACTCTCCTACTTTAAGTTGCTTTGATGTTTACTCATGTCCTTTTATGGTTCTCTTGTCTAGTTTAGTGATAGTTTTACATACTTTCTAGGTTAATTTAATGCTTTCTTAATTGTGAACCAATTGTTGTTTGAGCATCATAGAAAAACTCCCTTTTTTCATCGTCTAAATAGTGAAAGACCAGACAAGCCTAGTAATCATCAGCCCAATCCTCGTGAGAATGGCACCCACTCACCACTAACCTACAAACAAACCTCGTATACTTGCGAGAGTGGACGTGTTGGTTAGGTGAATGGTTAATTTTACACTTTTCTTGCATTTTAAAAATCACCTACCCTTCCTAACTGTGAACAACAACCAATCTCTTGAATGTTCAAACGTTTAACAAATTCATCCCTATCATTAGTTGAAGTTAGAAAATTGTTGAAATTAGGAAAAAAAAAATTATTCCAAAACTAATGCCCTTCTTGATCTCTATTTATTTTGTGATAATTATATTTGATAATTACATTCTTGTTAAGTTTTCTTCTTCATGTCTTGTTGTGATTTGTTATGCTTATCAGAAGCATTAATGAAGTTGTTGTATTAACATTAATTATCCACGTCTTTTGTTTGCTTATTTGTGTTATATGTTTAGGTGATTGCTAGGGAGTCACAGAGTTTAGGCTAGTGGTGTGATAACTATGTGAAAGTTAGGGGTGCTTGGTTAGAGGGTTTTGGGATCCAGAATTGGAATGATTACCATCTAAGGTGCTTGGGTTAGTTGTATCGGATTCAAGGAATCAGAAACATGAACAAAAATGTGAGATTTGTGAATCCCAACTAAATTGGGTGGTTTTGCTTAATCCCAACAAGCATTTGATTCCAGAACACAACAAAAAATAAAGAGAAAAGATAATCTCAAAACTTTATCTTCTCACACTGTTCCTCCAAACCTTGTCTCTCCCCTACCTCATTGTCTGCCACCCCTACCCTGATGGACAAAAGCCATAGACACCATTCATTAACCATCTAATTGTTTTGAATCCTATCTGTTTTGTGAATGATTCATCACGTGCACAAGTACAATCAATTGAAAAAATCATGAGTATTCTACAAATTGCTCAAATTAGACCTTCCATGTAAGAATTTGAAGCAACCTTAGATTGAGATCTTGAATTTTACAATTATTTTATCAGTAATGCTATCTTCCATTCCAAGACAAATTGAACTATTATTTTACTTCATCTTCATCATCGATTATTTTCTTGGGTTGATTGGTAGATCTCTCTTTCTAGGATCAAAGAGCTCTACTTGCTGGCTGTTGTGGCTATGATCCTATGGAGTTAGGGCTTTTGTGAAAAAGGAGAGAGAGAAAAGAAAAAATAAAAAGACAGATGAAAAATAAAACAAAATTTGTTTTGATACCCAAACCAAATAGGTATTTACCAAACACTAGATAACGAAATGACATCAGTAACTCAAACCTATACTAATTTTCTATAAATGATTCCAATTCTAATTCCGATTCCGATTCTGAAATACGAACCAAGCAGCCGCAAAGATTATTTTCATTGACTTTCAAACTCAATGTTAGTTAATTTCTTCTGAATTTGGTGTGTATTTGTTTGTTTTGGTTTGAAGTGTGTTTTGAGTGATTTTATACTTGTTTTGGTGTTTAATTTATATTCTTGTTGTTTTGGTATTTAGGTCGGAGTTCTATTATTGGGAAAGAAGGAAAGTCAATAGGGAACAAAGCAAAAATTGTGGAGCCAAGATATAAGGATTTTTTGTCACAACTGAAATTTGGATAGAACAGATTTTGGCCCCATCCAAACACAACTTTGCACCAAAATAGTTGCAAAATTAGATGTCACAAAAACATAAGTTATGTTCCGTTATAAATTAAGCAATGTTTTATCATATTCCAACACAGTAAATACATGTTTTGTGGGAGACTTTTTAGAGAGTTTTAGAATAGGTTTTAGACTTGTTCTAGGGCTTTGTTTTTTGCTAGATTAGAGTTTATTTTTCTATTTTTATCATGTCTCTTTAAATATGGCAATTGCAGGAATATTTTCGTGTAATACCTAATTCAATTTCACCTCCATGCTTCTCACAAACTCCTCAATGTTCTCCTACTTAACCATTGATACTTATACTCCTTAAAAACTAATGAACAGTGGTGGGGTGTTAAATAAGATGATAATTAATTGAAAGACTAAAGTGAAGAAGGTTTAATAAAATTTAGGGTTCTACAATGAAAAGGCTTAAATTGAGCGACAAGATGCCAATTACCTAAACCCACAACATGGCCTACCTTACTCTTCTTCTCAATTTTACTTCTCAAGCATTTAAGAATTCGTCTTCTCTCAAAATCCTTTTCCATTTCTTCAGAAGACCAAACAAGGTAGAAATGGAGAGGGTTTGGATCAATAATAGCTCTGGGTCCATAATGCCAGTAAGATAAAGATCAAGAATGAAGAATTTCATTGAGTTTGTTATCTAGGTTTGTAACTAGGGTTTCTTGAAAGTTGAAAAGTCATGAACTTGAAATTTAAGTTGTTATCTAGTTGTGCATGTGTTCATTTCTTTTTTCAATAGAAGGTTTTATGTACTTAATTAACGGTTTAAATGGTTGGAAACACGATTTTTTACAAGGGTTTAAAAGAATGGTTTATATGAACCTTGAATCAAAATGTTTAAAATTCATACTTTCATTATTTTTTTTTATTTGATTTGGTATTGGAACATCCTGTTTTCCACATTTTGGTGATTCTTTATGAATTTGGGTTAAATTTTGAAGGATTTAATTAAGGGAGATGCTTCGTGCACAAAATCTAGATTGAGAATCTTGGTTATCCTTGGGAAAATGAAGAACTTCATGGCTCTCTATATGTTCCTTTAATTATATTGAAACATATTGAAACGCCTTGTTGTCCGGCCCTTTACCCAAGAATTTTCAAATTTTGTTTTCTTTAGAGTTTTGATTCGGGCATGGTTATATGTTATCCCTAAGTTTGTGTACAGTTTAGTAGTGATCTCTTCTTGTGTTTATGGGTTTTGAGAGCGAGGAGTCCAGTCAAGTACAATTAGGGCTTGTTAAGCGGTCAATCAGAAGTTAAGTAGTATTAGATTCCTTTCTATTTCTTTCCAAATGTTTATGAATACATATGTTATTTAAAAACGTATATTGAGCATGTAATAGGCAAGCCATGTAGTATTAATAGTGAAAAGAACAAGAGAAACTTGATACAATTAAATAGATTGACCTTGTGATAAGTGTTTCATGCATGGATACCAATGTGAAGTAAGACAGTGAAAAGAAAAAGAATGAATTTATGTGACTATGCATAGGTTCTTAGATTTACATTTGTGGACTCAGTTTAATGATTTATGTTTATGCTATTGTATAGACATAGAATGTTGAGTACTCATTAGTGTTTAATGATTTGTTGTTATACTACTAATGTCTAGCTTTTGGTCATGTCCATGGCCTTGGACAAGTTATCGACCCATGGGTGATTAATGTCATCTTGAACTCAATTCAGAGAGTGATGTCAATTACTTAATGTCTGTAATCTAAGGAAGCCAGGCCATGCTGGCCTTGAAGCTGTTTAACGAGCTGATAATAGTTAGACCTGAATTCAATAATCAAATAACTTGTGTAAAGCTATGAGCCATCTGAGTCCACATGTTACACGTATAGTTACTTGGCGTGCTTGATTATAACATTGTATCATTAAGGAGTTCTAAAGATTTTTTCAATGACTTTCTAATTAGCATATCTCGCTTGTATATGTAAAATGTTTTTAAAGTATTAAATGATAGCTTCCTCAATCTAATGGAAATGAATTGGTCTACTTTGTGAGCATAGTGTTTGTTCAACCCTTTATTTATAACTGTTTGGAACCTTAGAAGTCCTCCTGCAAGGCAGGGTAGAAATGTGAGAGGTGAGGTGTAATTGATTGATAAATGATGAGTTCGACCTCATAAGAGTAGCTGTGCTAAGGTGTGAAGCGAGAGTTAAGACATGATGTACTAGATATTATTAAGCATTGTAATTCGATTGTATGTATACTTGGTAGTTTTTATTTTACACAAATGGCTTGTGTATGATTTGTATTAATGCATTTTTTATATATGCTTATTATGGTTTGTTAGTTACTCGAAGTATGGTGTCTTTCATGCTTTAGGTTATATCTCAAGGTACGGCTTGTCATTGTTCCCAAATTTAGGGCGTGAAACTTTGAGCAATGCCTATAGAGTCCAAGCATCTCTAAAGGTTGTATTTTTTTTTTTTCTTTATGAATACTTTGTTATTTATCTACCCTAACTTTTATGGATTGATTTGCTTTGATCTATGAATAAAGTTGATTTTTTATGCAAGTTTATGGTTTATTTGATCTTGTGTTTGTCGTTTGATGTTCTTTAATGTGATGTTTTGTTCATTCTTTTGTCTTTATTATACTTGTATTTAATTAAGGAGAAAGGTTGAGATTGGTAAGTCATTGTCTTGATTATTCCTATAGTTAATTAAGGAGAAAGGTTGAGATTGATAAGTCATATATGAAGTCTTGTAGATTCATGCAAGAGAACCATAATCTAGTTTTTACGGAAGCATAGTTAAGAGGAGAAAATATTCTATACTTTAGTTAAATGGGTTATGTCCAGTACTCTTATTAGGTTATTTTTCTAGGACAACTGGGCTTGTAGTTTTCCACTATGCTTGCATAAAGTCAACTAAATTCATAATTTGTAGATAATTACATTTATCAAAGTTTGTGCAAATTTCTAGAACCTTAATTTTTTATTTATTTTTTGCTAAGTTTCGGTTTATTGCTTTTGTCATTTGATTTATTGACTTCGACTTGCAATTTGTTTTTTTAATTCAATTAAAAATTCAAATTATTTGTTTTGTAAAGATAGTTATTCTTCAAAAATCTATTTCCCCAAGTCCTCATAGAATCGACACATTACTCTCGCCTTAAGAACCACATATATTTTGACTTGGGCTTCTGCCAAAATGTACAATCCATTGTAGTATGCCGAGTATGTTTAATCTCAAAGTTACTAGGTTTGATGGGTGGCCTTGCAATGTTATAGGTACTAACCATCCAAAGATGGCATCCATACTCCACAAATGGCGTTGAATTGGGCTGCGGGTTTTCTGTTTAGTCATTATTTCTCAGCAAATCATTCTCCAATTTTCTTCTTTCTTCTTTTCCTTTGCAAAGTCCTCTCGAAAGCGTGAACTATTACAAGAAATAAATGAAGATAAGAACGAAAAATAAATAAATAAATAAATAAATAAAATAAAATAAACTATAAAATAAATTAAAAGTAATACTAAAACTAAATGTTACAAACTACAAAAAAATATGATGGATAATTTCCTATACTCACAAGTGTAAGAGATCATTCAAATATTGTATAGAAGTGAGACTGTTTGTCATTTCCGTGGTAATTGGTTAATAATTACTTAAACAATTGATTTTGATACTATTTAAAGGAATTGGTCAAACAAATGCTAAGAGATTAAAATAATCTAAAATCAAGAGCATTAAACTGAGATAAATTTTAATGTATTACATATCACCTATTGATCAAAGAATAAATCCAATTTCTAGTTAGCTAATCTCTATAATTGATAATCAAATTTCCTCAAACAGTTAATACTTGTACCTGCACAATATTTAACGATGCATTCTACTATTCAAGCTAACTTCTCAAATGTTGTTATTGCTTATACCTTTAAAAACAAATGCTTTGGATTATCACATGACCAAATTTGTTGGATATCATCAATATCAGCATTCTAATTTTAGATCGTGAGGAAAGAAAATTTTGCAAAAATATGCTTGTTTAGTCTCTTTTAATACAATATCCCCTAATTGAGTTATGCATGCTTTATCGTTTTCATTTAATGTCGTTGGAAGCTTTACTTCTAATTAACGTTAAACTGCATATCTTTTGCGTCTATTGGGGCAATTACCTTAGTCAAACGCATCCTTTTCTTATTTCATGTGTTGAAATAATTTTGCATGACTGAAGAAGTAGAGACTAAAATTTTTTTATTAAATGCCATGATACATCACATTTAAATAAATAATCTGTTTGGGATCAAATTTTATGTGGATCAGATGAATATCCAACATATCTATAACCAATTAATTTTGATTAGAATTAATTTCAGTTAGATAGACCCATATCAATAGTTACTCGGAGGTTTTTAAATATATGCTTAACACCATGCAAATATCTTTGTATTGAGAGATAATTAAATACTTCTAACAAAAATACCGTAAACAATATATCACACCGCGTATTATTAGCAAGATTCATAATGTTCCTATTACACTAGAGTATGATACTTCAAGGGACCATGAAATTCTTCATCATTCTCTAGAGGCCAAAAAGAATCTTTCTTCACATTAAGTACTCAATGGATGTATCTGGACTTTATTCAAATATAATTGCTTTGACACTTATCTATGTGAGTTGATTGATGAACAAAAATTGTTTGATTTATCCTAGATCTTGCATGTCAAATTCCTTTTTTAAACAATTTAGGGTGAGTTACAGTTTACCCTTTGAACTTACACCCTAGTTGCACTTCACCCTTGAATTCAAACAATATACAATTTACTCCCTCTGAGAATCATATCCCAAAAGCTCTGATACCATTTGTAATGACCCAATCCGACCCTACTAGAAAGGGCCAAATAGGTTGCTTGCTTAGTTCTCACCAGAGATAAAAAAAAACTTAAACATTTAAATTTACAAGAATAAAATCCTCAAAATACCAGCTAGATTCAAGTTTTCCAAAAAAATAAATTAAAAGAAAATAATTTTCTCTAAAACAACCCAGTTACTATGATAATAACAAAACTTCACCTCCTGACTTATACAAAAGAAATTTTAATAAAAAATATTCATAAGCCGCATGTCATTTCGTGTCCTCTTTCTAAAGTGATTAATTCTTCTTGTGTGAAACACAAAACTTTTTGACAATGATAACAGTTTTTCACTTGAGCATTATCCCGATAATTCCTTTAAGTGAAGCTTCTCATTTTGGAAATAATTTTCAAACTATGAATACAAAAAATCCAGTGAGACTCATTGTGTGTGCAAATTATGCTTAAATAAAAGTTAGCAATATCATTTTTCAAAATGCGATAGAAATTGCAAAAAAAACAAAAAAAAACTTGTCTATAATAACTTAAATACAAATACAACTTACTAAATCAAAACACTTTAAATCGTTTAACAATTTCAGAAATCAATTACGTATTTTACCAATGAGAGGTCAAAAAAGATACTCAAAACTTTCAACTAGGTTAACATTATATTTTGAAATAGAACAAAATGTCAAAAACATGATTGCTGTCAAATAGATATGTCACTTACAACCTTAGAGATTCATAAGAATATTGTCACATACTTGGTCGGCCCAGCCAACTCATATACCAACAACCTTATACCCTTATTGATTAAGCGTGAAACTTTAAATAACCTCAACATGCCAAATTTTGCCTAGTGGCAGGTAACAACAAATTGAGATATTTGGAATATCCGCACAAAAATTCATCTAACCGTACAAGACCAATCCTCCTAGTCTTGTCAAAAAAATGGTTAGGGTGATCATATTACTCATTATTAGCCCAATGCTTTCCCGATTTTCATATACTAGCACATGACAGGGTCTAAAACCTTCCCAGCAAAGCTGGGTTCATAGGTTCCCAAAAATTTATTTCTGGGTTCACCAAAATAGATACAAATTTTACAACAAACCAAACAAATGTAAATTACAAAGTCATGGCTGAAGCACAGATTTTCATAAATAGTATAGTTTCTCCAAAAGCCGTTTTTCCTTTAAATTAAGTATTCAAATAAAGTTATGAATAGATTAAAGCAAATGAAGAAGAACAACTTGGATAACGATCATGCAATTCTTCAAGAGTTCGATAAAGACTTCTTAAAAGTTAGCATTCTTCCAATTCCAAACAAAAGAAGACTCAAACAATTCCTTATATTACATAAGATAAAATAAAAGTAAAAATTCTCCATAACATATTACAAAATTTTCTTATAAGATATGTTTCTAGTTTTCAAATATATTTTTTATAGAATAGTACTTGCAAAATTCATTTGCAAAATATATGATTTTACAAGTATATTTTCAAAAGGAGTACTCGCTTCAAATTAAATGACACTACTCGCAAAACATTTTTTCTCTATCTACTCCTTTCTTATTCTTCTCAAAACTTACCAACTCTCTTAGATTTATTTTAACAAATTTTGTTCTCCTTTTATAGTAATCGATTTGTCAAGACTCATTGATGAGGGGAGATGAACCGTCTTATAACTTAATTCCCTACTTATTGCTTAAAGATTAATATTATTTGTTACAACAAATGTTCTTCATTTCTTATTACTTGTTTATCTCTTGCAAACTCTCAATCTCCCTACCACTATCTACCGATGAATAGATATACTTACCCATATCTATTAATGAGAAAGATAAAAAGGTTTTGTAACTCATTCAATAATATCAATGCTTATCTCTTCCCAATAATTTCATGAATATCTTAATTCTTATCAGTTATGGTGTGAAGTCTTCTAACCATTTCTTACCAAACTTCTTCACGTTCTTTTCCCTTCCTTTCATTCAAGTTCCATAGTTAATATCCATCTTAGGTCATTTCTTCATTCACCATAAATTAAGAAGGTTAAAAGAAGGTATAAACTCAACATTAATTTTTGTACTTATTTTCAATTCAATTACAAAAAATGAAGAGTTTACTAGTAATCAATATTTAACGTTTAATTCATACTTATCATATATAGTATTTAGTTCATACAAATCAATATCTTGTGTTTATTAAGCTAATTATTTTTTCTTACATGGCTAGTAACTCATCTTATTTATATCATTTACACCATTCACAACAATACACATGATAAGATCATCGATTAAGTTTATCGCAGATAACTAAATCTCCAAAATATCCATCATTTTTACTATTTTACTCTCAAAATTTAAAGTAACAATTTCACTATTTTACTCTCAAATTCTATGTAATTTATTTTCAAAATTGACAAATGTCAAAAAATTTCCTTAAATCTGAACTCGTAATGCGGGGCATCACAGGAGGGGTATCAAGTTTAGTGGTATTTTTTACTTTTTGGCAAATGTGCTAGATTTTTAACTTTCTATCCATTTACAAGTAGAACATTAACCAGGAGGCGGTGAATTTTAGGTTTGTAAACCATAGGGTGGTAACCTAAATATTAGCGAAATCACAAAGTGATTTTTTGTAATTTACGTTTTTTATAATCATCATTCAAAAGCACTCTTTTTCTTTTTCAAACATCAGCATAATTTTATTGATTTCTGTAAACGTACATATAATGAGCAACTACTCAAAGATTAGCCAGAAGATGTTCTGTGAACCATAGAAAAAAGGTTCCTTCCACTCGACAAAAAAATAAATACCCTACAAAATCTAGCAACTTTGATTGCTAGACCAATAACAATAACATTACTATTAATACAAGAGAAAAAGTACCACAAAAACAAATCTCTCATATGAATAATATCTTCCAAAAGAGTTGCTATATTCACATCATTTTCATTCCCAACAATGATCTTGTTGATTAAAAATCTATTGCTTGATTGAATCTCAATAGCAACAAATTCTTTGCTCTTGACTTGAACATAATTCTCTTGATCAATTTAGCTTCTTCTACCAAAGAGATTTTTATTTACTCCTTACCTTTAGTCCAAACATATTTCAGAACACCACTTTCATCAACAGTTAAAATTCTAGGTGTCACATATAGTGTTTCTTGAATTTACAGAAGAATTACACTGATTCTGTAGTAACTAGGAAAAGGTGAGCCCCAATAATTATGCTGGTTGAGAATAAGTATTTCTATAGTCTTTATGACCTTTTTCATTTATACTAACTGCTAAAATTCTAACCATTCATCTAAATGCACAGTTCATGACTACAATGAAGTTGAAGAATTATCCACATATTTATCCCTATTCCTGCCAAATATATTTTATGTTAAGCATACATGATGTGGTTCATTTCTACTCTCAATAATAGTCTTGATTCTTTCTATCTATGACCGTATATCCCTTCTATCTGCTTGAAGGCCATCCCATCTAATAGGTAAGAATTTTTGAACCTCCTAAGCTTTCTTACAAAAAAATAAATAAAAATGCATAATATGCTCAATGGTTTCAATCTTTGATCCAAACTAAAAAAAGGAACACCTACATCAGTCCTTTTGTGAATGTTCTTATTAACTGGTAGACTTTTATTAAGGCATTTCTATATTAAAAAAAAAAGTTTTAATTTTGTGTTTAACATCAAATCCTAAATAAATTTCTATAGGCCTACATTCTGATGAACTCTACTTGATTCCCAAAATCAGCTGGCAATTGATGTCTGAAACTTTCCATGTTCTTTGCTTCTATATAACCAGACTTCACAAAATGTAGTAAATACCAGGGTTTGTGTGTTGCATAAATCATCTATCAGACCTTCTAGTTATACTGATGGGAATTTTGAGTATGTTTCTGCATCATCTGACTCAAAAAATTCATTCAAAAGATAATGACTTATGCAATTATACCACATATGCCAAGACTTTTTAATCCATACAAGGATTGATGTAATTTTATTGAATAATTTTTTTGGGTACTTTACATGCTTCAAGCATGTGAAAATCCTTAATTTTTATGTAGATTTCTGTATCCAGTGAGTCATATAAATAAGTTAAAACAATATCCAACAACTACTCACTACCCATAAATTTTTATGTGTTGAAATTTTGTTTTTCCTTTTGCTAATAAACTTAACTAGACACTAGTCTTGCAGAGTTATTTCAAAAAATGGAGTTTAAGATTTAAAAAATATATATATAACAAAGTGTAATAAATTTAAAGTCAATGGATATGTTGGCACAATCCAAACAAGAAAAATAAGAAAAAAAGTTATCCAAAAAAGTTAGATAAATAAGATATTTTGAGCTACTTCCACATGTCCAATTCTTCAAGTGGACGTAGATACAACTATGATAAAACCACAAACAAACAAATATTTAAATACATACTCATTGATACATTTTAAAAAGATATATGGTTTTGTTTGAATGGGTAGATTTCAATAGAAGAAATAATTTTAAATGAATGAATTTAACATGAATGTATTTAAAATGATTTATAATTTAAGTGAATTTAAAATTCAATACTCATTTAAACTATTAATGCCTGCTAGTTGTTGTTGGGTTTAAAATTTATAACTAAATTCCTTAATTTGTTTGGAAGATCTATGAAAAATTTGGATTTCAAATCAAAATCTACCCAAATTTCTCTATTCAAATGCAACCTATATGAAATGCAAATTCAGCCATATTAGCCAACCATTTTAAAAAGCAGTACAAGATTGTTTATGGTGTATTTTATTTTATTATGTTTAAGGTAACATATTTTAGTATTTAGACTCATACTAGATGAAAGTTAGTTTTGGTTTTTTGATTAACATTAGTGCTGGTAAGAATTTTTGAAGAATTCTTACCAAGTGGATACTGCATTAAAAGACTGATAAGATGAGCTGATTGATAATAAACACTAAAATGGTAATTATCTTTATTTCTCTATCTTTGATTTATAAAAATACTAAAAAAATCAATATCAAATGATAAAGTTTACAAAGTCGTTGAGTTTTTTATACCTACTTCAGCAACACAAAATTTGACAAAAATATGTGCAACATCAATGTATATGCCTAGTATCGAAGAAAACATGAAAAAATACTGTAGCAGTCTAAAATATTGTGTCGTGGATGCTGGCTATGAAGCATGCAAGCTTCAGTTCCTTTTTTGTCATTTTGGGCCAATTCTTGATTATAGAAAGAATAGCAACCATCTACAATACCCCCTGAATCTGCCCAAATAGAAAACTCTTTCTCACTTTCCCCTACAAACCCAAAATCTCTCTCTTTCTCTCTCTCTCTCTCTCTCTCTCTCCCCCACATTTAGAAATCTTACACCTTTCGATCCATCCATCCATCCTCCATGGATCTATCTAATCTACCCCCAGCTAACAACCACACTGTTTCGCTATGCCACTGTTATTACCATATTGTTATTGTCGATTGAGTTTATCCTGGTCGTCAAAATCATTATCAACTTCTAATGATCTCCAAAATGCTAAGAAAATATTTTTTTCTCCTTTGTTTTAATTATGTATTAAATGTTATTTTTCGTTCATTATGTATGAACTGGATGAATTTTATACTAAATCATTGAATGGGAAATAGTAGGAGTGTGTAAATCACGTATTTGAATTTAAGTTTTATTTTCATCTTTCCTTATAGAATGGACAGATTTCACAAAGATAGTGGTGGGTAGAAAATGAAAATAGCCATCAAGGTAATATTCAATAGATAGAAATAATAGGCACATATTGATAGTTTTCTATAATAACATGTGTTCTTATTCACTATGAAAATCTTTGAGAAAATCATACTAATAATGCACTTTTGGTAGGGGTTTTTAAAGTAATTTTATTTAGCGAATGAGATTTTTATTTTTCCTTCAAACTTCAAAGATTAGAGTTTCAATTGTAATAAAATTTTCCCTCCTACTATTTGGGCTGCTATGTTTTCCTTTTTGTACAATAGCTTTTCTTTTTATTCTTCCTTCATTCAATAATTTTTAACTTTTTTTCCTCCTACTTTTTTTTCTCGAAGGTGCACATATAAGTCCTAATGTCTGCGAGTTCAAAGTTATTTTTCATACTCTATTGTTCTTAATTCATTACATGCGAGTTCTTTATATTGGTTTTGGTTACAAGTTGGCTGTTTCTTGATTTGTATTCCATTATTTAATTTAGCTGTTCTATAAATATATATAATTTTTGTGTATGGCATTGTATTATTTGATTGGTTATTAGGGAAATTCTCCAAATTTTGAACGCTTAATCATAGGATCGCAATGGTCCATATGGGCTTTTAATATGGGATTTACTACTAAAAAAAATGACTTTTTATCACGCATTTTTCATCGTGATCCCGAAATCGTGATAAAAAGTTGACCTTTTGTTACAGTTTTAGTGCCTGTGATAATAAAATAACATTTTCTACGTTAGCAATTGTCACGGCTCTAAAACTCTTGTAAATAGTCATTATCTGCAATGATTATATTTTAACCGTAATAAAAATGATTACTTTTTATCCATAGGTATAAGTAACCGTGGCAAAAAAAAATACTTTTAGACACAATATTCCTAATGTGTGATAAATGCAAGATTATTTATCATGTTTTTAGATAATTATACAAATCAAAATACTACTTGTTCTTGTTGTAATTTTTCCAATTTTATAAATTGTCTCCATATTTCCAATTTGACTGGTGAACTAAAGGTCTTCTGCAAATCAATGTATAAATTTTCGCAATACATTTTCTTCGCCCAAGGTTTTTTCCCGTGTTATAGAAAAATGGATAAATAATAGTAATAAGTTATTAAAAGTTATCACTATTTTGGGACCAGAGGTGTTCATTTTGACTCGCGATCAAACAAACCTATTGATTTGGTCTATTCTGACCCGTAAAACTAAAGTATTCGAACTGGATAGTATTAAAGGGTTGGGTAACGAGTTAGTATTAAGATTACCAGGTTAGGTAGTGGTTCAAGAATCTGCAACCCGATGGGTACCTAACCCGGTCCATATAAAGGGTTAATTTTGTAATTTTGCTTATTATGGCCAAATATTCATAGATATTTTTTCCTTTCCTTTTCATTTACAAGGGTATTTGTGTAATTAATAGTCAATTTTGTAACATATTTAAATTACAAAATATTATAATTAGACCGGATTGGGTACTCAATTACATGACCTACTTTTAGTGGATACTTGCTTGATTTGGTACCCTATGTATATGGAAAGGATACCAAGTCAATTTTTTCCTAACTCGGTACAATTGGCTGGGGTCATGTATTGATCTAATGTATTGAGTACCCGATCTACGAACAACTCAATTTGATACATGCTTGTTTACATTTTGTCACATCCTATAATTCAAACAAAAAAATTTTGAACTAAATTTTTTTTAAAACCATGTAGTGCAATATAAAGCAGCAGAAATTTAAAGCATGTCTAATATGAAGCGGGAGAAATTTAGCTATGGAAAGAATAAACTCAAGTTTCTAAAAAGAAACAAAAGAAAGCCTAGATGGCTAGACTCACAATTATCACATCCTCTCACAAACTTAAACCCTGAGCATATTGCTTTCCCTTTCACGATAAACAAAGCCTTACACTACTAAGTTTTGCTTGATTCTTCAGCTTCCCTCTTTTTGACGATACAACTCTCTCTCTTCTACAGGAACTTGTGGCAGGAAAAGATAAACCCTCTCTTCAGTCAAATGTTCTCCGTCTTTGTTTTTTTGGCCGACTTCGCTATGTTAGATTTCTAACAATTTATTGTGGATTTGGGGTTAGAAATACAATAGATCTATTTTAGTTTGATACCAAGATTGAATATCTTTCAATGATCTGAATCTTTGTTGAAATTTTGCTAAATATCCAAAATCATTTGTTTTTTTATTTTGTCTTACCCACGGTTGTTCATATAATTTGTTCTCGAAATGTCAAATGGCTATGTGATTCCTTCAATAAAAATAACTCTTCCTTCAATTTCTTGATATTCGAGTGCTTTAAGAGTTATTTTTATTGATCCTTTTGTTATTTTGGCAAAAGTACACTTTTGGTTGATAATATAGCAATAGTATAACTAGTTTCAAAATAGGTGGATTGGTTCAATAATGGTACAAACTAACTTCAGCAAAGTATACAAACTAATCAATTATGCTATGTTATATATTGCAAACTAATCAAGTATATTCTATGATTATGTATAAAAACTAATCAAGTATATACATGTTCCATTCACAAATTTGGTATTTGGTTCTAATGTGAAAGTTATTTCTAACAGTTTTCAAATAGCACGTAAACTTACCAAATAAAAATGAGTATTTGTCTTTTGAATTTTAAGTAAGATAAAGGTGAATGAATACTAAATAAGTTTATAAGAAATTACAGGTAATTTTATTAGATATTGATGGGAGAGGCTTAGATTCAAAATCAAGATGTCAAAAAAAAAAAAAAAATTACTACATGGAGCGGAAATAAAAATATCCAGCTCATTTTTGCAAATAGAAGAACCAAAAAGGTAATTAAGCTAGTATAAACCAATACTTGGAAACCAAAAGTTGTAAGCCTTTGGCTAGTTTCTTGTACTTTTATTTTCTTATTATATGCTATTGCGATCCACTAAACAAAATGTTGTGATTAGGTGATAATTATCAGATTTTCTTCAGACAAAATACTCTTTAGGGGATACAAAAATAACTGTCACCTGGGGTAATTCTTTATTTTGTTTTCATTCATTTTAGATGTGAAATGTTCATTAACGTATGCAACTAGAACACATTTAAAGGTACACACAGAGTTCTACTTTTTTTGTAACTATACTGACTGATCTCACAGCATTATTCCTCAATTCACGCTTTACTTCTTTTGAAATAGGATCTTAACATACACTAAGGTAAATAAATGCTAAATTCTTATTTTTCTTTTTCTCTATGCCTAAAATTAATTAATTTTGTTGACTATGCATTTTTGTTAATCTCCAAAATTTTCTAGATAACAATGAAGATACAAAAGAACCTACTAAATATTGGTGAAAGCTTTAGTCTTTCTTAGATTTTTTAATTTTTTTTTTGCTTTCTAATTTTGGTGTTATAATGCAATTTGATCTTTACATTTTGGATTCGAAGACAGAAGGGTTACGATTATAGTCCAAGATTTTCATTCCAACCATTTTGTAACAGTCCGTACACCTCAATTGTTAAGTAGGCTACTAGTCTTTACAAGTTTACACTTCATTACTTAATTGTTAGTTTCCTTCTCTTGTTTCCCTTAAATATTAGTGATAAATTTAATGTTTTTCTTACCAAACACATGTCATAATAGGCTAGAATTACAATAGTGGACTTGTTAATTAACCTTACCTTTTATGTTTGATTTTAGGCTTTGCATATGTTCAAGTTCTAGCTTTTTTCTAATTCACAAATCCATCTAACAATGAATTGTCCATAACTTATCCATATGGTACTTTAAAATGGTCTTTCACATATGCCTTTGTACAAAGATTACCTTTATTATCCATTGCTAAAATGCATTATGCACACACATACAATGGACAGCAATTTAATTACCTTTGTTAATTTCCTTTTTCTTCATATAATTAGATTTTGTTACATCTTAGTCATTGTTTGTTTCTATCTGGATATTCTAATCTAGCACTAGTTCAAAAGTACCCTTTCACCTCTTCTACCAACATCCGGTAGTTTTGGAAGCTTTATATTTTTGGGGCAATTTCATTACTTTTGATTATGGCCCCTATTTCTTTGATGATGCGTAAATTTATTTCTAGCATGCCCTTTGTTTTGATGCCTATTTGAATTTTTGATTGTTTATCTAATATACATTCTTTGTTAGGGGTTTATATTTAAAACTGGTCTAGATTATGTTGCCATGATTGAAAATATTCACTTATCCAAATATTGTTAATAGTGTACAATTCTAAAATCATTATTGGCTTATTTAGGTATTCTTGCCTCTGTGGACATTGGTCATGCTCTATTTTGCTAAGGAGGTTCCATTGGCCTCAAAGTAACCTGTTGGTTTATAACATTATGCTCTTCTCCTGGATAGCCATGAATAAATTGATTTTGGCCTTTCCAAATCCGAAGCACAAAGTAATAATGCAATGGAACTCAAGTCCAAGAATAACATTTTCATGGATGATGACGATAAGATGTACAAAGTGATAATGCAGACGAATCATGTGTTGGCACATTGAATATTATTCTATCTAGTTACGAAGTAGAATATTCGGGATGCTTGATTGGAGATTCATTGTCTTAGTTTTAAAAATTTAGATGTTTTGGATGTTAAAATTCACTGGATTATGCTTTTCATTGAAAATGTTTGTTGGAAGTATATTAATATAACATATTGAGGCTTTTATTGTGATTAAGGGCAGTTTTGTTTATAATATTGTTGAGATTTGTTGTTTGTGTTGCTTGACAAAAGTTATTTTAATATCACTATTATTTGTTAAAGTTATACACAATAGGGATATCATAGTATCAAAAGCTTTTACAACATATATATTTTGTGGCAAAAAAAGGGTAATTGTAATGGATCTATAGCCGTGATTATAAAGTTTTTGTCACTTACTCCGAACCATGATAAAACCATAGCAAAAAATCTGAGTATATATAATACAATGTTTTTTGTAACACTCAAAAAATTGTGTCAAATATGTGACAAGAAGTTATTGTCACGGTCAGAGGCTCGTAGCAATATTTTTTGTAATGCTTGCAATGCCTCCACGTCTAAAGCCATGACAAATCCGTGATAAATACTTTTTGTCACGGATTTTGAACCTTTTGTCCCTGTTTTGGGTACATTACAAAAACTCATTTTTTTACTAATTGTGTATTTATGTGCTTTTGTCTGTTTGCATATTTGTATATGTAAAGTGTACACGGTGGCTTCAAGTGGCAATATTTATTTTAGTTTCAACCCATCCATGATAATTGTGATTCTATTGTTGGGAAGAGTTAAGATGAGGTAAAAGGCTCCATATTCATATGTTGATTGATTTATTAGACTAATATGCAGATTCACATTTTAAAGTGAATAGGATTAGAAAGAGCATTGTAGTTGGTTAAGTTCCTCCTCTCGTGGAAAAGAAATAATAGGTTTCTTTTCCTTTTTTTATCTCAATAAAGTTTCCTTGTCTAATAAATGTGATTGTACTCCATAAGGTTTTTATGGATTGTATCTAGAGAACCACAATCAATTTTTTTAGCACATCCAGGCATTTCTAGTAAGTTAAATATGTAAAGGTGGGACTTGCACCTATTGAAAGTGTAATGTTCCATATTTTTGTTTGTCCATTTTGAGTTTTCTGGACTGTAAAAATGTAATTTAAGGTCAAATAGGGCGTGGTGGTGGTGTTGACTACTGTTGAGCATGTGTTCAGAAACTTTTTTTTTTCTTTTTTTGTTTTCTAATTCCCCACTATCTCTAACCTCGCTCTCATTCGTCTCAATCTATGTGCCCTTCCTTCCTTCTTTCTCCAGCACTCCCACCCTAATCCATTCCCTTCTTTTATTATTTTCTTTATGGACTTTATGGACTTTATGGACTTCTCATTTTTTTTCTTCCCTTTCCCCTTCCTACCACATTTCCTTCTCTAAATTGTGGTCATTTTCTTTTTATCTTTCCAATCATTCTCTCTAGAACCCTAGAAGGAAACCTTGGGCTAGGAACCAAATAAAAGAAGTAGTAATGAATGGTTTATGTAGTAGTGGAAGATCTTAACTAGGATACGAAGGAACTTTCGAATCCGGATTCAATGACTTCGGTTAGAATGGATCCGTTTAATAAGGGCGGACAAGAATGCCTATCCCTGAAAATCAGTCTTTCTCCATTTGATTCGGAATAAAAGTAGCATCCCTTCTTTGGTGAGGAGGTGACCTTGTTCAAAAATGGTTTGGTGTGCCCTTTCCTATGGTGTCTATTCAATGCTAGCTAGGAGCTAAGTCTTGGTGCTTTTGTTTGAGTAAGGCTAGTAGGATCCGAATTCAATGGACTTAGGAGTTTACACCCAAAACTAGCAAAAAATCCTTGCTAATTTCTGCTCCGAGGAGTGAGGGCTTCTTAGAAAGAAAGTAAAGAAGGCAACTGCTTTCAAGCCTTTGCCCCTTGCATCCCTAGTTTGCTGACTGCCTTACCTTAGAAAGGACATCAGCTTGCTAGATTGAAAGACAACTTGGAAGGAGATTGCTTCTTCTTTCCAAGAAAATCACCCATAAAAGTGAATTTAAGCATTCAAGGAGTAGTTAAGCTAACCGGTTCTATCCTAGATCCAATTGAGTTTGGAAAGAGCTAAAATGGAGCTAGGTAGCCTCCTATTTCTCTTTTTTTAATCCTCATGGATGGACAAAAGAAAGGAAGTTACAAAACGATGTCATGTGCAGATGGTTAGTTGGGCTTCCCAAGGGTCGGATGGTGTCAGGAACATTTGTAAATAAGAGACAAGATGGTTCTGCTGAGAAGAAACATGGTGTGAACTAAAAGTCCGCAGACAGTTTTCCTTTCCTATCTTCTATTTTCAATCCAAGCCAAAATAGGAAAAGCCACAAGCACTACTAGGCCCAGTCGTCGGTTAAACGTTAGTAAGGTCTGATATTCATTCTTTACTCAAACAGGAAGATGGCAGTTATCCCTAATGGTTTGTTTAACATGATTAACGACCACTATAGAGTGAGGCTAAAGCAAGAGAAAGGAAAGGAATCTTGAAAGTCTTTTAAAAAACCGGCATGCAAAACACTTGCAAATCATTTTGTTTCTATTTGGTATGTAGAATCGTTGGAGTGAGATGAGTAGAGAAGGGAAGTGGGCTGTGTAATCATTGGAATTTTGACTCTTTTTCTTTAATTAAAATATAAATAAAGGTAGGTATGTAAGAAGCAAAAAACTATTCCCTCTTTGGAGGAACCCTCGTTCTCAATGCAAACTATCTCTTATTTGTGTTTAGGGAAAAGGCTACCCAACATAGAGGTGAATATAGCCCTAATGAAGACATTGTTTAAACTTTCAAGAAGCCGTAAAACGCTTTCCAAAGCTACTGGGTAGGGCGGCGATTTTCGAGGAATATAAAAAATAAAAATCTTTGGTTTTTTTTCAAATTTGCAGAGCATCTGGAATAACTAGTGAAGAAGAATAGCCACATACTCTCCATTTACTGGAATTTCCTCAAACAGTGCCAACTCTCTTACAGAGATATTTTTTTTTCTCAAAACTGGTGAAGAGTAACCAATGGTTCACTTTTTTTAAGTAATGGGAAAATGACCGAAACATGCCACTAAAAGACTCAACTAAGACAATGGATCGATATCTCACATAATTGAAAACAAATATCTTTAAATTCTTGATTTCATAATCAAAGGGTTTTAATCTGTCAAGTCATAATTTTGTTTCTTTGTCACAAATTCTTTTGTTTCTTGTGTTATAATGTTGGTTGAATTCCCTCCTAGGATTTCCCAAGATATTATTTTTGTGAATTTTGTGAGTTTTGTGTATCAAAGAGATTTTGGTTCCACAATTCAAATTCAAACCTCATTAGTTCAACGATTGGGCTCGAATCAGAGTGGCATTAGAGCTTTGGGTTTCCTAAACATGTTTTTTCTTTCTTTCTTGTATGCTCATAAATCCTCTGAGATTATATCCTATTTATTTTTAATATTTTCATGTTCGAATTCTAGAAAAAAAAAATTAGCCATATTCTTGTTCATATTCTTGCCTTGTTCGTTCTTGTTCTTGTTTGTTTTTGCTCTTGAAAAATTGCAGCCATATTATTTCTCTTTGGAACTGAATTATTTCTGTAAATTTGCTCATATTCAAGTATTAATTCGTTGTTCTTATTGAATAAAAAAAAATCAGTACTGTTCATCGTTATTGTTCATAGGCACTGTTCATCTGTACTATTTTGCTTTATTTTTCAGCATCATTTTCTATTTTATTATGGGTTTTCATCTTTCCCATAATTCAATGCGGGCAAAAATTGAAACTCTAACTTTCATTCTGCTAATGGGTTTCAACTAATTTTTTCCAATTTTTTTTACTCCCAATTTTCTTTTGATTGAGATTTATGCGTATTGGTGTCAAAATTTTGTTTTTGGTTGGTTTAGTTTTGGCGGGAAAGGTGTTAAGGTTCAGGGTGTTCTGCTCCGATTTCTCCACCGTCACCAGTGATAGATACAAGAGGCTGGTGAGTGGTAGAGCCGATGATGAATGATGCAGCTTCCAGGATCTAGATTCCCGTGGATCCAGTTCTGATGGTGCACATGTAGAATTGGCCTAGGATTTTTTTGACTGAATTTTTACCTTTCCTACCTGTGCTTCAATAGTGATGTTTCTAAAAGCCACAAAAGCTATTCAATCTTATGTTTGTGCAATCTATAGATAAATTCATAGAGGTTCTACTAGAATCAAAAGACACTAGAAAGTTTATTTATTCTGTTGGATACTAATAACAAAATGTCAAAGGCAAAATGAATTAGAATAATCAAAGAAGCAGTACTAAATATGCCCCTAGAAAGATTAGAAGTGGTCAAAGTTCGTCAGGTATATAATTATTCTCTATCAATTATTAGCTTTTTTTTTTTTTTAATTTCATACACAGTAGTATAGATTCTGGTGAAATGGGGAATTGTTAAAGAAAGAATTTTGGCTGGCCTTTCTGGTTCTATTTTACTTTTTTAAGAGTTCAGATCAATTACTATGGAAATTGAATTCATTAGCTCCAAGACATATGGATCGTTATTTGCAAGTTTTGTGTACAAGTGGTGTTTGATTTTAATTGTCTTTCTGCATGAAATATGCTATTAGGAAATGATAATTATAGAAAAAGATAGTTTATTTTTTGTTAGGGAAGTTCTTTTGTATATAAAAAGTGTTGATGTTTTTTTGAAAGTGTAAGCTCATACTCCAACCTTCTTATTTAGGAATTTGTTTTGTTATACTTGAGAAGAACAAATGCATCTTGCATCACAGTATCTCCTTTTTTCTTTCTTTTTTTTTTTTTTACGATGGTTAATTTTTAGTTCAGTTCGCTACCCAAAATGCCTCACATATTTTTGATCTGGTGTAGGCCATTTGATTAAAATTCACTTCAATTCAATGGAAAATATACGTGGATCATAAATACAAGTCGTTAATTCTTATTCATTGAATCTTAATTTTATACTCTCTTAAAATAACTTAATCACAAGTTTGCTAGTATCTTTGCTTTGAAACTTTGTTTGATTATATATGTTGGTACTATTTTCTTCTCTATATGTTTTTCATATTTAAGAAACTTGTTTGGGTAGTTATAGATTGAGGAGCAACTGACAATAGAACAATGTCTTAAAAAGCTAATAATAAAGTAGGGATTAGCATAACTTTACACCATTGAATTAGTGTAATTAGGAGCATGAATTAGGCCTCTAGGCATTGGAAAAACCACAATTATTAGGCAATGAGTATATTGTTGTTTGCTTCTTAAGTTTTTATTACTTACTTTCTGAGTAGTTATTAAATTGTAAAAATGATCAAATAATTATTTTTGCACTTGAGGGTCATTAACATTTATGAAACTTATACATGTTTGTCAATGATATTTTGTTAAATGCCTTAAATATAGGTAGAGTTAGGGGGTCATTAGTTACAAGTTTTATATGGGATCATTTACTTATTTTTTGGTTATTTTTAAGAGTATTTGAATGCTATTTTTGATACTTTTGTAAATTTCAAAGGACACAATGATAGAATGTTTCTTGGATTCATTTGTGTAATTTTTGTTGTTGTTTCTGTGAAACCCAGTATTTTAATAGCCTTCTTCTTTGATTTTAATTGGTTTAAAATGTTTTTCATATTATTTTTAGTCATTAAGTACTTCAACTTATTCGTTTTTCAATTCGGCAAATTTTTCGGTTTACGCGATTTCGGTACCGGCGGGTAAACGGGTCAAAAGTTGGATTAAGTGTAATTAGTGCATTGTGATTGTGTGGGTGTTGTATGATGGCTGAATTATTCAAGATAATGTTAATTTAGTAACAAAAAATTAGTTTTTGGGTTAAATAGTCAACTTGGAGACTATTTGGTCAATGGGTACTATTTGAGTCAACTTTGGAATTCTTTTTAAGTCTTCTTCTTGTTGTTTCTTCTTCATTTTCTTCCAAGCTGCTGGCCGAACTTCTTCCTCTATTTTCCCCCAAAAGTTTTCTTGGATTTCAAGTAGAAATCACTTGGAAGGTAAGATTTTATGTATTTTAGCATTTATGGCTTATGGGCTTTATGATCCAAGCTTTAATTTCAAGTTTTGTAGGATTCTTATGGCTGAAAATAAACCCTCTTTCCAGCCTTGTAAGTTATGATTTATGTATGTTATGGGTTGTTTTTAGTGTTTTGGAGGTTGGGAAGTGATTGGGGTTGATTTTTAACAACTTTCCATAGTTAGATTACAAATTTTAAGATTATGAGTTAGGGTTTTGTCTTCCATATGCTGCCCTAGAATGTTATGCTATGAATGCTTATGTCTATGCACATAATGATGTTTTAAGAGTGTTTTAAGGTTAGTTTGGATAGGAATTGAGACTTGAAACCAAGTGGAATTGATTTCCCTTCATTTTGTAAGTAAGCGGAAGTTTGGTGCAACTAGGATAATTTGGATAATTGGTTATGTTTGAAGGATCTTTAATGATCTTTTGATGGTTTTAGGTGTTTTCCATTGTTGTGGAATGCTATTGATATAGTCCCGGCTATTGCTCCGGTGAATCTTTCCGTTTATGGATTTTGTTGGTTGGTTGAATATGTTGTTTTGAGTTGGGTTGTAACCAAGGTCCCTTGAATACCTTGGAATTGGATTTTATTTCGAGCTTAGCTTGTCGAAATTGGTCAGAAATTGTGAAAGGTCATTTTTGACCAAAGAGCTGTTGGTGTCGTTTTCTATCGTTTCGCGTCGTTTTCGCTTCCCTAGTCATTCTTTAACTTCTACATCTCTTCTAAGAGTCCTCTTATATCTATTTTAGGTACCACGCCACCTACCGCCGGCGATCGCGTTCAGTGATCATTTGTGCAGTTTTGCTTTGATAGGTGGAGTAACATAGACCCTCTTCCACTTGTATTTTGTTTAACGACTTTCGAAATATGTTTGGATGGATTTTAAAATGTGTATGATGTTTGGAACTGCACTTTTACAATGTTTTGGAACTATTACATATGAAATCGGGACCAAGCTATTTTATGTTAATCAATTGATATGTTTGCAAACTCTTTTGATATGAAAGCATTTTATGACTGTTTTGGCTTATAGGTGACCTAGGTATATAATTTTGGATGTGTTTGGAAATGTTTGATTTGTGGAGAACCGGTTCTATAGTCATTATCCATGGGACGCCATGGTGACTGCTGTGAATGTTTTGAACTAATTGATCCATTCATTTCAAAACATAGCTAAAATGTCTAATGCCATTTAAACGTCAGGTATGTCCACTAGATCGACTAGTACCGTAGGTCATACCTTCGAGCCTAAAAGATACTCATGCTATTTTATTATATTCTGGATTTGAAACTGTACTTGGATTTGTTCGCTATGCTTTAGCATACTATGTTTTGAAATGATTAGATCTTAAAAGAGCTATGTTTTGGACATACCTGACGTTTAAATGGCATGAGACATTTTAGCTATGTTTTGAAATGAATAAGATCTTTTTGGCTATGTTTTATGACATGCCTGATGTTTATCTGGCATGAGACATTTTAGAAACTGCTTCATGACTATGGTTTTCACAAATGTTATTATCTTTATGTTTTCGTTTTATCGAAATGCTTGGCCCCATTTGAAGAGCTTTTATGATATCCACTGAGCTAGTTATGCTCACCCCACGTGATTTACAATTTTTCAGATTAGGTGCTCGTTTTTGACTCTCCACCGCGTTAGCAGCTTTTAGATTTTTCTCCAGATTCCACATTATATATAGGAACATATTGGATAATCTTCCAAGACTTCTCTTTTGTTTGGAGAAGGGTAGTGTATTAGATAGGTTTTGTATTGATGAACTTTGTTTTTGTTGTAGCATCTTTTGTACTAAGAAGAAATTTTGTAATTCGTATTTTTGTGTAAAAATGAACTTATTCGGTTTTATAGTTAAGAAATGGTTTGATGGTTCTATTACATTGCGGTTAAGTTTGTTGCTCTGTTCGTTTGTGCCTTGCGCTTTGGACTGGTGTGCCATTAGCGCGGCGTGTTACGGTCCCGTTTTTGGGGCGTGACAGTTTCTGTCTTGGTTTCTTCATGCAATATGTTGAATATATATCTTATGGATTATAGACTGTTCCTCTCTTTTTTTTTCCCCTTTTTGCAGAATGAAGTAGGGGTATTCATCTTGACTTACCCACCAGAAAAATTTCTTGCTGAACTAGTCCATTCCGAACCATAAAAATAGGTTACTTAAACCCATTAATAAAATCAGGTCAGGTAGTGGGTCAAAAATTTGCGACCCAACAGGTATCCAACCAGATCCATATACAGGGGAAACTTTGTAGTTTTGCATGTTATGGTCTAATATTAAAAAAAATTTCTCTTCCTCTTTCCATTCATAGGGGTATCTCTGTAATAGTAGTCATTTTTTATATCTTTTAAAATTTTGACATCAAAAAATGTAATTTTGGATCAAGTCGAATACTCGATCATCTGACCTACTTTGTCCAGGTACTCGGTATGCATATGGATCGAGTGTTGAATTATTGTTTTCTCGACTCGTTATATTGAGTCAGATCGAATGATAACCTTATAGACTGGGTATCTCGATCCATGAACACCTCTAGAATAAAGGACAAAGGAAGGAGCCAGCCACTTCAAAGTATCAAATCTGAATATATATATATTTGTTCACATTTATGTTACAAATGTTTTTCTCAAAGATTTTTATTGCACTTTTTGTGCTGATTTTAATTTGGTTGTTTTCGAGGTAGCAATTGTCTAGATCCTAATAGTTGCTTTAATTTGAGGTATCCTTGAACTTCATTTTGTCTACTTTTATTTTGTAATTATTAGTTGTTATTGTTGGGAAAATGATGAATATTTCGATCAATTATGAGGCAAAATCTCTTATTGCATTTTTATTACTTTAAATTCTATGCTAATTTTCTAGTTAAAGAGAGGGAGAACAAAAGAGCTTGAATTCATTGTGGTATTATGATCCTAAATGGTCGTCATATGAATTTTTTGAGTTATTAATGATAGGTCATGATTTATCAAAGGTTCTAAATTTTCTTTTTATATTTTTGACTAGAATGAATTCCTTAGATGGCTATGAGACCGGCTATTTTAGTCATCGCATTTTATTTTGAGAAATATTCTAGGCTTTCAACTTTGTAATGTGATTCTTTTGTCTTAGCTGGCATTATATGAAAGGAATTAATCAATAAAAAAGCTAAATATTTGTACAGTGGAAAAATTAAAAAATTTCAATTCCTTTAACAAGGATCAACTCCATGATATATATATATATATAATCATATACTAACAACAAGATACTTAAAGTATTGTTGCCTTATAAGGGCACTTTTCAAAATCTTGAAACAAATCACAAAAGTTGCACACGTGTTCGACCTCTAAAACTTATCCACATGAGGTAATCTTGCCATTTGAATTTTTCTTAATTTTTAACTCTTAAAAATTATAGAGAAAATGAGACAAGAAGAAAACTAGGACATTTGCTCGTAATCATAAGCCCTCTATTTATAAAGTACATATATCCTATTCCCCTAATAAAAATAACTACCTTATTAGTGATTTTCTATTCTAAATAGGAAATAGTCACTAACAAATTTAAGTTTTCCTTATCAATGATTCTTATTCCAAATTGAAAATAATTACTAATAACAATTAAGTCTTTCTTTTATTCAAATTACACATTAGCCCCATTCTATACGTGTTTCACCTCCTTATGTTCAAACTAATTTGTTTATAGAAATTAAATTAGAACTCTAATAATTAATTAATTATTTCTTAATTCCTATTTGTCACAAGTGACATTTGATAGTACATTGTGACAACCAAATAGCATGAATTTCTTGTGAGCCTTTCCATTAGCAGTTACCATATAATTCAATCCTTCTATGATACAACATCCCGATTAGTCTATTTGGGTATGGAATAACCAGTAAACCTCTAGACACAATCATATGTATTCGATCTAAAAGATAAACTTAAATAAATTTGAAACTCCTGTCTAATTTTCACATTGCTTCAGTTAGGACTTCTAACTTATATCTTAGAAGATTACATAGGATATTCTCTCTTTTCACCAAGGATAATAGATTTCATATTGACTATTCACATGCCTCCGTATATAATTCACAAAACCCAATAATACGTACTTATGTTTCTTGATTGGAATATAAGTACATTGTAATATTAAAGTATAGTACCAAATTATACACGAGACAACCATGATTTCTCGAGTCTAAGAATCACATGTACAAATGTAAATAAAAACAACTAATTGACAGATTGGTAAAAATTTCATTTTGGAATTCTTACTCGAATCACATTCAGTGAATTTATTCTCTAATAAGCACCCACATATTTATTTTAGTGTCTCTACAAAAATGACTTGAGATTAGTCATCCTCATAAATGAGCATATATAACATGTTCTAATCTTGCTGGATTTATTAATGTCCAATTAATATGGAACCTTTTAGAATAAATAAAATACCGAGAAATGTATATCTCTTATTTTAAACTTTTGGAACATATATTCTCAACTTTATTTCTATGTACATATAAACAAATAAATGTTTATATAATAATAACTTATCTGTCTTAATTAATAATGACCCAAAATATCATCTTACGATTGGTTTTAGGACATACATCTATTAATCTAAAACATCATAACTTCTAATAGCACTTGAAGCAATAAAAATAGCCCTAATTATCAACTATGAGAAAAAAAAATGAACAGAAATAGTGATGAATTTTTTCACAAAAAATCATTGCTAATGGGATTACCAATGGATTTGGCAAAGTGAAAAATTTTGTTCCTAAATACCTCATCGTGAATAGGTTCCAACAGAATTAACAATAGAACTATTAGCAACTGAATTTTTCGTTGCAATTTAGCAACGAAAATTTCGATTAGTAAATTACCAACGAAATTTTTAGTTGCTAAACTACAACGGAAATTTTTGTTGCTAAATTAGCAAGGGAAAATTCCATGGCTAAGTGCCAATAAAAACCAATCCATTCCAAATTTACAACGTAAAATCGGTAGCAAATCTAAAAAAAATTAAAAAAATAAAAATATTCAAAAATCAAAAAACTTGCCAACAACCACAAACTAAATTCCAACAAATTTCAATCAAAACCATAACTAAATTTTCATTTCAAACTAACAAATCCCAATCAGAACAACAATATCAGCAATTAACTCTTGTTGTAGATCATTTCAATTCAAATATATTGGAACTAAACATATCATAATTCAACAAACATGTATCTAAAAGAGAACAAAACATAACATTTTAAAATCTAGAACTCTAACTCATTCTGCTCCTTATCATCACACTTACTACTTTTATCATCATCCTTAGATGCACCACTCCCACCCTCTTGATTGTTACAACAATGCTTAGTATTAATTCGAGTGGTGGACCAAATGTTGGCAAGCAAGAGCTTGGAGCTGAGCCAAACAAAGAGTGTGCAGGATTGGACTGTAATGAAGCCATCATTCTCTCAATAGCATCTAGTCTACTCTTGAATTGTTCATTCTCAACTAATTTTACCTACAAATCTTGAATTGTCTTCTGGTACTACTTAGTTATTTTGTAGAGGTTCTCATTTACTTGCAATTGGTTCTCCCAGTTTCTCACCCACTTGGCCCATGATGTGGAAATGGAGATTCCTCTGACCAAACTGGATTCCCCTGGTAGTCATCAACTCGTATTGCGATTTCTTTGCCTCACCATTACTTTTTATCCATTCATTCTTTTCATATGATGACTGTGAATATGACTCTTCCTCAGTATATGAAGTATTATAAGTAGATATTATCGCATTCCACCATACAAGATCAATCGCATAATCATAGAAGGAAATTCCCTAAAAGTATTACTTTTATGCAGCATGTTTTTTGTGGTTCAATTTAGATCAATAGGAAATGTATTGAATAAGGAACTACCACATGCCAAATTTTAGACAATGTGATAACTAATCAAGTTTATGTGAAATAAGAGTAATTATATATCTTTTTAAGCAAAATTTTGAGGTTTTATTTATATATCAACATTGTAAAAGCTGTCCAAGAGAAGTCATATTCTCATATTACATCAAAACTCATCAATGCCACCTATTTACATTAAAACATGTATAGCTAATTATATCTCTTGATACCACTCAAGAATTTGTTTGGTTTGAATTATGTGAAATTTCTGTGAACACTCATGTACCCATCGTGATGTATTGCCATCAATCGTCTTCTTTGTATGAATATGTAGAAAAGTATGAGCTACACTAAGATCTTCACCAAGATCTTTTGCCTACCATTATAACCAATAATAAATGAGACAATTGAAGTAAAGTTCAATTAAAGGTAAAATAATAACATGTAAGCGAGAAATACAGAATTACCAATCTATCACAATGTGTCAAATGAGTGGTGCTTCCACCATAGTGTATTGGATATCCTAAACCGTTACAATCAAATACACAGTTCATTTGATTTATCTTGGTCATTTTCTTATAATCCTTGTCATCCTACTGCTTCTCTAATTCAGGCCAAAGAGACTCTCAAATCCAAAGATACTCAAATTCTATGCAAATTTCGTGTTCGTATTATGGGAACCAACAATAAGTGTTCTAATTTGCAGCACCAAAAAAGAGAAAAGGTTAGTATTTTAAGGTAAAATAAACTGTATAAATACTTAAAAATATATAATAGTGTTAAGCATTTATAACTCAACCCCAAACTCTCTAAACTACAAATCTCTTACTTCTCGTGGCACTTTCTTCCATGAACAATAATCACCATTATAACAAAATTTGACAACAAAACTAATCTTCTTGGCACACTCCTTCTATTTGTCAATCCTATTATTTAAAAAATAAAATGATTATTCAATACATCTAAATATTAAAACAAAAGAAAAAACAAATTAAAAGTAAAATTTACGTCGATTGTACATACATAATATTATAGGGAATTTGTAAGTTCATTACTATTTTCCTGTTAGTAATACAACATCTTAGAATTGGAGCTCACAATATGACTGCTGTAGAACGATTTGATGATCCTAATGGCTGTGAAGAAGGTAACAAAATTTGTTGGTATTGTGTAGTATTAGTGAAGGGTTGGAGAAATAGTTGTACAAACTTATTGAACACCAAGAGTAGGCATAAATGATATGGAAGGACGGAAGTCAAGGACATGATGTGTTAGATAGGATGTAGGTAATGATTGGATCATATAGGTGGTGGTACTGTGGTGTTTACAGGAGGAGGCATGAATGATAGGGTAGGAGTCTTCTTCTTGTTCATCTCAACCTTTACTTTTTTTGCTTCTCTTTGTCAACTATCTGCAAAATTATAAAACAAAAAGGAGCATATGGGCTAATAAAAAAAAATCACATCTTAATACAAAAACAACAAAAAGATATTTTCTTACAAACAAGCTAATAACAAAAAAACATGCATCTATAAAAGCCACGGATTAAGCTAATAACAAAAAAACAATATCATCTCAATAAAAAGAAGATGAATGTGTTGATGGCATATTATATATCATATAAAAGAGGTGTTTTCTTACTAACAAGCCTATAATAATAATAATAAAACATAATCTTAATACAAAGAGATGTTTTCTTACCAAAAAACTAATAACAAAAAACATACATCTATAAATGTCATCGATTAAGCTAATAACAAAAAATAGCATCATCTTAATACCAAGAAGACAAGTGTATTCATGATAGATATTATATATACTATATTCCAAATGTTTCCACAATGAAGATGAACTATATCAAGTCCGTTGGGCTCAAATTGGATTGAGTGTATTGATGGCATATGCTTGGTGAGATTAAGTGTGACAAGAGGTCACAAACTATTTATGGTTCAATTCAAAATATAGTAGGTGTGGATCCAAGCTTAATCCAGCGCAATACTTATTCGGAAACTAGTCAGAACCTCAATAGACCAACTTTCGAGAGAACTCCTATCACTATGGAAGAGTAATTAAGTACCAGTACTATTCGGATTAAAGCTAACTAGTTTTTCTTTTTTTATTTTTAAAAAAAAGAAGAACACATCTCTTCTCCTACTCCTTAGTGGCTTGATATACGGGAATCAAAGAAACTGGTTAACAATAGATTATTTAGGATAATCTCCATTAATGGAGTATTAATTGAGTGTGGTAGTTCAAAATTGTATGTTTTTGTTCTTGAATCATCTCCATTATCCAACCAAACTAATATAAATTAAATCACAATTATGGACTTCAATTGATTAGCTAATATACAAAATAAAGAGACACAAAAATTGGAAGTGGAATCGTAAGGTATATACTATCATTGAAGGCTCATATTCCAATGCAATTCACAACTTTTTAGCATCAATAATAATAATAATTTTTCTTCCAGTCCGTACTTCTTCTAAAACTTGTGCTTAAAAGGCACAGTATGATGGCTTAATTATCACCATCATCCTCAAATCCTACTTGTTATTATCTTCATTATAAACCTAATTAGTTACAGTACTCAATAACTTATTTCAAATAAAAATAGAATATATAAAACCAATATTATTTGTTATCTGCATGAAAAAATCCAACCCTTTACTTCCAAAATCACTTTTCTCACTAACAACTCATTTAGAACAAGGAAATCAATCTCATCACTTAAATGCTAACACGTACAAGAGAAAATGCAAGCTTGCAGCAAAAGAACAAAGGAATAAGATGAACTGTTATTTGGCTTGACCTCCAAATTGATGGGTAAAATCAACAAATAATTTTCTTGATGTGTAGACAATCTAGCTTATCAATTTAAGCAAAACTTTTGCTAATTTTTGGATAGAGTATTATTCATAATACCTTATTGCTGTTAATATTATACCTTTTATTATCTAAAAAATCGGCCACTTTATTGCACTCACGATAAGAATGATTGAATGTGAAATGTTTATACTTAGAAAACCTTTTAAACTCATGTATTAAGCAAAGCTACAATGCTGTAACATATAGTCCAATGTTTCAATTTGATCGTAGTGCCTACATTTAGGAACCAAATAAATCCCATTTTTTGTAATACATTCTCAATAGGTAGCTTACCATTAATTACATATATATTGAAGTTTTAGGCTTAAGAGGCACATCGTAGATCATTTGCATGACAAAATTCTTTTAAATTCATTGAAGTTGACAAAAAATTTATTTGTTAGCTTAATAATTAAAATCAATAGCATCAGCATAGAACATGTTTCAAATTGATAAAGAGACACTAAATAGATATCTATAAACTTTTATATGAAGTAGTAATAGTGTAGCAAACAAAAAATGGAACCCATAAATGAAAACTTCTAGAATTAAAAATATTACCTTCTTTGCAAAAATGGTGATGTTGATGGAATGGGGACAAGAGGGATCATTAAATAGATGAAATAACTCAAAAGCTTTAACAATGGAAAAATAAATTAAAGGAAATAAGTAATGTATCAAACCACTCTTTCATGAATAAATCTAGATTTACATCAAACTGGATTGAATAGAGAAATTTTAAAATCTATAACAAAAGCAACCGTAAGAAGGGTTGCAACTAGAAAATGATTAAAAACTATAAATAGAACAATATGTCTAATATGCACAGTTAAAACATGCCATACTAATTTCCTCATAAAGAATGGTAAAGAAACTTAAAATTTTGGTAGAAATTATATGCCTTAACCAAAATCTTGCTAGAGAAGCATCAAACAACAAATAAAAATAGACTTTATTTGGTCATCATGGCTATAAACCCATAACTGATTTTAGAAGAATTTCCAAAAATATCAACAAAAATATACTTTCAAGAACTAACTTAAATCAATTTCTATTCCAAATTGGGTTCTAAAACTAACAACAAATCAAATCCTAAATATATTAGTACAAGGAAAAAAATTATTAGTAAATCCTTACTAAGTTTGGAAGAATTCTCAAAACTACCAACAAAAACATACTTTCAACAACTAAGTTCGGTTACAATTGGCTTAAGAATATGAAGAGGTGGTGGGAAATAGTTGTGGATGCTTGAGGGGGTAAGGAAATGGGGAAGACGGGGGGATGGAGGAGAGGGAAGTAAAGAGTAGTTGGCTGAAGGGATAGGGAAAGGGAAAGAGAGATTACGCTGTTGAAGGAGAGAGAGCAGGCGGGGAGGCTGGTGGATTGTTGTGGAGGGAAAAGGAGGCAAGTCTGGTTGAAAAAAGGATAGGTTTTTTGGTTGATTTGGGAATTTGAGATCTAATAAGGTATTCTAAACAATACTTTGCAACGAGTTTTCTGTTGCTAACTTTTTGTTTCTTTATTTTTTATTTTTTTGAACACAGCAACTAAAATATCCATTGCTAGTCGATGCTACCTATCTAACAATAATTTCTTATTTCCCAAATAGTAGCAACAAGATGTCCATTGCTAATTTATAGGAAATTCATTTTAAATTTTTTTTTTTTTGTTTTCCAACGAGACTTTCCATTGCAAATTATTTTGGATTTTTTTTATCAAAATTGGTCGCTATTTCCATTGTAAATGGCAATAGATTTTTTCCGTTGCTAAGTTTCGTTACTAAAAGGCTTTTTTCTTGTAGTGATACCCATAGAAAATAATAGTAACCTCACTAGCCTCTCCAACATTTAATCTATAAAAGGTAAGGGGAAATAGTTCTTTCATGTGGCCTCATTCAACTTTCTAAAATCTATACAAACCAGCCACCCGGTTGACGATACCATAATCACATAATGTTATTTTACGTAATTTAGATTTTTATTCTGTTGGCTCACTATGCTTTAATATGATTATTAATGCTTTATTTACTAATTGAAAGCACATTTTAAGACATTGAGAGCAACTAGAGCAAAAGTGGGATAATTTGAAGAAGTATACAATTTGGCATAGTTTTGACCTTTGGAGGATATTTGGGAACAATTACATCTTTGGACTCTGAATCTGGAAAGGTGGTATGCATGAAGATTAAAGTAGACTTCAAGAGCTTTAGAACAAGATAAAGAAAAAAAAATTTAACTTTGTTTTCTTAGGCAAAGGTCAGGACAAAATTCTACTAGTTTCTTCCTGAATCCTACTTAGCTTTGGATTCTCCAAACTTACCTTAGAGCAAGAAATCCTATCTTTCTTAGGTTAGGGGTTTTTGAGGCTTATAAAAATGACCCTAAGACTTACAAAAAGTGGAGAAAATAGCATTTTCAAGAAGAAAACAGCCAATAGCCTCTTGAAGGGAAAAACAATGTCCAACAATCTGTCGAGGCACTATACGAAGACTAGGGTTTTGTTCTATATTCTTTAGCTTCTAGAGTTACATTTTTTTCAAACTCAGATGCTGTCTTGGAAAAACATGCTATCTTAGGTTAAGGGTTATTTCAAAACCCTAGACATGTCTTTATGATTGATGTTTCAAAGGATTATCTCATTATTCTCTACAAAAGTTATCTACACTTTTCTGCACTTAATGTTCAAGATTGCTTTCTTGATTTGTTTAGGTGGCCAACTAAGTGCATCTTGATGGTTTTATTTTCCTAAATTAGAACCTTGGATCCTTAATTGTTCTTGTTCTAATTACTTGATAGAAGAGTTATGATTTATGACTACAACCAGGTTTTTATTAATCCTAATGGGAAACATAGATTAAGTTAAATAATTCGAACTTGTGTAATTATTGTTTAGATCAACATATCTTTCTATTTCTTAATAATTCTTCTGAATTGTTGTTTAACAAATAAGGTTATGTGAAGAGCTTGTTTTGCTTAACTAAGATCCAGAAGGAAGATTAGGGTAACACTGTAGACCTCCTTACTGCCTATGGTTGGTAACTTCATTAGTTAATAAGATTTAATTCGGAGATTAATTTACTTGAGTTGTCTAGTGATGGAGATTAATCCTTGATCAAAGTTAATTAACATTTGATTGTTTCTTCATTCAATTTGCTTTGATTCTGGTTTATTTAATTATTTTACCTTTAAACAACTTTCAAGAACCCCACCATCCTTAAGGTTTAGTTTCTGGGTTAAAGAACTTATCATAAATTGGTTAATCAATCCTCATATTACTATTCTTTTGAGTAAGGTTTAATTTGTCGTATTTGACGCACATCAAATTTTGACATCGTTGACGGGAAATTGATTTTGATTAGTTTATTATAGATTCTTTGACTTTTGTTCCTTATTAGTTTTGCTTTTAGTTTAATCAGTTTCCTGTGTTTTCTTTTTCAAGTTTTGATCCTAGATTGCCACAAATTTGAAAATTTTGTCAAGCTAATATCACTCTAGTCCAAACATCTAAATTTGAAATTGTCATTCCTCCCTTTTCTTCTCAAGACACAATCCCATATCACCATTCAACCTTAAGCAAGCTTGCCATATAGCTCTCTCAACTAGTGATTCTTCAGAAGAAGAAAAAAAGAAGAAGAAAAAGGAGAGATGGTTGCGAACACTAGAACTTTGATAGAGCTAGTAGCTCCTAACTTAACCCCTTAACCTCTTTGCATTGAATACCCTATATTAGAGGTAGCTTTTTAATTAAAATCTGGTCTAATCCATCTTTTGCCAACTTTCCATGGTTTTTTAGGTAAGGACCCTAACAAGCACCTTAAGGACTTCCATGTAGTATTTTCAAGCATGAAGCCTAACAGAGTCTTTGAAGATCAAGTGAAGCCATAAGCATTCTCCTTTTCCTTGGCAGATTCAACAAAGGGTTAGTTGTACTATTTACCTTCGGGAAGCATCACCACATGGCAAGAGATACAAAAACTTTTCCTTCAGAAATATTTTCCATCATCAAGAGCCACCTCAATAATAGAAAGAAAATATGTGCAATCAGCCAAGACCCTACCGAGACCATTCATGAGTATTGGGAAAGATTCAAGAGATTGTGTGCTTCATGTCCACAACATCAGATTAGTGACCAGTTGCTAATCCAATATTTATATGAAGGAATTGCATCCAATGATAGGAGAAGGATAGATGCTACATGTGGTGGGGCTTTGGTTGACAAGACTCCAACTTAAGCTTTGCAAACTTGGCTGTCAGTTCTCAACAATTTAGGACAAATCAAGATGTGGCAGTCAAGAATGTTAAAGAGGTTGGAGTTAGTCAAACATTGAGTTACAACAACAATTAGCCACTCTTTCTCAAGCAATTGAAATTATAGCTTCCACAATGGTTTAAATACAATCCAAGTCATGTGGGGTTTGTCATATGCAAGGTTATCACATCGATATGTGTCCTTCATTGCAAGAGGATGGGAATGAAGAAGTAAATGTTTTGGGAGGATTTCAAACTCAACAAGGGAATAGACCAGATGTCTTGAGGAATGATCCATGTTAAGCTACATACAACCCTGGTTAGAGAAATCACACCAACTTTAGCAGTTCTAACAATGCAATTTAGCCAATTCAAAAAAACAAGCCACAACCTTATCAATCCATCCTATCACAAGCTCAACGACAAAGCTCATCTTTTGGTAGAATTAATCAAGTCCATGCCCACTTCCTTGAACCAGCATAGCAAACAAAGTCAGCAAACTATACAACAACTTTAACAGTGCAATCAACACTTGAAAAGACAAGAAGGTGAGCATGCTAAGGAGCTAAGTAAGTTCAAGGCACAAAGCTCAAGTAGATTTCCTTCACTGATTATGAATCCAAGGAAGAACACTAGTGCTATCACTCTAAGAAGCGGGAAAGAGCTTCTGTCATCATCCATCCCTACATTTCTCACACCAAATGAAGAAGAAAAATCCAAACAAGACAAGACAAATTCAACAAGGGCAGTCACTTCTTAACCCAAGGTAACATCTAAACCCTTGAAATAGTGTTCTTCTACTATTCCTCTACCTTTTCCTACTAGGTTTTCAAAGTCTAAGAATCAAGAGCAAGAAAAGGAGATTTTGGATGCCTTTCATAAAGTACAAGTTCACATCCCATTATTTGATTCCATTAAGCAAGTGCCATGATATGCCAAGTTCCTTAAGGAATTATGCACATCAAAGAGGAAGTTGTAATGAGAAGACAAATGTAGGGGAGAATATATCAACTATTTTGCAAGGAAGCTCCCACCTAAGTGCAAAGACCCAAACACCTTCACAATATATCAACTATTTTGTAATGAGAAAACATGTTAGATCTAGATGCATCCTCTAATGTCATGTTATACTCAATCTATGCTTCATTAAATTTAGGACCTTCAATGAAAACTAGCATTATTATACAACTTAGGGATAGATATATTTTTTACCCTAAAAGGGTTGTTGAAAATATATTAGTGCAGGTTAATGAGCTTCTCTTTCAAGAGGATTTCAATGTCCTAGATATAGAGGATTAAGAATCCCCTAATCCTGCACCAATTCTGATTGGGAGACCTTTCTTGAAGATAGCTTGTACCAAGATTGATATGCATTATGGTCAACGTATTATGGAGTTTGATGGTGAGATTATTAGATTCAATACCTACGAAACCATGAGGTATTCCTATGATGTACATTCTATATTTGCTATTGATATGATTGATTCTATTGTGCAGAAAGTGTTTGAGTTCAATAGCGAAGACGGAATAGAGGTGGCCATTATCAAGCACTTAATCATGGATGAGTTCTATAGTGAAGATGGAATAGAGATGGCTATTACTATACACTTAATCATGGATGACCTAAAAGGAAATTTTCTTTGAAAGACCATGTGGAAGAAGGTGTTGCATTCCTAGATTCTCTACATCCACTTATATCAAGGTATAATGTTTCTTTTGTTGATTTGCCTAGTACTAATGATAAACTTTTACCTTCTATTTTCTAGCCACCAATACTAGAGATGAAACCCCTACCTGACATGATCTCGACCACTTGAAGTATGTTTTCTTGGGAGACAAAAACACCTTACCAATCATCATTGCAAAGACCTCACACTATTACAAGAATAGAAGCTAGTTCGATAACATAGAGAGTTTAAAACTATAATTGGGTAGACTATTGCCCACATCAAGGAAATTTGTCCAACCATATGTACACATCGAATTTTGCTAGAGGAATGATCTAAACCAACAAGAGAAGCCCAAAGATGCCTGAATCCACCTACGATAGAGGATGTGAAGAATTAGATATTGAAGCTGCTAGATGATAGTGTGATCTATCCCATCTCTGATAGCAAGTGGAAAAATCCAATACAAGTGGTTCCTAAGAAATCTGGCATCACTATGGTAAAGAACAAGAATGAAGAGTTTGTTCCAATAAGAGTTCTAATTGGATAGAGAATGTGCATTGACTATTGCAAGCTAAAGGAAGCAACCCGCAAAGATCACTTTCCTTTACCTTTTATTAATAAAATGTTAGAAAGGTTGGCGCTAGTCATACTTATTATTGTTTTCTTGATGGTTATTTAGGTTATAATCAAATTGTGATTTCTTCTGAAGACCAAAAGAAGATAGCATTCACATGCTCATCTGGAACTTTTGCTTATAAGAGGATGCCATTTGGATTATGTAATCCTCTTGCCACATTCCAAAGGTGTATAGTTAGCATTTTTTTTTTGTTGACTCTATTGAACACATCAAAGAGGTTTTAATGGATGATTTCACTGTCTATGGTAACTCTTTTGAAGATTCTTGAAGAACCTTACACCTATTCTTAAACGATGCATGGAAACTAACCTTGATTTATATTGAGAAAAGTATCAACTTTATAGTAAATCAAGGCATAGTCTTAGGCCATGTTATTTCTGAAAGAGAAATTAAAGTGAATAAGTCTAAGATAGATTTTTTTCTTTCATTACCTTACCCTACTAATGTACAGGAAGTGCATTTTTTTCTTGGTCATGCAGGATTCTATCGAAGATTTATCAAGGACTTACAAGGCTCCAAGATCGTTGCCCCTATGCAAAGCTTTTGAAAAAGGATATGGCTTTTGAGTTTGATGACAAGTACAAGGTAGCATTTGATAAACTTAAGGAACTTTTGACTTCTTCCTAATCATCCAAACCCCAAATTGGAGCTTTCCATTCGAGCTTATATGTGATGCAAGTAACTACGCAGTGGGGGGCTATTTTGGGACAAAGAATTCGCAAAGCTACTCATGCGATTTAATATGCCTCACGCACTTTGAATGATGCTCAATTGAATTATTTTACCATTGAAAAAATACTTTTGGCAATAATTTTTGGCTTAGATAAATTTCATTCTTTTCTAATTAGAACTAAAGTAATTGTTTATACTAGCCATGTAGCTCTTGGGTACTTGCTCTCCAAGAAGGATGCTAAACCTCATTTGATTAGGTGGACACTTCTCTTACAAGAATTTGACTTAGAGAAAAAAAATATAAGAAAGGTATTGAGAATGTAGTTTTTGATCATCCTAGCCACACTATTTCATGATGAGAACGCATTGGTTTTGCAGCAACTACTTGCAATGAAGGAGATGGCACCTTGGTATGCAGACATTGTCAATTACCTTGTTTCAAAACAGCTACCAAATGATTTGCTTAAAACTAGGAGAGATCGTATCAAGAGTGATGCCAAGTACTACAAATGGGATGATTCTTACCTTTAGAAGCATTGTTCAGATCCAGTGATATGAAGGTGTGTGCCCGAAAGTGAATTTACTTCTATACTCAGCTTTTGTCTTTCTTATGCATGTGGAGGACATTTTGGTGCAAAGAGAACCACTCTTAAAGTGTTATAAAGTGGATTCTTTTGGCTTTCACTATTTAAGGATGCATATATCTTTTGCAAGACTTGTGATCGTTGCCAAAGAACAGGTAATTTTGGTCCTAGGAATAAAATGACTCAAACCCTTATAATTATTGTGGAAATCTTTGATGTTTGGGGTATTGATTGTGGAAATCTTTGATTTTTGGGGTATTGACATTTCATGGGATCCTTCCTTTTTTCTTTTGGTAATACTAGATTCTCTTAGTTGTTGATTATGTATCTAAATGGATGGAAGGGGCTTCTTTGGTGACCATGAAGTCACTAGATGTATTGCTGAGTAAATAGATTAGATCCAGAAACAGCTAAAGCCACTAGAATTAATGATGATAAAGTTGTTGTAGATTTTGTGAAAGATAATATTTTTGCAAGGTTTGGAACTCCTAAAGCCATCATTAGCAACAAGGGCTCCCACTTTTGCAATAGATCCATGGAGGCACTACTAAAGAAATACATTGTAACTCACAAAGTATCCACTGCATATCATCCTCAAGCCAGTGGGCAAGTGGAATGTCCAATAGAGAGGTAAAATCCATCCTTGAAAACAATGTTAATCCAAGTAGGAAGGATTGAAGCACTCATCTTGTTGACGCACTTTGGGCTTACAGGACAACATACAAGACTCCCATTGGAATGTCTCCGTATAGAATAATCTATGTATATACAAAACATGTCATCTTCCAGTGAAGCTCGAGCATAAAGCCTACTGGGCTATCAAGCAATGCAACATAAAGTTGGATGAAATAGGAATGCACAAAAAATTTCAATTGCAAGAGTTAGATGAGATGAGGAACGAAGCCTATGAGAGTGCAAGGATCTATAAAGATAAAACTAAGGCATTTCATGATAAGATTATTTCTAGGAAATATTTTGTCATTGGAAAAAAAGTTCTTCTTTTCCATTCTTGCCTTAAACTCTTTCCAAATAAGTTGCATTCTAGTTAGGTCGAAACCTTCTATTGTCACTAATGTTTTCCACATGGTGCAATTCAGATAAGAAGCTTAAAAACTAGAAAGGAACTTAAGGCGAATGGTTATAAGCTAAAGCCATATTGTGAGCACTTTGTGGTGCAAGATGTGGAGGTAGTAGAACTTGAAGATTAGGAGTAAGGAGGAAGTATGGAAAATGACATTAAACAAATGTGGTGCTTGGGAGGCAACCCAAGTAGACATTTTATGGATTTGTTCTCTACACCCTTTTCTTTTCAATTTTTGTTTTGTTTGCATAGATTTATTTTCCTTCACCTTAGGCTTAAATTGAGAACAATGAATGGTTTAAGTGTGGGGGAGCAGATTAGAACTTTTCTTTTGATTTCTTTTGGTTTCTAGGTAGTATTTTTTGAAAATTTTATCATGTTATGTACGACATTCATAAGAAACTTTCTTAATGATAGATAAGATCAAAGCAAGTCATGAATTGAGCATAATTATTCATGGGAGTTACAAGAATAGATTGATTGTGATGAGCTTACTTTATGAGTATTGTTGATATGATGAGTTAATTTTGAAAGGAACCATGTCATAGTAATATTACCTTGTGATATTTTGAGCCTATCAAAGATTGAATCAATCATATCAATTACCTTGTGAGATTTTGAGCCTGTCAAAGATTACACTTGCTTTAGGTCTTTTTGAGATTTCATTGAGGTGCATGTGTGCATGAACATGATAAAAAGGCTCCAGGATGTAACCACTCTTATCCTAAAAAGCCAACCATTTGTACATTGTCACTTAGTGAGCCCCTTGAGCTTGAAATATATTAAAGGCCATTCTTTCTTTAGCCTATCCTAAACAACCCTTTAAACCTAAAAGAAAAACAAGTTTCGCTAACCTTATCTTAGGATTAGTACGACTTTGTACAAATTGTGATCTTTTTGGATGTGTGAAGAGAAAGAATGAAATAAGTATGGGTGCATTTTCTTGAATAGTTGATTGGTGATTTGTTAAAAAAATGATGAGAAAGTGCAAGGCCATGAAAATATTAGGTGTGTCTACAAAAAGAAAAAAAATTAGGAAAAAAGAAGAAAGATAGAAAAAAAAAAAAAGAGAAAAAACTTTATGTCTTTCAAAAGAAAAAACAAAAAGAAAGAAAGAAAGAAACCAATTAAATGAAAATAGCAAAATTTCTGGTCTTGACATTGTTTTTGAAAGTTTGAAAGTTCATGAGGAAATGCCTTCGATCTAAAAATCTCAAAAAAAAAGCAAGAATTTAGAATGATGGTTTGGCCAACATGCATTATCTGACCATGTTGGAAAAAAAAAATACTCTATGAGTCCTAAGATCTTTTGTAAATGTCTTGAACCCCTTTATTCTTTTAACTTACTTTTTCCACAACCCCATTACAACCTTTTTTTATATGACCATCTGATTCATGTATGCATATAATCTAATTAGTGGAGATAAAGTAGACAAGCAAGCCTATGGTAATTCATTTTGTTGGGAAGAATTGAGTGAACCTTCTAAATCTTCGAAATCACTTGAGTGAATAAAGACTACCATGGTGATGATATGCTAAACTTTACCATGCTTACTTTTTAGTGATGCTTTATCATTGATGTAAGTTCACAGGTGTTAAGTAAGTCTTGATCATGATATTTAATATCTCTTTAGTATTTCAATTTGTTTCAATCTATGATACGGTTATTCTTTAAGATCATTGGGAAGATAGTTTGATGATGTGTTTGAAGAGATTTTGCTCGAGGATGATTAAAGGTTAAGTGTAGAGAAATTTGACGAACAATAATCACATAATGTCATTTTATGTAACTCTGTCTTTTTATCTTTTCTATGCCTTACTATGATTATTAATGCATGATTTTATAACTGAAGGCACATTTTAAGGCATTGAGTGCAATTGAAGCAAAAGTCTGCTTAATCGGAGCAAGCTTACAATTTGATAGTTTTGAGCTTTGGAGGGTATTTTGGAAAAATCACATATGTGGAATACGCACATGAAAATTAAAGTAGACTTCAAGATCTTTAGAACAAAATAAAGAACACAAAATTTTGAGTTTGTTTGCCTAGGAAAAGGTCAAATCAAATCAGAATCTCCTGAATCCTACTTGGATTTGGATTCTCCAAACTTACCATAAAGCAAGAAATGTTTCTGAGGCTTATAAAAGAATCCCTAAGGCTTAGAAAACAAGCAGAAAGCAACCTTTTGAATAAGAAATCATCTAGCAGCCTCTTGATGTCTTTAGGAAAAAACTACGTCCAACAGTCTGTGGAGACAATATATCAAGACTAGGGTTTTTTATATTCGTCAGCTTTTGATTTTACATGTTTTTTGCAAACTCGGATGTTATCTTGCAAAAACATGCTAGTTTAGCTCTTCAATTTCATTAAGGATTATTTTAAAACCCTAGATATATCTTGATGATTGAAGTTTCAATGGATTATCCTTTTATTCTCTAATGAAGTTATCTACGCTTTTCTACACTTAATGTTCAAGATTGCTTTCTTGATTTGTTTAGGCGGCCAACTAAGTGAACCTTAATGGTTTTCTTTTGCTAAATTAGAATCTTGAATCCATAATTATTCTTGTTCTGATTACTAGGTAGCAGAATTATGATTGATGATTACAACCAGGTTTTTGTTAAATCTTAATGGGAAGTGTAGATCAACCAAGTTTAGGATTGATGATTACGACCAGGTTTTTGTTAATCTTGTGTAATTTTTGCTTAGATCAATCTATTTTTTTAGTTCTATTAATGCTTTTTTTTTTTAAAATTAAAACTAGAAAGCTTGTTTTGGATTGTTCAACAAATAAGGTTAAGTGAAGAGCTTGTTTTGCTTAACTAAGATCCAAGGAAAGATTACGGTAGTAGAGCTTCTTAGTGCCTATAGTTGGTAATTTTATTAGTTAACAAGAGATATGTCTGAGATAAATTAACTTGACTTTTCTAGTGGTAGAGATTAATCCTAGATCAAAGTTCATTAATATTTGATTTTTTTCTACATTCAATTTGCTTTGATTCTTGTTTTATTAATTGTTTAACCATTAAAATATTTCAAGAACACCCCATCCTTTACGTTTAGCTTCTACATTAAAGAACTTATAGTAAATTGGTTAATCAATCCCTATGGTTTGATTTTTGTTCCACTATGCTACTTTTTTTTTGAGTAAGGTTTGATTTGGTGTACTCAACACACATCACCGGTAAACAACCTAGATGGAATAAGTTCATTACTATCACTAAGTGCTATCATGTATGAAACCCCTTTTTTTTTGGTACGACTTGTGTGGGACTCACCTACTTGCTATCACTAATAGAATATTTCAGTATCTAAAAGGTTCATAATTTTTTTCTCACTACCTCTTTTGGAGTAGGATTCAACCTTCTTTGAGTTTGTCTAAATAGTTTGTACTCCTTAGCTAATAGGAACTTATGCATACAAATTATGGGACTGATGCCTTTTCTATTTCTTATACTTCATGCAACGAACAATATGATGCTTTCTAAGCACATTTACTAACTTTATCAATTGATCACATGACAAATTAGCATTCACAATTACCATAAAAGTTTCATCATCACCAAGTAAAGCATATTGTAAATGAGAAGGTGACGGTTTGAGTTCAACCTTGGGGGATTCATTAGATGGAGACCCCCTATACCTTTCTCCTTTCCATTAACACTTTCTTCCTTACTTGGAAAATCTTGCTCCAAAAGATGTAGACATTCCTTGCTCTCTTTGCATGCTTGTCCTCATCACTCAATTGAGTTCAAAAGTGCCTTTTCCAAATGTGACTTAACCACATTTTACCTACAATAGTCATTAGCAATCTTATCAATCAAATATATTCTGATGAAATCATCACAAGTATAAGGTAATTATAAGGAACAAACACATTAAAAATCAAAACGCCCTTATTGACTCGAAATTCCAACTTCCCTTCTTGAACATCCATAAGAGCATGTTTAGCGGCTAGAAATTGTCTACCAAGGATGATTGGCATCTCTTTATCTTCTTCCATGTCAATTAAAATAAAATTTACGAGAAGGAAATGCCTTTTAACCTCGATGATTACATCATCCATGATTCCTATTGGAAATTTACTACTCCTATCAGCCAATTGAAGTAAGACCCTAGTTGGTTACAAGTCTCTGCCATTAAGCTTATTGTAAATAGAAAAAGGCATGAGGTTTATACAGGTTCCCAAGTCACACAGGGCCCTTTCAAAATGCACCCCTCCTATGTCATAAGGTATAGAAAATGATCTGGCCGGTCCTTCCATTTTGGTGGAAGCTTCTTACTAATCAAAGCATTACATCCTTCCGTTAGGCATAGTATCTCATTTCCACGTAATTTCCTTATGTTAGATAGAAATTGCTTCATTAATTTGGCATAACTCGGCATGTTCTCCAAGTCCTCTATGAAAGGGATATTGATTTCAACCTTCTTAAATACCTAAAAGAATCTCTTAAACTTTTTTGCCTTTTATCCTTGTTAAATCTTTGTGGAAATGGGACTTTGATTTGTTTTGATAGTTCCAAGGGTATATCCTTGTCTTTATTGCTTCCTCTACTGGGATTCCTCATGTATTTTGCCTTTGCTCGTATAAGATTCTCCCATTTCATTATCAATGGGGCTCTCATCATTTACCATCACCTCAACATTTTAAGGTTCATGATCCACAACTTTACCATTGAATACCTTACTACTCCTAAGGATAATGGCTTGAACATGCTCTCCAAGATTTGGCTCCCCAGGTGGTTGATCATGAGAGAGTTGGGATATTATCACTAGGGAGTGTTCTGGTGAGTCTTATGGCCATACACCTAGTCATTTGCACTAATTAGTTATCCAAGTTCCTTATGGTAGCATCCTGGTTTCTCTTTTGTACTTCTTGGTCTCTCACAAATGTTTTGTGATCTCTTAAAAGGCTTCATGATGTCTTTGAAATGCATCACACTTCCTTCGTGTTTTCTCATTATTCTTCAACAATTTGAGAGGGCATAGCCTCCAGATTCCTAGTAGAAGGTGGTCCAAACATCAAAGGTTGATTTTGCTGATAAGGCAATTGGGATAGTTGAGAAGAATAACTTGGTTGAGAATTTTGAAAATTTGGTTGATGAGCTCTTTGATGTGGTAGTTGGTAGGCTGGTCTTGATTGAGATGATTGGCCTCTAAAAGTGGACTGGTTGGAATTTTGGTTTTGCCTTCCCAAGACAAATTAGGATGCTTCTTTCCAAGATGGTTTGTAACTTGTAAGTGTTCCCATAGACATTACATTGGGCGAAATGCTGTCATAGGCATCCAAATTAACAATTATCAACAATAATGTAGTGTGGTGAGTACAGGTTGCCCCATAGAGAACGGAGTTCATTCTTGTGCTAAACAAAAAATGGAGATTTTTGAATGCTTTTAAACTAAAAACTAAAACAATAAATTAAACTGGTGAGAATTCAATTAAGAAGAATCATGGTTTTGGTCACATCCACCATGAAAATTTTACTAGTCGATCATTGACACCAAAGATAATTTAATTTCTATACCAAGAACTAATTGAAGAATTAACCCAAAATCCAATTCAAAGTTGATTCTTACTTCTTTCTAAAGTTCGTTAATTTTCAACACGTAATCCAATTAACTCTAACTATTTATTTTATCTTGACACGCGCCAAAGATGAGTTAATAGAAGCATTGTGTAATCGACAAGAACAATTAGGCTAATTAAACATAAACACAAGCAGTTATAAGAGAATTAGTTTGTTATTTTTTCTAAATTCAATAACACTAATAGATACTCAAGAAATTATCAAATTTAGTTGCTTCACAGATCGAATTAAGCACACGCGATTAAAATAATCTAGTTATAGATTAATTCTAATAACTTAATTATTCTGTGCAATAATAAAGTTAAAAAGAACAATCATAAAATTAATTGCAAGAAAATAATCAATACTTGATATAAAATTTAATAAATTCAAGAACAAAAAGTCTCACAATATAGTAGAATTGACCATGGCTTCAAATCGCTCGACCATGAAAAAAGCTTTAGGCACTAAGTGCCATGAAAGAATAATGAAGAATTTTCTCTGCTAAAAACCCTATCTAAAACAAGGAAATAAAGTGTTCACTCTCTTCTAATCACCCTACAAAAACTAAGAATAACCCAATTAAGCTCAATAATAACTCAAATCTTCCTTACAACACATAAAAACATGGTGAATGACACATAAAATATAGCATAATTATGAACTTATTAAATTATGCCACACTTAGCCTTTGATTGTCCTCGAGCAAACATAAATCTTTGAATTAAAGCATTTAAGCACAACAAAATTTCACTTAACATATTCCCTCAAATATCCACATAAATAATCAATAATCAATCCACCAATCAGAGTAGTCTAAGAACCTAAGAGCTCAAATGCTAATAAAAACCAAAACATGAAATTCGTGTGTATGTGTATATAACCATTCAAAAACTTAGATTTGAAAATATCTAGATTAAATTATGAAGACCCTCAAAATTTCTCTAAACACCCTATAGGTCACTCTTCTTATACTCCTTTACTAATCTAGACAACTGATTCAATTTAAATTTGTGTAGGACTTTCAGCCCGAACTATAAATTAGGATATTTGTTAGACAAAGAAGGGAAAGGATATAACAAATAAGAATAAGAGTTTTATAATAATGGTGGCCACACATTAAAATAAAACTTCTCTTCACATGTGAAATATCATGTATCCGCAACCCCACACTTAAGTAACAAACACCGATGAGGAATTTCAAATAACCAATAAGCATAGCCATTTTGAACACACCAACCTCGTTCGGACATATATACATCACCTCATTATTTTATTTTTTTATGTCTACTACAATACAGGTACAAATGGTAGGCACTACTCGCAACATATAAACACCTAGGTACTAGAAATGGGCACTGGCTGCAAATACAGGTACTAGTGATGAGCACTAGCTGTAAATATCAAAAACTCCTATTATCATTATTTTTATTCAACAATTTTTTTCCAATACCCCATTTTTCTCCATAAATGTACACCACCCACTTCTTACAAACTTCCATCCTTATATCCCCCTTAACATATAATATGCACCATAAAGCTCTTAAAGGGAAAACTTAGGATAAAATAATTAAAAGAAATATTAAACTCAATAAGGGTAGGTAAGTTGAGTTTAAGTGAAAGAAGGAGAATGATGTTTCTCTTCACAAGAATAAGGCTCAAACAAGGTATTTAGAAATAAATTGTTAAAATGGTTGGCTAGAAAGGCTCAACAAATTAAAAAGGCACTACCTTCATTCTTTAAACTAAATCAGGTCATCTAGGAATTAACTTCGAAAATGTAATAAAGTAAGTTTTTGGGATGCAACATAATTGAGTCTACATAAATTTCTCTAAATATCCCCAAATCAAAAATTAATGTATGGCTTAGTGCTTAAAAGTCTTGAAAATTATGAATGAAAAATATTAACACCGACTACTCATTCATTATGGTTCAATTAAAGATTTATTATGCAAAAAATGGAAAAAATACGTTAAGCAAAAACTTTCAAAAATTTTCAAAAATGGTCAAATAATCTACAAAAATTTTGACAACCCCTCATATCAAAGAAAAAGTCAAAATATTGCAGCAAAATCGAGCAAAATACACCGAACAACTCCCCCCACCCTACATTTAAAAATAAGCATTGTCTTTAATGCAAAAATAAAAGCATAACATGGGAAAAAGAAAAGCTTCTCTGGATTTAATTCGTGTTTGGAGCAGTATCCGCTATAAATATCCCCTTGTTGCGAATGAAAGTTGGACTGAAGAACACTAACAAAACAGAACAAAACAAATAATTCCCTTGAGACAATAAGAAAAAAAAGAAAATTGTAGAAAAGAATCCTACAATAATTAGGAAAAAACTTACTCACTTAAGAGAATACACAACAAAAATAAACGAAAACATCATGACAAAATTTAAAACCTAGCTAAAAGGAAATTAACTAACTAAAATGTCTAAAAAATAAAATAGCAACTAGAATTGTCTGACAAATATTAAAAGATATAGAAAATAGCCCACAACATAGGGCATGAAAAGCTCAAGGATCATGTGTCCCCAAATCCTGTGGGAAAGAAGAAAAATGTGGAAATGTTGATGGGTCCTCTCGCCGCTTCCTTTAAAGGACCATTTTATCACTTTAACTTATCAATTAAGTTGATTTCCAGCACTAACAAAACAATAAAATTACTCTAACCCTAAAAATAAAATAAACAAAAAATAAAACTACAAAAATAAATAAATAGAATAAAATTTAAAAGAACAACAGTTGTTTATGCAAGTGATAAGTTGCCTCTCATGCAGCACTCCTTTATAGTCAATAGCTTGACTGTGAACAAGATGGTCGGAATAACCATCTCTATACCAGTGGAAAGAGAGCTCAATAATTGTTTGCAATCATGCATAGGCTATCTTCTTGTAATCGTTTGCCATACACCTATTCTTAGTCTCCTTCTTGACTTCGTCAGTTTTAAACTCAACTTTGACCTCATTGTCGTCTATGTAAACTAGCTTAATCCTTTTCTCATGACCCTTAAGAAACTCAATGATGTCAAACTCTTTACGAGCCACATCTTGATCTTCAACTCTTAAGGTTAATCCACAACAGAATGTGGGGAATAATGGCACCACAATACAATCCTTATCAATAACCAAGCGGTGATCCTTCAGAGTAGTTAGAATCCTTGTGCTTCCTCCATATCTAAGTCTAAAACCTTGATTGGCTCTTGCTCTGGAAGATCTCGAGGCATTGAAATCGGAGGCAATGAACTAGAGTTAGCCTCAATAGGCTTGTCAGACAGGTTAGACTATCTACTAATCCCATCTCTAGTTCTTGCTCATTTTCTCTATCTTCTTCATTCTCAATCACTTGAGATTCTAGTATGCTTATGGAAGAATTCAGTTGACTTAGTTGATGCTCCAAACTTTGCAAACTGACTCTTGTTTCCTGTTGAAATTGCAAAGTATTAGCAGCTAAAGAATGAATTAATTCTTCCAAAGACTTAACAATTTGGATAAAAGGTTGTGGCAAAACTGGATGTATATAGGAAGATCTTGTGATGGATAATTCAACACAGGATAATCTATCCATTCTTGATTGTACTTATACATGTAGGGGTCATACAAAAGTTGTGGTGGTAATTTCTCGACAATGAAATCGAAACAATAAACCTCATGTGAATTGATACCATGATGGAGATCAAAAAGAGATAAAGTAATAAGTATATACAGTTAAATACCAAAAATTTAAAGTACAAAAGTAAATCAAACTATTCCCTGGCAACGATGCCAAATTTTTTGGTGAAATACTGTCGCAGGCACTCAAAATTAACCAATTCTCAATAATAATGTAGTAGTGGTGAGTATAGGTCGTCCTACAGAGAACGAAGTTTTTTCTTCTGCTAAATGAAAAATGGGTCTTTTTGAATGATTTTAAACTAAAAACTAAAACAATAAAGTAAACTAGAGAGAATTCAATTAAGAAGAATCTTGGTTTTGGTCATATCCGCCGTGAAAATTTTACTAGCCAATCATTGACACCAAAGAAAATTTAATTTCTATGCCAAGCACTAATTGAAGAATTAACCCAAATTTCAATTCAAAGTTGATTCTTATTTCTTTCTAAAGTTGGTTAATTTTCAACATGCAATCCAATTAACCCTAACTATTAATTTAATCTAGACACGTGCCAAAGATGAATTAATAGAAGCATTAAAATCAACAAGAATAATTAGGCTAATTAAATATAAACACACGCGGTTATACCAATTAGTTGATTATTTCCCCTAAATTCAATAACACTAATTGAGCAATTATCAAACTAAATAGTTGCTTCACAGATTGAATTAAGCACACGAGGTTAAAATAATCTAGTTATAGATTAATTCCAATAACTTAATTATTCTGCAACAATAATAAGTTAAAAAGAACAACCATAAAATTAATTGCAAGAAAATAATCAATACTTGATATAAAATTGAATAAATTCAAGAACAAAAAGTCTCACAACATAGTAGAATTGACCATGGCTTTATTCCCTCGACCAAGAAAAAGGGTTTAGGCACTAAGTGTCATGAAAGAATAATAAGACTTTTCTCTGCTGAAAACCCTGGCTAAAACAAGGAAATAAAGCGTCCACTCTCTTCTAACCATCCTACAAAAACTAAGAATAACCCAATTAAGCTCAATAATAACTCAAATCTTGCTTACAACACATAAAAACATGGTAAATGACACATAAAATATAGCACAATTATGAACTTATCAGACATGGTTTGAAGGTCTATGTTAAGGTTCACTTCCCATATAATTCACTTGCTTATTGTATCCCAAAGAATGTCCATCTAGGATGCATTGGCTATTGGGATGGTCTCCCAAGCAAAAGTCACACAAAAGTTGTATGTGAGATTGAGAAGTCTGAGGATATGGTGTGGATATAGCACTCATATTGTTCATATTCTCCAAAGCCCTTGTAAGGTTAGTTAACATAGTGGTGATGTTCTTATTTTGAGCTAGGATGGCATCCCTGTGATCCAAATGATGTCTCCTCGTTGTTGTTTTTGTGGTTGAGATGGTCGAGGTGGATTAGCTATTGGCCCATGTTTATAGTATTTGGACGTTGTGGTGTTGAGAAACCGTTGACCCTATTCTGGAGTCTTAAATGACAATGAACCTCCAACTGATGCATCCACAACTGATTTTTTTTCTTGGAAGAGCCCATTATAAAATGTTTGTATTTTCATCCATAATGGAATGGCATGGTGTGGATACTTCCTAAACTTTTCCTTATATCTCTCCCAAGCCTTACTAATGCCTTCACTATTTTCTTGTATGGGAAAATAGGTGATCTCATTTCTTAATCTAGCCATCTTGGATGGAGGAAAGTATTTGGCTAAACCTCTTACACAACCCAATTCCAAGTTGTAAAGGTCCCTTGGTCATAACTTTATAGCCATGCCTTTGCTCGATCCCCAATTTAAAAAGGAAAAGTCCATAATCTCACACAATTTAGTTGAACACCAATAAACTTAAATGTGTTTAAGACTACCTTAAAGTTCAACATATGAGTGTTTAGGTTTTCATTAGGTCCATCCCCAAACGTAACACACGCTTGAAACATTAGGATAAGTTCTGGGTTTATCTCAAAGTTGTTGGCATGAATAAGGATCCTTGCTATACATGAGCTCGCTCCTTCAAAAGTAGGCATTCTACATTCCTGAAGCGGTCTCCATTACCATTTGCTCTGTTCCCTTCATTTTGAATTCCACCAAACCCATTAAAATTGGCCCTTCTTCTCTATCATTATCTTGATGTTCTTTATTATCTACTCTCCTATTATTTACCCCTATCTTCAACCCTCCTATTGTTGTTATCTTCCACAGTGGATTCTTCTTGTTCTTATTTCCTTTTTTCTTTCCAAAGTTTCCTTAAGGTCTTTTCAAATTCCAAGTCAAGTGGTAGTACAAAATGAGTTAAAAAGCACCAATGATAGATAGCCAAACAATAGAAGTTCAACAAGCATTCAACAAAAACAACTAAAAACAAGTAACAATAACTAAAAGTAAAGTCTAAACTAGTAACAACTCCTAAGAACCTAATATTGGTCATATTCCCAGCAATGGCACCAAAAAATTTGATGCGAGGAAAAATTATACTCTAAACTTAACAAATAATAATTTTACCGTTTTTACCCTAACTCGCTATCCACTTTTCTACAAGTGTAAGGGGTTTAATAGTAATTAGTGGCATCATTCCCATAGAGATTTATTAAACAAGAAGTACAAGACTTAGGAATTTACGTACTATTTAGATGATGATTAAGTGGATTGAGATTTAAACTACAAGAGCGAAACAAGTAAAAACACAAAATGTAAGTAAAGAGCAAAATATATAACAAAGAACTGTCAGGTTTAAAAAACGAATGGGGCATTAGAGATGATCCCTCTACAGGTGCAGTCATTTCTATTGGTTACTTACTTAGTGGCTCCTATTGAGGATTCACTCTATCCACATGAAGTTATGCAATCGAGCAAAAATGCTGATATCTTGGCCCGACTACCTCCAATTCTACTCTAATTAGTGAATAATCTAGATTTAACACATAATGTCTGTAATTTTGTGTTAAACCCACAAAGGAGATGCAAAGAATGGACATCTCTCCAAAGCCTACCAAACAAAGCTCACAAACTACACAATTTTGTTTGGTAGGCTTGACAAATATTCATTCGAAATAACCAAAACCCGTTAGAGTTCATATCTCATTAACCCAATCCAAAAAGATCTAGCTATTCATAATCAACATAAGAAACAAAGGTCAAGATGGAAAACTCATGCAAATCATAATTTAAAACTTAGAAATGAAAGATTTTTATATGGAAAGGAAGGTAATCTAAAGTCCAACAAATTAATCTACGAAAGATTTTAGCTTGCAAAGATATTAAACTAGAATTAAGACAAAATAAGTGCTGAAAAGTTAAAGTAAACTAAGAACAAATCTAATTAGGCAAGCTTGTTGACTCTAAAATTACTTACTACACTACTACTATGTGTTCTTTTCTAGACAATTAGTGTTGGTTAATATACAAGCTATTACAAGTCAGTCAAATTACACTTCTCAAACAAACATGCTGAATACAGTTAGCTTTTTGTAGTTGCGTAATTCTTGATGACGGCCTGTATCTTGCTAAACACGTGTAATCGGCTTTTGCGGACCACGTTTAGCAAATTTCTTCTTTGGATTCTTTAACCGCAGTCTGTCCTTCCTTCTGGACTCTTAGAATCTTCAACTTTACACTTTAATCCTTCAACTTGTGGTTATCCTAGCATGTGCCCAGTTGTCCAATTTGCATACAATAAACTTACACCGAAAATACATAAGTACCAAAATACATAAAAATAGCTTGAAAGTATTACTAAAATTATACGTTTACTCTAACATATATGAAAACACTATTAAAGACTAAATCAAAGAAAAACACAAATAAAAACACCTAACTTGGGGCAAACACTAGCAAAATACTACGAATTTTGTGAGCAAAATAAATCTATTAACTAGAATTATCGATAAGTTCTTTGGATAATTGTTTTGTAGTCTTCCACCAAGCTATTCCTTGCATGCTCCACATGATTCACCTCCTGCAAATTGTTAATCACAATTTGTGAATTAGATTCAATCACAAAAAAACTACAAAATGAAAGAAATAGACCTCTACAAATAGGATACAACTGAGCAGATAAACTAGAAGTTTTTCTCGGCCCTCCCTCAAAACACCACATAACCTTACCCCAGAAATTATGCAAAACTCCTCCATATCTTCCCCTCCATTAACAAACACAATTTCATCGATATTTAGTTTGAACCACCTAATTCAGTTCTTCTAAGGGAGCAACCAATCTTAGACCCCAACCTAGAATTAATTAAACTTTTCTTCTCCTTTACTTCTGTAAGATTTTGTATTTGTAAAAATTCTACACCCTTGAGCCTATTCTAGTTTTTAAAGGATTAAATTCCCTTTCTAAAGATCAATTCTATGTTTCCATCCTACCCACAACAAAAAAGAAAATATGACGAGGATCTTTACTGAGAACTTTCTTAAGCTCCAAGATAATATAATTGCAAGATTGTGAAAGGGAACTTGTAACCAAATGCATTGTCCATAGGTTTCACATGACCTCACATTCTAAAAGGAAATGATGTAAGCTTTTCCCCTCTTTTTTTGCAAAGCTGGCAAATGTCAGAGGCAATAATGCCTTGAATACAAATATTTAGCTACTGGAACCTTCTTATTAGCCATTAACCAAAGGAACACCTTAACTCTTGAAGGCAAATTCACCTTCCATAGAACCATTCAAGGTAAATACGGTCCTACTAATAAACACTTTTCTCTAAATACATAGTGTCTTGAAACACTTTTAATCGAGAATAGCCCTTTGGGATGAGTCCCCTAGAATCGTGTATCCTTTTGGTCAGTTAGAGGGATAGGAAACTTACAATCAAGTGTATGATCTTTTTAGGTAGCACCTCACTCAATTTATCCACCCTCTAGGTCTTAAGCTTTTTGTCAATAAACTTCTCTACCTTAGCATCAACTAGATTAGGTTTAATATTGTCCAACATCTGGTCAATTAGCTTGTCTCCTACCTACCAGTCTCGGAATATCCTAATCCCAAGATTCCATATTTATTTACTTAATACACTGTTTGCTCTTAGCAAACCTCTCCAAACCCTATACTGAGAATTGTTAATATATTTTAAAGTTAGGCTCACTGAAATTATATTTTACTTCCAACACATGGAAACTAAGGAATCTGGATTATGAATGATGCACCACATAGTTTTTATTAAAAGAGCCTGATTCAATAAGGTTAGGCCTATAACATTAAGACTGCCTTGTATTACAATAGAAGACAAATTCTATTCCAGCTGACCTTAGCAATAGCCTTTTTCGTAATGCTATTCCTCCAAATGAGTATTTGGATATTAGCTTTCAGCTCATTGTTAATGTATATTGGAGTTTGGAAGGTTGTCATGGCATAATTCGCAATCAATCACAAGTTGTGTTTGACCACACAAACTATTCCTGAATGAGAGAACAAATTAGAGTACCAATTTGGCATTTCATTTATCAAGTAAATAACAAAAATCTAATACTTTGATCCTTTCAAAAATCTAATACTTTGATCCTTTCATGAATGAAAGCAGTTCCAAATATTTATCTATCTTTCTGTTTACTTCAACAACAAAAACTTCTTGCATATACCTGCGCTCCATTTGAGGAGTATTAGGAGAAAAGTAAATAGAAGACTTCTCTTAATTCAAATGCTATCCTCGTGCCAACTCGAAGTTATTGAGGATTTTTTCAACTTTAGTGCAATATTTTTCGTCCACTTTGAAAAGACAAATACAATCATCAATAAATGGTAGAATAGGAATTTGAGGTCCTGATCTAAAGGTCTGAAGACGGACAATATCTTTCATTAAACTTGCACAAACAAGATTATCAATTATAATAAGGATATCTAGACACAAAATAAACAAACACGATGATAATGGGTCTCCTTGATAAAGCCCTCTATTCGAAGTAAACAAAATAGAAAGACATAAGTAAGACATACTTGAAAGGATATAGTAGAGACCTACTACATAAATAAATAAATCCAAAAATTTGGAAAATTGAATTTTTTTTTTTAAAGCATTACGATTAGAAAATTTCAATCAAACCTATCATAAGCCTTAGGAAAAATTAATTTTAGAGCAACACCTTCTATTTATTTTTTGATTTATGCAAACAATGCAAAACCTTGTGAGCTGTATTATTGTCAGAAATATACCTACCTGGAACAAAAGCATTTTGGAAGGAAAAATGAGTTTATCCATCAAAGGTTTCATATTGCCAAAATCTTAGATCGATCACCGTGTAAGCCATATTATACAAACTAATGGGACAAAAGTGCTCCACCTAACTTGGACTATCAGATTTTGGAATAAGCACAATGGTGACGGCATTAAGCCTAGAAAGAATGTGACCCAAGTGAAAGAAGGCCCCCAACATTCTATACAGAGACTTCCCTGCAATTAGCCCTGGACTCTTAAATGATTGCATGCAAAAGATAGTATCCTTAGCCTGTTAGCAATTAACTGGTTTTAAGAGGTTCGCATGGTCTTTCTCAATAAGTATTAGGCATTGAATGTTCAATAGGTCCATATTGGAGTGAGTACCAAGACAATCAAACAGATTTTTGAAGTAATTATCAAAAATTTTGCACATGTCAGAGACAATAGTAACCCACATGCCTTCATGCTTCAAGCCCATAATTTTATTTTTGTGAGCTTGATCTTTTTATATAGGCCTGGAAAAAATAAGAGTTCCTATCCCCAAGATAGCCTAATTTATTTTAGCCTGTTAAAACCAATGGGCTTTAATAACTTGGGAATTTCTCTATTGGAGAAATAACTCCTTCCCTTGAAGATTAGGGGTGGGACTAATATCAAGAGCTTTTTGAACCTTACTAATTTGGCTTCAATTTCCTCAACAAAGGCCCTACTACTAAGGCTCAAATGTTTTTTTTCCCAAACTTTGGACTCTTCTGCTAGCCTTTTGTAGTGCTCAGTAAAGGCAAAACTAAAGGGCACAGAACAGAAGCATATAAAGGATGATTTGCCCATTCATTTTCAAACCTAAACACCATTTTGATATGTGAGGGCTGATTTTCAAAAAAAAAAAAAAAAAGTGCAGGGAAAGATGACTAGAATTGGAAGCAAGAATATGTTCACATCCCATCTACTCGAATATTGATACAATCATTATTTGCTAAAACTCTATCCAACCTATTCCTAATCAAACCAGAATATAACCAACCTAATAAGACAGACAATAACCCATCATTATCCTAGGTGTACACAACTTGTGAAAGAAAGAAACATTTCATTGCAAACTTTGTGAGCTTGAGGATGGGAAGGTAAGAGTCTGGGGGGTATTGGTTGATTTCAATTCTAAAATGATTAATTTCTTCTTTAACATACCTCCGGTGCATTCTAATAAGTAGTCAACATTTTTGAATAATGACAAGAAGGATATGGATGCTATTAAAAGTGCTATCTGTGATGTGAATGTGGATTGCGTTTGGAGCACTACAAGTCGCACCGAATTAAGATTTCCTCGTTGTGGACTTTTACTTGTGCTAAATTGTGATTTTATTTCATTAGTTGTCGAATTTGAGGTACCAATTCCTTGAGCTTTATTCAGAGGGATAAAGTGTTGTTGGTTTATGCATTTGTAACAAGAATACCAGTGGATGTTGGCAAACTGATTAGACAGGAATTTTTTGAAAGTGGCAGATCTGGGAAACCCATTTTTTATGCACTCAGTCTAATCCACTATTTATGTACAGTTGCAGGATGTCATATTGACTTGGAGGAGCTAATGATGCCACTACACATTCTAAGGGCAAGATCAATCGAGAATACATTTATAGCATGGTACGAGAGTATGAAAAGTATCACCCTTGAACAAGCCATATCTCACAACCACTATCTTAGGAAGCATCATATATCGCTCTGCTGCTCAGATACGTATTTAATGCCCCATTCAATGAAGAAGAGTGGAATGAGTTGCAGGGGTATTGGACCTATAGTCAGCTAGTAATGCACAACAATCTGGCAGTGACAGGAGAAGTCCTTAAGACCACTATACTTGATATATGGGTTCGACCGCCGTCACCTCTACTTTGTGATTATGGGCAACCTTGTGGGCAGTATTATGCACACACCGAGCAGTGGATGCAGAACAAGCGGAAGTCCAACAAGCTGGAGAGGCCAGAAGAGCTCAAGATGATACCATGAGGAGGCCCAGCCTAGTGAGGCAGAAGATGGTTGAGAGGAGGAACAAAAAAGTTGAGCAAGCAAATGCAATGGATAGTGATGACTTGGGACCCAAATATTTGAGAGGATTTTCATGAAGACTGACAATTTCTATTATTCTTGACTTAGCATTTTTGTCTTTATTTATTTTTATTTTTAGTTATTTTACTTTGAGATATTTCAGTTTGAACTAGATTGGCTAATGGCATTAAACTGACACTAAGTAGATTTCTTTTTATGACTTGATAGAGTATATCGTTTTGAGGATTAATTTGCTAAATAATTGTTTTGATTTTGGGTCATTTTTATAGTTTGGTGAAATACCCCATCGGTGGATATATAAATCCAAATCTAGCAAATGACTCAGTTATGATCTTCTACATCCTAGGTTTTCCCGTTTCGTCAGAGCCAATTCCAAAAGACTTATTAGAGAGTCCCACTAGCATGCATCTAGTAGGAATTAAACCTACAAATTTAGATTGGCTAAGGGCCTTAACCTGATGCAATGTTTGAATTTGTTGATGTTTTGACTTGGATATTTATTTATTTTTTTTAAAATTTGTTATAGTTTAATTGGATCTTGTTTGATTGATTGCTTTTAGGTTTTTATGTCAGAATTTTGGGTAATAGGATGAATTATTCATCAATTAAAAAAAGAAACAAATTTGAGGGTGTTTATTTCTTATTTTCGGAATGGTTATTTTATGTGTATTGGTGTGACTTGATGACGAGTGGATGGAAAATTGATCAATTGAGTATTGATGATATTTGACTTACAATATTATATGATTGGATCATTTCATGAGTGTGAGTGAGTAGTTTTTTATAACATAAAGATTTCAAAACTTAGTGTTACTATTTTTCAAAAAGAGGTACTAAAATTTGGAAAATTTTATTTGAAATATTGATTTTGATCAAATCATTCATATATATTTTATTGGCTGATTTATCTTTTGAAAAGAGTGGGTTAAATAAAATAAAAGGAAATTGGGTCATTTTGTGTGTTTGCATATGAAATGTTCTTCTAATTTGTAAATAATTGGTATATGAGATTAATTTTAAGTACGTTTCACTCCTTTTTCTTGGTTAAGGGTTGTCTCAAAAAAATAATTATGTTTGCTACTAGAAATAAGGCGAGTACGGAATTCTGACATGTACCCATTCTGTTTCTCTGAAATAAGCCATTAGAGTAGCTATAAGGCGAGTACGGGATTTCGGCATATACCCATATTGTTTCTCCAAATTAAGCCATTAGAAGTTACGTTTTAGTATACCAATAAGTTGAGGAGGAAATGTTTGTAATACTTATCATTGATTTGGTACTACTTATTCCTCATTAGAGTTATATTCCCAAATTGTGTGACATTTGCATTTAAGTAGATTCCTAATGAATTTCTATTTTAATGTGACCTTGTTGGAGTAATTGACTAACTTTATAATATTTGTGATTTGAGCAGAAATGATGTTTTGAATGGATAAAACTAAATTGTTTAGGAATTCTTTTTGAGAATAGTAATGCTTGGTGACTTGAAATCTTGTATAGAAAATGAAAGTGTGTTTTTTTTAGAAAAATCAAAAACTTGGAATGACACATTTAAATACTGTCTTTACTTATCAAAAAGTACTGAAAGTCCTTTGAGATATTTCTTAGTTGTTCTAAGTACATCCATAGCTTATCAAGTGTTTTGTCAATTTTGGTGGTAAACAAAAATTAGAAGTTTGTAGTGTTCTTTACTTTTTGTTTTGCTCAGGACTAGCAAAACGCTAAGTTAACTCTAGTAAACTAGAATTATTTTACTCTAAATCATATTAGTTTAAATTCTGAATTTTGGTTAATTAATTGAAGATTTTAGTTAATTTTCATATTATGTGTTTAGATTTTAGTTATTGTTAAATATGATAAACTTTGATGGAAATTTTAGTTAAATTGATTACTTAATTAGTTTAATATTATGTAGATCTAAATTAGTGGTTGGAAGCTGAAATAAACAAAGTATGAGGGCCATGATATAATTTGAGAAGAATTGAAGATTTGCTAAAAATGGTGTCCATGTCGTGACATCGACTTTGCCAAACCGCGACATGGATACGGAAATAGGCTAATACATTAATTTTAGACCATGTCGCAACATCACTTATTCTATGTCACGACATGGGCTCACTTTCAACATACTAGTAATGGCAGTCTTGTAATTTTCCAGCAGCTAATTCCTAATCTTGGCGTGTGTAAACTCTACTATTTAAGGTACTAGAGATATGTAATAGTACACTTAGTTTAGGGTGTAGTTAGTAGTTTAGATTAGATTAGATTAGAATAGAAAGACTTGAATCTCACGTTTCATTTTATTAATACGAATCCTCTTTAATTCTCAATTAGATCTAACTTTCAATTTCTTTCTAGTATAGATTTTGTTATATATTAGTAGTGGGTTAATCTTTAGCTTCAAGTAGGTAAAACTTTTACTTGCTTTCTAGTTTAAATTCTTAGAAATCTCTTTACTTCCATTTCAAGTTTTCTTAGAGTAATAATAGTTCTTGTTAATTTAGTGCTTTCTAATTCAAGTTTTCAATTGCTTGCTTTAATTTCTAGTTAATTTTTAGTGTGCTTTGTTACCTCTTTATTATTCTAAAAAATCAAAAAATATTTAAATTTCAATCATATTTCTTTGCAAATTCTAGACTAGAAATGACGTCTGTTTGCAAGCCAGGCTTTCTTAGTGTTCTCTTTAGTTAGGTTAATCAATTGATCTTTACTTCTAATCGTAGTTTAGTTCAATTAGCGTAGAATCAAATGTTCTTATTTACTTGCTTTCATTAGAATAGGTTAGTGAGTTTCTTAATTTTGTAGCTACTTAATTTTAATTACTTGCTTTAGTATATCTATATAATTTCGGTTTTAACTTGTTAAATTGCATTATGGCTTTGACTAGATTAGGATCTTTCTTCTCAATTTGATTCACCTAACTATACAAAGGTCTGTGAATCTCGTTAATTGCATGTCAACAATCTCTATGGGAACGATATCTACTCATCTTATATTACTATCAATTTCGTATACTTGCGGAAGTGAGGTAGAGTGCAGTGATTTTGTGAGGTTTTATTGTTACTTGTTTGCTTAAATGATTTGATCTCTACTTAAAGGCTTGACAAGTTTTTTGCGCTGTTACTGGGGATTGTCATTGGTACTGTTGAACCCCAGTTCTGATAATCATATTTTGATGATGACCAAATTGCACTAACAGTTTGAAAACAAGTGTGCAGAAAAATAGGGAGTTTCGGACGTAAATGATTGTCCGAACACAATCAAGAAAACAACCAGTAAAACTCTACGGACGTTGATGATTGTCCGAAAGGAAGACATTTCGGATGATGATAATCGTCCGACACAAAGAACCTGAAGCTGTCTCAGACGAAGAACATCGTCCGACAATATTTCCAGAAGACATTGTATCGACCGAACGCAGGTTTAGACACTTTCTCGGACGTTCGAACGAATACCCTCAGAGAACGGATGCAACATCGGACGCAGGGTTTAGCAGCGGCCGTTCGAACGGTCCAACGGCTAGTTCGTTGGGACGCACACTTGCTGCATCGTCCTTCCGAAAGGTCCAACGGCTAGTTTTCCAGTAAACAGAAAATCTAGCAGTTGGAAAGTTGTTAGAAGCAAATTTTGGGCAACTATAAATACCCCTATGCCTGAATTAAACAAGTAGAGACTTCTGCATTGATTACAAGTAATTCTTGAGCTATTTGGGAGAAATAGTGAATACAAGTGTTGTAATAGTGTAGGTAGTTTTGTGAAAAGAGCTTAGGAGTGTAAGAGTTCTTCAAGTGTAAGAGTGGAGAGATAACAATTGTAACAAAGAGAGGTTGTGAGTGTAAAACTCTTGGCTCAACTAAAGGAATTTAGTGTAAGCAAGAGTGATCCTCATTTGTGTACAAGAGGTTATTGTCTCACCTACTTTAAAGAGACTTTTAGTGGCTAAACTTCAAGTTAAGAACTTGGTAGTTGCCTTGTAAGAAGCTCTCTGTGGTTGTAAGCTCCAAGCTTGAGAAGCTTGGGAGTTTGGTTTGATACTCTTAATGTCAATCTTTTTATTGGTTCTTTGTGATTCAATTGTTGAATCTTTACTTATGATTACAATTTGTGCTTAAGTGTTCATTTGTTGCATAAAGTTTGCATTTCCTATTAAGCACATCAAAAGGTTTATTTTTGAAATAACCTAATTCACCCTCCCTCTTAGGTTACCCTTTGGGACCAACAGGTACTTGGCAATATTGAGTGTTTTACGGGTCATGTAGATTAGGCACTTTTGTTTAATTTAGTTGTTAATTTTAGTTTATTTGTTTATGTTGGTTGTTCTTCTTGTTGAATTATCTTGGCACTTAAACTAATTACGTGATTTCGCTTTTGTAGTACATGGTAAGAAGAGACAAGGGGCCTTTGATTTGCTTGGACGAAGAGAGAGAAAAAGAGTTGAGGGAAATACAAAAGTATAAAAAAGTGCAACAAGAGCTAAAGAGAATTGAAATGGCAAATGTCAATCAAAATCAAAGAAATTTGAACAATGGGAATGATGAAGAAGAAGTTGCCAGAAATCATGGAATGAGTGGTTATAGAAATGGGAATGGTATGAACATGAATGAGCTAGACCATTAAGAAAATATGTTGCACCAAGTTTTGATGGGGAAAATTATAGCATTGCACAGATACCCGTGCAAGCAAACAATTTTGAGATTAAGCTCGCTTTGATACAAATGTTGCAAGCTCACGCAATGTTTGGGGGTGATCCTAATAAAATCCATACACACTTTGAGGTGGTTTTAGACACTTTTAAATTCAATGCTATGCACCCAGATTGTGTGAGAATGAGAGTATTCCTTTTTTCTCTAAGGGTTAGGGCAAAATCTTGGCTTCAATCTTATGTCCAAGGGACATTTACCACGTGGAACCAACTAGACCAAGATTTTTTGGCAAAACATTTCTTACCTTCAAGGACTACCAAATTGCGAATTGAGATTACCTCCTTTAAGCAAGATGTTGGTGAAAGCTTGGGAGAGGCTTGGGATCAGTTTAAGGATTTGCTAAGAAAGTGCCCTCGTCTTGCCATTCTATTATGGTTTCAAATTCAAACCTTCTATAATGCATTGTAGTACACGAGACAAAATCAATAGTAGATGCCTCCATCGATGGTTTCATATTCTACAAAACACCAGAGGCATATCAAGAATTGCTTAATAGTATGGTTTACAACCATTATTATCACGGACTAATGACTCCACTGATAGCTCAACTCCAATCCAATCAAGCTAATACGCAAAATGGAGTATTGAATTTGAATATGCAAGATGCTCTATTAGCTCAACAAAGTATGTTTATGAATGTGATGAACAATGTTGCAAAGGTGTTAGAGAGCTCGGGGAAACCGAGTAATGTAATGCAATGTCTTCTTATCCAATCCAACCACCCATGGTATGTGATGGAGCAGTACAAACAATCAATCGAATGCTTATATCAACCAAATCCCCCATCTCAAAACTTCCACAACCAAGTTTCAAGTTTCTCATCCAGACCCTATCAACCTCTACACCAAAGAAACTTCCAGGACAACTCCTATCAATCTTCCTTTGACCTTCCATTTCAAAATCAATAATAACCATAGGCCTCCATTCCAATATGAAAATTCTTCCCAACCTATGTATAATGATCAATTTGCTCCAAGAGAAAATGTATGTGAAGATGGTTGGAAAAGAAATGCGAAGTACTTGAGAAGGGAGTTGAAAAGAGAAAGGATGGATAAGGAAGAACATAGGAGGGACTTTGAGAATTTGAGAGCATCAACAAGAACTTTGAAAATTCAATTCGGTCAATTGGCAAGGTTGAATAATGAAAGACCTATAGTGGTATTACCAAGTAATACTATTCAAAATCCCAAAGAGCAATGCAAGGCCATCACCCTTAGATACGGTAAGGAGGTGGAAAAAAGGTTTGGGAGACACTCATTGAAGGGAAACGAAAAAGAAAAGGTTGAAGATGAAGAGAAGAAAAAAGGAAAATTTCCAATGGGACAAGGCAAAAAAATTAATGAGCCTATCATGCCCAATGTGCAAAGCAATGAAGGCAAGGATGCTACTTATCAAGAGCCGAAGCAAATGAACATACCATTTAATTCTCAAAGATTGAAGGATGAAGAAAAGGTGAAGAAATTCAAAAAGTTTCTTGAAATATTCAAGAAGCTTGAAATTAATATTCCTTTTATGGAGGCACTTGAGAACATGGCCGCTTTTGTTAAATTTATGAAACAAGTCCTGACCTCAAAAAGGAAATTGTATGGGGATAAAATCTTATGTCTAACAGAGAATTGTAGTGCACTCCTCACAAAGAGGTTACCACCCAAGCTCAAGGATTCCAGGTCCTGCACCATATCTTATGGAATTAAGGTTTTCAATTTGGGAAGGTTTTGTGTGATTTGGGAGGTTCAATAAACCCCATGCCTTATGAGATGTTCAAGAAATTAAATAGAGGGCAATTGAAGCCTGCAAGTGTCTCATTGCAACTTGCGGATCATAGCATAAAGTTTTCAAAGGGAATCATTGGGGATGTGGTTGTTAACATTGACAAACTCTACCTTCTAGCCGATTTTATTGTGCTAGACATGGTAGAGGATGAAGAGTAGATATCGATCATACTTGAGAGGCCTTTCCTTGCCATCGGCCATGCACTCATTAATGTTCAAGAAAGGAAGTTGGAATTTTAGATAAATGATGAAATTGTTACATTTAGGGTGTGTTCGTTTGGACTGAAAATATTTTCATGAGTACATGAAAAAGTCTATTTTCCATACAATTTTCCGGTGTTCGGTTGACAAAATGAAAATATTTTGAAATAAAAAATTTTAACGGTTTTATCTTTAATTTTATAAATACAAGTTAAAAAAACTTATAACAATGGTAATAAATACCTTACAAGTAATTATAATTAATAAAAAATTGATTTTTTTCAAAATTAAATGATAGTACAATATAGTAGTAAAATATGCATAATCATAGTTATATTAGTCTGGGACTCATAATTGAGAGAAAAACGAATGAAAAAGAATTAAAAACGAAAATAAGTTTAGCAAACGAAAATTTAAAAGTAAGTATTTGAAATTTAATGTCACTCTTGAATTATCCGGAAACCTAAGAGACATATAACTTACACTTAAAAATTCCGTAAGTTATTTTCAGCCAGAGGAAGGAAAATTGGAAAATATTTTCCACCGGAAAATATTTTCCGGTGTTTGGCACCAAAAAATTTTCAAGAAAATATTTTCCTGAAAATATTTTCAGTCCAAACGAACACACCCTTAATGTTTTTAGTTCATTAAAGCTTCCTTCAATTTATAAGGATGTCATGAATATAAGTGTTGTGGGTGATCTAATTGATAATTGTTGTAGGAATGAATTAGAGAATTCTTCATTGGAAGACGATATGTTAGATTCAAATGCCCTAATTCAAGATGATGAAGATGGAATCAAGAATGTGAATCACTTGAAAAATGATGCTTTATTGAAGAAGGAAGAAGAGGAGAATAAAGAAAAAGGTAATGGAGGTCTCCGACCAACGAACCCCCGAGGTGGAGCTTATATCTATTCCTACTCATTTAATGTATGCATACCTTGGTGAAATTGAGACGTACCCAGTAATTGTGAATGCAAGAATTGAGTCTTTGATGGATGAGCAACTTGAAAGATTGATTATGGTACTTAAAATGCATAAAAATGTCATTGCTTGGTCTATTGATGATATCAAGAGAATTAGCCCTTCCATTTTCATGCATAAAATATTATTGAATGAAGGGAACAAACCGGTAAGGCAACCTCAACGGAGATTGAATTGTACCCTAAAAAAGGTTGTGAGGAAGAAAGTTATCAAGCTTTTGAAAGCTGGTATATTTACCCTATTAGCGATAGTGAGTGGGTTAGTTCCACTCAAGTCATTCCAAAGAAGGGTGGTTTTACCATAATAATAAGTAAAACCAATGAACTTCTTCCCTCTAGGTTGGTCACAGGTTGGAGTATGTGCATTGATTTTCATAAATTGAATGAGGTCACTCGTCAGGATCATTTTCCTTTACATTTTATTCATCAAATGCTTGAGAGGTTGGCCGGTTTTGCATATTATTGTTTCCTAGATAGTTATTCCAGTTATCTTCAAATTGTCATTTGTCCTAGAAGGTCAAGATAAAACAACTCTCACATGCACATTTGATACTTTTGCACATAAGAGAATGCGCTTTGGGCTTTGCAATGCTCCTAGCACATTTCAACGTTGTATGTTTGCTATTTTTCACGATATGATTAAAAAGTGCATAGAGATCTTCATGGATGATTTTAGTGTATTTGATGTCTCATTTGATGATTGTCATATAAAATTGTCAAATGTGTTGAAAAGGTGTGTTGAAACTAATTTGGTGCTTAATTAGGAAAAATGTCATTTTATGGTATAAGAAGAAATTGTTTTAGGAGGTGTCTTCAAGAGGAATAGAAACTGATGGTGCAAAAGTTGAGGCGATTGAAAAGTTACTCCTCCTATTAATGTTAAAGGGGTGAAAAGTTTCTTAGGTCATGCGGGTTTTTATAAAAGATTCATTAGGAAGTTTTCACTTATAGCTGGACCCTTGTGCTCCTTACTTCAAAAAGATTGTCCTTTCTAGTTTGATGATTCTTATGCGTTGAAAGCAATTAGTGAGTTGAAACATGCTCTTATAATTGCAGCTATCATTGTGGCACCCAATTGGTCTCTTCTATTTGAGCTTATGTATGATACTAGTAACTATGCAATAGGTGCCGTTTTGTGTCAAAAGGTGAATGAAATGTTGCATATCATTTACTATGCAAGTAAGACCTTGAATGAATCACAACTTAATTATTCTACTATAGAAAATGAACTACTCGGTATAATCTTTGCATTTTACAAGTTTAGTTCATATTTGATTGGGTTTAAGGTGATTGTGTATACCCATCACTATGCATTAAAGTATTTTTTTTCTAAACAAAATGCTAAACCACGTTTATTGAGATGGATACTTTGCAGGAGTTTGATTAGGAAGTAGTGGATAGAAAAGGTGTTGAAAATATGGTAGTGGACCACTTATCAAGGATTGAAGCATCTCGACTTGTCAATCATAAAGAAAAAGCCATCAATGAGGAATCATTTATTGAGAAATTGCTTGTCACAATAAGGTGAAGGAAACATGCCTGTGTATGCAGACATTGTGAGCTATCTTGTTGTAAGGATAGTACCAAAAATGCTCAATATCAATGAGAAAAGGAAGATCTTTATGGAGCTCAAGTTTTACTTTTGGGAAGAACTGTATCTATACTGAAGATGCAATGATCAAGTTCTAAGGAGATGTGTTCCAAAAAATGAAGTGACCTATATTTTAAGACATTGTGATTCATCTCCCATTAGAGGTCAACATGGAGCTCATTGAACGGCTTTTAAAGTCCTTCAATATAGCTTATATTGGCCAACTATTTCAAGGATTCTAGGGAGTTTGTGCTCAACTGTGATGAATGCCAAATGATAGGTAGCATTTCAAGAGAACAAGAAATGCCCCTCCATGGTATTGTAGAGTTGGAAGTATTTGATGCTAGGGGTATTGATTTTATGGGACCCTTTCCAACGTCATATTCCAACAAATTTATTTTGGTTGCGGTGGATTATATGCCAAAATAGGTTGACAACAATAGCCACCCCAACTAATGATGCTAGAGTGGCTACCAAATTTCTCTGAAAGATCATTTTTCTCTCGGTTTAGAGTGCCTAGAACTATTATTAGTGATAGGGGTACACACTTCAAGAATTCACATTTTGAGACCTTAATGACCAAGTATAGGGTGGAGCACAAAATTGTCTTAGCTTATCATTCTCAAATTTCGGGTCAAGTTGAGGTTTTGAATTGGGAATTGAAGAGAATTTTGGAGAAAATGGTGAATAGTGCAAGGTAGGATAGGGAAATTAAGTTGGATGATGCATTATGGGCCTACCAGACTGTATTCAAGGCTCCCATAAGCATGTCTCCGTACCGTATTGTATAGGCAAAGCATGTCACTTACTGGTTGAACTTGATCATAGAGCATATTGGGCAATTAAGTGCTTGAATTTTGATTTGAATGAGATATGTGAAAAGAGACTTCTTGATTTGAATGAGTTGGATGAATTTTGGAGAGGAGAATTTGAAAGATTCCTTTATCTATAAGGAGAGGACTAAGGCATAGCATGACAAACTCATCTTAAGAAAGGAATTCGAAACCAATTATTTGGTATTACCCTACAATTCAAGGGTCAAACTATTCCCGGGAAAACTCAAATCATGGTGGAGTGGCCCCTTTGAAGTGGTTCAAACTTTTCCTCATGGAACGTTAGAGATAAAAAGGAAAGAAGGACGTTCAAGGTCAATGGTCACCGGCTCAAACCCTACTTGGGAGGAATTATTGAAGAAAGGTGAGAAATCGTCCAATTTGTGCAAGAATGAGCACCCATGCCATTGTCAAGGTAGTGACTATAAAAGAGCACTTCTTGGGAAGCAATCCAAGTTTTTAATTTAGTTGGTTTTTATTCTTTTGATGTGATTTTTAATTAGTTTATATTTTGTAGGTTGTGCACGAATTTGAAGAAGAGTTGTGACGAGATGAAATTTTGGCTAAGTGTCAAAAATACTCTTCGTAGAAGTTCAAGTCATTTTACCATGTCGCGACATCAACCTCAAACTTTTGGAGGGTATTGTGGTCATTTGGGCCAAATCATGACATGGAAATCCAAATCGCGATTTCAACTTCAAACTTCTGCCATGTTCTGAAAATTTTCTGACCCCATGTTGCGACATTGACACGACCAGAACCCAAATTTTAAAAGGACTCTTTTTCTTCTTCTCTTAAATTCTTCATCTTCTCCAAGAAATACCTGTACAACTCCTAATTCAAAACTTCCACTTTTCTCAACTTCTCCCATTTTCTTCCAAAAAAATCCCTTCTTAACACCCAAATTCACCACCATAATCTTTCTACGTCATTTTTGGAACTTTAAAGACGGAACAATTTGGAGTTTGATTGGGAAAATTGAACACCAAGGAAGGATTTGCACCCAATTTCGTGGGGAATTTTGGCATCAATCGGGAGATTAAATTGGTGAGATTTGTTGAAGGTAATTTGTAGATGCTTGTTAACCGATTTCATCTACTACTTTAGAAAATATATTTGGGTGATTTTGGACAGAATTTTTGTACAAACTTTTTGGACAAGATTGGATATTGAATTGAGTAATTCTCTGAATTATTTGGACTATGGTTGGATTATTTGAATTGTCATTGAGAAATTGTGAAATTTTGTTGACAAAATTGGTAGAATTTTATCTTGGCTGTGAATTTGAAATTTTTCAGTGCTTATTTGTTACATTGGCTATAACTACTGTGAAAAATGACAAGGGGTATATATGGGAGTGCTGAGAGGAGGGAAAGAATGAGGCGTAGAGGAGTGAGTTCAAGAAAAAGGAAAATCGGTAAAGGGACAAATAGATAAGGGGCAGTAGGCCAGCTTAGCGGGGTGGTGAGCAAGTAGAACCTCAATTCTCTAGTGATAGAGCTCACCAATTTTATAAAAATAATGAGAAATGGGGTGATTAAGGAGAGGAATTTTGATTTATCCATGCATTGGGGACAGTATGAAGAAGAGATAGAAGCTCATATCAGAGCTAGGAATTGACTCTGAATAGGGAAAGATTCAATACTCTAATTGATCCTGGGTGTACACAACTTGTCAAAGAATTTCATTGCAACCTTTGTGAGCTTGAGGATAGGAAGGTCAGAGTCTGGGGGTATTGGTTGATTTCAATTCTAAAATGATTAATTCCTTCTTTAACATACCTCCTGTGCATTCTAATAAGTATTCAACATTTTTGAATAATGACAAGAAGGATATGGATGCTATTAAAAGTGCTATCTGTGATGTGAATGTGGATTGGGTTTGGAGCACTACAAGTAGCACCGAATTAAGATTTCCTCTTTGTGGACTTTCACTTGTGCTAAATTACGGTTTTATTTCATTAGTTGTCGAATTTGAGGTTCCAATTCCTTGAGATTTATTCACAGGGATAAAGTGTTGTTAGTTTATGCAATTGTAACAGGAATACCAATGGATGTTGGAAAATTGATTAGACAAGAATTTCTCAAAGTGGCAGATCTGGGAGACCCATTTTTTATGCACCTAGTCTAATCTAATCAACACTCTTTATGTACAGTTGCAGGATGTCATATTGACTCAGAGGAGCTAATGACACATTCTAAGGGCAAGATCAATTGAGAATACATTTATAGGATGGTATGAGAGTATGAAAAGCATCACCCTGGAGTAGGCCATATTCCACAACCACCATCTCAGGGAACATCATATATCGCTCTGTCGCCCGAATATGTATTTAATGCCCCAGTCAATGAAAAAGAGCGGAATGAGTTGTAGGGGGTATGGGACCTATAGTCAACTGGTAATGTACAACAATCTGGCAGTGATAGGAGAAATCCTTAAGACCACTACACTTGATACATGGACAACCGCCGCCACTTCCGCTTTGGCATTATGGGCAACCTCGTGGGCTGTATTACACACCACCGGGTAGTGAATGCACAACAAGCAGAAGCCCAACAAGCTGGAGAGGCCGAAGGAGCTCAATATGATACCAGGATGAGGCTCAGCCTAGTGAAGCAAAAGATGGTTGAGAGTACATGGAATAAGAAAGATATTAAATTGAGCAACCAACTATAATGGATAGTGATGACTTGGGACCCTAATATTTGAAGGATTTTCATGAAGACTGACAATTCTATTATTCTTAACTTAGCACTTCTGCCTTTATTTATTTTTATTTTTAGTTATTTTACTTTGAGATACTTTAGTTTGAACTAGATTGGCTAATGGCCTTAAACTAATGCCAAGTAGATTTCTTTTTATGACTTGATGGAGTAGATCGTTTTGAGGATTAATTTGTTTAGTTTGGTTTTGGGTCATTTTAATTGTTTGATGACATACCCCATGGGTGGATAAATGAATCCAAATCTGGCGAATGACTCATGTTATGATCTTCTACATCGTATGTTTTTCCGTTCCATCAGAGCCAATTCCAATAGACTTATTGGAGGGTCCCATTGGCATGCATCCAGTAGGAATTGAACCTACGAATTTAGATTGGCTAAGGGTCTTAAGCTGATGCAAAGTTTGATTTTATTGATGTTTTGACTTGGATATTTATTTTTGTGTATAATAATTTTTAAATTCATTGTAGTTTATTTGGGCCTTGTTTAATTGTTTTTATGTCTCTATGTAAGAATTTTGGGTAAATGGTTGGATGAATTATTCATCAATTAGAATAAAAGAGACAAGTTTGGGGGTGTTTATTTCTTGTTTTCAGAATGGTTAGTGTATGTGTATTGGTGTGACTTGATGACAAGTGGATGGAAAATTGATCAATTGAGTACTCGATAATGATATTTGACTTACAATATTATATGATTGAAGTATTCGATTGGATCATTTCATGGATTTAGGTGTGAGTGAGTAGTTTTTTTACAACATAAAGATTTCAAAAACATGGTGTTACTATTTTTCAAAAAGAGGTAGTAAATTTTGGGAAAATTTATTTGAAATATTATTTTTGATCAAATCACCTATATTATTTTGTTAGCTGATTTATCTTTTGGAAAGAGTGGGTAAAATCAAATAGAAGGAAATTGAAAAATTTTGTGTGTTCGCATAGGGAATGTTCTTCTAATATTTATGAATAATTAGTATTTGAGATTAATTTTAAGTACATTTCACTCATTTTCCTTGGTTGGGGCCGTCTCAAAAAAAATTATTATACTTGTTGCTAGTAATAAGGCGAGTACAGGATTAGTATGTACTCATGTTAGTTCTCTGAAATAAGCCATTAGAGTAGCAATAAAGCGAGTACGGGATTTCGACATGTACCCATATTGTTTCTCCAAATTAAGCCATTAGAAGTTACGTTTTAGTATACCAATAAATTAAGGCAAAAATGTTTGTAATACTTATCATTGATCTCGTACTACTTATTCCTAATTAGAGGTATATTCCCAAATTGTGTGACATTTGCATTTAAGTGGTTTCCTAATGAACTTCTATTTTCATGTGACCTTGTCAGGGTAATTGTCTAACTGTATAATACTTGTGATTTGAGAAGAAATGATGTTTTGAATGGATAAAACTAAATTGTTTAGGAATTCTTTTTGAGAATAGTAATGCTTGGTGACTTGAAATCATTACTACAAAACACATCTTGTATAAATAATGAACGCGTGTTTTTTTTAGAAAATTCAAAAACTTGGATTGACTCATTTAATTACTTATCATACAGTATTGAAAGTCCCTTGAGAGATTTCTTAATTGTTCTAAGTACATCCGTAGCTCATCAAATATTTAGTCAATTTTGGTAGTGTTATTTTGTTTAGTCGTTGTAGGATTCTTTTTACTTTTTGTTTTGCTCAGAATTAGTAAAATGCTAAGTTTGGGGATATGATAACTCTTGTAAACTAGAGTTATTTTCTTCTAAATCATGACATTTTGTTATTTTAAATTTTGAAGTTTGGTTAATTAATTGAATATTTTAGTTAATTTTTATATTATGTGTTTATATTTTAGTTAATCTTGAATATGATAAACTTTGATGGAAATTTTAGTTAAATTGATTACTTAATTGGTTTAATATTATGCAGGTCTAAATTAGAGGTTGGAAGCTGGAATAAACAAAGTACGAGGGCCAAGATGCAATTTGAGAAGAATCAAATTGAAGATTTGTTGAAAATGGTGTCCATGTTGTGACATTGACTTTGCCAAACCGCGACATGGATACAGAAATAGGCTAATGTAATTTTAGGATCATGTCACGACATCACTTATTCCATGTCGCGATATGGACTCACTTTCATCATACTAGTAATGGTAGTTTTATAATTTTCCAACTGTCAATTCCTAATCTTGCCTTGTGTAATACTCTACTATTTAAAGTACTAGAACTATGTGATAGTACACTTAGTTTAGGGTGTAGTTAGTAGTTTAGGTTAGATTAGAATAGAATAGAAAAACTTGACTCTCAAGTTTCATTTTCTTAATACAAATTCTCCTTAATTCTCAATTAGATCTAGCTTTCAATTTCTTGCAAGTTTAGATTTTCATTGCATATTGTAGTGGGTTAATCTTTAGCTTTAACTAGATATAACTTTTACTTACTTTCTAGTTTAAATTCTTAGAAATCTCTTTACTTCCATTTCAAGTTTTCTTAAAGTAATATAAGGGTTCTTGTTAATTTAGTACTTTCTAATTCAAGTTCTCAATTCCTTGCATTAACCTCTAGTTAATTTTTTGTGGAATTTCTTCATTATTCTAAAAAAATCAAAAAATATTTTTATTTCAGGCATATGTCTTTACAAATTCTAGACTAGAAAAGAGGTCTGCTTGCTTTACAAACTTTCTTAGTATTCTCTTTAGTTAGGTAAATCAATTGCTCTTTACTTTTAATCGTAGTTTAGTTCAATTAGCGTAGAATTGAATTTTCTTATTTACTTGCTTTTATTAGAATAATTATTTAGTTTCTTAATTTTGTAGCTACTTAAATTTAATTACTTGCTTTAGCATAGATATAGTTTAGTTTCGATTTTAACTTGTTAAATTGCATTATGGCTTTGATTAGATTAGGATTTTTCTTCTCAATTTGATTAGCCTGATTATACAAAGGTTCGTGAATCTCGGTAATTGCTTGCCAACAATCTTCGTGGGATTTATACCCACTCATATCCCTATAATACTGTCAAATCTGTATACTTGCGGAAGTGAGGTAGGTTGTAGTGATTTTGTGAGATTTTGTTGTTACTTGTTTGCTTGATTTGATCTTTACCTAAAGGCTTGACAATTCTCATTTGGAACCAATGCAAAGTGCACTTATACTGATACTTCAATGGTTCGATGTATTTATCTAGGCACATGATCACGCTTAAAACTTTTGTTCCTTCTGGCTAATTGAGGGTATATGGTATTTGATGCATTTCCTGAATCACACAGTCATTCTTTGCTCGAGAGAACATCAAGTTGTTTATTCTTCCTATGTTTTCGGTCGTGGGTAAAAGTTTTTCGTCTTAGTTTTTTTGGGTTTTGGAATAGATTTAGAGTCAAGTTTGGTTGTGGCACTGAATTAAGAAGGGGTTGGGAACACTAATGGGTGATCAAATTCCTCTAATCCATCCAAGTTCTCCTCCACCTGTATGTGATCATCTATGGTTATTGTAAATTGGTCCTGTAGCTAAACACAGTTCAACAAATGCTAGGGTGGTATGTGGTTTCAGATCCATCTGACTCCTTTCTATTATCACTTTGGTCAAGTTGCTATTTTTCCATTGCTTTGTAATGTAGAAGTTTTAGTCGGTTCAATTATATTTACTAGTTGTTGAAACTATGCTAATTTATCCTGATCAAGCTCTAAAACTTCCTTTGCGTACTACAATCTCCATGTTATACGCGAGTAGTAGCATGTTTAAGGCATTGTTCCCTACCCCCATTCTCTCTGCCTTTATGATTAATCTTACTTTATTTAGATAATTTTCCAGATACAAGATTTGTTTACTGTAATTGTTTGTTTTCACAGATGCTTTTTTGGGGCAACATAGTTAGAGTTTGCTCATGTCCAATCCACGTCTTTTGTTGTTTTCTTAACCAAATCTTGTCAGCCCATTTCTTGTTGATGGACTAGTTGAGTTTTGCTTGGGCCCTGACTACCTCATTGTTTGAGGATTCAATTCGAGCCTCCTTGAGCATTGGTATTACTTATATTACTATAGGTCCCTGCCTCTGGATACTGAACCTGGGCTTGCAAATCCTAAAATCTGTTCGATTGTCCCTATTAGGCCTGATTCTAGTGGGTCATGCTCCTATTACTCCTTGATAACTCTACAAGGTAGAGTATTTTCTATTCTCTTTGCTCTAGATTTTGACTACATTCCTAATATATTTTAGTGTTTATGTGCATGTTTTAATTTTTTATGTGTTTTGTAGTATTTTTATGTTATTTGTATATTTTGCAAGTAGATGGTTTGGAGTTGAAAAGTGCAAAAGAAAGCTCACAGCAGATTAAAGATCAATTAATGGTTCTATAGCACTAGTACCATAGCGTTCCAATATCCAAAGGAGCCAGCACTGTGATGTTCTTCAAGAAAAGCAGAACTTTTGAGAGCAAAGTGGCACAACATTGTGGTGAAAGTCAAACCAAGCGCCACGATGTTGCGTTGAATCCCTAGACAGTGGACTTCACAATTTTTACAAAGAATACTTCTAAGTTTGATTTGGGACCTCATATGGCCCTAACTCAATCTATAACCCTACCTTGATCCCAAGATACATTGTAACAATAAATAAGACCCTTAAGAATCTATTTTAATGCTTAGTGGTATGTATTAGGTTAAATTAACATATAGTTGGAGTAGGATACTTTCTTGTCTTAGTTTTGTGTTAGGAGTTGGTGTAGCCCAACTACTGCCATGGGTTTTTATTTTGAATAAAGATTTAACTTTCTTTGTTGTTTGTCCATAAGTATATGTGTTATTATTCTTAATGCCTTTTTTATATTTAATTTGTTGTGCAATCATATCTAGAAATTGATATATGAATATTAGTCAAATATAATGCATATCATGATTTGTTTATGTTTATAATGGAAGTTCGATCATGAATGAATTGTGTGGCCCATTTAGTGATTTGAAAGAGTCCTTACAGTCCAGGGTTCCAAAGATCCTATGTTCTAGTTTTATATGCCTAGATTAACTCCAGAAAGATCTTGGTCAAAAGTAAATCTAATTGAGGTAGTTATTGGCTTGAGAAAGTCTAATACGACTTAGAAAATTTTGCCATTTTATGTGCATCTTGATTAATTCTTATTTGATTTGAAGTTCATGATCATGTTAGTTAGGTGAAGTCAATTTCCTAACATCCTTGGTCTTTTTTTTTTCTTGTCCTTATTTATGCTTTTGTTTATTTAATTGCTTTTATTATTAGTTTAGTTTAGTTAGGTACTTTATTCTTTTTTCCAATCGCTTAGATAACACTATAGTCTTGTTGTAAGTATTTGCTAATTTGTTCACTCTTTCATGTGAAAACCATACTCTACTTTATATCTTTATTACTTGATCGATTAGTGCACTTGCTCCTATTTCTAGCACGCATCACTTCTTAAGCCCGGTGAATTCTATTCCATCCTAACACTCTATTCGGCCTTTCTACAATCAATGACCTTCCCATGTCCATTGATGGAGCTCGTCTCAGAGTTCCAGCTCCATTAACGCCATACTAGATGAATATTCCAAGTTTCCCATTTTTAATTCTCCATTTCTTTCTTCGAGTGTAAATCCACCCAAAACTCACACTGGATATCTTGCCGGAAGTCCTGAATCTATAAAAATTGGGATAGTGGTTTGATGGTATCTACTTCAACACATATTCTTGCATAGATCATCCTATCCATTGAGCATGTGTGCATATCTATCTTAATTGGCCTCCCAATTTTGTTGCCACATGTGAAAATCATAGTATTCAATTGGCAGCTCTAGGAATTGTATCCATGTTATGATTGAATTCAGGTTTAGCCATCTTTAGTTTGAAGTTTTGCTTCCACCTTCGGACATGCAGATATGATCCATTAATAAACCATGGCCCTCCTACCAACACCATAAAGTAATCCTCCGAGCATGAAAGTCTTATTGCAATGTAGTATCACCGAACTGCGAAATTTTCAAATCCTTTTAGAGTTTCCAATTTTTTTGAAGTTTATTTTCCAAATTATTCTGTGATCTATTAACACTTTCGCAAGAATGCCAATTTGTATTGTAGTAGTTTGATAACCACAACCTACATTTAGGGAGCACAAAACCGCATTAAATCTTCCTCTGAAAACTGAATCGTCACATCCTCTGGGTTTCGTCTATTTTGTTGTTGAATACTACAATTTGACATTTCTGCCTTCTCTAATTAGTTGATGAAGAATTGGTTTATCCAGTCCGAGTAGTACACATGGGTGCATAAGAATTGTTTTGTAGAAGGTCATGTTTGTACTGATACCTTAACTCAAGTTCTCAATCGGAACCCTATCATCTCTTGATTGCCTTTTGGTACTGATTAAATTCCCTTTCTAGAGATGTGATTATAAACTTCGGGGCTGTTTAGTGGGTTTGTTGAGGCAGCCAAAAAGTCTTTTCTAGTAGATTGTTGTAGTACCAAATTGGGAAGTTGTTGTTCTGAGTTTTGTGTTGAAGGTTTTTATCTAGATCTAATTGAGTTTTCTCTTACGGGTTTTTCCTAGAGTTAGGGGGTTCATTATGTAATATGGAAACTAACCCGCCTTTTAACATTGTAGATTATGGTTTATTTATGTGTGCACTTGGTTTACACTAGAAAGGATTGTTCAATTAATTGATGAGTAAAACATTTTTTCTATGCATGAGAATGTTTTAAATCCAATATTATTATTTTGGGGAGTTAATAAGTTTTTTTGAAACTTGATGAGGTACGAAATATGTTTTGAATTTAAAGTTAAAAGACAAATGGAGTAATTAGTGAAAAAAAAAATTATTTATGTCCCTGTCTTAATCACGTGAGATGTGCATGACTGACTTTTGTTAATTCTAAAATTAACGGAAGATAACTTGGAGAACATTTAAAGCTAAATGTTAAAATTAAAAGAATTAATAGATTTTTTTTTTTGAATCATCAAAATGAGATATGATTGTGGGTTAAAATTAAAAGACGAATAATATTATTTATGGTTGTCTAAAACAAAAGTTGAAGGACTAAAGCTACTTTAGTACTTAAAAAAAATTAAAGGAACGAATGAGTTATTTGTTCAAGACAAAATTTAATCTTCAAGCAACGAAAAGTTTATAAAACTTGCAAGTTTGAAGTCATTATTGCAACTCTGATTTCATTATATTACCTTGCGGCTTTTCCTTTCTTCTTGGTTTCATTTTGCCTATTATTTGCAAGGAAAATTTTACTTATTACGCAAAATTGATTGTTTATACAATCTTTTCTTTTTCACATTGACAAATTTGAAAAATTTAATTTACATTTTTACCCTTCAAATACTTCAAATAATACCTGTTGTGCCTTATCATCAAAAAACAAAAAATAATAAAAACTGTTGTATCTTATGCTTCGTAACTTGTACATTTATTACCAGATCCGACTACATATTTCAATCTCCGTCTTAATGGTCGTCTTCTTCATTCAGACATCAAATTGCTAAATTTCCAGAAAAAAAAAATCATAATTAATGGTTTTTCCCCGGATTAATTTATAAATTACCGAATTTTTGCGTTTCATTAATGGCTGTTCCCGTCGGAAGAAGCTATCGCCGCTCTTGTCCACATTCTCATTGGAGGTAATTAATTAATTTAATTACGAATTTTCCACTGCATTTTGTGAATTTATACTTTTTAGAATTTCGTTTCCATTAATTAATTTTAATTTTTTTCGAAAAATTTTGTGGTTTAGGATGATCAACCGGAAGTTCAAGGCCCAGGGTTTTGGGTCTCTACTGAAAGAGCTGCAACTGCTAGTCCAGTGGGTAAGGAATTGTTTCTTTTTTTTTTTTTTTAATTTTTTTGGTGTTTTGTTTCCGGTTTTATATTGGTTTAGTTAATGAAAATAGTCATTTTGCTAATTTTTTCAAAGTGCATTATGTAATTTTTAGTTATACTTTGCATTTTCGTGCTTTTATTTTTATTTTTTTTGAATATTTGCAGAATATAGTGATGTTTCAGCTTATCGTCTCTCTTTGTCAGAAGACACTAAAGCTATTAATCAGCTGGTACAATATAATTCTTTTATTATTTTAGTGCATTTTATTTTTATTTGTTTCTTTAATTTTTTTTTTTGTTTTTATTTAATTTGTGTGGTTTTGATGAATGTTCGAAATGTGGCAGAATTTATTAATACATGAAGGGAAGGAAATGGGATCAGTGCTCTATACTTACCGGAGTTGTGTAAAGGCGCTTCCTCAGGTTGTTTTTACTGTCTGAAATGTGATCTCGTGGCCTTCAGTTTAACTTTGTTTTCTTTGTCAGTTTGATGCTTGCCTATTGATTATCCTAAGATACGAGTTTCTTCTAGATGCTAAATTAATGTTTTGAATTAAATAAGAATGGAAAAACAAAGGTGCTAACAATATAACTGTAGTTCCAGTTTCCTTATGAAGCTGAAGGTTGCACAATAAGCTTCAATTGAGCTATAAGTTATAGCACAGTTCCTGAGTTCTATGTATGTGGTTTAGTGATGCTCAGACAGAACTTTTTCAAATTCTCGTGTCTTTAAATAATTATAAAATGCAGCAGATCGTTTCATCTTTTTAACTTCAGTAAAAGAAATTTACTTAGCTTCAATTATTGATTTATGTGGTTATACCATAGTTCCTGAGTTCTACGTATGCGGTTTTGTGATGCTCAGACAGAACTTTTTCAAATTCTCGTGTCTTTAAATAATTATAAAATGCAGCGGATAGTTTCATCTTTTTAGCTTATAAAAGAAATTTCCTTAGCTTTCATTATTGATTTCTTGTACTTTAAGTTTTGGATTTGTATGTTGCAGCTTCCAGATTCGATGAAGCAAAGCCAGGCTGACTTGTACTTGGAAACTTATCAAGTTCTTGACTTAGAAATGAGCCGACTACGTGAAATTCAGTGCTGGCAAGCATCAGCTTCATCTAAGGCATGAGCTCTTGTTTATTTTAGTGGTTGTGGTACCTAGAAACTATAATGACGTTGATTAAACTTGAGCGTTTTATATTGATGCAGCTAGCTGCAGATATGCAACGATATTCTAGGCCTGAGCGGCGTATTAATGGCCCTACTATAACCCAAAATGTCTTTGGTGCGTCAGCATCTTTATTTGGTCTTTTCCTCCTTCCAATGAAAGTATATTCACATTTTGAAATGCTTAAATATGTTAAGTATGGCACCAGATGTTGGTGTCTATAGGTTGTGGTTTTGATTTCTGCATAAGATAAATGTGTTGAATTTCACACCAGTTTAGGAATTGATTCATGCTTCTATTTGATTGATTGGTCTCTTCCTTCTGTTGGACTATCCTGAAATAACTCAGCAAGATTCAGCATTTCTTGCATGATTTTGTCTGGGAAAGTTAATTCTTTTCACATGAGAATCATAATCTGGCTTGCCAATGGCTTATATAGATTCTAAAAGATTGCGTTAAAGTTTGGTTACACAATTAATTCATTTCTGAATGCAGCTTTCAGGCTGTGATTTATTGCAAATAGTGCAATTTGGGCTTATGCTGAATTTGTCATGCACTTCTAGGTCCTATACAGATTTTTTTGTTTTTTTTTTTTTCAAGTCATGCGTGAGTTGGTGAGTGTGGGGGAGTGGGGTGGGAATGCCAAAGAGGCACCACACACACATGATGGCCTCCAGCACTCTAAACCCAACTCACGCACCACTTGAATTGGCAAAAAACCAAACCCTTGGGACAAAGATTTTGTACGAAGTTATCAAGAGGACCGGGGAGTAGTGTCAAGGAATCCCTAACGGAATAACAACTTTTGCCATGTTTTACTTGTTCAGTAGAATATATATATATATATATCTACACACACACAATATTGTATATGACTGTTTGAGAGGCTGTTGGTGAAGATTGTGCTTGAGTAGAGGGAGATGATGGTCGATTTTGTATTGCACCTATGAATGTTTGAGGAATTGTGCATAAGAAGTTTTTATTCTTGGACCTTCAGATGGAGGTGCTCTAGGAGTTGCCAGAGTAGGTGCAATTGTGGAATTGTAGGTCGAATGCCTGATGGTCTTATATCAACTCTTACTCTTCTTGAATCCATCAGTATTCCCTTGTAAAAATTCTCTCTTGGGATAATCAATCTTGAAGAAAGTTTTGCTCACCTTTAATGTATTTAATCTGGAAGTCGCAATTAGAAAGAATTGCTTGCCATCTTGCAAAAAGTTGTTTGGAAACCAAGTTTTTGGCATCTTTTTCTAAAACTTCTTTTGCCACTTTACAATCAATGCGTAAAAGAAATTTTTTGTTTATCAAATCATCTTGAAATTTGGATATACATAATATTATAGATAAAAAATTTTTCTTAATAGTTGAGTAGTTTCTTTGGCTCCAATCCAAATTCCAAAATGAAAACGAACCAATTGTTCAAAAGAACTTGGGAAAAGTTTTTTTATTTTTTAAGGATACCCCCATATCCCATATCTGAGGCTTCTATTTCTACTATCATGAATGCATGAGGCTGAGGTATTCCTAAACATGGAAGATTAACTACTAATTTCTTTGTTTCCCCATATGATGATTATTTTTTAGACCCGGTTGAATACATGTGATTTCTTTTTAGGTTTGATAAAAAAAAAAGAAAAAAGAGACAAACAAAACCTACAAATTTTTTAAGTTTTTGTACAATTGTCGTATGTTGAGAAGACCATGCAGGTGGGTTTTTTCTTAATCATTGATAAAGTGGTTCTCACATTTGTCTAAGATGAGGAATAAAATTTCAAATCTGAAATATAATTAAGACATCCTAAAAATCTTTGCAATTGAGTCTTATTTTTAATCTCATTCGGGAATTTAGTAGAGAATTCCAATGCTCTACATATTGGTTTATAATTACCCTGATGCAATTTATGTCCTAAAAATTGAATATGTGTTTGAAATAATTTCATTTTTGATGCAGATAATACTAAACCATTTTTCTTTATTACTTGGAAAAAAATGTGCAGATGTTTAAGATGTTTAAGATGTTGATCAATTGTTTCAGAAAAAATGAGTACATCATCAATATAAACAATTGAAAAAGATGAACATGGATTAAATATTGTATTCATGATATTTTGGAATTCAGAAGGAGCATTTTTTAATCTAAAAGGCATAACATATTCCATTCGTAGTGTGGCCAAATGGGACAGTAAAAGCAGTCTTATAGTTGTCTTGTTTAGCTATTTGCACTTGCCAAAGTCCTGTATACGACTAAATTCCTTTCTTCATTTATTAGGTTTGTCGTTGATGAACTAATTCTTATTGGTTGATATTATTAGCTGTTAGTTCTTTAAACCCTTGGTTTTGTGCAATCAAAGAACTTGTTCGAAAATATATATTCTAAGAGAAACCCTTAATATGTATATTAGCTGTTAGCTAAGAGCTGTCAGAAAGGTTTTTAGTATTTGTCCCTTGGATTTCTCAAATCCCATTTTAACAAGGTTTGATAATTTCCAGTGTCAGCAAACTTCATTCACTTGCTTCCAGTTTGCCATTTTAAATACTTTCTGTCTTTATGTTATCTTCTGACTAGTTACAGTGAACATGGTTTAGTGATTAAATTTATTTTGTAAAATTCTACTTCTTTTCAGTTGTTTGATAATTATCCATGAGTATGGATCTTTTTATGGTTTCTTGGTTTTTTTTGCAGGTCTATGCTAAAATTACTTGATGTTCTGGTCCAACTTGATCATCTTAAGAATGCGAAGGCAAGCATACCCAATGACTTCTCTTGGTATAAGAGGTATACGCTAGAGTTTAGCATATAGAAACACATGGTATTAGTACATTCAGCCATTTGGTGTATGTGCTACTTTTTTAGACTCTCTGAAAGAAGCTTATCATTTTTTTCTTTCTCTGGGTTCTTTTATTGGGGTTGATTGAGAGAATGAGGTTGTGAAGAACAATCTACATATGACAAGTTGATATTTCATGGGCATAAGGGCATTTGAAAAGGCTACGGCATGGTTACACAACTAATGGGATGCTCATTAGCATTTGGTATTTTTGAAGTGTTATCAACCCATAATTGACCAGAGATTGGTGAAAGACCCTAAATTAACTTAATGGTGATCTCTATACATTTTCGTGACTTATTAATCTATTTATTTGTATGTAGATGTGCAAGACACCATAACAATTTTTTTTGAGAACTGGATAGATACTTTTTAAATTTTGCTAAAATGCTTAAATTCACCCCCTAAGCAGATTACTGCATTTGAGTTTCTTCTTATGAACTGCTGGAGTCTAAGTATTGTTGCATAACAAATATCATCAAATAATTCTTGTGTATAGAACCTACCAGATTTTATCACATATGATAGGTAACTAGAATGCTATTTCATTTCTTAACAACTTTTTGTATGATGCTGCGTTTCCATGCCAAATTTTGAGAGAATAAAGTTAAAAAAGAATCATGGAATAAGAAGCCTTAGTATCTGAATTACGATTGCATTGTTATTATCTGTAGTGGTTCTTTTTTCTTTTTTTTTTTTTTTTTCATGGCAGTTATTAATATGATGAAATAATGCTTCCATGGCTTTGTTATCTATCTGTGTGGAGAAAAGTAATTTGTTGCAAGTCATAAATTGAAAAAAATAATTAAAAAGGCTTACTTTCCTACTCACTTTAGTTCTTACAGTAACACAGAAAGCGACTAGAAATTTTAGTAGTGTCAATTTGGTTGAACAGAAGTGGCCAAGATTCGAGGCACGTTGCAGAAGGTTTAAGTTTATAAGTTTATAACTTGGTTTGGTAGATGGTGGTCAGTACCTGTGACTGATTGTTAATGAGTACATGGTAAAAGCATGTGAAATCTGACTGGTTTTGTATTGCTTTTGGGAGTTGTGAATACCAGCTGGTTAAGTTTTATCCGTTGTGAGGCTGGCTCTAGCTAGTTTTGGTTTCATAAAGGCATAACTTGTGGTTATTTTACCACTGGCATTCGTACTAAGTTCATTCTTGCTCTTTATGGCAAAAATCTCATATATTTCAAGTTTGGCTGATCCTTTTTCATGCATTGCCTTTCTTTGTTTGTTTGTTTATAATTCTTCTATGAACACTGGCTGTTCTTTGTGGTGCGCAAAAGCAGCTGCAGTATTGAGTTAATGCTTGGCATCGGTTGGTGGTCTAAAGAATGAAAAAAGCAAGATATGCTTGTTAAATATATATATTCCACATTGGTTAGCCTAAAGAACTTGGACTAATTAATAAGGTTCATGGGCCAAACCACTCAATTGCCGATTAGTTTTGAGATATAAGCCCATATTCTTTAAATGGTATCAGAGCTAGCCTCAGGTTTTCTCTCATCAACACGTGATTGGGTTCTCTTTAGCCCATTCAAACGGGCTCTCTCTAATCCCGGAGCTCAATCAATCTAAGTCACGGGTTCTCTCTCCAGCCCGCTCCAACAGGCTCGCTCTAGTCGTGGGAGCTCAACCCAAATCAGGGGTTTTCAACTAACCCAAGTCGCGTGTAAGAGGGGGTGTTAAATATAAATATCCTACATTGGTTAGCCTAAAGATCTTCAACTAATTAATAAGGTCATGGGCAACACCACTTAATGCCAATTGGTTTGAGATGGATGCCCATGCTCTTCTCTTGGTTGTTCGGTTCCAAATTTTCTCTCAGTTGCTACTATGGTTGTGTCCTCCTGAGATGACCAAAAATTGAGGGTGCTGTGCCAGTAAGCAAGCCTTTGATTATCTTATAGTGAATAAGTAAGGAATAGAGGGACCTTTCAAGCTAAATAATTGTAGAAGATAATTCTCTGCATGTTGGGGACAAATTCTTCTTTGAGATGGATCATAATCTCTTACATATATATTTTTTTAATATTTTGTTGTTCCCTCATAACTTGATTTCCTTTCTTTTCCAAATTTGTATTTTTGATTAGTAGACCTAGAGTTCTACTGTACTTGATCTCCCAAACCCTTTCTTCCCATAGTAGTTAGTACTGAGCTCTTCTTCACAATGTTTTAGATGCTGTGCAATGTTACAAAATCGTTAAACAAAAGGATCACAGATGATGTTTGGATAAATGAAAGAAAAATGGTCTGGTAAATTTGAAAAGATTAAGATAAGAAATTTATATATTGGTTAAGTTGTACAGGTGTAACACCTTTAAGAGATAGAATGCAGAGGAAAACTTAGGTGTCAGTTTGTTTGCAATGTTTGGATTTTTCTGAAAAGGCCCATAACATACTGGTAATAAATTAACAGGCATCCGAACATACTTGGGGAACAAGGGAAGTGGAGGATAACGTCAATGTGGGATGCTGTGATATGGGTATGATAGTTTGGGCATGATTGAGAATGAGGTGCATGGATAAAGCAGAATTGAACCCATTCACATAAATAATCCCAAGTTCTATGCGATAAGTTTTTGGTAGTTTGAATTCTATTGATTTGTCATCTGTTATATGTAACATGAAAACTAGAAATATGCGTCTCTTTTTGGGTCTTGAAGGTGCAGTTGTTGGATACTTGTTATTGGTATGGGTTTAAATGATATGCTGGCTTATATATTTGCATAATCAACTGAATGAAAGTTTTGCAGTAGAATTCCGTGCTGTGGCAACTATGGCATTTTATATATGTGTGCTTTCTTTGCATGGACTTATAATCTGTCACGAGATACATTTTTCCTTGATTTCCATGCCATATGGTGAAACTTTTCCTTGATAAATTAGATTGAACCATTTTATTTGACTGAACAACATTATAAGTTTTTGAATCTGTCAGGACATTTACTCAGGTCAGTGTGCAGTGGCAAGATACTGATACTATGAGGGAAGAATTAGATGATTTACAGGTATACAAGTGTTCTTCTCAGTCTTATGAAGCAGATGTGAAGAAGGAATCTCTTGATCGTTATATACATGCAGAGACAGTTCCAAGATTGCTTTGATGATCATCACATTTATTTCTTGACTGTAATTATTCTACTTCTCTGCAGATCTTTTTAAGCACGAGGTGGGCGATTCTTCTGAACTTACACGTTGAAATGTTCCGTGTAAACAAGTATCCTGTGTCTGGGAATTTTCTAGATATGCTGCAATGTTAACAAAATTTTGTTTACGTATGGTGTAGATATTTATTACCTTTTTACAGAACAGGAACAACCTTCGGGCATTTTTTCTGTTAAATGAGCTACTTTTATGTTATAATTCATTCCCATAGTAACTGAAGTAATTTGCTTTATTTCAATTTCATTGTGCTTATTCTGAATTTCAATTGTTTGAAAAAGCTGACCATCAGAGATTAGCTTCCCATATGTGGAAGATGACTTGATCCCAACGTCAGAGGAAAGAAGGGAACACATTTCCTTGGAAGCATTTCTTAATCAAGTCCACGTAGTTTAGTAATGAAGTGACTTTCTCTTTTTATAGACAATGTGGAAAGGAATATGGGTGAAAGTTATCTAGAAGCTTGATTATACCATTCTCTTCACTACGTCTGCGTGAGTGTGATGTTGTAGTTTAATTTTACGAGGATGTTTACTTATCGCAGATTTATTGCCGATACTGTTTTCCTGTATAGTTATAAGACATAAGATACATTGCAGCTTAAAATAAGGTAGAACTGTGTTTTGTTCTTTATTGAAAATGTTTCTAATTAAACTTCCATGTACTGATCACCAGTTAGATCGTGCTAATAGGTTAAATCAGTTGGCTAGGAGTCAAAAAACTGTTTGCATTTTATGGCATTCTGTGGTGTATTCACTTGCTACTCATAAATGAATGTGACGAGACAATGATAACGAAGGAATGACTCATTTCTCTATTTGTTGTAGTCTGCTTTCTAGCGGTTTCTGTAACCTCATCCATCACTGTGATTTTCTTAAAATGATATGATCCATTTCATTCTGTGAATACTGCCATATCTGTGTGTAATAATTGTAAAACGAAATGTATTATTAGATGCACTGCCAGATAATAAAATCTTTATTATGCCTTTGAAACCTTAAGGATATATCTTGGTATCTGTTCTCCCACATGATTTCTTTGATTTTGGGTTCCTTAACTCCCAGTAGTGTTGAAGACATTCTGCAGGTTCTCATAGTTTTTGTTGTTGAGTCACTGGAGTTAGATTTTGCCCTTCTGTTCCCTGAGCGGCACATTCTTCTTCGTGTACTGCCTGTTCTTGTTGTCTTAGCTGCATCATCAGAGAAAGATAGCGAGTCACTATATAAGAGGGTGAAAATCAACCGATTGATCAATATATTTAAGGTATATTGGATCATTTATTTTCCAAAATTGTCAGTTTTGCTTATTCAAGATATTTTTCCTGCATTTTGTTCTATCTAATGGTTTTGAAGTTAGTTCATTTCTGATTTGACTTATTTCATTATTTTAATTTTTATTTCTGGATTAGAACGATCCAGTTATCTCTGCATTCCCAGATCTTCATCTGTCTCCAGCGGCAATTCTAAAGGAGTTGTCAGTGTACTTCCCGAAATTTTCGTCCCAAACTCGTCTTCTCACTCTTCCTGCAACTCATGAGCTACCACCACGTGAGGCACAAGAATATCCTTCAGAGTTTCTTTTCTTAAATTTGTTGCTTCTGATGCTAGCATAATTAGAAGAAACTAGAAGTTGGATTAAGGTATTCAATACCAAATTGGTGTTGGGTTAGGTTGTTGTGTACAAGTTCTTTGGAGCATATATTATTTGATTCTTGCTGCTATCCTCTTATTATTTGATTCATACTCATAATATGAGTGTCCATCTTTTTGTCAAATTGATCTCTTAGAAATTGGAGAGATGGGTGGAGATGTATTGACAAGGAGTCTTTCAGCAAGATAAATGGAGTTAAATGTACCTTTCCAAAGTTGAATGAAAGGTAGAAAATAGCTTATCTTCTCAAAATGGACTCTATGCCTCTTAAGTTGTCTCTGTTGCCGTCTTTTCTGTCTCTCTCTGTCTCTATCTCCCCCTCCTCTGTAGTTCTCCTTGAAAGCATTGAAATATCATATTCTCTATATTAGTCTGCTTAAATATCTTTCACTGGTTTCAATCCCTTGAGGTAGTGGTCTGGTGAAGTGCGTTAATGTGTAATCTTAATATTTTAAGGCATTTTTGGATAACTATATATGTGTTTGTCGTTGCAGTAGCTATAAGTTTTTCTAAAGTAAAACGGACCTCCTGAACTAAATATAATTCTTGTGAAAATATTTGTCCAGTACTGATCTCTTTGTTTTATTTCTTGACCCAGTTTACTTATCAGCGACACTATCTGATTGTCAACCACATTGGGGCAATACGTGCAGAGCATGACGACTTCTCTATACGTTTTGCTGCTTCTATGAATCAGGTATTTCTTCTGTGTGTTTGAGACTGTGCATGAGTGTTATACACACACTCACATACTTATGTAAACACATATATGGCATAATATTAAATGTTGTGATGCTTGCTTTTGCAAACAAGCATATTCATGCAGAGCTGAATATATTATTAATACTGAAAATTTGGTATGTATTTGAATTTCATCTATTGAATTACAAGTATTTGTCAAGTTAAAATATTTTGTTTCGCTAAAGAATTTAATTAATATGTTTTCCCTTGTGCAGCTTGTGTTACTAAGATCCGTAGATAGTGCAGATATTGAGTGGGTCAAGGAAGTCAAAGGAAATGTATATGATATGGTTGTTGAAGGTTTTCAACTTTTGAGTAGATGGACTTCACGCATAAGAAACTTGGGAACAGTGTGCATGGAAATTTTCTCGTCCGTGCAAGGATCCTGTTCTTTCAGAGTCTAATGGGACACCACCATCTTTTTCAGACTATGAAAAGGTTTGGTATCTCTTCCTCGGCTGTATTTTCTTCTAGTGATGATTATACAACTGTACTTTTCTGATGCAGGATCTCAAAGGTTTCAGCACAAAAACAAAGCATCATGCATGCCTGTAATATCTTAGTGCAATTCTATGAATTTTTTATTTGAATGAAGTGTTATATAGGTACAAAGGGGTATGCAGTGATTTGGAATTCAAAGTTTGGCGAGTGGAGAATTTAGATGACTCTTATTTTGCTGAATATGTATGCTGAAACAGACATTTAGAAAGAGGTAGATTATAGAGCAGATATTATAGGAGAGGAGGAAGAATTAGAATGAAAGAGAGGAGCGAATCTAGGCTTCACAACCCCAGAGAGTTGTCAAGACCAGGACTAACTTATGTCTGATTAAAATTTGGTGGAGCAATACCTAGTTGGAGCTCAAGGTCTGATAGTGTATAGCTGTCAAAAATGCAGTTTTAGGTTTAACCGTAGACTAAAATAACAAACAAACCAAGCCTCCACTAGGTGGGTCGGCTGCATGAATCCTTTCATGCCATTGCACTCTGTCATGAACCATGTCCTCATTAATTCCTAGATAAACTATATCTTTCTTACAAGTTGCTCATCAAGTCTAGACTAAAATAAAGCCACAAAATTCAATACTACTAACACAACTTAAACTTTACTAGTGAAGCCTTTAGTTGTCCACTAAAAGACAAAGGATAAAAGTGGAAAGTAATGACTATTCTTTGACTTTCCAAACATGAGAAATATTTTGGAACAAACAAACATGAGAAACATGACACTTTCAATAGGATGCAGGGACTAGGGAGTACTATTTTGTACCTTATCCTTCATCATCTTCATTTTCCTGTGGATCTGCCTCAGTTCCTTTCTTCATCTTCAATCTGCTGTCCTTTGACCAGTTAAATTTCTTCCTCTGTATATTTATCTTCAAAGCTTCTAAAGTACTGCTGGTATGTTTTTGCCTCGGTTGTCTTGGCCACAACAATTTGAATGATGTGAGCTTCTTTAATATTTTGTAGGTTGTACGGTATAATTATAGTCCTGAAGAAAGGAAAGGTTTAGTTGAGCTTGTGAGCTATATCAAAAGCATTGGATCAATGTTGCAGAAGGTTGATACTTTGGTGGCTGATGCATTATGGGAGACCATCCATGCAGAGGTCCAAGACTTTGTACAGAATACGCTGGCTACAATGTTGCGCACCACCTTTAGGAAGAAGAAGGATCTTTCTAGGTTGAAACTTTTCTTTTCCTTGCTTTTTTCTTTTTTATATTATGGTGATGCTTCAAAGTCAATGTAGTTATTTTGTGGTTCTTTATTGTATTAGTTTCTTAAGTTACTTTTTCGATTTCACTCTTCTGGTACATAGGACATAGGGAGGGTACTCTTTTTCTTATCATGTGAATGAAATTAATAAAGCTTTTCCTTTAAGTCCTACTCAAGGCTAGGGGATGCCAGAATCATGGGAATTATGATATATCTTTTGGTTGTGATTTTGTATCCATATTTTCCTCTAACATTTTACTAAAAGAAAGTTAGAAAAAGATGTTTTTGTCACAAAGGAATTTTCTTAAAAGCTTGTTATAGTATTGTTCTAACCTGTAGACACAGTAACATAGTTGAAGTATGCCAATGTTGAAAAAATCCCTAATGTTGAGGAACATTGGTGATGGAGCAATAATGAGAATCGTTGATAATAGAAAGAAAACACTGTAAAGTTGCAAAATAATGACTCTCTCAGTGTACGCTAAATCTGTTTTAGATATTGAGTTAATATTAACAACTATGTGCGAGTCATTTCTACTGATTGGATGCTGTTTATTAGTTGTTGTACATTTTAAACTTCGAAGTCAATGTAGTTTTCATCCATCTCTCTAGAATGGGGAGACAAGGAAAAAAATATAATATTGTTTTCTTCTAGTACTCTAAGCCAGTAGTAGTTTGCTCATTCAAAGGGATTGGAATACACTATAGGTCAAGGAAAAGTTTCTTATTACTTTATTAGGTTGTAGAAAACACTATTTGGTCTGTAAAATCTTGATACTGTTGATTTGTCGTGATTTATGACGTAAAGATCATTGCACAAGTTAGAACATGTGTATGATGCATAAGTTCCAAATCTTAAATTACTCTGACAGTTAATAGCAGAAGTTCATGTGAAGAATTAAATGTATTTTGGCAAATCAAAAGTGGTCATCCATCTGGACAAGTTGTGATTAAATCTTGAATTACCTACCTCTTTTCATTGACAAGTTACAGTCTGATGTCTGGCTGATGGGAGCTGCTGTTTTGGCAGTGATCATTCATAATTCTCATACAAACAGAAACTTTGTGAGATGCTTGAGTTCATGATTTTGTTGCTTTTCAAGTTTCTTAATGTCCAACTTGTCTTGGTGTTATGAATGAGAGTACTTTTTTATTGTTTATTATGTTTCTCATCTTTCCTGGTGCTTTAAGAAATGACAACCAAAAATTTACTGCTGTCCTCTAATGCTTCGAAGTATATCTATATGGCTAATTTCAGGATACTTTCTGATATGCGGACACTCTCAGCTGACTGGATGGCAAATACAAGTAAACCTGAGTCGGATTTACAGTCATTTCCCCATGGAGGTGAAGAAAGCAAAGTGAACTTCTTCTATCCAAGGCCTGTAGCACCTACGGCTGCACAGGTTGGCTCCAATATATTTGCTTGTGTTCTGTGTTTTTCCCCTTTTTTTAATAACATATGCACCTTTTCCATGATGTGACCTATATGGTGAAAATATTGAACTTGTTAGAAAATTTTTTTTTTCTTTCCCAGAAAAAAGTAAGAATTTAAAAAATAATAGACAGAGAAACATGGCACCTGGATAATAAATTCTGAAGAAAAATAAAGAAACAATAATGGAAAATCTCTTTCCAGCTTTTGTATAAATCTATTTTAGTACGTCAATGTTTGCAAAATATCAGATGCCAAAATTTGAGAAAAGAGGAACAGGATAAATTCCCAGGCAGCTCCTTCTCCTGTCCTTTTGTTTGTATTCAATTGATTTCAGATTACAAATAAACCTTTAAGTAGTAAGTCTTCACACTGTGTTTGTTTGGGTTTTATTATTTCTCGTCATGAAAACATTGGACTAAATTCACGTTTGAGCATGTCTGAGTGTATTCTATTATTTCTCGTCGTAAAGGTATTAAACTAAATCCTGGTTTGAGTTTGTATTTAATATCACAAATAGCAGTCCTAAAAAATAGATCACTTTCTTATCTTCTCGTCTACATCCCTTTCCCTCTGCCTCTCAGGTTCATTGCTTGCAGTTTCTAATATATGAGGTGGTATCGGGTGGTAATATGAGGAAGCCAGGTGGTCTCTTTGGAAACACTGGTTCTGAAATTCCTGTTAATGATTTGAAGCAGCTAGAAACCTTCTTCTACAAGCTTGGTTTTTTCCTGATATCATGTACTCGATTATACAGGTCCAGCAAATTGATCCTCTTATTTTTTATTTTTTCTTTATTTCTCTATTTTTTTTTTTTAAAAATCTCCGAAGGATATGGTGAAACATAAATAATCTGTTTGTGACATAATTCTTTTCACACTGCAGCAATGAGAATGGATCTGAGTATAAGATCATTTTTAATACTTATTTTGGTTGGCTATGTTATCAAGTCCATGATACATATGTCTAGACACTAGACTAATTTAAAGATATGAAGGCTCCGTTTGGTTTGTAAATAATGACCCTTATTTGCCAAATATTATTTGATCAATTGGGAAGCCTGTTTTGGTCAGAAGATATTGTTGACAAAAATAATATTTCACACTATTCGTGTTTTGTTCTATTCATTATTTACCTATTCATTACTTACTCGTCCTTCACTAATCATTTTGCTCAATTTATCAAATTAAGAGCTATTTACCATTTTTTTCATTGATCCTTCTATTAAAGTTTTATAATCCTGATGAAATTAAGTAAAAAAAAGCTAGATAATTATCCGATGTCTATATTGATTTAATTGCATAAAAAAGTGACAAGAAAGAACCTTAGTGTTTTAAAGTTTAAAAAAAAAAAAAAACTTAAAATACGACACACTGTGTCAGGTGGAGGCTATGGTATTTGGTTAACATTAGCGATTAACGGCTATTAATTCAAAAGGTCATAGATGGAACTCTGATCCCTCACCATATTACAATGTCAATTGCCAAAACGACCCAACACAGGGCAGAAAGATTGGGTTTGGTTAGGCTACTTAGGTTCGGAATTTGTTACTGTTAAGTTAAAGAGTAAGAGGTAAAGACCTTTGGGAAAAAACTGAATGTTTGATTATCTTATGAGTGCACCTATATATACAAAAAGGATATGGGCCTTCGGGCCTTAGTACAACTACATGGTACTACTACTGTGTAGTATAACTATACAATACTATATACTAATTCTAACACTCCCCTCAAGTTGGAGCATACAAGTCATATGCTCCAATGATACACAAGTTTGTTACATATAAAACTAATTTGAGGGTCTCAGAGAGACTCCGTAAGAACATTTGCTAGTTGGTCATTTGAGTTGACAAAACTAGTTGCACTACACCCAGACAATCTTCTCTCTGATGAAATGGCAATCAATCTCAATATGCTTGGTTCTCTCATGGAATACTGGATTAGAGGCTATATGTAAGGCAGCTTGACTCTCATGGAATACTGGATTAGAGGCTATATGTAAGGCAGGTTGATTATCACAGATGAAGTCCCAACTTCTCCAAACTTCACCTCCTGAAGTAGTTGTTTCAGCCATATGAGTTCATAGTTTGCCAAAGCCATAGCTCGATATTCAGCTTCGGCACTTGACCTGGCAACTACATTTTGCTTTTTACTCTTCTAGGATATTAGACTACCCCTAATGAGATCATAGTATCTTGAAGTAGAGTGGGCATTTGAAGGAAAGCCTGCCCAATCAACATTAGAGTACCCAATGACTTGAGTGTGACCTTTATCTTTATCTGGCCTCGCATAACAATCCTTGGCCTGGTGATCCTTTAATGTATTTCAGAATTCAAACTGCAACATCCCAATTGCCGTCACATGGAGATTGTAGGAATTGACCAACTACATTGATGGCAAACAAGATATCTGGTCGAGTGATAGTGAGGTAGTTGAGCTTTCCAACTAGACGTTGGTACCTCTTAGGATTTGCAAGAGGCTCCCCTGACCTAGGTAAGTTTAACATTTGGATCCATTGGAGTATTAAAAGGTTTGAAGTTTAACATACCAGTTTCTTCAAGAATATCCGAGGCATACTTTCTTCGAGAGATAGCAACACCAGTACTAGATTGAGCCACCTCAATTCCAAGAAAATACTTGAGTCGGTCTAAATTCTTAGTCTGAAAATGAGTAAAGAGATGATTTTTCAACTGAAGAATCCCATCTTGATCATCTCCAGTAATGACAATATCGTCCACGTAAACTACCACAGATGCATCGGCCATGTGGAGTATGACGATAAAAGATGGTGACAGAATGGTCAGCTTCTCTCCGAGTCATCCCAAACTGTTTAACAATATTGCTGAAACGGTCAAACCAAGTCCTTGGAGATTGCTTTAATCCATAAAACAAACAGCGTATCCTACATACCAAACCAAACTCCGTTTGAGCAATAAAGCCTGGCAGTTACTCCATATAAACCTCTTCTAAAGCTCTCTATGGAGAAAAGCATTTTTTGATACCAACTGATAAAGTGGCCAACGATACATGGTAGCAATGGATAGAAATAGGAGAATAGAGGCAATATTGGCCACTGGAGAAAAGGTGTGTCACCACTAAACGAGGCTCAAGTTTGTCAATCTTTCCATCAAGACCCACCTTAAGAGTATAAATTGATCGACAACCAACTGTGAATTTGCCAGGAGGTAATGGAACCAATTTCCAAGTGCCACTAGAATGTAAAGCTTCCATCTCATCAAATCGCTCGTCGCCACCCTGGATTTGAAAATGCCTCACTAGTACTTTTAGGAATAGAAAGAGTATCGCAGACACAAAAGATACAAATGCATAATAGGGTAAAGATAACCAATGATAGCTGAGAAAATTATATATGGGATGAGGATTCTGGTAGACTGAGTACCTTTTCGAGTGACCGGAACCTGGGGGTTATCATGTGGCAGGTCCGAAGCAGGTGAGGATACCGGTGTAGGGAGGGAGTCATCTGAAAGTGCAGTAGTACCTTCAGAAGGATTGAGAGGAAGCTGTGGTCGTGGACGACGATGGTAAACCTGAAGAGGATGGGGAGAAACACTAGGAGCTGAAAGGTCACTAGACTTGAGTGTGGGGTTGGAGGATACAAGTGGAGGGTGACTAGACTTGATTGTGGGTTGGAGGATACAAGTGGAGAACCCAGATAGGGAATGGGAAGGGCTTCAGTGATGTTGGTGGATGTTATAAAGAGAAAAATATCTTGTTTATTCTCACACTTCTGTCAAGAGTACATAAGATCTATATATATACAAGTGTAGAATAATCTAGATCCTAAAATTAAGCTAATGGTCAATTTACATCCTTACATCCTAAAATCAAGCTATCTAAATCCTACAATCAGATAAATCAATTAGCCTACAATCAAGGTAAATCAATTAGCCTACAATCAAATCCTATAATTAAGTAAATATATTTACTTGCCATATTTACAACACTCCCCCTCAAGATGCATCATAGATGTTAATCATGCCCATCTTGTTACAAATATAATCAATCCTCGGACCACTCAAAGCCTTGGTGAAAAAGTCAGCTAACTGTTCTCCGTATAAGAGACAGGCTAGAGATAAAATTTTCTTGAATCTTCTCATGGATAAAGTGACAATCAACTTCAATATGTTTGGTCCTCTCATGAAAAACTCTTTGATGCAATATGGAGGGCAGCTTGATTGTCACACCATAACTTCATAGGCAATGAACTATCTAGACCAATATCACTTAACAATTGATGTATCCATATCAGCTGACAAGTTGATTGTGCCAGGCTCTAGACAGCATGTGTTGAGCACTAGATCGAGACATAAGTTATACATTTTGCTTCTTGCTTTTCCATGATACCAAATTACCTCCAACAAAAACACAATACCCTGTGGTGGATCTCCTATCAATTTTAGAACTTACCCAATCTGCGTCTGAGAAACACTCAATACGAGAATGACTATGATTACGGTATAGTATACCACGTCCTGGAACTCCCTTGAGATAACACGATCTGCTCTAAAGCTGCCCAATGAGTGGTTCTTGGTGAACACATAAACTGGCTCACAATGCTGACAGGATATGCAATGTCAAGACGAGTCACCGTAAGATAATTCAATTTTCCAACTAATCTCCGGTACATTGCAGGATCTGAAAATAACTCCCCATCATCTGCTGTAAGTTGCATATTAGTGATAATTGGTGCACTACAAGGTTTAGCACCCAACTTCCCTGTTGCTGTCAAAAGGTCAAGGATATACTTTCTGTGAGACAGAAAGATACCCTTTTTACACCTAGTAACTTCAATGCCCAAGAAGTACTTTAACATCCCCAAATCTATTGGTTTGGAAATGAGTTTGAAGGAAAGATTTAAGGGCTGTAATACCTGCACTATTACTACCAAGAATAACAATGTCATCAACAAAAACAAGATTAAGGCGTAAGGTCAGCTATAGATTATTGACAGAACAAGAATGGTCACAGTTACTCTTCTTCATGCCAAACTCTTGAACAACCTCAGATGTGTATAAGAAACCAAGCACGAGGACTCTGTTTTAAACCATATAATGACTTTCGAAGTCTACAAACCTTACCAGACTCCCCCTGAGCAACAATCCCTGGTGGTTGCTCCATATATACTTCTTCTTGCAAGTCCCCATGCAAAAATGCATTTTTGACATCTAACTGGTGCAAAGGCCAATCATTAGTAGCAGCAAGGGAAATAAACAAACGGACAGAAGCAAGTTTTACTACAGGAGAGAAAGTATCAGAATAATCTACCCCATATGTCTGAGCATACCCTTTTGCTACAAGACTATTGCTTTTAGCCGTGCAACAAACCCATCAGGGTTAAGCAGACTTTAACAACAAATACCCATTTACAACCAATAGCCTCCTTATTAGCTGGTAGATGTACCAAGTCCCAAGTACCATTGTTGTCTAAAGCCATCATCTCTTCTTCCATAGCAGCTCGCCAACCAGAATGAGCCAAAGCCTTAGGAAGATTATTAGGAACCGACACTGAATCTAAAGAAGCAACACTGCAAAGGAGACAAATGTTCATATGAAGCGAATGAAGAGATTGGATGAGAACATTGTCTTTTACCTTTTCGAAGAGCAATAGGTAGATCAAGACTCGGATCTGTAGACGGAGGAGCTGGTGGAGGATTTGAGTCTGTGTGTTGAGTCCGACGAGTATACACTTGAGTGATAGGTGGTCTCGTAGGAATAGGACTAACAGGGGTTGTCACAGTATAAACTAGAATATTATCTTCCTCCCCCTCACAACCATAAACATTAGATTCAGGAAAGAGATGGAGTGGTCTCCAAAAATGTAACATCAGCAGAAATTAATTAACGACCCGAAGTTGGGAGAATAGCATCTATATCCTTTTTGAAGACGAGAATATCCTAAAAAGATACACTTGAGACACTTAGGATCCAATTTAGACACTTGAGGGCGAACATCACGAACAAAACAAGTACTCCCAAAAATACGTGAACCGGGAATAAGGGTCGAGAAGGAAACAAAGTCGAGTAAGGAATCTCACCAGCGAGTACAGATGATGGCATGCGATTAATTAAGAAACAAGATGTTGAAATAGCATCTGCCAAAAATTGCTTTGGGACCTTCATTTGAAAAATGAGAGCTCTAGCAACTTCTAGTAAGTGTCTATTTTTCCTCTCGGCAACACCATTTTGGGGTGGTGTGTCAACACATGAAGATTGGTGAAGAATTCCATTTTCTGACATGTAGGAATCAAAAGGATGAGAAAAGTACTCTTTTGCATTATCACTTCTTAGAGTGCGCACGGAGATATTAAATTGTGTTTTTATTTCAGCACAAAAGGAACAAAAGATGTTGAATAAGCCATTCTGATCTATTTTTCATACAATATAACCAAGTAACACGAGAATAGTCATCCACAAAGGTGACAAAATACCTAAAACCAGACTCAGAAATCACTGGACAAGGACCCCAAACATCAGAATGAACTAATTCAAAAGGGGACGCAACCCGTTTATTGACTCTAGGCAAATAAGAGACACGATGATGTTTGGCAAAATTGACACGTCTCACAATCTAAATAGGATAAATTTTGAAAATTTGGAAACAATTTCTTCAAAATCGACAAAGGAGGATGCCCTAGTCGATAGTGAACTTCAAGAGGTGTCAAAGTGCTTGAACATGCAATGGGTTTCGGCACTTTATTGAAGGAGTTTCGAGTAAATAAAGACCGCCAGACTCACGTCCTCTACCAATAATCTTCTTCGTCATAAGATCCTGAAACACACAATGATCAGGGAAAAATGAGACAAAACAATTGAGAGCACCAGTAATTTTACTTACCGAAAATAGGTTGAACGAAAAATTAGGCAAACACTAAACAGATGATAGCGAGATAGATGTTGTGGGATTGGCTATTCCAGAACCCACAACAGAAGTCATTGACCCATCAGCCAAAGTAACACTTGGAAGATTTGTGTGAGAACTAAAAGAGGAAAGGATACCTGTATCACCTGTCATATGGTCTGTAGCACCTGAATCAATGACCCATTTGCTAGAAGATGACACAAGACATAAAGGAGGTTTACCTGACTCAGTAAGAGAAGATGAAATAGTTGACTTTAGCGAGGCTTGGTACTCGGTAAAGCGAGCAAATTCATCAGCAGAAACAAGTATGGATTTATACACAGATCAAGACTTTTTAGACTCATGGTTACTCTCTTGAGATGCAAAGTTGGCAATCTGAGAGTGCTGTTGAGGTTTGCCATGATGTAACCAATATGTACGCTTCGTGTGGCTAGATTTTTGACAATGATTACAGACACGTTGATTTTGGTCATGTTGTCCATGACTAGCATTTCCTCCACCTTGAAAACCATGATGTCCATTTCGACTACCACTGCTTTTTCCTTGACTAGCCTCATTCAAAGTACCTTGGCTCACGAGGGCACTAGTAACACTAGGAAGAGAAGGTCGAGATCCCTCAACTCGTAACACTCGAGTGAAGGTGTCACGGAGAGAGACAATCTCTGGATTAGAAAGAATCTGTGTTCGAGCATCATCAAACTCAGATGGCAATCCTGCAAGGAAACTCATAACAGCCATTTGCTCACGGTGAGACTGTTGAGTTTTCACATTAGCACTCAAAGGAAGAAGAGTATTCAACTCTCATACACCCGTTTAAAATTCATAAAATACTCGGTAAGGGATCTTTCCTGTTTTTCTGGACGATAAAACTCCTTACAAACATCATATATATGATTGAGATTATCCTTACCAGAATACAAGAAAGCCAAGTAATCCATAAGATCTTTAACAAATTCACAGTGATTAATCAAACCGATTACCTCGGTATCGATAGAATTTCGAATCTGCAAGAATATTCTGTGCATCTTCTCTTAACCAAGCCTTCTTTGTAGCATCATCTGATGGTGGTTCATCAATAAGATGATCATCTTTATCAATACTACGGAGATACACTTGCACAGTTTTATTCCAATCCAAATAATTCCTGTCATTGAGTTTGTGTTCTATGATTTTTGTAGTCATAGGAATAACATCAGAGATAACTGCCTTCATCTCTCTGCTATTACCCACTGTGTTGTTTGCCATTACAACTCAGTCAGAGCTAAATTTTCTCCCATCTGCCTTGGGAGTAAATCAATTAGCCTACAATCAAATCTTACAATTAAGTAAATATATTTACTTGCCATATTTACAACAGGGGACTTCATAGGGGATGTAACAAAGAATGGGGATGACTCGAAAAGGTAACATCAGCAGAGATAAACTATCGTTGGGTGTTAGGGGAATAGCATCGATAACCTTTCTGAAGTCGTGAGTATCCTAAGAAGATACATTTAATAGATTTGGCAGAAAGCTTGTCATGTCCAAGTGTATGACTACAAATGAAACAGGTGCAGCCAAAAACGCGAGGAGGAAGAAGATAGGGAGTTTGATTTGGATGTAAGATATAGTGAGGGATTTAATGTTGTAAATCGAAGTAGGCATACGGTTAATCAAATAACAGCAGTAAGAACAGCATCAACCCAGAAATGGAAAGGAACCTTATGATGAACGAGGATAGTGCGGGTTGCTTCAATGAGATGACGGTTTTTATGTTCTACAACTCCATTTTGTTGAGGCCTGTGAGCAGCAGGAAGATTGATTGAAGAATGCCACAAGATGACATAAATTAAGCAACAATTCAGAAAAATATTCATGAGCATTATCGCTGCACAACACTTTAATAGAAGCATTAAATTGAGTATGAAATTTAGCATAAAAATTTTGAAAAATATTGAACAATTCTGAACGATTTTTCATTAAGAACAGCCATGTGCATTGAGAATAATCATCAACAAAGGTTACACAGTATTGAAATCCCAAAGTAGAAAGGACACGACTAGGAGCCCTGGCATCACTATGGCCTAATTCAAAAGGGTACGTGGCCCGATTATTGACTCACTTTGGAAAAGACTTTCAAGAGTTCTCTCCAAGTTGACATGACTCACAATTTAAAGATGATAGGTGAGACAGATTTGGGATCATGCAGTGTAATTTTGACAAACTAGGATGACCTAAACGGTTATGCAGGAGTTCTGGGGCATCAATGGAAATGCAGGCAACTGGAGATGTGGGCTTGCTTAGATAATAATTATGTCCACTAGACTCCCGTTCTATACCAATCCTTCAGCTCATATTCCGGTCCTGTATATAAACAGAATCATCAGGAAAGGAAACCATACATTTGGATGGGCACCCACGGGTAAGTTTACGAACAGAAACGAGATTAAAAGGACAACCAGGTACATAAAGGACAGAATCCAGATTAATAGAAGGAATGTGTTGAGCCTGACTAATGCCTTTGTCCATTGATTTAGAGCCATGGGCAAGAGTAACGCAAGGAAGAGAGGTAGCGGTGGTGACATTGGTGAAAAGATGTTCATTACTAGAAATATGATCAAATGCACTAGAATCAACAATCCAAGAAGACGATTGAGTGAGGCATGCAACAGAATTACCACATTGAGCTACGAGGCAACAGATGGCAATGAGGACTGCATATGAAATTTGAATTTCAGATAATTATCCAAATCAGACCCAGTCAGGAGCAGAGATGATTGAAAATTATGACCCTCTGATGTGTTAGACTTGGACTATCCGAATGAACAGGAACAGTAGTAGTTATGGCAGTAGAAAAAGTACTGGATTTGGAGCCTGAAGTAATTTCAAAAGTAACTCAACATGGTGGGTCGGGAACAATATTGATGAACACAGTCGGTAAACAGTGCTGGTAAACAATACTGTGAACAGTGCCTATGAACAGTCGTGAACAGTACTGTGATTTAAAGAGATTTGATTTGATATAGAATAGTTAGATGTAGAATCAACTACGAATGGGAGGCACTGCTGTATCGAAATCACAGTGGGAAGAAAGGAAAGCACCGCTAGAAAATAAAGAAGTTACGGTGGCGGCGGCTGGGTTTTGCTCGGCTAGGGTTTTCTCTCCCCTAATTTGATATCATGTTAAAGAACATTAGCTTTTATCTCTAAACCAATTGGCGATGAGTGGTGTGGCCCATGAATCTTATTAATTAGTACAGTTTCTTTAGGCGAATGCGGGATATTTTTATATTTAACACCCCCTCTCACATGTGACTGACTCAAGTGAGTTGATTGAGCGCCCGGAGCTAGAGAGAACTCGTGACTTAGGTTGGTTGAACTCTTGGGAAATTGAGCGCTCGAGGCTAAAGAGGGAACCACCTGTGACATGGGTTAGTTGAGCTTCTGGGGAATTGAGCGAGCCCATTAAGCTAGGTTGGAAAGTACCCAAGGCAGATGGGAGAAAACCTAAGGTTAGCTCTGAGACCATGTTAAGTTAAAGAGTAATAGAGAAAGACCCTTGGGAAAAAATTGAATGTTTGAGTATTTTATGAGAGCACTTATATATACAAAAAGGATATGGGCCTTGGGCCTTAGAACAACTACATAGTACAATTACTGTATAGTACAACTATACAATACTGTATACTAATTCTAATAGTAATTCAACTCTCCTAATGCAAGCAGCCCAACAAATAAAATACAATAGTAGAATGTTACCAATTTCTTTATATACTTTAAACCAAATAAGTGTCCAGTGTTTTAATATTCATTTCGGAATATTATTGTGTATCCCAATGGTTACTCCAAATAGCAAATTTCCATTATTTTAAATAGGTATTTCAAAAAATTATTTCGAATCCAAACAAGTATCATATTATTCAAAAAGTCAGCACTATTTCCCAAATATTACCAAAAACTTTGACTAAATATTGTTCGCCAAATAATGTCGCATTATTTCCAATCCAAATGGAATAATCTACTGTTTAGTTGGTAATGGAGCTTACATGGTACTGGCACTGCTAGAAAAGATCCTATGTTGTGAAAATGTTCTTGTCGGCCAAAAATTGATAGGAAGGCTGTTCTTAAATGGGACATCTGATAAATGACCCTGATATATACCTGTGAGAATTATATATGTTATTTTTCTTTTAAGAAATAACCAGAATGAAGTCTTTAAAAGTTCATTTATTTGCCAAAAAGAGAAGCAAAGTGTTCCACAGAACGTTTAAGGTGCAAATGTTCTCTTTTACACTTGATGGAGTTTTTCTCTAGAAGCTTCCATCTTTATGTTATGCATGGTGAATACTAGAACTTACAGGAATAAACTGTGACTTTAGTGAGTGAATAATATTCGGACATATTATTTTTGGAAGAGTGGAGAATTCATGCTGATGCATCTCAGTAGAGCTGTCTCTTTTCTGTTTAAACTAATGTTTCTTTTTGGTCTTTAAAGATTTTATTCTTTCTTTATTTGTTACATATGTTCTTCGTGACTGTTCTTAACTCAATTTAAGCAAAGTGAAGTCCTTATTCTATCTTACCTAAGTTGGCTACATGCCTTATTTTCATTTATCCAACATTATATTTAACTTTAAGCTGGAAATGAGATGTGTTCTTTAATCACTTTGTTGTTTTCTCTATTTTAATTCGGTAATTATCTACCTCCAATTCATGGTCTGTACTGAATTTAATTTTATCATGTCATAGCTCTTATTGCTCTTTATAGTGTCTGTTCATAATTCTTACTCCTCCTCTGTGTAGTGCTCGTATTTCTTCATCTATTTGTCATTTTGTTGTAAATATTCATCCGACATAATTGGAACTGGCAAGAGGATATTTTGTTAACATGAAGATGGTTGAAACTATTTATCCCATAAAAGATATAACACTTGAGATTTATGCAACTTATTCCAAGCTGAGATACAAAAAGTGATCAATAATTGGTCATTTTGCTTAAAGATTTGTCTTAAGTTTTTATAGAAGCTAAATGGTTCCATGTCAAAAAACAGTGTCTGTGTTTACTGGAATTATAAGTTCTTTGTGCCTAGCCTTCCAAATCTTGTAAGATCCTCATGCATTGAGCTTACTTTGCCTTCTTTGAAGAATTAATTGCGAGTTAAGTATGGTTCATTTTAACATTCATTTTGTCGATATTTATATACAATATTAACTTTTCGGATGATGTGATATTCGAAGGAAATTTAAATTTAAGTGGTAGTCAATTAGATTTCATAAGTTTCCTTCTCGAGTTATGTTTTGGCTATTGGTGCTTGACATACTAATAATCAATGGAATGGAATTGTACCCATTAATTGCACGCATTGATACTTTTTTCTATGATGATCTAATATCTTCCATGGATGGTTTGAGTTTGATGTTGTTGTCTCTACCCTAACCTTGTATTCAACACTTCACTGGACAAGTTTTCATCTTTCTGGTGGCAACCATATCGAGAGACGATATTCTAATATTTCTTTCAAATGAAGGAAATATTAAGAGCATATTTGTGATGTCATTTCTAGACCCTGCATAAATATTGTTAATTTCATTGCATAAAGAGTATAGGAGTTACATTGAAGTTTGATTTTGGCAAATGCTCTTGACTTGGTTTTAACTTAAAATTGTGGTTGATACAGCTTTCCACCAGATAATAGGTCTATGAACAAATAAGGGTCATTGGGACCATTGAGCTGTTTCATTCTTCTTACTTTAGCTAAATGTTTCTTTACTTGAAGAGACAGTATTGGAATAATAACTCACCTTGTGCACTGATGAAAATGCTTAGACTTTTGGGCATAGATCCAAGTAAAGATAAATAGGCAGCAGAATCTATCTTAATTTCATGCTTGTGGATCCTCAATGCTTAATGTTGATAGCAACTACTAGTTTTTCTACCTTGTTATAGAGAGAAAAATATCTTGTTTCTTCTCACCCTTCTGTGAGGAGTACATAAGATCTGTATATATACAAGTGTAGAATAATCTAGATCCTAAAATTAAACTAATCAATTTACATCCTAAAATCAAGCTATCGAGATCCTACAATCAAGGTAAATCAATTAGCCTACAATCAAATCCTACAATTAAGTAAATATATTCACTTATTATATTTACAACACTTCCCCTCAAGGTGGAGAATAGATGTTAATCATGCCCATCTTGTTACAAATATAATCAATCCTTGGACCACTCAAAGCCTTGGTGAAAAAGTCAGCTAACTGCTCTCCAATTTTTACATGGCTAGTTGAGATTCGATTTTGCTGAATCTTCTCACGGATAAAGTGACAATCAACTTCAATATATTTGGTCCTCTCATACGAAAAACTGGATTTGATGCAATATGGATAGTAGCTTGATTATCACACCATAACTTCATAGGCGATGAACTATCTAGACCAATATCACTTAACGATTGATGTATCCACATCAACTCACAAGAGGATTGTGCCATGGCTCTATATTCTGATTCTGCACTAGATTGAGACACTACATTTTGCTTCTTACTTTTCCACGATACCAAATTACCTGCAACAAAAACACAATACCCCATGGTGGATCTCCTATCAATTTTAGAACCTACCCAATTTGCATCTGAGAAACACTCAATACGAGAATGACCATGATTACGGTGTCATATACCATGTTCTGGAGCTCCCTTGAGATAACACAAGATCTGCTCTAAAGCTGCCCAATGAGTGGTTCTTGGTGAAGACATAAACTGGCTCACAATGCTGACAAGATATGCAATTTTAGGACGAGTCACCGTAAAATAATTCAATTTTTCAACTAATCTCCGATACATTGCAGGATGTGAAAACAACTCACCCATCATCTGCTGTAAGTTGCATATTAGTGATAATTGGTGCCCTACAAGGTTTAGCACCCAACTTTCCTGTTGCTGTCAAAAGTTCAAGGATATACTTTCTTTGAGACAGAAAGATACCTTTTTTACACCTTGGAACCTCAATGCCCAAGAAGTACTTTAACATCCCTAAGTCTTTTGTTTGGAAATGAGTTTGAAGAAAAGATTTAAGGGCTGTAATATCCGCACTATTATTACAAATAATAACAATGTCATCAACTTAAACAACCAGCAAGAGAAGGCCATCTTTAGATTGTTGATAGAAAACAGAATGGTCACAATTACTCTTCTTCATTCCAAACTCTTGAACAACCTTACTAAACTGCCCAAACCAAGCACGAGGACTTTGTTTTAAACCATATAATGACTTTCGAAATCTACAAACCTTACCGAACTCCCCCCTGAGCAACAAACCCAAATGGTTGCTCCATGTATACTTCTTATTGCAAGTCCCATGAAAAAGGCATTTTTGTGGACATCTAATTGGTGCAAAGGCCAATCATTAGTAGCAACAAGGGAATTAAACAAAAGCAAGTTTTGCCGTAGGAGAGAAAGCATTAGAATAATCTACCCCATATGTCTGAGTATATCCTTTTGCTACAAGACGAGCTTTTAGCCGTGTAACAGAACCATCAGGGTTAGCTTTAACAACAGACACCCATTTACAACCAACAGCCTGCTTATTAGCTGGTAGATGTACCGAGTCCCAAGTACCATGTTGTCTAAAGTCATCATCTCTTCTTCCATACCAGCTCGACAACCAAGATGAGCCAAAGTCTCAGGAAGATTATTAGGAACCGACACTGAATCTAAAGAAGCAATGAAACACCTCAAAGGAGACATATGTTCATACGAAGCAAATGAGGAGATTGGATGCGAACATTGTCTTTTACCTTTTCGAAGAGCAATAGGTAGGTCAAGACTCAGATCTGTAGATGGAGGAGTTGGTGGAGGGTGCGAGTCTGTGTCTTGAGTCTGTACTGACGAGTGTACACTTGAGTGATAAGTGGTCTCGTGGGAAAAGAAGAACTAACAGGGGTTGTCATAGTATAAACTAGAATACTATCTTCCTCCCCCTCACAACCATAAACATTAGATTCAGGAAAGAATGGAGTGGTCTCAGAAAATGTAACATCAGTAGAAATTATAACGACCCAAATAGCATCTATATCCTTTTTGAAGACGAGAATATCTTAAAAAGACACACTTGGGAGACTAATGATCCAATTAGGATACTTGAGGGCAAACATCAGGAACAATACAAGTACACCCAAAAATACATGGTTCAATCGGGAATAAGGGTCGAGAAGGAAAAAAAGTCGACTAAGGAATCTCACCAGCAAGTACAGATGATGGCATGCGATTAATTAAGAAACAGGCCGTTGAAATAGCATCCGCCCAAAATTGCTTAGGGACCTTCATTTGAAAAATGAGAGTTCTAGCAACTTCTAGTGTCTGTTTTTTCTTTCGACAACACATTTTAGGGTGGTGTGTGTCAACACATGAAAATTGGTGAAGAATTCCATTTTCTGACATGTAGGAATCAAAAGGATGAGAAAAGTACTCTTTTGCATTATCACTTCTTAGAGTGCGCACGGAGATATTAAATTGTGTTCTTATTTCAGCACAAAAGGAACAAAAGATGTTGAATAATTTTGATCTATTTTTCATTAAATATAACCAAGTAACACGGGAATAGTCATCCACAAAGGTGACAAAACACCTAAAACAAGATTTGAAAACCACTGGACAAGGTCCCCAAACATCAAAATGTACTAATTCAAAAGGGGGTGCAACCTGTTTATTGACCCTAGGCTAATAAGAGACACGATGATGTTTGGCAAATTGACACGTCTCACAACTAAATGGGATAAACTTTGAAAATTCGGAAATAACTTCTTCAAAATCGACAAAGGATGATACCCTAACCGATAGTGAACTTCTAGAGGTGTCAAAGTGCTTGAACATGCAATGGGTTTGGGCACTTTCATTGAAGAGAGTTTCGAGTAAATAAAGACCGCCAAACTCACGTCCTCTACCAATAGTTTTCCTTGTCATAAGATTTTGGAACACACAATGATCAAGGCAAAATAAGACAAAACAATTGGGAGAACAAGTAGTTTTACTGACCGAAAGTAGATTGAACGCAAAATTAGGCAAACACAAAACAGACGACTACGAGATAGATGTTGTAGGATTGGTTATTCCAGAACCCACAACAGAAGTCATTGTCCCATCAACCAAAGTAACACTTGGAAGATTTGTGTGAGAACTAAAGGAGGAAAGGATACTTGTATCACCTATCATATGGTCTGTAGCACCTGAATCAATGACCCATTTGCTAGAAGATGACACAAGACATAAAGGAGGTTTACCTGACTCATTAAGAGAAGATGAAATAGTTGACTTTAGCGAGGCTTGGTACTCGGTAAAGCGAGCAAATTCATCAGCAGAAACAAGTATGGATTTATACACAGATAAAGGCTTTTTAGACTCATGGTTTCTAAGAGATCTCTTGAGATGCAAAGCTGGCAATCTGAGAGTGCTGTTGAGGTTTGCCATGATGTAACCAATATGTACGCTTCGTGTGGCCAGATTTTTGACAATGATTACAGACACGTTGATTTTGGTCATGTTGTCCATGACTAGCATTCCCTCCGCCTTGAAAACCATGTCCATTTCGACTAACACTGCTTTTTCCTTGACTAGCCTCATTCAAAGTATCTTGGCTCACAAGGGCACTAGTAACACTAGGAGAAGGTTGAGATCTCTCAACCCGTAACACTCAAGTGAAGGTGTCACAGCGAAAGACAATCTCTGGACTGGAAAGAATTTGTGTTCGAGCAGCATCAAACTCAGATGGCAATCCTGTAAGGAAACTCATACCAACCATTTGCTCACGTTGAGGCTGTTGAGTTTTTACATCAGCACTCAAAGGAAGAAGAGCATTCAACTCTTCATACACCCGTTTAAAATCCATGAAATGTTCAGTAAGAGATCTTTCCTGTTTTTCAATAGAACGATAAAACTCCTTACAAATATCGTATATATGATTGAGATTATCCTTACTAGAATACAGGTAAGCCAAGTAATCCATAAGATTTTTAACAAATTCACAGTGATTAATCATGCCGATTACCTCGGTATCGGTAGAATTTTCAATCTGCAAGAATATTCTTGCATCTTCTCTTAACCAAGCCTTCTTTGCAACATCATCTGATGGTGGTTCATCAATAAGATGATCAAATTTATCAATACTATGGAGATACACCTGCACAGTTTTACTCCAATCCAAATAGTTCCTGTCATCGAGTTTGTGGTTTGTGATTTTTGTAGTCATAGGAATAACGTCAGAGATAACCGCCTTCATCTCTCTGCTATTACCCACTATGTTGTCTGCCATTACAACTCAGTGTAGGAATTTTAATGCACCAAACTAGATATTGAAAATTGACTCAACAGGGTCACGAAAAAGATAACAAAGCCTAAAGCTCTGATACCATGTTATAGAGAGACAAATATCTTCTTGTTTACTCTCACCCTTCTGTCAAGAGTATATCAGATCTGTATATATACAAGTGTAGAATAATCTAGATCCTAAAATTAAGCTAATCATTTTACATCCTACAATCAAGGTAAATTAATTAGCCTACAATCAAGGTAAATCAATTAGCCCACAATAAAATCCTACAATTAAGTAAATATATTCAGTTACTATATTTACAACATACCTTAATCAAGCTGTCTAAAACAACTTAATCACTACATGATTAACCTTTTTATTATGATCTACACATGGCTGCTGGAAAAGATCTTCACTGAAAATTTTGTTGTCTTGGTGATTTGTTGATTAGAAAACATGTGGAGGCCTTTTCCACTGCTAGTTTTTCTTGCATATGTGTTTTACATTTGTGCCCTTGGTATTGATGTAAGCAGTCATGTTTGTGTGATACTAATGCAATTACCTTTCCAAGTAGTTTTTTGAGTTAAATTAACGCTGGAGTTTTTCCTTAATGCAGCAACTGTTGCAATACTATGACAGATCTTGGTTTCTTATGGTTTAGAGAATTTTATTTGGAATCTTCTCGTGTTATCCAGGTAGATTGAACATTCCAGTACATTTTTGAAATTCCTTGTACTAGTGTGAACTCTTCAGGTAATGCAGGTTTATATCATGCATTAATCTTTTGCTTTCGAAATAAGCACTTTTCACATTTAAACAACTTTCCTCAAATTGATTTTTGGTGATGCAATTGCTGGCTAATGACTAGTATTGTAGTCAACATGCATGCATATTCCTGCTGCATTTCTGGAAGTAGTTCCTGGAAAGTTGAGACTTTTAAGAATTAACTTCCAGATCTGAAATATCACCTTTTGATATAGTGAATTTCAGAAAATACAGTGTATGTCTTCGTTACTAGAGCAACTTTGTATCTTCTACCAATCCTCCTGTCTTCTTCTTTGAGCTTCTTCCTTCTCCAATTGTGGGTGTATATCTGATATGTAAAAGACTTGTATTTTGGCTATAATATAGTTGGGCAGTTTCCCATTGAATGCTCCCTTCCTTGGATGCTTGTGGATCATGTGATGGAGTCTCAAACCATGGGTCTTCTTGAGAGTATTTTAATGCCATTTGACATCTATAATGATGCTGCTCATCAAGCGTTGGTTGTCCTCAAGCAGCGTTTCCTATATGATGAAATTGAAGCAGAGGTAATTGAACTTGAAAATAAACTAGCAGTATAGGTTTATGTGAGAAAGGCTTCATGGAAAGGTGCATTTTCTACTCAACACATAGGCTTCATTGTTGAAGTATCCAAAACTAGTGCTAATTCCTTATTACACACTAAATAGAAGTATAGAACACAAATTAGTGTTTATGTATGTTGTCTTTTCGTTTGCCAAAGGAATCTGAAATTTGTTGGTGTAATTTGGGAATGAGGATTAAGGAACTAGGAAATTGCCCTGCACCATTATGAGTTGTTCAGTAATGTCATATCAACTGTCATAATGGTTCAAGTCAATGATAAAGTTTCCCAGATTTTTATCTTGCAAATAGTCAGTTACCAAGATCTAATTATGAGCTATTAAATGGGAAAATGAATCAAAATTCGCAATTGAAGGGGCTGATTTGTCATAAAAGATACAGACTCTTATTCCAGTGTTCTGGAGTGTGCTAACTGGTGATCGGCTAGTGCTGACTAATGACTAGTTGGATTTCCCTGATAGTGATACCTGGAATTTAATATTCTAAAACCATAGTTCTCTTTGTTTTTTTGTGTAGTAAGGATTTCTTTTGCTTCTAAACTCTTGCAAGGCATTTCTTCTTGAAGCCACATCATTTTCCCACCATAGAAGAAGGTGTTACATAATAGGTTGTCTTTTGCCTCTTTTTTCAGGTGGACAATAGCTTTGATATATTTGTTTTGAAGTTGTGTGACTCTATTTTTACATACTATAAGAGCTGGGCAGCTAGGTACGTGATTCTTTGACTAATTTTTATGTCTACCTGGAAAAAAAAGAAAAAGAAAATTCATGTGATCGAGCTTTCATATGTTGGTAGTCAAATTCTGCAGTGAACTGCTTGATCCTTCTTTCCTCTTTGCACTGGACATTGGTGAGAAGTTTTCACTCCAACCAATGAGATATACTGCACTTCTGAAAATGACAAGAGTGAAGGTGAGAAAATCTTGCCCCCATACACACAATAAAGATTTCCTTTTGTTTTTCTTGCAGTGGTTGATCTCCAAATCTTTCTTGTTTCTTCTACAAGTATGTTTTTGATTTTACCCTTTATTTTAGATTTTCATTTAACATGCAAGATGATTGAACTAGTTTTGGTTTCAATTTCATCAGAGTTTTGTCATGATGTTTGTTAAGTTGAAAATTATGAAGTTCGTAGTAGCATATGTTTATTCGGTATCTTGTCTTATAGGTCTGTCCAAGGACATGATCCTTTCATATTTGCATAAGGGAACTCTACCATCTGGAAAGAAAATTTTCTTGTGTTAGACATATGTTTTTTGCATTGCAGTATAAGGACACAGCAGGACATACGTAATAAGTTGTCAACATTTTTAGTTGTCATTTATATTTACTGCAGCTTGTCCATACCTAAAGCAGACTTTCTCTTGCCTACCGAAGTTTTGTTCAAAAACCTCATCCGAGTTATAGTTTGATGAATGTGAATGATAATAATACATGCCAAGATGCTACTTCTAACTTACATTTGCATTTATATCTAGGTGTCCAAGAGATTCCTGACAGTGCTTTGAAGGAAAAAAGTGTTATTTCTTTTAATGCTAGAAAGTACTGGTTTGTAAATAGAAAAAGTTGTTACTTGGAGTAGAATAATGTTGACCAATAAAACTATGTCAAGGAGAGGCAAGGGGAAAATGATGGTAAGTTGAATGAATTGTTGTAACATTTGATACATATAGCTATAGGCTATAACAAAAAATCCTGCCACTGCCGGTGGCTTTTCTTGGGGAAAATTATTCAAACTTGGGGTTCATTTGTTACAAGCTTTCGACTCTTACTTTACTGGTCTTAATTAATGACTTTCATAATTTTCATAGTTGAAGGATGTGATCTGTAGTCGTGAGAATCATCATTCTGATATTGAGAGTTGTCTCATTTATCTTCAAGGTGGAGTTTCGATCATTAGTTGTATTAGTTACTCAACTCATTATTTTTTCGGGATAAGATTGAAGTAGCACCTATCGATGAGAAGATGGGAAAAATACGCTTAAGGTGATTGTCATGTGCTAAGATAGCCAGTGGAGGCGCCTGTCAGGCTAGTGGATCTTAGAGAGAGTAGTCAACAAAGAGGGGTAGGGGAAGAGCGAAAAAGACTTACTGGGCAACTTATAAGAAAAATATAGCCCATCTAGGAATTAATGAGGATATGGTTCATGATAGAGTGCAATAGCGTAGCAGGATTCATGCAACTGACCCCAATTAGTAGGAATAAGGCTTCGTTTGTTTGTTTCTCACTGTACCCAGTTTCTGTTTTTCATTTGCATCAAATTTTTTTTTTTTTTTTTTGGGTTTCTCTCCGCCTGTGATTCAATTTTTTCCTTCCATGATTTTATGTAGTTGCTTGGAAGGACAATTGACCTGAGAAGTTTGATTGCTGCAAGAATGAACAAGATATTCAGAGATAACATTGAGTTTTTGTTCGACCGTTTTGAGTCTCAGGATCTATGTGCTATTGTTGTGAGTAACCCTTCAGTATCCTTTGTCCGGGATCTTCATTCTCAAGTATCTTGTTATTCATCTTCTCAGGATTGGTACTTTGGTTTCAGGAATTGGAAAAACTTCTCAGCATCTTACAACTTGCTCATGACTTGCTATCAAAAGATCTTACAATAGATTCATTTAATCTTATGTTCAATGAAATGCAAGAGAATGTATCCCTTGTTTCCTACTCTAGTCGGCTTGCTTCTCAGGTTAGAAATTTTTTGTTTTTGTTTCTTGCTATTGCAGAAATTCTCTCTCTCTCTCTCTCTTGTGAACTCACTCTTTTGCCTCTATTTTCTGTTCATGCACAACTCCCAGATTTGGGATTTATGGTCAGTTCCTCCTCATATAGGATTTGATAAATGCCATGAATTTGCTTCAACTCGTGGAGTTTCAGATGTTTGATTCATACACCAGTTTCTAAATCCAAAAAGAATGTAATCTGCATAGCCCAATGAGCTATTCTAATGGAGGATGTAACATAATCTGCTTCTGGTAGGGAATTCTTGTTTTATCACCCGCCTGATGTAGGTGAATATTCAATTTAGTATAGGCTGGTTGAGTTTGTTAAAGAGCATGGGCTTCCATCTCAAAATCAATTGGCAATGAGTGGTGTGGCCCATGAGCCTTATTAATTAGTCCAAGATCTTTTGGCTAACCAATGTGGGATATTTTATATTTAACACCCCCTCTCGCACATGACTTGGGTTGGTTGAGCGCCCGGGGCTAGAAAGAACCCATGATTTGGGTTGGTTGAATTCTCAGGGAATTGAGCGCCCGAGGCTAGAGAGAACCACCCGTGACTTGGGTTGAGCTCCTAGGGAGTTGAGCGAGGACCTGTTGAACTAGGCTAGAGAGAACCCAAGGCACATGTGGAATGGAAGGGAGAAAAACTGAGGCTAGCTCTGATACCATATTAAAGAACATGGATTTCTATCTCAAAATCAATTGGTAGTGAGTGGTGTGACCCATGGAACTTATTAATTTGTCCAGGACCTTTAAACTAACCGATGTGGGATATTTTTATATTAACATCCCCTCTCACACGTGACTTGGGTTGGTTGAGCGCCTGAGACTAGAGAGAACCTGTGATTTACGTTGGTTGAACTCCAGGGGAATTGAGCTCCTGAGGCTAGAGAAAGAACCACCCATGACTTGGGTTGAGCTCCCAGGGAGTTGAGCGAGCCCGTTGATTTGGGCTACAGAGAACTCAAGGTATGTGTGGAATGGAAAGGAGAAAATGTAAGGTTAGCTCTGATACCATGTTAAAGAACATGGGTTTCCATATCAAAACCAATTGGCAATGAGTGGTGTGACCCGTGAACCTTATTAATTAGTTTAGAGCTGGGAATCTTTAGGCTAATTAATGTGAGATATTTTATATTTAACAGAGTTATTAGGTTAAATACGAGTGGACAATATAATGGAAAATTTTTCACTTTGTTTAGCAAAATGTTTCTACGTGTTACGACTCCAAAAAAATATGAAGGATAAATTGTTCAAAATAATAAACTACCTCAATTTTGATCACTGGCCACATATTCCTTTCACATTTACCAAGGATTCTACACCAATGACGGGGTTGATCCACAGGAAATGTGTGATTGACATCTTCCCTTCCCTCATTTGTCAAAGTGGCTGCACTAAGCTGCACTTGTAATTGATCTCAAAAAGCAACACAAGTTGAGGTCTAAATCCTTGCATTTTGAATATAAATATGCTTTTTTGTCAATTTTGGTGCTGTATGGCGTTTCTAGCCAAATTTGTCATGGCTAAAAGGGTAAGGGAGTCAAATTGCGTATCTTAGGAGTCAATGATCATTAGATAAGTGTTTATAATTAAATATAATAAACTATAGTCGATTCCTGAACAGATTGTGTTATTCAGGATTTAACACATTAAAAAATAAAAATTTTTATCGTGTTCTCTCGACCATAAAAAAGGTAGGACAATTACAAACAATATGTACATACCATTGCATCAATATAACAGGAATGTTGGTTGATTATCAAGTACTACTGTACTAGTACTTGCTCATCTTAACAATGGTTTATATTTTGGCAACAACTCTATTACCTTCTAGTCCTCAATTTTCTCCCAGGTTGGCCACCATTATTGTTGCGGGTTTAATCTCCCTCTGATAATCAGGAAATCCCTAATTATATACTGTGTCTGATTCAATATTTACCTTATTTTTCCCTTAGCAGAAAAGAAAAAAATTTCGTTGTCCTTTTTCTTTTCTTTGAAAAAAAATTATTGCTGAATGAAATTAGTTTCGAAAGTGCATATTAAAAAGAGTTGGTATTAAAATTATTTGTAGTTTTCTTTGCTATCCACGTTATCCAAAATTTAGCTTCTGCCTTTTGTTTTTCTTCTTAGCTCTTTTATTCTTTTTTTATGCTAAATCCCTGAAGATTACTAGTCAAAAGCATGAAGTGTGTGCTTAAGTGCAGTGCCAGTGAAGCACAGAGCTTGCACTTTTGACATGCGACACAGAACAAATTAGCTAAAACACAGTAAAGGGAACATTTCAAGTGAAAAAGGATACAGTATAGAAGGAAGGTCACACTTTTCAAAATTTTGAACATTTTTTTTTTTGTTTTTTGTTTTGTTTTTTTTTTTTATTTGTAGATTGTTAAAATATATCATAAGAGGCACTGGTGTTCACTAGTAGTTTGCTGACTTGTGATACTTTTGTTTGCCATGATATTTGGATTTCTAGATAGCTATATAAACTGCTTGATGAGAACTATCTTTTAGGCTGAATTGTGTATCTTTTGGTGATTGCTCATATTGTGGTTGCATAGTTGCACGATATGACGAAGATAATGTTTTTCGTATGAACCTGGATTTCAGTCTTACGCCCATTATGGTGTTTAGTGCCTTCTCCCCACCATTTAGCTTTCTTTTCAGTTGGCACTATAAAATGTAGTTAGAAGTTCTTTGCTTTTAGTTTAAACAAAATTAGCAACTATTGAATGTCTTTAATTATCTATAACCTTGAAGTTAAAACATGATTTTTGTTAAAATGAAGAAAATAAAACTTGAAGTTGGCTTTTGAAAAAGAATTCAGCCTTTGTAGCAACATTTAGTTAGGGCCTGAAGAGTTTTCTTTCACATCAGGACATGAAACTGTAAAAAAGCATCTTACTCGCTTACCCTTTGTGCTAGATCTGTGTAAAATTTTGAGCTCTGGAATGTTGTGTAATGGATTCAAGGAGAAGGAAATAGCATTTCCTGGAATCAATTGGTAAGAAATGGAGAGCAGATAGAGGAAGTCTAGTTCATTTGTAATGATAAAGCAAGGAATAATGTGTAACTGATTCGTGCTCAGATATATGTGCGTAGATTCTGACAACTGATTCATAAATTCTACTTATTTTTCATTGAATGGAGAATTACTTCAATTCTAGTTGCTTGTGAGAGTTTGAATATGTTTTCAGATTTGGACAGAGATGCAAAATGATTTCCTGCCAAACTTCATCCTTTGCAACACAACTCAGCGTTTTGTTCGATCATCAAGAGTTCCTCTTGTACCCGTTCAGAAGCCATCAGTCCCCTATGCAAAGCCAAATTTCTACTGTGGTACTCAAGTAAGAAACTATCATCAACAAATGCACCAAAGTTGATTGATCCAAACAAGTTGAATTCTCTGTCTTTTATCAAATCGATATCCTTTTATTGAATATATTTCAATGCATATACATGGTTAACAAATTGATTTGGTTCTAACACCTGCTAATGGCTAAATGGCTTACTTTTCTTTCTGTGTCCTCTTTCAAATTCATATGTTCTTTTGATGTAAGGTTTGGTTGTAGTGGTAGCTCTATTGCTCAAGTACTACCAGCAAAAGGGGAATCTTATTTGAATTTTGTTTCCCAAGTTGAGCTCAAGCTCAAGTAGTGTTAAAAATGAACTGGATTGAGTTTGGTACTAATATTTGCTAGATGTAAAATGGGAAAGTTAAGTTTTAGAAAATTTGATTTTCAATCGAATTATTTAGCCATAATTTTTCAGGTGCTGTGTTAGAATCTTGATTATCATGTCTAGAGCTGTTGATTCTTGGTCTTTTATTTCAATTTCTTTTATCATGTCAGTAGTTCACGATTTTGATTTTTAACTTGTCATGCTTCCCCAGCTAAGCTCCTGACATTATGACTGCCATTGTAACAAGATACAACACATTGTCTGCAAGCCAAAGCTGAAAATCATAAATTAGGAACTTCTTATTCTAAAGATTTGGATAATCAGTGGCAGGATTTAGTACATATAATGTTGGAGAAGAGCGTCTGATGCTACAGTGAATAGCTAAATCCGTGCTTAGGATGTCTGAATTTATGTCCAAGTGTTGGACTTGCCTTTTGTCAATAGGTGTGTGCATAGGGATGCCCCCTAGGCAAAGAACCACGCCTTGACATTGAAGTTATATGTTATCATGGACAAAGCAGTGCTCTGTAAAAGTGGGTAAAATACAACAATGATAATATGAAAGTGAAAGGAGGTGGTTCAGGAATCTCTATCTCAGGCTCATGGGTCCTTTGCTCCTAAACTTTAGGCCAAAAATGATTAAGAGTCCCACTGAACACGTGTAGGTTCTGAATAGTCCAGAGTTGGCATGTTATATAGACTGTACCCTAGGTGGACCCACTAGACACTAGAGGCTTAATGTGGCGATGTGTTACTTTTGAAGTGGACAGTACCCTTGGCATTGACTGTATAGGCATTAAAATAGTCCTGCAGCAAGAGCTGGTCTGGAGATGCCATAAAGGTTAGGATGTCCCAGTTTATGTCTGTGTTGGATGCCTTTGTGGACCAGTACATGCATTACATTGAATGAAAGTAAGGGGTTCCTAGGCAAAACCTTGCATGTGGCAAAGTGAAGGCAGATAGTCCTTGGAGAGTAGGTGGTAGTCCGCTGGAGACTTGCATAATTTCTCTAATTTAATGAATTGAATTGCTGGAGGAAGAGAAGGAAAGGGGGGGCGGGGGGAGAAATTTCTCAAATTGTGCTTGTTTTGAAAATCATTCTTTTTCGATACTGATTGGAATTGGTATTTCCGACTGGGAGGAACTTGCATTCAGCAAATGCGAGTTCAGTGAGCTCGCATTTGTTGAATGCGAGTTCGTCGAAAAATAAAATTGTTAAATTTAAAAAAATAAAATAAAAAATTCATGACCTCGCATTCAGTGAATGCAAGGTCTAACATTTTTTTTAAAAAAAAAATTGACTGATCTCGCATTTAGTAGCATTCACTAAATGAGAGGTCAAATCAATTTTTTTAAAAAAATTTTGACTGACCTCGCATTCACTGAATGCGAGGTCAGATGGGATTAAACTGGGCAGAATCGAAAAAGCCCTCATTTTCTTCCTCCTCCTCTACAACCACCACCATCTCTTTTTCCTCCCCTCCTACAACAACCATCACCTCCTCCATTCCTCCCCCTCTACAACAACCACCACCACCATCTCTTTTTTTCAGTCAATTTTTTTTTTTAAAAATTGCATTGACCTCGCATTTAGTGAATGTGAGGTCAGTCAATTTTTTTTTTAAAAAAATGGCTTTGACCTCCCATTCAGTGAATGCAAGGTCATCCAAATTTTTTTTTTTTTTTAAATTTTCACAATTTTATTTTCGCAGAGCTCGCATACAACAAATGCAAGCTCACTGAACTTGCATTTGCTGAATGCGAGTTCCTCCCTGACGGATATAACATTTCAACTTAGCATCGGAAAAGAACGATTTTCAAAATAAGCACAATTTAAGAAATTTCTCGGGGGGGGGGGGGATCATGGACCAATTTTGGAAAGCAAAACGTTGACTACCAAGTGAAGGAATCGATCACTGAGGATAACAAGTCAGATTAAGAAATGAGAAGGAATCAATTTTGGCTCTAGTTTATAGGTAGTTTCTCAAGAAGGATTGGTACATGCAGTTTTATTCCTTTGTGCGTATGATTTTTAATTCAAAGGCAGTAAGATCTGTTCCACTCTGCTTGTATAGTTCTCCTGAAGTTGGTAGAATGTTTTCAATACCAAATTCACCCATCACTATAAGTTGGACATTTATGTAACAGAAAAGAAAATTTCACGTCCTAAATTGATTGTCCTACATGTTTTTTAGTTTCTTTAGAATATTGTTCAATTATCGAAATTGAAATCTTGTACTCTGTTAACGTGAAATTGAATATTGTTCAATTTCTGTGAATGGGTTATGAAAGATTGTTGGGGCAACCCATGTTACCTTCTTTTGTTCCACATTGTTTTGGCTGCATCTTCAAGTATCAAATTTTTTAAACCCTCAACTAAAACTTCACTTGAAGTCAAGCTGTTGTCACAAAAACATCTTGCTATATTTTCTATTAAGCGCCAAAAGCAGGTCGAGGTGTACAATGATAGGACGCCTAATCTGTTTTGTCAACATTGTAATTGTAGTTCACTCAAAATGTTATCTTAAGTTGGCTCTGTAGTTTTGTGTAATGTAGATGCAAGACGCTGTCTGTCTAGCAGCTCTGTTCATTGAATTTCTGAAAAACTTTGTCTTGCTGTATTTTTTATGTAAACTAGATTCAGTCCAAGTAGTACTTGACAACAACACCTCCTTAGTAATATTTATTGACTTTTTCCTTGACTTCTGTTGTAGGATCTGAATTCAGCGTACCAGAGTTTCGCTCGATTACATAGTGGATTTTTTGGGATGCCTCACATGTACTCCATTGTTAGGCTACTGGGTTCTAGGTCACTGCCTTGGCTTATCCGAGCTCTATTGGATCATACATCAAATAAGGTATATATAACTGAAAGTCAAATAAAAGTTCTCTTCTTAATTAAATTTTCACACCGTGCTGAGTATTTATTTGTATCATTTTTAATTCGTCTTGTTTGTGTTCTTTGAGGAACTTTTAATTTGATTTCATGATTATTATTTGTTGCAGCATTACCTGTGTATCTTAGTTTGTTAGTACATGGCTAAGCTTAGATATTTTTGCGCTGACTACTTGGGTAGATGTTAAATTTGATAAGTCATCTAGAAGTTTTCTACTGAATTTTCAGCCAGAACATCTTTCACAAAGGCAAGTGAATGAACCTAGAAACTGCACTTTTCTTTTCAACTGTTCAGTGCTCGTCTCAGTCCTGCTATTTTGGGAGTGGATGTTATCTTCCATTGTCTTATTGTCCCCTTTTGTTAGCAGCTCAGCATATTGTCTTTCTATTGCTTGTTATTGGGTAAATGCTGGTTTTGTGCAGATAAATATTTGCATTAATCATTTGGGAGAAGGAAATGAAATCTAGTTTAGCAGCCCTAGTTCTCTCAAGAACAAAGCATTTTCCTTAAACTGAATAAAGTGCTTTCAGAAATCAGAAGCATATCTTGTGGCCTTTATTACTGCTGATTGTCAGAAGAATTTTCAGTCCTCTCCCTTCCTGTTTTCGAGTGTGATTTTTAAGTATTCCATCTTGGTTAGCCAATAGATCTTTATGGATGAAACATATTGAAGAATTTTAGGAGAAGATTGAAGAATTTTAGGTGAAGATGAAAATTTATTCATCTCTTATGTTTTTACAAACAATGTACAGGGCAGTATTTATACACAACAAAATGCAGCCTAACTAGGAAAGTTTAAGTAAGGAAATATACAATTTGTCCTAATCCTCTTATCAATTTATCTTTAGTCATATCACTAAAAATTAGCCTCATTTATATCCCTAAAAATCAGCCTCATTCATATCCCTAAAACTCAGGGCCTAATCAATTTGTCCTTATCCATTTGATTAGTCAACATTCCCCCTCAAGTTGGGCATAAATATCAAACATGCCCAACTTACAAACTAAGGTGTGGAAGGTCCTGGTGGTAAGCCCTTTAGTAAACACATCAGCTAGCTATTCTTCAGAAGTCTCATGAAATATGCTCAAGGAACCATCTGTCAGCTCCTCAATGAAATGTCAATCAATCTCTATGTGCTTTGTTCGGTCATGTAGTGAACTGGATTATGAGCAATACTAATGGTAGCTTTATTGTCATAGAATGAGGATAAATTACCGTTTCCCAATAACTTCAATTCTTTCAATAATTTTCACAACCATAGTAGCTCACAAACTCCCTGAGCTAGAGCTCTATGTTCTACTTTAACACTTGATCAAGCAACTACATTTTGTTTTTTTCTTCTCCAAGTGACTAGTTTCCTCTCACAAGCATGCAATAACCAGGGGTTGATCTCCTATAATCTGGAGAACCAACCCAATTTGCATCTGTAAAGGCTTCTATTGGGAGGTGACCATTTTTGGAGAAAAGAATACCTTTCCTTGGTGTAGACATCAAATACTGCAGAATGCAAAAAACAGCTTGCAAATGAGGCTCATGAGGATCATGCATATATTGGCTTACCAAGCTAACTGCGTATACAATGTCTGGCCTAGTGTGTGCGAGATCAGTGTCCCTACCAATCTCTGATATCTTTCCAAGTCAACTGATGGACTAGTTTGGTCCTGCTTGCAATTTATGATTGCTTTCAATAGGAGATTGTGCAGTCTTGCAACCCAACATACTGATTTCTTCCAAGAGATCCAAGATATATTTCCTCTGAGAAATAAAGATTCCCTTTTCTGATCTTGCAATTTCAATTCCCAAAAAATATTGCAATTTTCTCAAATCCTTGATTTCAAACTCCTGAGCAAGGAGCCTTTTTAGCTGAGCCATTTATTCTTTGTCATCTTTAGTCACCACAATATCATCAGCATAGACTATGGGTAGTGTGATCTTACCTTTACAATGTTTGATAAACAAGGTATGATCAACATTACTCTGTTGGTATCCAAAGGAAATCATGGCATTACTGAATCTGTCAAACCAGACCCTAAGAGACTGTTTCAACCCGTATAGGGCTTCTTTAACCTACACACCTTCCCTTTAGTCTTCTCATCATCAAAACCCGAAGGAACCTCCATGTACACCTTTTCTAAATCTCCATGCTAGAGGGCATTTTTAGAGAGATGCCCTCTACATCAATCTGCTATAGGTCCAATTAAAGTTGGCTGCACAAGAAAGCAGGATTCTGATTGTGTTCATCTTTGCAACAGGAACAAATGTCTCTTGATAGTCCAATCCATAGGTTTGAGCGAGCACTTTAGCCACTAATCTTTCTTTGTATCTTTCAATCGAACCATCAGCTTTGTGTTTCACAATAAACACCCACTTGCAACCTACCAATTTCTTTCCCAGTGGAGGAGTGACAAGATCCCAAGTCTCATTTTTAGCTAGAGCTTTCATCTCTTCAACCATTGCTTCTTTCCACTTGGAATATCTCAGGCCTTCTTTCCAATCCTGTGGAATAGACACAGAGGAAATAGGCAAGACAAATGCTCTATAGGAGGGAGACAAGGAGTCATAAGAAACAAAGCTAGATATAGGGTGTTTGGTACAAGACCTGACATCTTTCCTCTGCGTAATAGGTTTATCCAAACCATTAGTTGAATCAAGAGTTAAGGATAACTTACCAGAGAGAGAGGAAGATTCTTGACAAGGAGTAGATTGTACGATGGCTTTTTCTATATTTTCTTTCTTTGAATATTTTTTAAAATCTGGTCTATCCAATCGCCCAATATTCTCCCCCTGCATAGAACTCTCCCCCTGGGTAGGACTCTCTCCTTGAGTAGAACTCTTCCCTTGGGTAGGACTCTCCCGCTGAGTAGGGCTTTCAAGAGTTACAGTAGGTGTCACTTCTTCTTTCTTATTACTCTCCCCAAGAAGGGGTGATTGGAATGTACTGAAGTAAGGCTTAGTTTCTCTAAAGGTAACATCCTTACTAACGAAGTATCCTGGAAGAAGGATGGTAACACTTGTAACCCTATTGAGTTGGAGAATACCCCACAAACACACATTTAAGAGCCTTAGGTTCCAACTTTCCAACATTCCTAGTATGGGCAAAACAGGCACACCCAAACACCTTTGGAGGAACGATGTAGGAATTTTTACCTTACAATACCTCTAAAGGAGTTTTGAAGTTGAGGGGACTTTGAGAGGCATTCTTTTAATGAGATAAGCCACGGCAAGAACTGCATCTCCCCGATAAGGTTTTGGGAGATTCATGGTAAACATAAGGGATCGAGCAACTTCCAATAAATGCCCAGCAACACCATTTTGTGCACTAGTGTAAGGACAACTAGTTTGACATATTATTCCATTGAACTCCAGATAAGTACGAAACCCACCATCCATGTATTCTGTTCTATTATCTCTTCTTAGAATTTTAACCTTAGCATGAGATTGAGTACATATCATTTTATGAAAGGATTGAAAGCAAGAAAACGCATCACTCTTTGCTTTCATCAAATAAACTCAAGTTAATCTCGTACAACTTTCAATAAAAGTGACAAACCATCGATTACCGGATAATGAACAATTCTGAGCAGGCCCCCAAACATCAGAATGGATAGTCATGAAAGGAATCGTACTCTTATTATTTACTCAAAGAATAGGAGTTTTTAATATGCTTAGCATTCTGACAGGCATCACAACATACATGAGAATCAAACTGACTTTTTCTAAACAAATTTGGATATAATTTTTCTAAAACAAAAAAGGATGGATGTCCCAACCGTCTATGCCATTGAATTATTTCTTGGTTGGGATTATTGTTTTCACCAAAAAAAAAGCTTGACTCGTACTAGAAACAAGGTTGTGACTTCCTTCCAAAAAGTATAAGCCATCTTGCAATCTACCAGTGCCAATCGTCTTCCCTGTTTGAAGGTCCTGAAAGACAATGATTAGGATACCAAGGGGTGAAAAATTCAGCTTTACAGTTAAGAGATTTGGTAATGAAACTGACATATAAAAGATTAACAGGAAAACGAGGAACTTGAAGTACTAAGGATAGCTTAATATTGGGAGTACAATCAATAGAACCTGTTCTAGATATAGAGGTAAAAGAGCCATCTACTATTCGAACACTGTCTTTATTCGAACTGACAAATAAAGTACGAAACCCACCATCCATGTATTCTGTTCTATTATCTGTTCTTAAAATTTTTTCAAATTTATAACCTTAGCATGAAATTGAGTACATATCATTTTATGAAAGGATTGAAAGCAAGAAAACACATCACTCTTTGCTTTCATCAAATAAACCCAAGTTAATCTCGTACAACTTTCAATAAAAGTGACAAACCATCGATTACCATATAATGAACAATTCTGAGCAGGCCCCCAAACATCAGAATGGATAGTCATGAAAGGAATCGTACTCTTATTATTTACTCAAAGAATAGGAGTTTTAATATGCTTACCATTCTCACAGGCATCACAACATAGAGAATCAAACTGACTTTTTCTAAACAAATTTGGATATAATTTGTCTAAAACAAAAAAGGATGGATGTCCCAACCGTCTATGCCATTGAATTATTTCTTGGTTGGGATTATTGTTTTCACCAAAAAAAAGCTCGACTCATACTGGAAACAAGGTTGTGACTTCCTTCCAAAAAGTATAAGCCATCTTGCAATCTACCAGTGCCAATCGTCTTCCCTGTTTGAAGGTCCTGAAAGACACAATGATTGGGATACCACGGGGGGGAAAATTCACCTTTACAGTTAAGAGCTTTGGTAATGGAACTGACAGATAAAAGATTAATAGGAAAATGAGGATCTTCAAGTACTAAGGATAGCTTAATATTGGGAGTACAATCAATAGAACCTATTCTAGATATAGAGGTAAAAGAGCCATCTACTATTCAAACACTGTCTTTATTTGGGCATGCAGAGTAGTTAAGAAAGCTTTTACAAGAGCCTGATATGTGTCTATTTGCTTCAGAATCTATAATCCAAGAATTGTTATCAAGGTGGACAGCATTACCTGTTTCCACAAAGTTGGAAGTTGCAACTATAGTGGAGGAAGAGTCCAGTTGAGACAAAGACACCTAGGATTCTGTATTTCGTCATTAGAAAGGATCCCAGTGGAAATTGTCTCCTTGGATGGCTCCACTACCTCTGACAAATTTGCTAGGGCCCTTGTTGAGTTTGCCCATTTTCCTCCATGACCTCTAGTAGGCCGAAATACCATGTAATTTCCAGCAAATCTTCTTGGTGTGTCGTGGCTTTCCACAATAGTCACAGTGCAGATGATCTTTGTCAGCAGTAGGACTAGTGGCCTTTTGTTCCTCATGCAACATATTGGCAGTCAACCTAGCTTTTTCAACAGGTGCTATGTAAAACATTGCATTTCGCCTACTCTTTTCTTGTTGGACATAAGAGTATGATTGTTTCAAGATAGGAAAAGGATCTTTACCAAGAACTTGAGCCCTTATCTGATCATATTCATTGTTTAAACCAGCAAGAAAATCGTAGATCCATTCCTTTTCTACCAGTTTTTGAAACTTGACTGCTTCCCCAGCACAGTCTGCTTGGAAGTCTTGATAATAATCAAGCTCTTTCCATAGGCACATAGTTCAGAAAAGTATTGGGAAATGGTCATCTCACTTTGCTTTGCGCCATGCACTTTGTTCCGAAGTTCATAAATCTGAGCATCATTACCCATTTGTGAGTAGGTGAGAAATGCTATTTCTTTCAGTCCATATCTTTGCTGTAGTATCAAACAATAAATATGCTCTAGCAATTTTTCGTTGCATGGAGTTGATGAGCCATGACATAACAAGAGAATTCTCTGATTCCCACTGATTATAGGTGGGAATAGTGTCGTTTGGTTTCCTTTTATCTCCGGTAACATAACCCTGCAATCCTTGATGAATAGCAGACAAAACCTTGACCATGCAAGATAATTAGTTCCATCAAGGTTTAGGGGGCTGATTTGTGGTGAAGGGTTATCAGAAAGAGGAGTAACTATCTTTTTCCCGTCTAACATCTTAGAAAATGGCGAATGGAACTTTTCAAGCCTAGGATTTCTCTAATAATCAGAGTGCAAGCTCTAATACCTTGAAGAATTTTAGGAGAAGATGAAGATTTTATTCCTTCTCTTTCTTATATGTTTTACAAACAATGTACAGGGCAGTGTTTATACACAAAAAAATGCAGCCTAACTAGGAAAGTATAAGTAAGAACATATACAATTTGTGTCTTAATCCTCTAATCAATTTATCTTTATTCATATCCCTAATAATCAGCATCATTCATATCCCTCAAAATCAACCTCATTCGTATCCCTAAAAATCAGGGCCTAATCAATTTGTCCCTATCCATTTGATTAGTCAACACATAAATTGGAGCTTAGATGCTCTCAGATTGGTGCGCATCTATGAGGGCCATTATATCTTAGTTGAGAATGGGTCGAGTCATATGTTAAGAGAGGTGCATTCATTATTTTTAGTGATTTGCATGAAAAAAATCGTTCTTGTCGCTTCTTTCTTTATTGCAAGAATTGCAAACATATGCTACTGATAGAACACCAAAAGCGTGTGATCCTGTTTTAGACAGTCTCAAAAGTTTATGATGTTGAGCCTTTGTTACATGGACTCTACATTCAACCCTAAAGTGTGGTGTCCACAAGGTATGACATGGGTGCTGGTATGTGATATGGTTGGGTACTTTGACCTAAGAAATCCCGTGCTGATAGCTAACCATAATATAACCTTAGTTTTCTTCTCATACATCTTAGTATTATTGAGCACCATTAAAAAACACTATAATAGTGCAATTATGGCATGCTACCTTCAAGGCATATTGCTTTTGGTTAATGAAGTATCTAATTCGGCTAAACAAGTGTGATTTTACAACATGCACATATATAGTTTCTTCTACTACAAGTTCAAGAAAATGTTTCCTACCATACCCAAGTATCAGTCTCTAAATTTTTTACCGTGTTCTCGTATCTTGTTTTTTCGAAATTGAAGAACCTGAAATCTGGATATTTACCTATACCCGATACTCGCACCCATGTCCATGTATCATGGGGTTTAGGGTTAATTGGATAATTTTGAACTTCTGACAATGAAAATTGTGGACTGTTATTTAAAGTCATTGCCTACATTTTTCTTCTGGTTCAAAAATTTTCATTTTCCATTTGTTTTTTCCTTGTTTATCCTTAATCTTTTGATTCTACCTGATTTGGCAATCAGGTTTGCTTGCAAAGATTGTTGCAAGGAATCTCAGCAGTCCAGCATTCCAAGTATTTTAGTGTTGTTGCGTACATTACAAAGTTTTTACTTCTCTTTTTTGTTTGTTATTAAAACAACCGAACAACTCAACCTAAACACCTAATATCCATTTGTGTTGTTTTTAGACCTCCAGTGCACATATGCATTGTATTTCAGGATACATGGTGTTGTATATCAAAGCTTTGCTTATATTATTTCAGATAACGTCCCTCGAGCCAATGGTTACAGGGTTGCAAGAAGCTTTACCCAAATCTATTGGGCTACTTCCATTCGATGGTGGTGTGACAGGTAAATGTGTATCATGTTTAACATTTCGCAGTACAATCTCTTAATTGGCCAGTGATGTTCTTACAGTTTGTCATTTCTTTTGCCTCATGGATAACTGTCTTATAAAAGTTATATTGTCGGTGTCAAATAACAAATGAATGTGAATCCATATCTTAGTGTTTCTTAGTTACTCATAGTCCATTTATTTTAAAACAGCGCATTCAGAAGAATAGGTTTTCAGTTTCTACCCAAGGCTTCCCTGATGACTTCAGTTTGCAAACAAAAATGTGAATAAATTTTCTTATGAAATGGTCAAAGTTGGTAATAGATTTAACAACACTTTGAGCTAAATTTTTCTAGTTTCTAAAGAGGTTTTCTTGGATGTTAGATTAATATTGGATGTTCATGTTTGACTTTTGCTGCACTCAGGGAACAAACTTGTGTTGCTTCTCTTTATATCTCAGATAAACTTGTGTTTGGTTTCTAATTACCAGTTAAAAGAATCCATGGTCTTATACTGCTTGTTATATTGCTTAGGCTGTATGAGAATCGTTAAAGAACATCTCAACTGCTGGCAGTCAAAGACAGAAGTCAAAGTAGAGGTTCTTCATGGAATCAAGGAGATTGGAAGTGTATTGTACTGGATGGGGCTTCTTGATATTGTTCTGGTGAGTTTCTTCAGTTAATTGTAAGAAAAATGTTGCTAAAGGATTTTCAGTGAGGAAGAAAGAATTATCCCAAGATTGGAAGATGTGGCTAGTGAACCTGATGATACCTTGTCAAAACAATGCTTGCAAAAAATTAATCCTTTGTTTTGTCAAGATCATTTCTGCATTCCACAAGAAAGGTGTTTTAGTTATCATGTCAAAGTAGGGATCTATATACTGATATGATAAATAGATACGGGAAGGTAGGTAAATTTATTAGAATAAGCACATTTTTGTTTCGCAATAATTTTCTTACTCTTTTCAGAACAATAGAAAATATACTCTGAAAATGTAAAAGAATTAGGAAGGAGGGGGACTTAATACCAAAACCTCCTGATAATTAGAGTTTACAAGAAAACCCAAACTCTAGTTGACTTGTTTAGAAGAAACCCTAAGATATACACAAGATAGCCTATCGAATCCAACGATTCCTCTAGCTAGAATGGGCAAAGAAGAACTGTCATACATAGTATTACACCTATCATTGCAACCTGTATTGGCCAAAAAATTTGCAAGTCAAGGCTTGTTCTCCTCCCTGTAAACATGCCAAGCTCTGAAGCTCAATTTGGAAAGCTTGAGCTGAATGCTTTGAGCCAGTTTATCCAGCTGCCATGGAGGCTTAGTTTTGTTGGTGATTATGCTCAATGCCACCATGGAATCTACATCAATGATAAGATTCTGAATGCGAAGTCTTTGACATAGATTTAAACCTTCAAGTAAAGCCATCAATTTTGCAAAAAGATTTGTATGAATGCCTTCATAGAAGGAAGAAAACCAACTTACTGTGGAAAACTTGAGCTGCATTTGCCTGGGCTGAAGCTGAATTCCTTACTGAGAAAAATTATAGTCTTCCAGATTATTGATAACCATTGAAAAAGCTTGTGAGATTGTATTGAGCAAACCCTTTACTTGTGAGATCAAAGCAATTGAATCAAACCTTCTCCCATCATAAAGGGAAGCTGCTCTAGACTTCAAATAATCCAGCAAATAATACAAGGAATCAGTCTACAAAGAATACCATAGCTGGAAGTAGACGAGTCTGATGAGTATAACCACCATGCATTCAACGTCTGTTTAACTATGACCTCTCCTATGTGTATATGCAACATCCTCATGAAATAGCCCCAGACTTCCTTAGTCACTCCACAATCTTTGAAGAGGTGCTCAAAAGACTCCTCAAAAGGGCAAAACCGGCATTTAGAGTTCAAAGAAAAACCCGTGATTTGTAGAATGTCATCCAAAGGCAGTTCCTTATTTAGTAACTTCCACATGAATATTGAGACTTTTTGGGGCAATCTTTTGGATCATATCATCTTTCTTGAAAACAATGTAGCCGTTTTGTTCCCTAGCAGTTGTATGGATGAAGCAATTGTGAACCTTCCATTGGGAGTATTCTTCCGTGCAAATTCATTTACGCCTTTACTCAATAACAAAGTTTTCCCTCTGATCAGCTGCATCAGCTGCATTGAAAAGTTAGGACAAGCTGTTTTAACAGCTTCCTTCTTCCAGTCTGATCCATCTCAAGCATCTGTTAGATCAAGTGTTAAATCAGATATAGGGGAAAGAGTTTGATCAACATCCACTAAAGATCCCTCATGACTCCAGTAATCAAACCAAATTGAAGAATTACCCTTCCTTGGAACAACCACCATATGTTCTTCAGCTAAATCTTTAATTTTGATCATTCTCCTCCAAACAAAAGAAGTAGGAGCTGTAATTTTCCCTTGCACTGGATGCAAGACATGCTGAAGCTACCTAGAAGTCATAAAATGACTCCATAAAGAACTTGTCCTTAGATTCCACCAAAGCTTCACTGAGAAAGCCTTTTGGACTGTTTTTAAGCTATTAATTCCCAAGCCACCTTCTTCTGGGCCTAAAAACCTTCTTCCATGAAAGCCAATGTTTCCTGTGTCGATAGTCTCTCCCCAGAAAAATTTTGCAAAACTTCTTTCAATTAATCTCAGAATGCTTTTTGGTGGAGTTGAAACTGCCAAAATATATATAGGTATTGAGCTCAAAACATGTTTAATTGAAATTCAGCACACCCCACCATCTTCTTCTTCACCTTTTCCACCGGCGACTGAAATACCTGTTTCTTCTTCTTACCTTTGTAGATGGGGCATCCCAAGTAATTAAAAGGCAAAGATCTGTATGAAAAGCCTGTAAGTCTGGTAATAAGATTTACCTTTCCTCGAGTCATCCTCTTGCAGACCAGGAAGTTACTCTTAGAGCCATTAATCAGCTGATCAGAGATTGATTCATAATGGTGAATGAACTTTTTCAGATTGTGCAATGATCTCCTCTGTCCATTAGTAAAAATAATCACATCATCTGCATAGGATAAGTGAATAATGGGAATACAACGTCTACCAGTAGAAAATTCAGCAACCATTTTTTCCTGAAATTCCCTTTTCAATCCTGTAGAGAATGCCTCAGCTACAGTGATGAAAATTGATGGAGAGAGAGGGTCTCCTTTGCTTCACCCCTTTGGAAGAACTGAAAAAACCAGTTGGCCCACCATTTAGGAGAATAGAATACCAACAGGAAAATCCTGAATATTATTGGCTATCAAAGCAATCCACTTATCCAAAAAGCCAAACTGCCTCAAAACCTCATAAAGGAACCGCCAAGAAACCCTATCAAAGGCCTTGGTCATATCCAATTTGATTATAACATTGCCTCCTCTAGTTTTTTGATCAATGAAATCCACCAACTCTTGAGCAAACAGGATGTTTTCTGAGATAGCCCTTGAACAAAACCACCTTGCTCAGAAGAGATAATTGCAGGCAACAACTTACTAAGTCTGCTAGCCTGCAAAATTGCACAAACTTATAGGCCAGAAATCAGCAAAGGAAGAAGGATTTTGAACCTTGGGAATTAAACAAAGGAGTGTGCTGGATATAGCTTTGGGCAACACCCCTCCATGGAAAAAATCGACTATATGCCAACAAGACTTGTAGAAAACTCCATTAAAACCATCAACACCTGCAGTACTGTCTGAGCGAAGAGAAAAAGCAGCCTCTTTCACCTCCTCTAAGCTTGGTATTGCCTCCAAATAGAAAATGCATTGTCTTCATCAGTTACCAACTTAGGAATGAAGTTGAGGGACTCACCCATACTCTGAGTTGATTCATCCTCAAATAATGTCTGAGGAAAGTTAACAGCTTCTTCTTTGATGTTCTCCATGTCTTCAGTCCAAACCCCATCAGTTCCCTTGATTCTTCTTATACTTGAATAATTCCTTTTTGCCTGAAGGTGTGAATGGAAAAATTTTGTATTGTTGGAAAGATATATGTTGGAAAGAAACTGCGTTGGACTGTTGGAAAATATTACTCAAAAAAAAAAAGTAAATCAGCTAGGATTTCAATTCAAAATCATGCATGCCACAAATAAATCAAAATCGACTGTTCCTCAACATTGTACTTGATGCCTCCTTAGGAAGCAGTTAAAAGGAAGTGAGCGAGTCTCTTATTGTATTTGACTTCATCTAATAAAGAGATAATGATAGAATAATCAAGGAAAGGGCTACATTTGGTTGGATGTACCATCTTGTCAGAGGACATAAATGTTCCACATTGGTTACCCAAGAAATCCTAAACTAATTAACAATGTTCATGGGCCACTCCTCTCATAGCCAATTGGACCACTCGTCTAATTAATAAAGAATATCCCCACTTGTGGGCTAGTCACACCTTAATATTCATGGGAACCAATACAATTTTTCTAGTTTCCCAGTACCTTCATAAATTTTGTAGTTCTGAAGGAATTTTTTACTTGTTTACCATATTAGGACAGTTAAATTCATAATGGTGAATATAATTTCCATGAGTGCAGATAAACAAATGTTCTATAGATTTCAAATATATTAGAAGAGCTATTCTGCATGGTGCACCCGATTATGCTTATTCCCTCCTTTAAGGGTCTGCATAAGCATTTAAGAAGATATAACTACTCCCATTCACCCCACCCCTCAACCCAACTTTTCTTAATCCAATTGCATTTCAAACTTCTTCACTCACTATCTGGTTTGAAGATAAAACATTAAAATCCAAATTTTAGAAGAATAACCATTGATTGGACAGATCTAACTTCTCTAGTTTCTCGTGTTTAACAGAGGGAAGTGGATACCGTTAATTTCATGCAGACAGCCCCTTGGCTGGGCTTGATACCTGGTACAGATGGACAAATCTTGCAGTCTGAAGAAGCAGGAGAAAGCCCTGTTGTCACACTCTTTAAATCAACAACTGCTGCAATTCTGTCAGACCCTGGCTGCTTAAATCCAAAATCATTTCAAACCATATCAAGACAGGCAGAAGCTGCTGGTAAATAATTTCCATCCTCATCAAATTATAATTGCACTACATAATGTACTAAAGCTCGTAGGCCTGAAAGGTTCACGCTGCAAGTATCGGCTTCATGTGCAAATATCAAATAAGAAGAAACACTGCTTTATGAGTTTGCTGAGAATTACTAGCATATATACCTTTCATCTCTCCTTACCCTGTCAATGAAGCTTAGTTATATAACACTACCACTTAAATTTTTCCTATTTGCATAAAATAAGTTGGACAAACTGACATGACCCTGTCATGCGCAAGTCACTTTGGGGTGTACATTGATCCTGCTTATGAGTTGTGTGAAAGCTAATCTCTAAGTTAAGGGCAAAAAATAAGAGATTCAAAAATAATCTCGCTCTGTTTAACTGATATGACAAAATGGGAGAACTAGGTTGAGGTTAAGCTGCAAAACTAGGCCGTATGTAGGGTCCGCTTGTTGGCATCCTAGATATTGAATGGGACTGAAGAAAGATCATCCTGCAAAAGTACTCTGTGAGTAATATATGTTGTTATTTCATTTGGTGCCCTTTGTTTAATTCTCTTAACCGGAGAATGTATTTGAATAAACATTGTCCTATCATTACTTCAGGGTTTTCCATTTATGTCTGATTACTATTAAGATTATTACATTGCTTTTCTTTTCTTTTTTTTTCCTTGGTTATTTTATATTGAAAGTGCATGAATGAAATGTAGATTTTATAAAATGCTATAAAGTGTGCTTAGTTTCCTTCTGGAGTATTATATCAGCCTTTTTTAGGAACATGTGGCTGTTGTGAGGTTAATGTCCATACATAAGATCCTATTTAAAATGTTGCATCTGTGATAGTAGTGCTGGCTGAAAAAATTGGTTGGTTTATGTGGTCTTTCGACTGTGGATTCATTTACAGCAAGTACCTGTTGCCTCCAGGCAACATTTCAAATTTATGGGTTTAACACCAATTACATTTATAAGCTCAGAGCTATTTATGTACTTATTAGCGATCTTGTCATATTCTCCCTCCCCAACACTTCCTCCTTGCTTCTTGTAAACGGAAATAGATAGAACAAAAATAAAACATTAGTAGACCACATTTGTAGGATTTGTTCTGACAGATTGCTTCAACTTTGTCAATGAAACCTGTTTCTCAGTAACTTCACAAAGACAAGAAGAATTTTCTGTGCTTGTTATGTTATTTGAGTTTTCTTCTCGTTATTATGGCAATCACTGATGCTAGGGATTTATTACAGATCTTCTGTACAAGGCCAATATCAATACTGGAAGTGTTCTGGAATATTCACTTGCTTTCACAAGTGCAGCTTTAGATAAATACTGTAGTAAGTGGAGTGCAGCTCCAAAGACAGGTTTCATTGACATTACAACTTCAAAGGACTTCTATCGTTTATTCAGTGGCCTCCAAATAGTAAGTGGCAATCATTTCTGTGTGTATAATCCCATTATAATATTTAATCTGAAGAAAAAGGACGTAATTATCTATTTGTGCACCAATGAGTATTTCTGTGTCTTTGACTAGTTCATCATTGTTGTACTGGCTGTAGTAACTGATGATATTTGTGTCAATGTGCACACTGGATAAAGCAATTGGTTTTCTGGTGGAAGTTTTTACATCCAAGTTATTAATAGCAGCCTGCAATTTCCTCTCAGAAGACAGAAATTGATTTTATCAAAGATGGACATAGACTGTTGTAAAGACATACCAAGCCAATAAATGATTTAACGTTGTGATGTCTTACTTGGGAGCCATATCACAATTAAGCAAACATTAATATGCCTATAAAGCAATGATCAGCACAATCCATTTATTCAAGAATTTTTAGGGTCTGCTCAATTGATGGATCAGAGAGAGAGAGAGAGAAATTATTGTTGGATTGTATTCATTTCAAATTACTGAAAGCATATAAAAAATTCATCATTAGAGACCATCTGAACATAATTGAAAATTGAGGTTATAGTAGGAGCAGTGCTGGCAATTTCTTACACGACTCGATAACACAACACAAATTAACAGCTTATGGCACAACCCGAAATTTATCGGGTCATTTTTGGGTCAACCCGAAATTAAATGGGTTAGGTTGGTTCAACCTATGAGTTGACACGATAACCCGTTAAGTTACCGAATTAATAGATTTTGCTGAACTATTATCTCGATTATAATTTAATATAGCATACATTAAGATTGTGAATAATAAATTTAATATAAGATTATTAAATCAAGCATAATAACTATTTTAAATATTATCTAAAAAAATTTTTTCAATAATTTTAATTATGTGTTCTAAATTGCTGTGAGAACAAGGTTAGCATTAATAATTGTTTAAGTTATTAAATAATTAAAATTTGAGATTTTAATTCAACTGCGTCGCAAGTTATTTAACTTGTCAAATAGGCTAATACATCTCTATTAGGAGTAAACGAGTCAGACATGAATACAACACGAACACGAATGAGTTAGACACAAACACAAAACAATAAGAAACGAGTCCACACAATATGATACGAACATGACACGATAAGAAACGGGTTAAATCTGATATGACATGATAATGACATAACACTACCAAGTGCCACCCCTAAGTGGGAGTAACCTTTGGGTGGTGGTATATCCATGGGAAGGAGCTAGAGATATTATTCAGATCCTATGTTTAGCTCCATTGATATACTTTACTATCATTCCATATGAGGACCATAGCTTGAGTGAATTTGATACTGTTGTTGATATCAAAACATATTAAATTATCATCACTGGAAATCAGACAAGTTTGTTCTTTTTTATGTTTAATTTCTCCAAACACAATTGATAACCAGGCTGTTCTCATCTGCTATTCTTTAGAAAATTCTCCTTTTTGGGGGGAAAAGAAAAATCATCTGTCCACTTGATTACTTCATTAATCACAGGAGTACTTGGAGGATTCTGTTCAGATGCAACCAAGCAATCAAGAAATGTTGGGTGATTCAGTTGCTTGGGGGGGTTGTACGATCATCTACTTACTCGGCCTACAACTACATTTTGAACTTTTTGATTTTTCTTACCAAGTCCTCAATGTGGCAGAAGTGGAGACAGTCGCCCCAACCCACAAGAATCCTCACTCTATCCAGGTTTATATTTTCTTTTAATTCTCTTTTTTGTCCAAATTGGTGAATCAAATTTAGCTATGTTGGTGACATTTTTTCTTCTGCTTTCTATCTCATGATGTAGTCTTTAATATGAATTAGCATAGTATTTTGATTCATTTACATCTCTAAATTTGGTTTGTAGTGTATATTGGTGCATCAGATAATTGAGCTCGCAAGTTTCTTTGGGTGGGCAGTTGATTTCCTGGACATAGGAGTATTTTAAACAAATTTATAATCAGCTTCCATAGTTCTGGGATTGGCCCCTTTGACCATAAAGTTTATGAAAAACCTCTACCACTAGGGCATCTCTCCACCAAAATTATTTGGTGCTATTTCGGTAATGAAGAATTTCAAGGATATTCCCTGAAGTTCAAATGCAACATGAATCTTAACAGAATCTAAAATGACAACAATTTGAGGTTGATTATTAATTCACGGGAAGCCACAATTATGCTTGTTTTGGCTAATTACGAATGACTACCCAGTAAAAAGAGATGTGTAGGTTTAGGGAAACTAAAGTTCTATATATAAAAAATGTACAATAGTCTACAACATTTATAGGAGTGGCTTATCACTAGAAAATAAATTTTGATTCTAAGAAATTGTTATCTTCAAAAAATCTTCCTAAAATAAAGGAAACAAAATCCTTCCTTGTATTTCATCTAATTACTTAATAAGGTCAAGGATTTGATTTCCTTTCCCTCATCTCTACACTCCCCCTCAAGTTGGTGCATAGATATCAATCATGCCCAACTTGCTGACAAGACTTTCAAAATTCAATTTGAACAAGCCCCTAGTAAGAATATCAGCTACTTGTTGAGCAGTTGGAACAAACGGCATACAAATTATTCTTGCTTCTATTTTTTCTTTAATGAAGTGTCTGTCAATCTCAACATGCTTGGTTCTATCATGTTGGACTGGATTGTGTGCAATGCTAATGGCTGCTTTGTTATCACAATATAGTCTCGTAGGCATAGCCACTAGTGTCCTTAATTCCTCCAAAATTCTTTTAAGCCATAACATCTCATACACTCCATGTGCCATAGATCTATACTCTGCCTCTGCACTACTACGGGCTACTACATTTTGTTTTTTGCTTCTCCACGTAACTAGATTTCCCCATACAAATGTACAATATCCCAACGTGGATCTTCTATCCAAGTTGAAATGGAACCTTCCCAATCAAAGTCTGTGTAGGCTTCAACACTCCGATGTCCATTTTTCCCAAAGAAAAGTCCTTTCCCGGAGACTTCTTCAAGTTCCTAAGAATGCGATAAATAGCCTCGAGATTTTCTTCATCAGGAGAATGCATGAACTAACTTAGTAGACTTACTGCAAAAGCAATGTCTGGCCGAGTATGAAATAGATAAATGAGGTTCCCAACTAATCTTTGATATCGTCCCATATCCACTGGATTCCTTTTTTTGTTTCCAAATATTTTATTTGGATCATTTGGCGTCTCAGCTGGTCGACATTCACTCATTCCTGTTTCCTTAAGCAAGTGAAGTATATACTTCCTTTGTGAAACCACAATGCCTCTTTTTGACCAAGCAACCTCCATGCCAAGGAAATATTTTAGTTAGCCCAAGTCTTTGATTTCAAATTCAGAGGCTAGTTTGCTCTTTAATCGCTCCATCTCTGCGGTGTCATCTCCGGTTAGAATAATGAGTATTGTCATCTACATATATAATCAGAACAGCTATCTTCCCTTCATTTGAGTGCCTAGTATGATCTGCTTGTCCTTGAACATACACTTGCTTCACAAATTGAGTGAATCTTTCAAACCAAGCTCTCGGTGACTGCTTCAAGCCATATAAAGATTTCCTTAACTTGCACACTTTTGAACCAAACTTCCTCTTAAACCCTGGAGGAGGATCCATATATACTGGTGGTGTTGGGAGGTTTTGGTTCCTTTATCCTGATTCCGGTTCCTCTTCGAGTAGACAATGAGCTCCTTTGTACCTGTCTGATCATTACTTATATTCCTATTAATGTCTTTTGGTGACTTTGTTGATTCAGAATTCAAGTTTTCATTATTTAATTCATTTGAATCCATATTGTTCGGTATTATTGGAGGAAGAAAGTAAAAAAAACCAAAATTTTCAAGACTCTCATCTTCACTTAACTTCTCCCCTTGAAGATGAGAATGAAAAAAAGGTTGAGATTCAAAAAAGGTAAACTTCATCCATGGTAACAAACATTTTCTTAGTGCTAGGATCATAACACTTATATCCTTTGTCAACCTAGATGGGAGCATAACCAACAAAAACACATTTCCTAGCTCTGGGTCTAATTTTCCACGGGTTTGGTCTGGATGTGAATAAAGGCACTACACCTAAATACCCAAAGAGGTAGATTATTTGTTAACCTAAATGTAGGAAATGTAGCATGAAAAACACTCGGTGGTGATTGGAAATTCATAACTTTGCTAGGCATCCTATCGATCAAGTATGTTGCAGTCAAAAGAGCCTCCCCCAAAGATACTTAGGAACATTATTTGTAAACAACAATGCCCTAGTGACTTCCAAAAGATGCCTATTTTTTCTCTCAACAATCCCATTTTGTTTAGGGAAATCACGACATGATCTTTGATGCACTGTACCTTTTTCTTAGAAGAAATCCCCTAAGACCTCACTAGAATATTCTCGACCATTATCACTTTTGAATATTCAAATTTTCTCCTGAGAAATTGTGTCTTTACCATTGTGTAAAAAGATCTAAAAATATCTTTGACTTCAGATTTATCTCGTAAAAGATACACCCAACTAAGTCGTGTATGATCTTCAATAAATCTTACAAACCATTTTTTTCCGAACATAGTTGATATCTTAGATGGTCCTCAAACATCACTGAATTAACAAGAAGGGTTTTGTCGCTTGATATGGCTTAGAGGGAAAGAAAGAATGATGGCGTTTAGCCAATTCGCATATTTCACATTTAAAAAAAAGATGGATTCTTATTCCAAAATAATTCTGGTAACAACTGTTTTAAATAATAAAAACTTGGATGTCCTAATCGATAATGCCAAAGCAAAACATCATTTGAAATAGAACTAGTGTTCAAACAGGTATTCTGAGACTCAAGGTTCGAATTGGTTCCATCCTTAAGGAAATAGAGACCTCCACTTTCCCCGAGACTGTTTCGTGAAAGACACATTGAAGAGAGTCAAAACTCACGCGGCAACGAAGAGTATGCGAGTAAGCTTACTTACAGAAACTTATTACAAGATAAGTTAGGAACATGGAGAGACATCATGCAACACAATAGACCGGGAGATTTCAATGATTTCAATCGTCGTGGGAATGAATTATATATTTGTAAAGTCCCCTCTATATGTGTTGTATTCTTTGAGCCTTATTCAAATCTCATTAAAAGTCAAACAAAAATTCTTATAAACTCTACACTGTAACAACTTTAACATTTACCATAAAATACTAAAGGCTAAACAGTATGCTTCCATTTAACTTTCCATTTTTGGTAAGAGGGAGCAATCTGTCGCACAAATGTATGGCTTGGATCAACTCTCCTAAGTTACTGCCCAAAGTTCATAAGCTTCTGATACAACTCACCGATTCTTAGTTGTAGAGCTACTCGGAATCAATGACTGGAAATGGCGACCACAATAATTTTCAAATGAGAAAGCGAAAAAGTAAATGCAATATAATTTCAGTGATTCTTTGGAGATAAAACTCAATGTTAAGTAACGTATTTGTCACGTTCAAACATACATAAAACTATTGCAACTGAGATACAAAGACTACAAGACTTGGAGGCCAAAACTTCTTTGAGGACAAGTGATCTTAGTAGCAAGGAAATTTGACAATTGAGGATGATAAGGACAAGAATATTTGAGATCCATGTTTAGATTCAACTGAAATCCCTAATTCTTGAAACTAACCTAGTTGCCTAAAATGACTTCATCAGCTCTAGGCCTAGTTCAGCATTTACAGCATTTGGATAATAGCTTTAATACTAAATTGTAATAGAACATATAGCGACAGAATATTAACATAAACTGCATTGCATTGAAATGGAAGCAGCTAGAAGGTTTAAAACTTTAGCAGTATGCGGAACTCTGCTAATGCTCGTATTTAAAAGAACTTGGACTGGCCACTTCAATATTAAGTAAGGGCTTGCGTTATTGCCAGAGCAAATTTTCCTTTATTGAGAAAATGCCCTCAAAAGGCCAGCACATCTACAAGCATTCCTACCTTGTCACACTGCTTAGCTTATTCTTACTGTCTTTCACTCGGCCATGCCATCCACCACCACCCAACATTCCAAGACTCCACTACCCTCACCGTTGATGTTGTTACTGCACGATCTAACTAATAAGCTAAACCCAAGTTTACAATATCATTATTATCTGATGATCTGCTAAACCTCAACATCAAACTCGTCGTCTTCCGCGTCACAAATAGAGAACCAGAAACTGATTCGTCGGAAGGCCATAATCTCAGATGATCTGATTGATTGTGGTTCTGTAATGATTAGCACTAGGTATATCACTGAGAAGAATAGCTCATTTATCAATTTGGCTTGTCATTGCTACTGAAAAAAGAGGGATGCAGGTGGATTTTTTTAATTGGAGGTTGATTTTGTGCAGTAAAAATAGACTTTTCTGGGTTCATGATGAAGAGATTGCTACTGTTGACAGATTTTTTGTCCAAACAAATTTTAATTTTTGATTTTGTATTTTCTGGCTTGAAGGATTAAAGAGGCAGGGAGAGGTGAGCATCTGTGCAAGGTATTGGAAAAAATTGCAGTTGGCCAAATGAAGAGTTCAGGGAAAATTGGACTTTCATTCACAAGGGTAATTCTGCCATTTAAATAAAATGCTCTGGCAATAACCCTTAAGTGAGACGCTCCATTCAATCACTTGGCTATTTTTCATGACTGGTGATACATGTTTGGGACGTCCCTGGTTCTCACAACTGATCTTTATATGGGTTGATATGGGAAGTTGGTTGAATGAAACTATGTTTTTGAATGAGGCAGTGAACTTCTTGCCCTTTGCTTTTGTGCTACCGTGGAATCATGGTTGTCAATAGCAATTTATGGCCCATTGATTGCAAGTGGGATTCATATCTCATAGAATTGTGAATGACTTGGGATTTCAAATACCTTCCAGTCCTGAGCTACTGAACCTTCTTTCATTTGGTCTGCTTTTGTTTCTGTAGATTTTGGTACATTGAAGTTGTTACTGATTATGTTCTTCCATTTGTTAAATTTATGTTTTCGTTTCTTACCAAATTCTGCATCTTAACTAGGCACTGGAGGGCCTTTTAGAGGCTATGAAGAAAGCAAGGCGTTTGAATAGCCATGTCTTCTCAATGTTGAAAGCTCGCTGCCCGTTGGAAGATAAACAGGCTTGTGCCATCAAGCAAAGTGGTGCACCATTACATCGGATTAAATTTGAGAACACAGTGTCTGCCTTTGAAACACTACCACAAAGAGGTGCCTAACATGCTTCCATGACGTGTCAAATTACTTGCTTTTGTTTCAGATACTATATATGACCCAACTGTATCGTACTAGTACAGCTCCACCTCACGCTATCGCAATCCCTTTGAAAGAGTGCAGCCCAAATATATTTTAGAGTCTTCTTGTGAGCCTGAGTCATGAGAAAACATTATATTGCCTTGTATAGCTACAGCGGTTGTAAGCATATAATATCATTTCTATACTTCTTCTTTTTCTATTTGATCTTTTAAACATAAAATATGGAACTAAAACTATGGAAAACACAGCAATATTTGCCCAAAGAGAATCACCTAGATGTCCCTGGCTAGGTGTTTTCTTCTTGTTCATCAGAAAGAGAATGAGGTTTCTTATATATATCCAGAAATACTGCATTTTAAATGGAAGGGGAAACTATTTTCATCTACAGTGGACATGTTTTAGTACACTGAATAAGATGTGCACATCTTTTTTAAGTAACTTCCAAAAATGAAAGTCTTCGCACGCGAATATTGTAATAACTTATCCGCAAAATTCTAAATTTGTCATCTAATTATCCAAGTGATGCTGTGAACTTGTCTTATTGGATGTCAATTACAATAAATCAAGTAAAATGGGTATTGATAGAATTAGTCTATGGTATTGTATGTTGGTGTACTAAACAGTAATTGCTCGTATCTTCTTGTATACTTAGGTCTTTTCATAATATAATGAGATCATTCAATTTTTTTTCAAAAAATCTTTCTCTCTTACTCTCGATATAACTTAACATGGTATCAGACTTGGAGAGATAAAATCTTAGCCGCTGTCTTTCCAACCATAGCCAGTGTTGCTCCAACTCTAGTCTCCTATCCATCATTAAGTCTAGATCTACTTATTTCATACTAGATTAGATATCTTTAAACTGTATTACTGTTCACCCATACTATTCATCGATGTTGTCTGTTCATACTGTTTATCGAATACTATTCACTCGTATGAGAATTTTTCTCCTTGTCATTGAGCAACTTATGAATTTCCTACAAGTTGCTCAATGACCAATAATAACAAGCCATGTGGAGCATATTAGGTCCATTTATCATAAGTTAATCCCACTAGCCACTTGAGGTAGAAGTACACTTAACAGACGTTTATTTGCTAGGCCTCTCTTCCAACAATCGCTACTTCTCCTCCACCACTGTGTTACAGTCCCTCATGCTCCGCCTCCTCACCATCCTCTCATTTTCCATCTCTTTACCTTTTTCCATCTCTTTCCCTTCTCATATATGCCCACCATTTTGTCTTTTATCGCCATACTCTACTTGGCTGATGCATCTATCTGGTGATTTATATAGATGATATTGTCGTTATTGGGGATGATCAGGACGGAACTCTTCATTTGGAAAAATCATCTATTTAGTCATTTTCAGGCTGAGGATCTAGACCGATTCAAATATTTTCTTAGAATTGATGTGACTCAATCTAGTATTGGTGTTGTTATCTCTCAAAAACGTATGCCTTGCATACTCTTGAAAAAGATAATATGTTAAACTGCAAATATGTTAATACTCCAATAGATCCAAATATTAAGTTTTTATTTGGTCAGGGAGAGCCTCTTGCAAATCTTAGAAGATACCGATGTTCGGTTGAAAAGTTTAGCTATCTCATTATCACATGACAAGATATCCCATTTATCATGAATATAGTTAGTCAATTCCTACAATCTCCATGCAATAGACATTGGGATGTTATAGTTCAGATTCTAAAATATATTAAATGAGCACCAGGTCAAGGATTATAGTGTTCTATGAAGATGAGAGTCATACTCAAGTGGTTGATACTCAGATGCAGATTGGCCATAATCTCTTTCAAATGACTACTCTACTTCAAGATGCTATATCCTTATTGGGGGTAATCTAATATATTGGAAGAATAAGAAGCAAACTGCGGTTTCCACGTTAAGTGTTGAACCTAAATATCATGTTATGATTTTGGCAATATGTGAACTCATATAGGTAAAACAACTACTTCCAAAGCTGAGGTTTGGAGAAGTTGGGTGGTTGAAGTTGATTTGTGATAATTAAATTGCCCTGCATATAGTCTCTAATCTAGTATTTTATGAGATGATCAAACATATTGACATTGATTGTCATTTTATCAGAGAGAAGATTTGTCTAGAAGTATTACTACTAATGTTGTCAACTCAAATAACCAACTCACAAATATTTTTATAAAGTCTCTTCGAAATCTTAGAATGAATTATTTAAAACAAGTTTGGTGCATATGACTTGTATGCTCTAACTTGTTAGGGGTTGTTAAAGTTAATCTATACTATTATATAGTTGTATTAAATAGTAATTGTACTATGTAGTACTTAGGCCCAAAAGCCCATATCCTCTTATATATATAAGTACTCTCATAAAATAATAAGATAATTCATATTTTTTCAAAAGGTTTTTCTCTCTTACTCTCTAGTTTAATAATAACAATATATACAGTTAGCAGCTATTATGTTCCTCCTTAAAGCATTTGTTTGATTTTAAATTGTAAATTCTTCGTAAATTACTCGTTCAAGGGTTTGCTTATTGTAGTGATACACAAGATTACTTGTAGTGACTCAAAATATATAGCAGTCCAATAACTTCTTGCTTTAATATTATACTCAAGACATGGTGAGTGCTAGTCCAACTCTTCTTTAAACACCACTTTTGTGGACCAAGCTAATTTGTTATTAGAGGTTTACCCACCCAAACAAAGAATGATGAGGGACAAGTTATAACTGCCAAACAAGCACTGAATTTTTCATGCCAATCACTACTCGGAGATGAGGAAACCCAATTTCACCAGTAAGAGAAAGCAAGGAATAGCTCACTCTTTCGAATTTTCGAATATGCCGAGACTTCATATGCTAAATTCTAAGTTTTGACTTTAAGAATAGGCTTGTGAATGTCAATATGCCATTCTTCCTTTCTTTTTTGTATTTTATATATATATATATATATATATATATATATATATATATATTGTGTGTGTAGACTTTCATAATATAAACTTCACTTGGGTATTGACTTATGTTGGCAAATATTGCACTCAACATGACTTATATTAGGACTTGAGTTCGTTCATGTGGAGCTTTATGCTTAGGTGACAATATCTCCGACCACTTGTTTGAAAGACACTCGATACAGCTTACTTGAAACCATGGTTCAAAGACTCGGCCGAGTCATAACCGGAACTCCCTCCTCCGGTCCGATTCCGCACCGCTACATACCGGATATACAGGATCGGCATCAAATCGGTTGGAATCGAACGATTTCGTGAACTGACGAAACGGCTCACTGAGTCAAGAAATTGCAGCATCTCGCCCGAGTTGAACGAGTCAACGCACGAGCCAAAACCACAATTTCAGTCAAAAACAAAAACAAATCAGAGGAAGATGTAAGGATCAGTCAGTTGCAGAGTTGTTTATTCGATCGCTTGCATTTCTTTCTTTTCTTGTTCTTCCATTTTTTGACTTTATCAACCCCAACCACTTCCTTTCTTTTGTTGTTAATTCGATCTCTTCAATGGTTGTCCTCATTGATTCTGGACTTGCAGAAGAAATGGACAACGGGGTTTTGACGACAATCGAAACCTCTCTTCAGGCTTCATCCGTAATGCCTATTAGTGTAAGGGAAAATTCCTCTAAAGAATCAAAATTTTTGGAAATTTGTAAAAAGGCCTCAATATTTCTATTTTACTTCCCTTTGGCATGAGTTTTACTATTCAGTATTCAGTTGTACTTTTTGTGAAATTCCCTTCACATAATTCATATATTTCTTTGTTTGGTAAAATTTAAAATTGAATTTATATTATCATATTCGTATTACCTTTATGCAAATACTAGTTTGATTTTAAAATTAAATACAAATTAGTAGAAAATTTTACATTAATGTATCATTTTATTGTACTTTAGAGAGGTGTATAATAGAATATCATTTAAATGTAATAGAATGATTGTGTTATGAGACTATAAAATTTTCTAAAATTATAACTAGTTTAATTTATTTATTTGAATATCAAAATATTTAATTGTTTAATGCAATTATGCTCATCAAATATGATATGTTGTTATATTATTTAGTTTGATAATTGTGTTTATTATGATGTTATATATTTATTCCATGATTTTTTAGACATTTTTCACAACAAAATTTTCGTATAATCCGATACGCGATCGATACACCGAAACCGATGTGGAACGATACGTTCCGCGACCGCGACTTTGAACCATGCTTGAAACTCTATAATTTTGTACGTAGAGTTGTTTGGTAACTGACCTTTTCAATGTGGCTTGGCACATCATCTCCGACACAATTTGGATGAAAGGTACCAGACATAACTTTCTTGAAAATTTACGATTTTTGGTAGAGTCGTCTGTTGACTGCCTTTCGTCACGTTCACTACTTATTGACTCACCTTGTTGACTCACATGACTTCAGGATCTACATCTACTTGGCATAAACCCCAGTATGTCCTTTTGCCTGCTACGTTCTCGTTGCACCGGACGTGGCTTCTAGCTAGACTATTTAAACTCCGATACTATGCCCTCATGTCGGTTGTTCTTCAACGTATTTAACGTGACTTGTAACTGCAATCTTTGACTCTGGTGCTATGCCCTCTTTTTCGGTTATGTCTTCAACGTATCCGGCGTGACTCATAACTGAATCCTTTGACTTCGGTACAATGCCTTCTTGCCTACTATGACTTTGACATATCCGATGTCGCTTGTATGTAGACGCCTGATTCCAGTAACATGCCCTCTTGTTGTTGACTAGCTTTTATTTGTTTTCTTGTTGTCCAATATGCATTAATTAGTCATAGCTGTTAGGGCTTTGTGAAGTCAATTTTGTAATGAATAAAGGCTAATGGGTTAATCAAGTGACAAAATTGACTAATAAGGGGCTTAAGGATTAATGAGGAGGTGCCCGAGGCCAAAAGAAGAAAAGAATCTCCAAAGAAAAATGCATAAACAAAAGAGAAAAACTAATTGCGGAACACACAATGAAACTTAACACCTTTTTTAATCAAGGAAATTAGCTATTTTTTAGTTAGTTTGGGTTAATTGAGGGGATATGCCATATGAGAATCGAACCTCCATTATAGACCTAGACCAATGTTGGATTAGGGTTAGAATTTGATTTTGGCAAACTAATTCATCTAGTTGGTTGTTAGAATTCTATGGGTAGATATTAAGTTTGGCTAGTTTAAATAGTAGGAGGATCCGCACTTACGTTAATTAGATTGATCAACTTAATTACCAAGGGACTGGGATTAGGTTACAACTGAGAATTAACCTCTAATTTGGTTCATAGAATCACTTGATTGAGTTTTTTCTAACAAACCAAACCTTAAAAATTGGCTAACCAAACCTTAACTCACTTTAAAACCGATATTCTAATCTTTTAGATTTAGTTTTAGTCAAACTTTTTCTTTAATCAACCCTTTCAAATAGCATTCTAATAAAATAATCAGTACTTGAACATCATTTGTCATGGAAGCGACTCTATTTATTCTTTATTACTTCGCAACTCTTGTACGTTCTTGCGGTGTGCATGTAAGTGTTTGGTAGTTAAAGAATGGTAAAATTAGATTTGACAACAAGATTTTGGTGTCATTGTTGGGGAATGGTTGTCAATATTGTTATAATTAAGTTAGAATAATAGTTTGAAGTTCATTTATGTTTCTATAGTTGCTACCCCTATGGAAAAACTAAAAAAGGTTTTCCCTTTTAGTAGTTGTGTTTCTTGGATTTGAAACAAAAACCCGAGAATGATTTTCACTTTGATTGATCGTTTAGACTAACTAGTAGTTTAAACTTTCCTAACTTTTCTTGTTTTCTATTGTTCTTTTATCCTTTTGATGTTATTGTTGTTTAATGTTGATTCCTCAAGAACATGCAAGGAATGAATTGAAATAATTCATACCAAATATATTATCATCCTTACGATTATGGAGGAATGAGAAATGAGCATGTTCTTGTTGTTGTTATTCTACTTAGCCCTTAAACTATGATATGGGATGGTACAACTATCCGAATCCTTATTTTTGGAACTTTCAAATTCCATTCAATCATAATCCACTTCAAGAGTAAGGAAAATTGATTGTGAGTGACAATCTTCGTCAATGAATGGAAAATGGCACTCAAGATATGGAGAATATCACAATTGAGATGAGGAACTGCTATGAGGAGACCCACCTTGGGTTATCAACCACCACCAATTCAAGAATTAAAGAAGGAACAATTAGAGAAAATAATGAGTACTTTAATGGAAAATCAAGCCAAATCCCTGAAGAACGTGTAAATCTATTGTGCCAAAATCATGAGATATTCGGTGGATGACACATCTAAAATCAAGGAGCTCCCATTTTCTTTTCCAACCGAAATTGAAGATCAAGCTTCACCAACCCATGAAGAAGAGAAGAATGCAAGGTTGAAGATGATGATAGTGGCCGTCATAGAGCAAACATGTAGCCTTCCACAACGTATTCAAACTCCATTTGATGCATTAGTGCAAAAGTTGGTGGGTGAAACTCAAAATACACCCATGGACCACCCATATACCTTAAAGAATGGTATGGTGATGAAGGAGCAAATGGGGAGCCATTAAATCAAGACACACCAGTATTGATAGAACAATGCAAATTTGGGAGGTATGACTAACATGGAAAGCAAATGGAGTTTATGGGGTTATGAAAGTACTCAATCCAGATATAATGGAACTTTTGAATTTGAATTCTCAATAGTTGGGTTAGTCAACTATTGTATCTTTAAATTGTACTCGTAAGCGCACGAATCAAACTGCAGTGTAGGAATGGAAAATACGAGGTCAAACCCACAAAGACTTGAAATTCTAGGAAACTAATTAAACCTAACTAATTAAAACTAAAAATAAAAACTGATTATTGTAGAAAACTAGAAAACTTTAATGAGAGAATCTATCTTAAACTAACACAACTAGAGAAAAATAATCAAACCAATAAGAAACCTTTATTGAATGACTAACAACCTAGGATTTGGAATCAACAATTAACAAATTATAGGGAGCACAATACATCTATGATCATTAGAAAAACCTAAATCATGCACCTCTTTACTTAAATGGATTAAAATCAAATTATTAATTACATCCACAAGACAGTGAATCACAATTAATACCCAATCTCTATCTAAACAGTCAAAACCAAGCATTGACAGGAAATATTTCAAATAACAAGAAGAGCCTCTTCAATTAAACTCATATCCAAAGTATTCCATCAATCATGAGGTAGACATAATAATATCTCAAGAACAAATCACTTCACATAGACGTAGTCCTACAATTTATTGAAGTTTCATCCTAATCCTAGGAGACAGTAGAGAATTTACTCCATAAACATCATAAAAATTACAAAAGACAAAGTCCTAAACATAGCCATAAACCCAAAAGAATTAAGGAAAATTAAAGAACAAGAGAACAAACTAGAAGAGCATCCAAAGGAGCCATCGAGCCCTTGATTATGTCAGTCGCTCTTTCTTTGCCCTAGAGCTGCTCGCTGCTTCCCTAGAACCGTTTGCCGCCTTTTTTCTTTTTCGTACTGCTCGCTGCCCCTTTTTTTTTTCCTTAAAGCTGGCTGACTTCTTCTTTAGGGCAGCAAAATTTCTTTTTGTTTTTGTTGGGCTCTTGCCATTCTCTCCTTGTGGGCTTCTATACTCTTCCTTTGAAGGCTTGCTGGGTTAATTTCCTTGTGGTGGGCCTGCTGAATTTTGTCCACTTGGATCCAGTTTCAGCCCCCTCCAATTCCATCTTGTTGGTCTTCTTCTTTTGGGCTTTTAAATTTTAATTTTAGCCTCTTAGAAATGGGTCTTGTTGCAATAAATCTCCCATCCATGAAAAGTTATAGGCATTTGGCTAGATGAGTGTGATCAAAATTCTATATCCAAAGTACATAACTCCTACAATTAATCACCATAGAATTTATTAAATAACCAATAATTATAGCTAATCACAAAATAACTCAATATTCCTAATATATCATTATTTGCTCCTAACCAACACCCAAATAAAACTAACAAATGCAAGTTAAAGGGTAAAAATTATCCAAATTATCATTACATCAAACACCTCTAAACCAACACTTTGCTAGTCCTAGAGCAAAGTAAATTAAAGGCACAACCAGTTCATGCTAGTCTTCACTTAGCATATCTCAACAAGTGTCTACTTAGTAATCAAAAGTCAAGCCATCATCAATCAAGCAGTCTCATAATTCAAATGTTAATAAAAACCAAATCATGAAATCCAAGGTGTTTGTGCATAGCCATACGAAAAACTCAATTTCCAAGACACTCGGTTCAAAATTATGTTGACTCTTGAAATTTTTCAAATAAACACCCTATAGCCTACTCTTCTTATACTTCTCCACTAATGTAGACAATCAATTCAATTTAAATCAAGTAGGACTTTTAAACCTTGTAATGGTAGGCTAGAGTATTGGCTAACAAACAAAGAGAAAAGACAAGATCAAAGAAAATAAAAGAGCATTAAATTAATGGTGCACACATTAAAGAAAAACTTCTTCTTAAACATTAAATAGCACTGTATCCCCACAACCCCACACTTAGAAATATATTGCCCGTCAACATTTACACTTGGGCTAAAAGGTCACCGTCTTTTTTCACAAATCAACCAATGCACCAAGCAAGCCAACTTCATTCTGCAATTTGCTTTCTTATTTTTACTTTATTTTTCCTTTAGACATACTCCTTTCTTCCTTAAAATTGAACTTTTTTTTTTTTTTTACTTTTTCATTTCCTGTACATGTTTTCCTGTTTTTTTTTTTCCATACCACTTTCTGCCCCATAAGTGTTCACCATCTTCTTCAAATCAATTAGTGCCATTTCATTTAACCACTCCTCAATCCTTATATCCCTTCCACAAATATAAATGTGCAATAAATCTCTTTAAAGGACATCTAAGATTGTAAAAATAACAACATTTGGCTCATGGTGGGTAAATGAGTTTTAATGAAAGGAAGTCGAATGGTAGTTCTCTCCATTCATTCACATAAGGCTCAAAAAAGGGAGCAAAGGATAAAAATTTAAAGATGGGTCGGCTTGAAAGGTTCAAACGTCCAAAGAAGGCTCTAGTGTCATCTTTAAATCAAATTAAATTATCTAAAAATTTTGCCTCGAAAATGTAATAAAGTAAGTGTCTTGGGTGCAACTAGTAGTTGAGTCTACATAAGTGTCACTGAGTGTCAAGATAAAAATAATTTTGGCCATAAGTGCACGAAAATCTCAAAAATCATGAAAGGTAAACATCAACACTGAATACTTAATTAAGAAACAACTCATAATCTCAAATTTCCAAGTATAACAATCAATGAAACATACTAAAAGGCAAAGAAAAATTCAACTTTTGCTCTTAGACGAAAAGGCTCACACCAAAAGAAAATTCTTCAACTCAGCAAAATATACCAACACAATTAACATAAACCAAGACAACTTCCCACCCCACACTCAGAAGTTAACATTGTTACCTTTTTCACCAGTATAATTCAAGATAAAAAAACACAATATTATAAAAATTAATAACACAAGGAGGTAAGAAAAACACCCCTGATGTATGACGATTGGCTTTGTCCTTGGAAATCCATTGATAAGTCCTTCAACCACTTGGATTTGAGTCTAGGCTGTTATTCCTACAAAACATAGACACAACTAAACATCAAATTTAGCCATTCAAGAAAATAAGAAAAACAAGAAAATCGGGGAATTAAAAATTCCAAGAAATTCCTACAAAACATAGACACAACTAAACATCAAATTTAGCCATTCAAGAAAATCAGGGAAATAAAAATTCCAAGAAATTCAGGAAAAAACTTAATCTCTTAATAGACTAAACACATTTTACAAAAACACTAAAAATCACGAAAATCACAAATGAAAATGAAGTTTCTACCCCCAAACCTAAACTAAACATTGTCCTCAATGATAGAAAGGTGATAATAAAATTGACAAGTAAAGGAAAGGTGAGGGGTAAAAAAAATATAAAAGTACCAAAAATTCCAAAAACTTATAGAGAACAATAACTAGGTTGCCTCCTAGAAGCACTAAGTTTAATGTCTTTAGCCAGACCAAATAAAGCTCAATTGTGATAGACAAGATCTTCAAGAGGCATATAATCAATCTCTAAATTCTTCAATTCAAAAAACAATTTAAGACGCTGCCCATTCACTTTAAACACATCACCATTTTTCAAATTCTCAATGTCAACAACCCCATGAGGATAAACAATAAAAACAAGAAAAGGACCTGCCCAACGAGATCTTAACTTCCCTGGAAACAAATGTAATCGAGAGTTATATAACAAAACTTCATCACCAGGAGTAAAAGATTTCCTCAAAATAAGTTGATCATGGTAGCCCTTTTCATCTTGTCCTTATATGATTTAGCACATGCATATGCATCATTTCTAATCTCTTCCAACTCATTTAATTGAAGTTCCTTTCAATACCCGCCTTATCAAGATCAAAATTCAAATGCTTAATTGCCCAATAAGCCTTATGTTCAAGTTCAACAGGTAGATAGCATGCCTTACCATATACAATCCAAAATGGTGACATTCTAATGGGAGTTTTAAATGCAGTACGGTAAGCCCAAAAAATATCACTAAGTCGCAAAACCAATCTTTATGACTAGGGTTTACCATTTTCTCAAGAATATGTTTAATCTCCTTATTAGAAATTTCAACTTGACCACTAGTTTGTGGATGATATGGAGTTGTAATTTTATGAGTTATACCATATTTCTTCATTATGCTCAAAAACTCTGTTGCAAAAATGCTTACTACCACCACTAATGATAGCACAACGAGTACCAAAGATGGAAAAATTCTCTTTCAAAAATCGCACAACAACCTTATGTAATCATTAGTTTTACAGGGACTAGCTTCTATCCATTTTGAAAAATAATCAACTCCAACAAGAATATACAGATTGCAAAACGAATTAGGAAAAGGACCCATGAAATCAATACCCCAAACATCAAATAATTTAACTATCAAAATTGGGTTCAAAGGCATCATATTTCTATGGGAAGTACTTCCTAATTTTTGGCATCTTTCACAAGTTAAACAATATGCATGAGCATTTTTAAAAATTGTAGGCCAATAAAATCCACATTGAAAAATCTTGGCAGCAGTTTCCTTGAGCTAAAATGACCACTACATGCATGATCATGGCAAAAAGAAATTATACCCCTTTGCTCAATGTTAGGAATATGCCTCCTAATTACCTGATCTGGGCAATACTTAAACAAGTATGGATCATCCCAAAAGAAATACTTCACGTTGGCCAAAACTTTATCTTTATCCTGCTTAGACCAATGAGAAGAAATTTGGTTAGTCACAAGACAATTAACAATGTCTGCAAAGGGACCATGGTAATTGAAGGACAGAAAGTAATTGCTCATCAGGAAAAGGCTCAATAATAGGCAATAAATCATCATGAAAATCAATAGTAAGTCTAGACAAATGATCCGCCACAATATTTTCAGAATCTTTCTTATCCCTTATTTCAATGTCAAACTCTTGTAGCAACAATATCCATCGGATTAACCAAGGTTTAGTATCTTTCTTAGACAAAAGATATTTCAATGCAGCATGATCTGAATAGACATAAACTTTAGAACTTAACAAATATTGACTAAATTTATCTAAAGCAAAAACCACAGCTAGCAATTCTTTCTCAATAGCAGAATAATTCAATTGAGCATCATTCAAAGTCTTACTAGCACAATAAATTACATGTGGAATTCTATCAACCCACTGCCCCAAAACAGCACCAATAGCATAGTCAGAAGCATCACTCATTACTTCAAAAGGCAAACTCCAATCAGGTGGCCTAATGATGGGTACAGAAGTTAACTCAGATTTTAATTTTTCAGAGCACTAAAGCACGAACACAATCATCATCAAAGACAAAAGCAATATCTTTACCAAGAAGATAACACGAAGGCCTAGAAACTTTACTAAAGTCTTTAATGAATTTCTTATAAAACCCCACATATCCCAAAAAGGCTCTTACTTCTCTCACTGTTTTCGGATTTGGATGATGTGCAATTAAATCAATTTTTTCCTTATCTACCTCAATGCCTTTATGTGATACAACATGCCCTAAAACAATTTCCTTTCTAACCATGAAATGACATTTTTTTCAGTTTAAAACAAGATTTTTCTCTCGGCACCTCTGTGACACAAAGGACAAATGATGCAAAAATTCATCAAAATCATATCTAAACAAAAAAAAAAAAATCATCCATAAACACCTCTAAAAATCTTTCTACCATATCAGAAAAAATACCCACCGTACACCTCTGAAAAGTAGCACGTGCATTGCATAGCCCAAAAGGCATGGGAGGATAGGTAAATGTACCAAAGGACAAGTGAACGTGGTTTTTCTCTTGATCTTTGGGTGCTATGGTATTTGTTTATAACCAGAATATCCATCAAGAAAACAATAATAAGCATAACCGGCTAACCTCTCTAATATCTTATCAATGAATGGCAAAGGAAAGTGATCTTTCCTTGTCATGGCATTCAATTTTTTGTAATTAATACAAACACGTCATCCGATTTGAACTCTAGCAAGTACTAACTCATTCAAGTCATTTTTCACTATAGTGATTCCAGATTTATTAGGCACGACTTGAACTGGGCTCACCCATTCACTATCTAAAATTGGGTAAATCATACCCACATCTGACAGTTTGATAATTTCATCCCTTACCACATCTCGCATGGTCAGATTAAGATGCCTTTGTGACTCACGTGAGGACTTGGCATCTTCTTCTAGATGAATTCTTTGCATCACTATGGAAGGACTAATACCTTTGATGTCAGCAATGCTCCATCCTATAGCCTCTTTATGTTCTTTAAAGACGTTTAAAAGTTTAAACTCTTGTAATCATCAGACAAATTAGAAGCTATGATTACAGGCAAAGACTCAGATGGACCTAAATATGCATATTTCAAAGTACCCTGCAAAGGCTTTAGGTCTAACTTTGCTGGCTCTTCAACTGATGTGAGTTTTAGTAGGGATGGGCTCATAACAAGTGGTTAAACTTTTGGTTGCCATGATTGAATTTTCATTAAAGGTGAATAATCGAGTAGGGTGTTAACTTTCCCAATTGACTTATCAAAATCAACATCGCAACCAAAGTGTGTCAAACAAGCTTCAAGGGAATCATCATAATGTGACTGAAGAAAAGTGCAATGAGTCAATTAATCAATTAAATTGACTTCATTTACATTATCCGGATCAGGCGGTTGTCTATTGATATCAAAGATATTCAACTCAGCTTTCATGTTCCCAAAAGAAATTTGCATCACCCCATTCCTGCAGTTAATAAGAGCATTAGAAGTGGCTAGGATCATGGGGATTTGATTATCTGCATTAGGAGTTGGTTGCGAGTATCCAAAATAACAAAATCCATAGGAAAATTGGATGAGTCAACTTTAACTAAAACATCTTCAACAAGACCCGTAGGAATTTGAATGGATCTATCAACTAATTGGAGTGTCATATCAGTGGGCTGCAACTCTCCCAAACCAAATTGCACATAGACAGAATATGGCAATAAGTTCTCACTTGCCCTCAAATCTATCAAATCTTGCTTAATTCGATGATCTCCTATTCTACAAGAAATTGTAGGACAAGTTGGGTCCTTGTATTTAATAAGAAATTTACATTGAAGGACAGAGCTAACTTGTTCAGTTAAAAGAACTTTCTTCGAAACATTATTTTTCCTCTTTACAGTGACTAAGTCTTTCAAAAATCTAGCATAAGAAGGTACCTATCGGATAGCATCTAGAAATTGGATGTTTATTTGCACTTGTTTAAACACCTCTAAGATATTATCAAACTGAGTACCTTTTTTAGGATTTACTAGTCTTTGAGGAAAATGAGCCCTGGGAAGGACTACACTCATTTTGAGAGGGAGAGTTAATGTTTTTTCATTCTCATTTTCAACATGTTCATTTGCAAGACTCTTTTGCTCTACTTGACTCATCACTCTAGTTCTCTCCTCTAAGCTTCTATCATTTGATTTCCTGACCTAAGAGTGATGATGGATTGAACATGCCCTTTGGAATTCACCTCTGGCTGACTTGGGAATGGACCTTTTCCTCTGTCTGAAAGCTGGTGGCTAACTAATTGACTTGAGTCTTAATTTTATAATGGCTTCAGAATTGGCTTGCAATATTTGGTTTGAAGTTTGCATGAAAGCCCTAAGAGTTTCTTCCAAAGATGAAAGTTGGGTTTGTTGAGGTTGAGATTGTGTTTGAGGTGGGAAGGTTTGCTGAAACCCAAGAGGAATGGTTGGAGGTACCGGCCTAAATTGATGCATTTGTTGCCCACCAACATTCATAGGAGGCTGGTTCTGCTTCTACGAGAAATTTGGGTGGTTCCTCTAGTTAGGATTATATGGGCTCAGAAAACTGACCCCCTAATGGTCTCCCATTAAAATTTAGTGCATTTGCTTGTTCAACATGACAATCAGGATATCTGACTTGGGAAGGACAAGCTTCGGTAGTATGCATTGGACTTAAGCAGACATGCATCCTGAGAGTTTGTAGAACTCTTGAGATCTAATGAATCTAGTCTCCTAGCTAATTTCTCTAACATCATCTTCATAGATGAGTCTTCGCTAATCTCATAAAGATCAGATTTCCTATTCCTAGAGGGTTTATCTCTATGACTTGAAAAATTCCATTGCTGGGAATTAACAGAAAGATTCTCTAAGAATTCACAAGCTCGATCATCTCTAAGACTCAAAAAGCTCCCACTATTCATGGACTCTATCATATTGCGGTTTATCTGAGTTAAACAATTGTAGAAATATTGCACAAGTCTCCATGTTTCAAACCTGTGGTAAGGATGTTTTAGATGCAAGTCTTTGAATCTTTCCCAACTTTCATAAAATTTTTCATGTTCATTCTTGAGTGAAATCAACAATTTCTCTTCTCAATGCATTTTTTTTAGACATGGGGAAAAGCTTAAAGAGAAATTTTGACATTAAACCCTCCTACTTGGTGATAGATCCAGCAAGCAGAGAATTTAGCCATGTCTTTGCCTCATCCTTTAGAGAGAAAGGAAATAGGCGAAACCGAACAGATTCATCAGAAAAATTCTAAAACTTGAATGTGGTACATAATTCAAGGAAATCCTTCACATGCATGTAAGGATCTTCTCGCTCAAGCCCATGAAAAGAGTGAAGTAGTTGGATCACTTGGGGCTTCAACTCAAAGTGTGCTGCATCAACTACAAGCAACACAATGCATGATGGAGATTGGTGGTTATAGGTGACAAAAGTTCCCTAAGTGTTTTATTATCAACAAGATTATTATCTCCTATCACGAGAGGTGAATGTTCACTGTTTTCTAAATCCTCCAAGGGAAAGGCTTCTATTTTCACTTGATGGTTTGTATGGTCACGCTTCAAGTCACGTGGACATACACTACACCCATTCTAATATTTTTTTTTAGTCAAGAATTAACTTTGATTCCAAATTCAAGTCCTCGGCAACGGTGCCAAAAACTTTTTTTTATCTTTAAATTGTACTCGCAAGTGCAGAAATTAGTCTGTATTGTAGGAATGGCAAATACGAGATCGATCCCACAAAGACTTGAAATTCTAGGAAACTAATTAAACCTAACTAATTAAGACTAAAAATAAAAACTAATTACTATAGAAAACTTTAATGAGAGAATCTATCTTAAACTAACACAACCATATAAAAATAATCATACCAATAAGAAAGCTTTATCGAATGACTAACAACCTAGGATTTGGAATCCACACTTAACAAATTATAAGGATCACAATACATCTATGATCATTAGGAAAATCTAAATCATGCACTTCCTTGCTTAAACAGGTTAAAATCAAATCATTAATTGAATCCACAAGACAGTGAATTACAATTAATACGCAATCTCAATCTAAATAGCGACAAAACCAAGCATTCATAAGAAATATTTCAAATAATGAGAAGAACCTCTTCAATTAAACTTATATCCAAAATACACCATCAATCATGAAGTAGACATAATAATATCTTAAGCACAAATCACTTCACATAGACATAATCCCACAATTTATTGAAATTTCATCCTCATCCAAGGAGAGAGAATTTACTCCTCAAACATCATAAAAATTGCAAAAGACAAAGTACTAAACATAGCCATAGACCCGAAAGAATTAAAGAAAATTAAAGAACAAGAGAGCAAACTGGAAGAGCACCCAACGGAGCCTTCGAGCCCTTGATTATGTCTGTCGCTCTTCGTTCGCCTTGGAGCTGCTCGTTGCTTCCTTGGAACTGTTCGCCTCCTCTTTTCTTTTTGGTGCTGCTCGCTACTTTTTTATTTTTTCCTTAAAGCTAGCTGACTTCTTTTTCTTACAAGGGCAGAAAAATTTCTTTTTGTTTTTGTTGGGCTCTTGCCACTCTCTCCTCTGTGGGCTTCTATACTCTTCCTTTGAAGGCTTGCGGGGTTAATTTCCTTGTGGTGGGCCATTGAATTTTGTCCACTTGGATCCAGTTTCAGGTCCCCCACTAATTCCATTGTGTGTCTTTTCTTTTTGGGCTTTTAAATTTTAATTTTAGCCTCTTAGAAATTGGTCTTGTTGCAATAAATACCAGTCCATGAAAAGTTATAGGCATTGGGCTAGACGGGTGTGACCAAAATTCCATATCAAAAGTACAAAACTCCTACAATTAATCACTATAGAATTTATTAAATAACCAACATAATGTAGACACCTATTTTTGTCCCTTAAGTTCTCCCCTATTTTCCTTTTAATTTGACTCTCAATTTCCTTTTTAATTTCCCTTTTAATTTCTTTTTAACCTGCTCTATGATTTCCTCTTAATTTATCCTTTAATTCCCTCTTAATTTGTCTTATGGTGTTTAATTATTATGTATTTTATGCATTTTGAAATACTAAGAATGAGTTTTAATATTCACTTTTTCTCTGCGTTTTTTCACCCATTCTCACCAAATTTCAGATGCCCCATACTCCCAACATGACAAGGAATGGTCTTTGACCATTTTTACACTCAATTCACCTCTTTAAAGAGCAAAAAACTCAACCTAAAATAAAGAGGACGAAATTTCTGCAAAAAAGAAGAGAGAAATTTTTTAAGTTTAAAAATCTTTCAAATAGCCAACTTTGAGCCAAAATTCCAAACGATTGAAAAGGAATTAGACTAAACTCAAAGAAGAAAAGTTGTAGAGGGTACCTGGGAGTACAACTTCTCTTTGTAAATAGTTCATCTGGTGGGTGAAAAACTTGGTGGAAGAAGGCCGGTTCATCAACCGGAAGCTAGGAGGTGCCGAAAGCAAATTCGGCTCAAAGAACGCACTCCAAGCCAAGAGAGCCAATTCCACCACATTCCTGAGGTTGAGGTGAGTTAAATGGGCTTTTGAATTGATTGTTTTGGTGACAAAATGCTTATCTTACTATTTTTACATTATTTATGACCTAATTTTTGAATTTAATTTTATAGTTCATAATGTTTAAATTTAATGTTTTTATTAGCTTTAGAATATTTTTTGGAGTGTCTCTAAAGGTTTACATGAAAATTTTGTGGAATGTTTTATGCAAGTTTGTGTTTGGTTCACATGCCCATTTTCACCCTTTGATTTATGTTTATGTAGTTGTTTATGTTAATTAATTGTTATATCTTCATGTTCTATGTAAAAATTAGAATTTTTATGGCTATTTTCTTAGAATTTTTGGGTTAAGGTTTGAAGGTTTCACTTTTTGGGGTGGTTATGGATTTGGGAGAAGTTGGGAGAATGTAGAGAAACTTTTAAGTGCATAAATAAAAACAAACTGAACCATAACCCAAAAATGGCTTTGGGCTAATGGTTCAGCAGCTGGTGTTCCTTCTTGGTGGCTTGGGTTCGAATCTCCTTGCCCCCATCTTTCTTAGGATTTTTGAGTTTTGTCCCCATTTATGACGTGGCACACACAAATTTTTTAAGGGACCATTTGATGCCATGTCATCGATCACGTGGCACACAAAATTTTTTATAAACAGTTCAGAAAAATTTTATTTGATGTTTTGACCCTCCAGATTTCATATTTTTGCATTTTAGCCCTCAAATAATGTCTCTTAATTACATTTAGGCCCTTAAGAAATTTTCTATAATATTACTATTTTTTTTCTTTTATCAATCTAGATCTTCTAAGTTACATTTTAATGACATTAACCACCAAGCTTTAATTTGATTTTTGTTTGACATTTTAATAGGTTTAATTACCCTTTGATTGTGGAATTACCGTTTTGCCCTTATGAGTATTAAATTGTAAATAAATAGGCTCTAATTTTGCACATATTTTTCGATTAGTTTCTTTTGTGATGATTTTAATTTGTGCTTTATTTTTTATGTTTGTTGGTCTCAATATAATATTTATATTTTTTCTTACTTGTTAAATGATGTGAATTTACTCTTCTGTTCTCAAATTTTGTTTAGTTGCACGACTAGACATTAAATATTTGAATCAAACTCAATTTAGTCCATGACTTAATAACTGTATCAATAATATAAAATCGGGCTAGAAGTAAACTCTGGCGTGCATGACAAATGACTGTTTTGCCCCTTGGGAGTTAAAGGGCACTACAAGCTAAATGTGTGCAACTTTAAATTGGACCCCGGGCTAAATTTACCTGTCAATGTTTTTATTTACCATTTATTTTCATTTTCTCATTAATATGTACATATTTTATTACTTTTAAACTATCTTAAGCACACGTACGCTACAAAGTCAGCAATAATGAATACTAAAATTGAAAAGGGAAACGCGATAAAATCATGCAACCGATCCACGCGATAAAGTGGGTGCCGAGTGAAATTCAAATCTATCCCAAACCTGTAGTAATTTTTCCATTTTACAACTGGATTCCTGAACTCGTGTTTTTTGAATTACGTGGACCAGGAGTCAATCTAGACTAGGGTTTATTTTTTCTTTAAATTTTGATGTATTTTTGTGTCCCGGCGCACCAACACACCGAGTGGAAACTCCAATCCTGTGTTCCCTAGCTTAGATTATTTTTGTACAATTCATAGTCGCATTTAAAGCCCCGTTATGTAATAGTAAATAGGTGATTCATTTAAATTGGTAATAGTAAGTAGGTAATTTATGTTGTAATAGTAAATAAGACTTTTGCATTTAATCACCTATTTCACGAGCACCACATTGGCAACGGTGCCGGTCCCAAAGGTGCCGGCCAGACCGCGGGTTGTGGGGGGGAGGTGCGACACATAACCCAATATTCCTAATATATCATTATTTGCTCCTAACTAACACCCAAATAAAACTAACAAATGCAAGTTAAAGGGAAAAAATTATGCAAATTATCATTATATTATCAACACTTGTATGAAAGCATCACATGTATAAGAGAGCGACATATCCTTTGAATGAGTTGAATTGGCTCCAGTGATAAATAAAGAGGACCATTTGATAATTTCATGGAAAAAGAGCAAGTTAAAGGAATAAATCATGACGAAAACATGCTACAGGGGGTTAGAGACATATTTATTTATGCCAAAGTCCTATAAGTCCTTGGGAGTTTCGAATGTGGCAATCAATGGAACAAATTTACAAATGACGTCAAAATTCTTGGAAAGCCTCCTTAGTGTTGATAGGGGTGTATTTTCTTCATTCTCTTTTACTTGTGCTTTATCTAGTTTACATGTTCAAGTTTAAGGAACCAATGGGTTAATAAATGTTGGGATTTCCTAGCCATAATATAAAAATAACGCAGCGGAAAAACACCGGAAATCCCTATAAGAGGATCCATGCGTTCCGATTAAATCGTCTAGGGTTTAGATATATATACCTTTGATGCTCGATAGCAAAATATAGATAAAGTACTAAAGAGGTTTATCACTATTTGGTACACCACGGCAACCACGAACTATTCGTTGAACACGTCAGACCTTAGGCGCTGCTCTGATTGAACGAACGCCTCTACGGTATCCACACGAGTAGCTTTTCCGATTTTAGGGTGTTGCTTGCATGGATCCTCTTATAACTATTTCGTAGGGTTTTTCGTCCGACTGTGTGTTACTAATGAGTCGCATGTCAGACACACCGAACCCTAAAGAATCATATTCTATATATAGCGGTTAACCTAAATTCAAAGAACTCTTCTTTGATTAGAATTCTTCTATCACACGTATTAGGTATATAAACGCGTATGATAGTAACCAGATATAGTTCCTAACGAATTATTATGAATTACCATTTAACTGGACAAGCTACAGTAAATCCAATGTAATTAGTAAATAATTCTCGTTCATTGAATCTAGACACAAATTATTATATCTACTGTCCATTAGTCAACAATTAACTTAACACAATGCTTACTCTTAGTGTGTGACCCTTTAGGTTCATATGGACTTCGAGTGTAACGTTGGCAATAAGTATAATTTCTAATTCCAACACTGTTGCCTTTAGTACATAAACCAACAATACTCCCACTTGGACTAAAGACAATTAGCCAGGACCGCTATATAATTGAATAAATTAAACACCTTTAATTTATCATTAACAGCTGTATACTCATAGATCAAGATTGGCCTCTAGCAAGGCATCATGACCACCCAAGTTAAATGAAGATCATTGATCTGACATAACCTGATCAAATAACCCATGTCATAATCCTTTTGTCACACGATGTCTTAGTTGGACATAGAGCATGGACAATGTCATCTCTATTTGTGTCCAACTATTTGATTTCTCGATCTCGAAGTAGAATGATAAAACAAATGAATTTGATCACCTTATCAATCCATTTGAGCACGGCCATGCATTTTACATTCCTACTAATCGAGGGGCCCAAAGACATCTCTCTCATAATAAGAGGGACAAATTCCATCTTAATCACTCATTTTCCTCCGCATAATTTCTATAAGGATTCTAATATTAAAACATGCAATAATAAATCTCTTTATAAATAAAATATCATGATGACAATATTCGTTTTAAAATTATCCATTAAAAGTCTCCCAATTAAACAATTAGGTCCAATCATACATATGTCTAAGACCTATTGACCGAACATGGCGATCATGTTTTGGTATTGTGGTAGTGGTTTAGTTAATGGATCAGCAATGTTGTCATCGGTTGGTACTTTGCATATTTTGACGTCTCTCTCTCAATGATCTACGAATGAGATGATAACGTCTTTGGATGTGTTTGGATCGTTGATGCGATCTAGGCTCTTTGGCTTGTGCAATAGCCCCATTATTATCACAATAGATATGGACTCATTAGTGATGCTAGGAACATACACCTGTCTCACCAGATCCGATTGGTATCTACTCGTTATGCTCAAAGCATATGAGACATCCGGTCGAGTACATAACATCGCATACATGATGGATCCTATAGCTGATGCATATGGAATCTCACTCATGCGATTTCGCTCATCTTGTGAAAGATCCTTGAGAAGGACAAGTGTCTCTTATACACATCTAGATGTGTATAAGAGACAGACTCTTTGAGAATGGTTGCATACTAAAGAGGTTTAGCTGTATCTTCTGGACACATCCTACCTTGAGAAGCCAATGAGCTTTTGAGATCTATCTCTATAGATCTTGATACCAAGGATATAAGTGCTTCGCCCAAATCCTTCATTGAGAAACACTTTCCTAACCAAGACTTGACTTTCGCAAGGTAGATGTGTATAAGAGACAGACTCTAGATGTCATCAACATACAAAACCGAAACACAACTGCATTTGCATTAATATTCTTGTAAACACAAGGTTCATCTTCATTTTTGATGAATCCAAACTCTTTGACTGCTTCACAAAACGAAGATTCCAACTCCGATGTCAGATCAATGATCTTCATTTAACTTGGGTGGTCATGATGCCTTGCTAGAGGCCAATCTTGATCTATGAGTATATGTGTATATGACATGTCTCTTATACAAGTTTAGATGTGTATAAGAGACAGCTGTTTTGAATCCATTTGCTTGATATGGTAATCATAGTATGCTGCAATGGCAATAAGAATCCTTATAAGAGACAGCATATGATCAACCGGTGAAAAGGTTTCATCATAGTCTATACCATGAGTTTGTTTGAAACCTTTTGCAACCAATCGTGCTTTGAAGGTATGTAGATTGCCATCCATGTCAGTTTTCTTCTTGAAAACCCATTTACACCCAATAGTTTTTATACCATCCGGTGGATCAATCAAAGTCCAAACTTGATTGTCAAACATGGATTGCATCTCAGATTTCATGAGCCCACTAGCTGTAAGATGCTATGAGATCCATGAGTAACACATCATTTGTATGTGTAATAAGAAATCCATATCTCTCAGGCATATTTCTAGCTCTACCAGATCTACGGAGTCCTTGTGTTTCATGTGGAAGCTCAACAACTATTTTAGTTGGAACACGATTCAATGTGAATGCAGTGTTTGTAAAGCATAACCTTTTGGGGTTAAAGCCTAGAGGCTTATGACACATCTATGATAAGATATAAGAGAGAGGGTGTATTCCATGAAGATCGATACACCATTCCATTGTGGTGTTCAGTGGAGTTAATTGTGAAACAATTCCACAATTTCTATTCTCATTATGAACATGTTGTTCATCCTTAGACCCTGTCTCTCGATCTCGGTGATTTAATTGTCTTGCCAAGTTGATTCTACTTCATACGAAAACTTTTGAACATTTCAAAAGACTCAGATTTATGTTTCATTAGATAGACATAACCATGTCTACTGGAATCATCTGAAGAAAGTAACCATAGTACTATAACCTGTCTCTTAACAGTATATTAGATGTCTCCAATACACAGTCTATATTATGTGTAATGTTCATTCGCTCGTTTAATGTCGCATCATGAAAAGGAGATTTATGTCATCTTTCCCAACAAACAAGTTTCTAGCAGATATCATAAGATTCAAGATCAAATTGATTCAAAAGCCCATCTTTATGGAGTTTTGATATGCGCTTCTCATTTATGTGACAAAGGCGACAATGCCATAAGAAAGTTTGATTTGAATCATCCAATCTAGGTTTCTTTGTATTTATGTGATAAACTATCTCTGGATTGGGCTTTTCAATGTTTAGAACGTAAAGACCATTATGCAAATCAGCATTTCCATAAAACACGTCTTCACGGTGAATGGAGAATTTTTTATTCTTAATAAAGAAATCAAATCCATCATTGTCTCTTATACACATCTAGATGTCCAGGTCCAGTTCAATAGACAAGCGACCATAGCAGAGTAAGATATAACGGAAGCAGAATATAAATACCAAGTAGTAGTCTCACTACTCTTCTTCTTCTTTAGATCTTCCAAATAGAGTTTGCAATTTCTTTTCCAATGACCAGGCTCATTGCAAAAGTGACAAACTCCTTCCTTTGGAGGCTTAGGCTTGTTCTGGTTCTTGGGCTTGTTTTGTGTATAGGGCTTTTTCTTATAAGCCTTATTTGACCTTCCTTTCGTTTTTATCCCCTTACCTTTATGAACCATTAAAACTTGGCCAGGCAGGGTTTTTGAATATTATGCCCTGCAGTTTTAAGCATCGAATGCAGCTCAGAAACAGATTTCTCCATGTTGTTCATGTTGAAGTGCATAACAAACCGGCTATAACTCTCAGGAAGAGAATTCAGGATCAAATCCGTTGCCGAGAGGCAACAGTGTTGGAATTAGAAATTATACTTATTGCCAACGTTAAATGAACCTAGCAAGGGTCACACACTAAGAGTAAGCATTCAGCCATTTTGCAGGAATGTAAAGCTTTGGTCGTTTCAAACCTTTCCTGCCTTGCTTGCTGTTGGAACATTTCCTTGAGATGATTGACCATCTCGAAAGCTTCCAAGTGTTCCAAGTCCTTCTGAAGGTCTGGGCTCATGGTAGCAAGCATAAGGCATCCAACATCAACAGAGTTGAGAAGTTGTGTGCTTCGTAAGCATCTCTCTCGCTCTTGGAGCATTGGCCGCAGTCGTTCAGGATAGGATTGTCCGAACATACACTTCCTTTCTTGTTTGAGAACAATTCTCAAACCTCGAACCATCAAGGAAGATGGTATAAGATTCAGCTTGTCCTTCTCAAGGATAGATCGCAAAGATAGTGTTGAAGTGTTATTAGCGGCCATCGATCTACAACAATTATGCAAAGTACAATATTTCGATATTAATATAAAACTCCCACTAAATCAATTACCCTCATAAATGAATACACAACAGTTTGTATTTAGTGGGTTATTTGTATGTCAATGCAATCCACTTTTACTTTAGCAAAAATGCACATCAGTGATCAAAGTCTTTGGAAGGTGTTTAAATTTGGTGGCATACTGATTAATTGAGGGCTTAACATGTTATGTGAACTTGTTAATTGATCATATGTTTTCATGCACCACATATATTTAACATTTAACATCACATAAACATATACAAATAACAGTAAGATAAACGTGTCATAGCATGGCCCTTAAACTATGGTGATCTTCATAAGCCAATATGAAGATCACTCAAGGTCAATCCTAGGGTCAAATTACAACTTCAAAATTTCTTCCATCTTCATGGAATACACCTTGTTGTTGATTGACGCCAAGTTGCTCCTCTTGCCTTCTTTACAAGCTTTGTAATACAATAATACAAAACTTTAAAATTACAAAAAAAGAAAAACGACACGCAGGCCGCATTTATATAATTACACCCCAAAATAGAAATAAATTACTATTCTAGTAGGTCAAAAGGGCCATGCTATGCACCATGCATATGAACACATCATAAACAGAAAACATACTATTATTTATCCGACGTTATAACCAAAACGATTTTAAGCCACTACGACAGAAAGTACGGCGGTCCCGCTTAGCCGGTTAGCGGGCGGGGTCGAGGGCGCCCTCGGGGTCCAGGGCGAGCCATGGGTCGAGGGCAGCGCCCAACGCTAAAGAGTAATCGTAACTCATTTAGCAGTGTGCTGTCATAATTTTTCATGATGCGAATTAAATTCATCGAACAGAACATACACATTCATATCATATATGTAAATCATTCGACAGAAGCATATATACATATATATATGCATAATTCGACAGAAAAATACATATATCATATATACATAATTCAACAGAAACATACGTATATCACATATACATATAGTTCAACAACAGAATCTATCAAATAGAATCATCAAACTTTCTATCGAATAGAATCTTTGAATACATCATATGTATGTATTGAGATCAAGATATCAAACAGATTTTCAACAGCATACATTCAGCCGTAACTACAGTTCATGTACTTCGATTATGTCCAACATAATATGTTTTTAACTAATTTCATCAATCCAGAAACGGTTTAATTGAAAACGCAAGCGGCTCTGATACCACTGTTGGGATTTCCTAGCCATAATATAAAAATAACGCAGCGGAAAAACCCTACGAAATAGTTCGAAATCCGAACCTTTCCACGATCCGAACACCACGGTCACTATTTGGACACCACGGCAACCACGAACTATTCGTTGAACACGTCGGACCTTAGGCGCTGCTCGATTGAACGAACGCCCTCTACAGGTATCCACACGAGTAGCTTTTCCGATTTTAGGGTGTTGCTTGCTAGAGCAGTGTTTCGGAACTATTTCGTAGGGTTTTTCGTCCGACTGTGTGTTACTAATGAGTCGCATGTCAGACACACCGAACCCTAAAGAATCATATTCTATATATAGCGGTTAACCTAAATTCAAAGAACTCTTCTTTGATTAGAATTCTTCTATCACACGTATTAGGTATATAAACGCGTATGATAGTAACCAGATATAGTTCCTAACGAATTATTATAATTACCATTTAACTGGACAATCCAGTAAATCCAATGTAATTAGTAAATAATTCTCGTTCATTGAATCTAGACACAAATTATTATTCAACGAACTTAGTCAACAATTAACTTAACCCAATGACGTCTTACTCTTAGTGTGTGACCCTTTAGGTTCATTTAACGTTGGCAATAAGTATAATTTCTAATTCCAACACTGTTGCCTTTAGTACATAAACCAACAATAAAGACTTGTAGCCTTGTGTTAGTTTACTTTCTGCTTTAGTATTGTGAATTGACTTTTGGTTGTGCTTTGATAAATTTGTTTTAGTTGACGATAAAGGTTAAATAAAATAAACCTCCTTAAGATTTGGGTTGTTTTGAAGTAAACCCCCTAACATTTTTTCTTTCTTACTTTGCCCCTTTGACTAACAGTCAAATATAACTCTGTCGTTAGTCTTTTCAAAAAGACAAATTTACTCCCAAAGGTTAATTATGATAAATCTCCTTAAAATTTAAGCGAGATTGGACTTTAGTCCCTCATGTAACTTATGTATCATTTAATGCTTTAGGCTAACAATAAAATGCAATAGTTTAGTCAATATTATTAAAAATATAAGTATGCTTGAAATTAACTAATATTCTATTTCCCAAATTATGCTTTCTTCAATATTTAAAACTCAAAAAATATGGTGAAATAATTAATTTTAAAATTTTTGATGAATTATTAAAGATATTTCATCTAAGTTATATAAATTTGAATTTTAGTTTATATGTACAGAGTTACTTTATACATATTTAAGTGATAGTTGAATTATATTAACACTGGAAAAAATAGAAAGAAGAAAATCATTTTTAATAACAAAAAGAAAATGAAAGGTTAGAATTTTAATAGATTATTATGAGTATTGTATTAAATTAAATTCAACATCTGGTGTCATTTTCTTTCCTTACTAAATGACTTTTGTTTTAACATAAAATAAAATATTATGAAAAAACCGAAAAAAAAGATAGTGTTAGGTAATTTTTGTATTTAAAATTGTTTTCACAATACAAGTATTAAAAAAAATCATTGGTGTTGGTGGGCATTTTTATGTTTTCAGTTGTTTTGACAATATTTTTATATTAATTAATGACTAAAGTGGGTTAATTGACACTAAAACTTTAGTTAGGGACTACAATGACAAATACAATAAACTTTAAGGGGTTAATTTTTTGTTTTCTTGTAGTGTATAGGGGTAAAATATCTTTTATGACTTTTTAATAGTCAAATTGTTGCTGTGGACTAATGGAAGGGGCAAAGTGAGAAAAAAATAACGTTAAGGATATTGCAAAATAGCCCAAACCTTAGGGGTACTATATTTAACCCTGATGATAATGATGATACGATATGAATTCTTGAATGGTGGTTGTTATGAGATGTCCATTTGAACTTAAACTAGATTTTGTTATCTTGTTGTGGTGATTATTAGTTTTTGATATATTTTCTTTATTGAATATTTGAGTGATTTGATGGAGTGTTATGAATGCTTACTTTAACATTACTATTTTCTCGGTTGATTGAAATCCTTTTTTATTCTAATTGTTGTGAACACTTACTTGGAAAGATGAATTGGACACATAAGATCTTCGTTGTATTAAGCCCTGTTACCCTTAGTTAATATGTTCCATTTATTAGATTTTCTTAGTTTAAGTAGAACCCCGCGAAGTCTCGTTGATTCCCACTTGGATTTGTTATGATGGATGAAAGAAAGAAAGTAAATTCCATGGATTTTGATTTTGCTTAGATTTTATATTTGTAGGAGTTAGTTGGATTTGCTCACTTACTTGGTAAAGTTTTTACTGTATTTTGTTGGTGATTGGAATAACTAGAAATGAAATCAAGCTTTTGAGTTGAAATTGTGCATTTGATTGCTTTCACATTAGTTATGAATAAGTATTATCCATCATCTACATGAGATTTTTATTGTCCAAGAATGTGTTTGCGGTAATTCTACACATGACTTGTGTACCCAAGTCTACATATTGAACAAGTATATAAAGTAAGTAAAGATCGTTCCCAAGAGGACTAGACATGACACATTGTTAAGTAGTACAATGACACACCAACGACTATATTCAACGGTTCAATAATTTGGAAAATAATAAACAAAGATGAAAACAAACCAATTGACAGGATCAATAGAATTAATAAAGAAAATAAATTAGAACTCAACTAAAAAAAAGATCTACTGTTTATTCATCATTTACTAATCTAATTGAGTGTTTCAATTCATTATTCCTTCAATTCCACATTTTGTCTATTAATCTAGGGTTTAATACAATCACAAGTTTTCTATTGAAATCCAAGAAAATCTACTAACTCTAACTAATTCACTATATTTCTATGTAAATTTGAGCCTATATTAGTGCTTAAAAATGAACTCTAACTTGATTGCCTAAGATGAATAGTTATATTTCTATCTGTATTCACAAAATGGTTCAGTCAAAGAGAGAATGATCTGAACAAAGATTATTTGAATTCATCCTAACCCTAAGTTTCCTTTTTGAATTGAAATAGGATTGACAAATCACTCCAGATAATTCATCTAGATGCACTGCGATCAATTCGAATAAGCAAACAATCAATAGAATCGAAAGGATAATGAAATCTATCATTTAGATAATAACATCTATCATTCAATCTAGAGAATCATGGAAAAATCAGAATAAAAATCCTTGCAATGATTAGCGCATAACCATTTTCAAATAAACATCTAAAGAATATTTTACAACCATTCTTGAGTGTACAAATACAAGAGAAAGTGAACTCTTGGTAGATGCATTTTTCATTCCTCGTCTTGATAATCCACCTCTTGTCGATGGTTGTTGTTCTTCTAATGTAAAAGTGGCCTAAGGTTATCTATGTTATATTACAACCTATATTTAGTGCTAACTAGGTTTTCACAAAGTTGTAGACTGAAACTACCCCTAGAAAGATCAAAACTCACAAAACCCATCATCGGCATGGCTGATGGTCTTATGGGCGTGGCTCACAACCCCGTGGGCGTGGCAGTGCCAGATTTCTATAGTGTGCTCTGTTTTCGCTCTATTTGGCTCTATTGGACTCCCGAAGCATTCCAAACCTTATATAAACACACTTAAATGCATAAATAAATCTGTTAAATATTAAACTACACATACCCTAATATTTTGATAGAATAAAAACCCTAAAATTACCAAAATATCCCTACTTACTAAACACAAACCCTCGAAATCTGATTAAAATCCAAGCTCAAACACATGCAAATAACTCTTTTTTGGAGAGTTAACACACAACCCAACTTGAAGTTTTACTCAACCAGAGTAAAACAAAATAAAACAAAACACAAAATACATAAACATATTAACTTTCTTCAATGTATCAATAATCGTAACAAGGTAAACTAAGTAGAGAAATGAACTCAACATGTATATAAAAGAACCTTGCTAATCAACCCCAAATCATTATCATGAAAGTGATAAGTTCTCCACTCATGAAAGGAGCTATCACTTGCTCCTGATCAATAAAAAAACTTATTGAACAAAAGCTTAACTAGTGACAGACTAGTTGGAAGCAATTAACACACATAATGCTCACTAATAAAAATGAATTCAAACCAAGGATCAAGTAGGTCTTTAAATCTTATAACGTAGTCTAAAGGATAAAAGTAGGATATATTTGGCTGGATATAAATAGCTCATATCACCTTAGAGATTTGTGGATAACTTGAACCATAACTGTCCAGAACATCCCCCTAACTACCATAGCCCTTATCCAACTACCACTTCAATGGCAAAAATACCTTCTTTATTACAACTAGAAGGAATTTTCCTTCTCTATTCATAATGCTTAAACATTTTTTTAGCACAAAACATAACATAGGGGATCATTACAAATATTAAAGTCATAAACATTACTTTTCCCCCAACAAACACATCCTTTCACTCTAGCCACCATTACATCATATTTACAGCATTGATATCTATTAGGATCCGACACTAACTAACTAAGGTGATGGGTAGAAAGAATGGTCAAATAAAAGGGTGAATTAGCGAAAATTATGTAGCTATCAAGAAAATAAGGCTCATAAGCCTCAAAAGGGTTGACTGGGGATAAATATTTCAATTGGGAAGATATTTTTGCACAAATAGTCCAAAGAACTTGCCAAAATCATTTCATTGGTTCAAAATTTAGCATCACGTATATTTCACAAGTATAAATTCATACACAACCCAATGAATGTCACAAGTTAAACAAATATCACAAGGCAATCATGAAATCGAAGAGGTGTTATAGACACTTCCTATCTGAACATTTTGACAAAAAATAGTCCCCTTGAAACATTTAAACGCTTGACACATTCAAAAAAGTTATGAAAAAGCAAAACTACTAAAAATTAAGAATCTTTTTATTTTGACCCTCCACAATACTTCATGCAAACAAAGCATCGAAATCCTAAAGATTGCCATCCGGTAATTAGAGAGGTTTTTATACAGGTAGATCCTCAAGACTAATAAAAATTACCTAAAAATTAAAAATGTTTTTGCATTTTTGGAAAAAAATTTCAAATTTAACCCTAAATTTTGAAACAAAAAGACCACCAAACTTAAACAAAAATGACACAACAAATTTTCACAACTTATAACACAAATTAACACCATCAAGATAAGAACACAAGATAAAAATGAAACAAAAACACCAAGTTTACAATACCCCCAACTTAAAAGAAAATATTGTCCCCCATGTTTCATACCACAATAATAACAAAAAAAATTGAAAGTACTAAATGTAACTAAACAACAAAAACAAAACTTCCTAATTTCAAGTTGTAGCTTTGATCGATCATCATCATCCTCGTACTTCTCATTCTTTGACTCGTCTCCATCCGACTCATCGCTTTTTGCATCCCCCAACTCATTATCCTCCTCAAAAGTGGGTGTAGCCAACAAAGAAGGAGTCGGCATCATATCAACATGTACAGCCTCACCAATGTAATGGATTAGCTTCCCCATGGTCTTCACATATCGGTATTGATGCTCCACTACACGGCTTTTCATACTTTGCCCTTCATGTGGAGAATGACCTTGAGTCGATGCTTTCATTTTTTGCGGCTACTCAAATTTTTTATTTATTCATGTGACAGCCATGGGTTTCTTCATAGCAATCTGCTTATCTTACTTTTAATTCTATTGTAATCTTGCATTAAGGGATGTGTAATTGAATGATTAAGCAAGGAAACCAAAATACCTTACTTTTTGTTCTAGCCATACGAAAGATTTGTTCATGAATAACATAGCCAACATCATTGCTAAGTCCCTCAAGTAAGGAATATAGCATGACAATTCTATGATGAGTTACATTAGTAGCATGAAGTCGCAGTATCATCATGGTGTTTATAAAGCCATACCACACGGTTTCAATAGGGGGCAAACATTTACAAGGAAAAGATTTCTTAGCACCCACTTCATTCGTAACTTTCTTCCATGGCACATCAATACCATTAAACAACAATGTAGACATCATGGTTATATTCGGGTCATATTGCTTTTGGTAATTACTATAATCATCTCCATCTATAGGAGATAGACCAAAGAAATCATTTAAAGATTCACGAGTGCAAAGTACTTTCTTTTCTCTAACCAAGACATAACCTTTTCATGCTCAAGGACAATTCACATAAAATTCCCTAACAACTTATTTAATGGCAAACTCATTATTAAAAAAATTGGCGCATACAAAGTGTAGACCAACCTCTCTTTTCAATCATATGATTCACTTGGTTAATTAGGTTGTCATATCTCCATATTGAATCTAATTTAAAACCCCTTTCAAGAATGAGCTTTTTATCATTGGAATTAGCTTGAAATCTTTGATGTGTTTTGTCTAAAAAGAACTGAGCTTTAGCATATTTTTGTTTGAAACTGCTAGCTTTAGATACATTTTCCCTTTAGGTGCCATAATTCCAAATTCAAGATTTCAATGCTCAACTAGTCACAAAAATAGGCAAAGAACAAGTTATGGAACACTAATGAACTCAATTAAGCACAAGCAAAGTCTTGCTAGGCACAAAAAAACACAAAATCAACTAGAGGGCTTCAAATCCATTTAAGCAATTTCACCAATTATTGAACAATTAAAGGTAATAATCTAACTTTAAAAGTACTAAAGGGGAAAGAAATCACCCAATTGTTAGTTTAGAATCCCTTCTTGAAGCCTTCTTGAATCCGAGGAAGACATCTTCCATGGATGAGCTTGCTTGCTGTTCTTGACGGGAATGATCTATTCTTCTTCGATGTGCTGAAAATTGAACCAAATGTGAGATCCTTATGTTTTTTATATAAGATTAAAGGTATATATCAAGTGAGTTTGTGTGTAGAAGTGTTAGGAATATTTTAGAAGAGTTTTGTGGGTGTTTTGAAGGTGGGGAGAATGCACTATGGAGGAACAAATAAACAAATATGCCATACCACCATAAACCCATGAACAAAACAAAAACTGAAAATAACATGAATGTTCATGCCAAAACACAACCCAAACAATGACAAAACAACAAGAAAAATTTAAAAACATAATATACTCACCTCATGTAGCCAAGATGGTATCAGAATCTTCAGAAAATATGCACCTTTGACCATTGAGAAATGATAAATTTAGATAACTAGAGTTATATGTGTGTGTGTGTGTGTCTGTATGTATCTATCCTAAATTATTTTTGGTACCAGTTTTGAACATTTTTAGTAAAATTTATTAAGAGTGTGTTTATTCTTTGTTTATACTCTTATATGATCGTATCTATTTATGTAGTGTTTAGTGTTTATTTAGGTGTTAATTATCTTCTTTTACTATGTTATTGTGTTTAGAGTTCGTGTTTTGCTTTTAACCTAATTTCGTTGGGAGTTAAGTTTTTTGTTGTCTTTGGTCGTCTTTAGTTTTTTGCTTTTATAAATGTCTTGTTTAAGTGTTAATGTGTTTTTATACATAATAATGTGTATTTTTGTTCTAGGGTTGTGGGAAAAATTACGTATTAATCAAACGTCGTTAGGGATTTTAGGTACGAAACGGCCGAGGCAGCTAAAGCTGTCTTGGCAACTCACCGCTGGCGAGCTTTCGTCGACGGCAAGGTTCTTCTGGGTATGTGATTTTGGCCCCTTTTTGGCCTTTCAAGGGCATTTGTGTCCTAAACCTCCCAAACCCTAATTGTACTAGAACTGATTTGAGAAGGCACAACCTTAGTTTTCTTCTTTTTTTCTCCTGAAGTCTTTACTTGGAAGGAACTTTTAGTTTCTTCTTCATTTTTCTTAGACTACTTTTCTTCCAAGCATGTAACTTTATTCTACAACTTTGTAAGACTGCCTTTGTGTTTAAAGTAATTCTTTTATATATTTATTTCATGTCTTTTTAGTTTATGAAGTCATCCTTTAATGCCTTTCTCTACTTGCCTTTAAATGTCTTTATTTTCTTGTACTAGCTTTCTGGAATCCATGTTTAGTCCATTTAATTGCTTTCCCATACTTTTATTTGCTTTCTTCTTGTTCAATATGCATTATTGAGTTATGGGTTAGGGTTGTCTAATGTCAAATTTTAATGGGTATAGGTTAATAAGTTGATTAGGTGGTAAAATGAACTAATTAGACAATACTAAGCGGCTTAAGAATTAATTAGGAAATTTAGCTACTTCCTTAGTTAATTTGAGTTAATTAAGGGTATATGGGAATTGAACCTCCATTATAGGGTTAATTGAGGGGATATGGGAATTAAAAAGCCTCCATTATAGATCTAGATTAGTATTGGATTGGGGTTAGATTAAAAAGTAGGAGGGATCCACATTTAGTTTAATTGAATTAATAGACTTAATTACCTAGAGACCTAGAGATTGAAATTAGGTTATAAATGTGAATCAACTTCCAATGTGGCACATAGGATCACTTGATTGACCTAATTAACCAAAACTCAAAAAAATGACTAGCATAAACTCTAACCCCCTTTTAATCATTTCTTAGTATTAAGCCTAGTTTAGTTAAAATCCTTTCTTATTCAAATCCTTCAATTTGCATTCCAACCAAATAATCAATAGTTGAACACATTCCTCGTGGGAACAATCCCTACTTCCATTAGCTACTACTTGACACCATATACTTGCAGTTTGTCATATAGTTAGGGTTAGTTGATTTAGGTATTTTATTTTATAACTAGATGTTTGTGTCTTTTTAGATGCAACAAGTTTTTGGTGCCGCTGCTGGGAAATGTTTATCAATATTGATATATCTCATTTGGTTAGAATACTAGTTTGAAGTTTATTTTATCGTATAATTATTGCATCTATTAGAAAACATAAAAATATTTTTCATTATTTGTATAGTTGAGTCCTAAATGTCAAAATCCAAAATGAATTTCCTCTTTTATAGTTTACTTGTCTTTTCTTGTCTTATTTTGGAAAAATTCCAAAAAGATTTTTAGTTGATGGTTAATTTAGACCAGTTAGTAGCATAAAATTTTTTATTTTTTATTTTTTTGTTGTTTTTATTGTTTTTAGTGTTGATTTAACAAGAACATGCAAGGAATGATTAGGAATAATTCATGCCAAGAATATTATCATTCTTATGGTGATGGAAGCGTGACCAATAAGCACGTGATTACTCTTCCTACTCTAATGATTGTTAAATGGGATGGTCAAACCACCCAAATTCTTTTCTAGCTATCAAGATTATCCCTACTCTTTTCTACACCTAAAGCCTATATGTAATGAATTGGACTTCAAACTCAAGGGATTGTCCTATGAGTACCATCGTTATGACTACACACAACCACCGCCAACTGGAAGAGAGGAGAATGCAATTTTGGATATGATGATGATTATGGCCGTCATGGATCAATCAAATTGTTGTCTACAATACCTTCAAACTCAACTAAATGAAATATCCCAAAATGTGGTGGGAACTACTCAAGAGACTACCGTGAACCCATAAAACACAGTAGAAGAGTGTGGTGAAATCAACCTATATTCACCTACACTGATGGATGAATGTAAGTTTAGGGGTTATGACCATCATAAAGGTTCATTTGAGTTGGTAGATTGTGAGTATAATCAAGCGGACTATGAAGAATTATTTAGAGCAAACTTCGCAACAATTGGGTCATGATACACCATGTGGAGATATCCACCAACCCAAGAAGATAATAAGGCAAGATTTTAGGAGATAATGATGACGTTCATGGAGAATCAAACCCAATCCATGAGGAAGCTAGGAAACCAATTTGCTGAGCTCACAAGGAATGATAGGTGGTGAAACCCAAAGGACTCCAACACTCCAACCAATTGAAGAGAAAAATGGACACTATAAGGACCAATATGAGATGTAGAGTCACGGAGCATGTGTAACCAACAAGAACCACAAGATTGCTCCAATGTCATGACCATCATATATATGGAAGTGTCATATGTAGTGTTTGTTGACAAAGAACTAGCTCAAAGAGCAGGAGAAGAGGGATATTCTCTAGAAGAAACCGAGAAGAGGAGAACCACTCTTGTTGAAGTTCCACATGTGCTTGGAAACTTCTGATGTGCTAGAAATTGGAACAAATTCACCAAGGACTAGAACACCTTGGAAAGCCTTCTTGGTATTAGTAGGGAAGTATTACTAGAACACCTTGGAAAGCCTTCTTGGTGTTACTAGGGAAGTATTGTCTTCATCCTTTCTTTTATTATGCTATATTTAGTTTACATGCTTTAGTTTAAGAACCTAGTGAGTTAATAAAGTCTTATAGCCTTTTGTCAAATAGTTTAATCCATACTTTATATTATGAATTGACTTTGTGGTATTCTTGAATAAGTTGTGTTAGTTGATAACAATTTTGATGGCAATGTGGTATTGCGAATAGTGATTGCTATATACTTTAATTGATAAATTTAAACTTCATTTTCTACTTGATTATAGAAATTTCACTTGTTGAGACATTAGACTTGCTAAGTTTTGAGTTAATTTTGAGAAAATTATATGAATGCTAATTAACATGTACTTGAGAGTAGTTTTGGTTGTTGAATGAATTTTTAAGTATAATTATGTGTGAACCTAGTTTGGGGGAGGAATTGGGCATATAGGTAACGATTGTGTATTTAAACCCAGTTACCCTTATGTGTGTTTTTCCTTTTCTCTCATTGTTTGGCCTTGTGAAATTTCAATGACCCCTTCTTAATGCAGCATTGTTAGTTTAGAAAAGGATAGGCAACCTCTAGACTCATGTGATCAATTAAAGTTGCATTCGTAAAATTTACTTGGATGTTTATTGCTCACTGCTTACCCTTATTTAATGTTATTCTTATCGTTGATAAAATCCATGATTGAGGATTAAACTATTGTTTTAGGTTCAATTTGTACTTAGTTTTCTACATTCATATTCACTTGGAGTAAAAAGTTGTTCCACCATCTACCTGAGCTTTTTGATTATCCAAGTATAGGTTAAAATCATCCACTAATATTATGCTCAGTTAGTTTATGTATTTATGTGCTTTCTACTATTATTTTTATTTCTTGTGAATTGGTGAGTAGTTAGATGAGTTTGTAACTCATCGTTGAAATAAATTAAAAAGTTTGGCGGCGTGCATTATCTTCTTCATTTGGGATTAGTTTTGTTGTTATTTGGGAAGTTGAAAGTGGATAATGAATATAGGTTGATCTTCATATGTTGATTTGACCAGAAATGGAATTTAACCCTTGAAACTCAATCATGTTTTCAACCACTTGGTAAAATATTTTCATAACTAGTTTTTATCTCAAACACTACTTTTAAATTTGTAAGATTTCTTCCAATGCCAATTTGAAATGAACTGTTAATTTAGTTCACTCACTTCAAGGTTACTTCAAGATTTTTGAAATGGTTTCTAAGTTGAGTTGGACATGAGTTAGGCCACAGTTTGATCATTGTGTTTGAATTTGTATTGTACTAGATATTTAGTGAGTTTGATGGGGTTTATGCTTGGGAGATTGGTTGTATAATGTGAATCTTTCATTTTTGTGACATACTTCTGAAACTTGGGTTTTGGAAATAATCTACACTTTCTTTAGACCATTGAGCCTAAATTGCCTACCCGATATCAATTGCTATTGCTAGTATCGCTAGTGTCCCCATTGAGGCTTATTAAGCCTATTTTCTTGTTATCCACATAATTTAGTCAATTTACTTTCTTTTATTTATCCTCTTCTGAACCCATCACCTTATCCATTGTTCATCTCTTTAATTTCTTCAACGTAGTGATTTAATATTCTTATGATGGTTCATGAAGAGTATTTGCATACTATTTGTTGGGGATTGAAGTCAAGATTTCTATGTATTTATGTTTCCCTTTTTGTAATTTTTATATTATATTAAGGTTATTGGTGCAAAGAAAAGAAAAGAAGAAGAGACACACACACACACAAAAATGAAAAAAAAAATGAACTGCAAGTGTTATGTTCTTATTCAATAAAGAAGGTTTATTTTGCCTTTAAAGTTAGTTCTATAAAAGTAGTGTTTTTGCCTTTCAAATGTTTATTGGTTATGTAATGTTAGTTTTTGGGACTTTATATATGGGATAGTGATCCAAGAGTTTGTTTTGGTATGACTACGGTGATTCAAGTCACTTTTACCCGAAATTATCCAACCATATTAACTTAGCCGACATTACAAGCTTGAAAAGTCCTAAATGATCGTTGATCTAGGCTAATTTGTATTAGTGAGTTGAGGGGCTTGCAGAATAATGTCACTTGCTAAAACTTGTGGTACCAACAAATATCCTTGTATGTTTATTTGAATTATTTTTTGCTCCCATCAATTTAAAACAAGTCCTAATGATCTTTCTTTACTTTGGGCAAGTTTTGGGAAACTTGATTTGTTAGGCCTATATTAACTCACATTTGAATTGGCATTGCATTAACATTAACTAGTCAAAGTAATGTTTGTAACCAATCTAGTGTTTACTTTTTCAAAATAGAGAGGTAGGAGAAAACATTGCATTTCTTGAATTGAAATCCCATTTTCACTTTGGACAAGTGCACTAGAGTTCAATATTTCTACTTTCTTATCTTTTGGTCCTTTAAGTGTCATATGTTAAGTGTTTAAGTATGTGGTAAATGTTATCTGTCTCTTGTTACATGTTATTATGTGTTTGTTGTTTTTATTATTCTTAGTACTTTCTTAACTTTGTTTGTTCAGGATAATCAAAACGTTAAGTTTGGGGGTATAATTACTCTAGAAAACTGTAGTTATATAAATCCTAAATTTGTTAAATTTGGTACTAGATTCAAATATGTTTAGAGTTAAGTGTGTGTTTGTTTAGACTATTTATACTCTTATACGTTAATATGTGTTTTATACTATTTATACTCTTATATCTTAGTAAGTTAGCATGTGTTTGTTGACAATTTATACTCTTATACTCTTTATGTAGTGCTTTAGTGTTTATTTAGGTGTTAGTTATCTTATTTTACTATATTCTTGTGTTTAAAGTTTATGTGTTGCTTTTGACCTAATTCCGCCAGGGGTTAGGGTTTATATTATCTTTGTTCATCTTTAGTTTTTTAGCTATTATAAGTGTCTTGTTTAAGTGTTTGTGTTATTTTATGTATATTAATGTATGCTTTTGTTCTAGGGTCACAAAGAAAAAAGCTATACAACAATCGAACGTCAGACTTGGTTTTAGGCATGAAACAGTTGAGGCTGTCGAAGCTATCTAGGCAGCTCACCTCCAAAAAGCTTTCAAGGCTTAGGAGTTTGTCGGTGGCAAGTTCACATAGTAGGGACCTTGCCAGCAGCGAGCTCAAAGCCCACTGATGATAAAGGGCATTAGGAATGCAATTTTGGCCCGTTTTAGGCCCTTTTTCAAGGGCATTTGTGTCATGAACCTCCTAAACCCTAACCCTACTATAAAAACACATTTTTGGGGCTGATTTGAGAAGCTACTACCTTAATTTGCTTCTTCTTTTCTCTTCCCCGCTTTGGGAGGAACTTTTAGCTTCTTCTTCATTTTTCTTATACTAGTTTTCTTCCAAGCATGTAACTTTGTTCTACAACATTATAAGACTTCCTTTATGTTTAAAGTAATTATTTTTTATGTATTTATTTCATGTCTTTTCAGTTCAATAAGAATTCTTTCAATACCTTTATCTACTTAGCTTTAAATGTCTTTATTTTCTTGTACTAGCTTTCTAGAATCCATGTTTAGTCTATTTAATTGCTTTCACACGCTTTTATTTGCTTTCTTGTTGTTCAATATGCATTAATTAGTCATGGGTTAGGGTTGTGTGATGCCAATTTCTAATGAATATAGGTTAATAAATTGATTAGGATGGTAAAATGAACTCAATTAGACAATACTAAAGGGCTTAAGAGTTAATTAGGAAAATTAACTACTTCCTCAGTTAATTTCAGTTAACTGAGGGTATATGGGATTTAAACCCCCATCATAGGGTTAATTGAGGAGATATGGGAATTGAACCTCCATTATCCTAGATTAGTGTTGGATTAGGGTTAGATATAGATCTTGGTGTTCTAATGGTTCAGATGAATATTGACTAGGCAATTCAATTCAAAAACAAGTAACAAATAAACCTTAATAACCCTAATCAATACCTACACACGCTTGCAAGGATATGAGGTATGTTTGTACATCGAATGAGTAAGAATCGTTCCCACGAGAACTATTGGACAAGTACAAGGGTTCACAAACCTATGAACTTGTTAGACAAATCAATTGCAAGATTCTACTCTACCTATCTAAATCAATATTAACCACTAAGAAATTAAGAATAATTACTAAAACTAACTAAAACTAGCAAAAGCAACAAATTATTTACAGTCAGCAAATTTAAATCAATGAACTTGAAAAGTAATTGCAGCAAAATCAAATTAAAACTACAGCATTGCAAGGAAAACTGAAATTAAATTGAATTTCAATAAGAAAGTAAACTCAATAGTTAGTTGGAACAAAAGTTGATGTGCTTGAAGTCTTGAACAAGAATAAAACCCTAGCTATGATTTCCTAATCTAATTTCTAACCTAACTAATGATGACAAACTATCTTCAACTCCCCTCATAATAGGATATTTGTAGGGGATACATCAAAGTTTTAGACCCCTAAGATGATAAAAATACGCTAAAACGCCAAAATGAACCCAACTTAGTGGAGACAACTTCCAAAACAAGTAATATACATCATCAGTTGCACGTCGTGCGCATATTCGCAGCCTTTTCCTGTGCATGTGCATAAATTTCATTAGCTAAATTTCTTTTTTTTTTTGGGCTTGCACACTTTCCTCCACTAATGCACGTGCGCACTCTGCAATCTACACTCTTAACTTAAATTTCAACCTCGATTTTGACCATGATGCCGATAGAATTTGGAAAAGCATAAAACATAAAAGTTGTAGCTTTTCTCTTAGCTTTCCAAAACGTCTTGAATCACCACAATTCAAACTCGGACAAGAAAGTTATAATCAAAATTACAAACAGTATCCAAATTCGCTTCTCGTCGGTGTACGTTTTGCATCCTTTCGATTTTTCTCCAACTTTTTGGTCCTTTTGGCCCCTTTTTTATTCAATACCTACAAAAACTAAAAATAAAACAATTAAGCTCATAATTAACTCCATTATTGCTCAAATTTCATGAAAACAAAGGTAAACAACACATAAAATACACAACATTTATGAGCATATCAAATACCCCACACTTAATTTTTGATCATTCTCAAGCAAAAATAGAATGAAAACACATAAGCCTATAGCAAATGCACCCAACACATCTCAAAAATTGTCCACATAAATAATTAAGAACCAATGCACCATCAGAAGTAATCTAAGCTAACACAAGAGTTCAAATGCTAATAAAACTCCACACACGAAATCAAATGTGTATGTATGAATATAGCCATTCAATAAAAACTCCATTTTCAAGACACTTGAATCTAATCATGCAAACACTTAGAATCTTTCTGAACATCTCGTAGCTCAATTTACTTATACTTCTCCACCAATATAGCAACTAACTTTAATCAAGTAGGACGTTTTAGTTTGTAACAATGGCTAAGGTATTGACTAATCAAGGATGGGAGAAGGATATCACAAGACAAAGAAAGAGCTTTAAATTAATGTTGGACACACGTCAAAATAAAACTTCCTCTCCCACACATTAAATATCAATCCTTCATAGAAATAACCCTACACTTAATCAATAAACACCCATGAAAAAATTTATACAACAAATAATAATAAAAAATCCTCCTTCCAATTCAACCCAACATGCCAACCATTTTCCGGGACATATATTTATCACTTCATTTTTTTTATGTTCGCTTCGAATATGGCTACCAACCAGATATAGGCACTACTCACAAACATGCCAATGTAGGTACTAGTGATGGGCACTACCTGCAAATATAGGTACTAGTCATAGGCATTACTATATCACAACAAGGTAGGTGTCAGTGATAGGCACTACCTAGACTTGTCAAAAATTTTTTTCTCAATTCAAATTTTTTTTTCCCCAGTACCTTTTTTTGCCCCACAAATGTACACCATTTACTTATACAATTCCTTACCCTCATTTAACTACCTCTCACCCTCATATTCCTTTAACAAATAATTGTGCACGTCATACCTTTAAAGGGACATTTTGGGACAAAAAAAAATTAAAGAATTTATTAAGCTTATAGAGGTAGGTTAAATGAGTTTTAATGAAAGAAAGCAAATGATGTTTCTCTCCATTCAATGCAAATTAAGGCTCAAATAGGGTACTAGGGATAAAATTCCAATAAGGTTGGCTTGAAAGGTTCAAACGTCTAAAGAAATGCTCTACCCTCATCTTTAAACTAAATTAAGCATTTGCTGTCTATAATTTCGCTTCAAAAATGTAATAAAGCAAGTTCTAGAATGCAATATAAATGAATCTACATAATTATCTCTAAGTGTCAAAAATAAAAATAATTTATGGCTATTAGTGCTAAAAAATTCTCAAAAATCGTGCAAGGAATATATTAACACCAATTACTCACTCATGATGGTTTAGTTCAAAAATTATCATGGAGAAAATCAAAGAGACATGCTAAGCGATTACAAAACTTTTGAAAATTTCAAAAATTTCCACTAATTCGCACAAAAATTTTCAAAAATCTTGAAAAGCACTCAAGTCAAAAGAAAAGCTAAGATATTGAACCAAAAATCGAGCAAACTACACCAAGGAAATATAAATCCAGATAACTCACCACCCCACACTTAGAAACAAAGATTATCCCCAATGTTAAAGAAAATAAAAGCACAAAGAAGGAAAGGGAAAGATTCTCTAGCAATGTAGAACGGTTGGTGTAGAGTATCCCGACATAAATATTCATCTGAAGCGAGTTGAAAAACGTCCTTAACACTTAAACAAAAACAAAATGTTAAACCCATTAAGACATTAAGAAAACAAAAATAAACACAACCTAACATATTTAAAGAACAATAAGAAAGCAATAAAAGTTTGGGTTACCTCCCAAGAAGCGCCCTTGTTTATAATTTTAGGTTTGACTTCGGAACTTGAGATCAATTCAAGCACTTAAGGATGGTCAGACATCCTTTTCTTTTTGGCTTCCACGGGAAAAGTTTGATAGCATTTTTCATCACTCTTGATGCTTGATTCCCGACTCGAATTTGAATTTGCCCTTTCCTACATGCATTTGTCAAAGCTGGTGCACAAATGATTGACTCAAGTTTCTCTTAGCACTGCTTTTTCTTCTTCTTGCTCATGGTCACTTTACTCTTATCCTCACCTTTTCCACTCTTGTGAGACCATTTCATGATTCTTTCTTATCTCACCTTCATCATCAGGTGGTTTGTTCTCAAGTCAATTTTGGAGTCATTCATTTGTTTCAACAGCCTTTCTGAGTGCATTGCCATTACCTACCTTGGGTACCTTGTCTTCAAATCTATCAATGAATGAACCAAGTAAATAATTAGTACATTTTTCTTGAAATATTGGGACATTATCATCATAATTAAAACCATCAATTTCAACAGATTCATTATCAACTTGCAAAATCAACTTCCCTTTTTTAACGTTTATTAAAGCATGTGTTGTTGATAAAAATGGCCTTCCTAGAATCAACGGAATTTCATTATCCTTGCCGATGTCCAACAGCAAGAAATCAACAGGAAACACCAACTTTTTCACTTGAACAAGTATATCTTCCAACAGGCCATATGGTTTTATCTCGAACAAATCTACCAATTGGAGTGTAATGTTCATTGGTTGTGCATTGGTGATCCCTAAATTTTCATAGATGATGCTCACTCCTAAGTCACAAAGTCATCGATATAACGTGTGTCCTCCAATGTTCACCAGTATAGAGAAACTACCAGGATTGCATTGAGTTTAAGGGGTAATCTCCGTTGAACAATGGCACTGCACTTGGCATCAAGGCAAACTATCTCATCATCATCCTGCCGCCATTTCCTAGCCAAGAGATCCTTCATAAACAGTGCATAATTTGGCATTTTATTGAGAACATCAAATAAAGGGATGTTTACATTCAACTTTTTGAGCATATCGAGGAACTTGTTGAATTATTTTTATTTTTCCTTCTTCCTTGGGTCAACGAGTCATTGAGGAATGGCACTTTCACTGTAGGATCCAATTTCAAAGAATCATCCACTTGCTTCTTCCTCGACTCCTTCATTGCATTCTCTTTAGTCATCTTCTCATTCTCACCTTCAACTTCAAGTTTATCTTCACTTATCTTGGATTTTTGCTTCTCAACTTCCTTATCAAACTTTTTCTTGTCGATTTGTACACCGAGTTACTTTCCACTCCTTAATGAGATAGCATTGCATTGCTCCTTTGGATTCAGGATGGTGTTGCTTAGACATGGAATGCTCCTATTGGTCTTTCATTATTTTTCCAAGGTAACTGTCCCAATTGTAGTTCCATGTTCCTTATAGAAGCTTGAAAGTTCTATACTCTCTTTGCAAAGCTTCAAAGTCCCTCCTCAAATTGTCATCAGCAGATTGATCTTAGTTTACATATGGAGGATAGTTAGCATTTTGAGGTGGGGGTCTTGGTGGTAGAGGTTGGTATGAGTTATTCAGTTGAGGCAGAAAGTTTTGTAAATTCCTCTGGTAAAGTGGTTGATATGGTCGAGAAGATGAAACTTTAGTGAGAAGATTTTATTGTGGCTGGTTGGGTTGGGAAGATGGATTTTGAACATCATTTTGATTCATCCATGAGAAATTTGGATGATTAGGCCACGATGGGTTATAGGTGTTACCAGAGGAATTTTGTTGATTCCTTGGTCGTGAATTCTGATTGGCAATGAATTGGACTTACTCACCTTGTGGCATGGGTGTTTCGCAAAGGCCATTTTGATGGGTTCCTCCAGAAGGTCAAAAATTACAAGTTAAGATTGCTTGAGGTAGTAAATCTATGGAGTTCACTGGACTTCTCCCCAAATTCTCTAGGGACTTTATCAGATTGGTCATCGTATTCAACATCATGCCTTGTCGAGCTAAGAAGGCATCATTAAGATTAATCCTACCTCATTGTTGAGAATTGAATGTTGGACTTGTTGTCGTTGCCCAACCAAAGGAGTGATTGTGCCATGATAGTAATGCATTGATGCCATTTTCTCTAACAGTTCTTGTGCCTCTTCTAGAGTTTTAAGAAGGTAAGTGCCTCTAGCGCTTGCGTCAATGATCAATCTCGTCCCTGGAAATAATCCATTATAGAATGTTTGTACTTGTAACCATAATGGAATGGCATGATGCCAACACTTTTTGAGTAGTTCTTTGAAATGTTCCCATGCTTCACTCAGGCTTTCCCTAGTGATTTGACGAATGATGTGATGTCATTACGGAGCTTTGCAGTCCTTGACGGTGGAAAGTACTTGGCATCATCAGGAAAATTCTTGAGCTAGCTGATTCCACGTCGTGAAAGTACCTTACTGGAATGATTGCAACCAAGCCTTTGCCTATCTTGCAGAGAACAAGGAAAAATCTCATTCGAATACAATCAGGATACACCCCATTGTATTTAAATGTATCAATGACTTCTTCAAAATTCATCAAATGAGCATAGGGATCCTCACTTGGCCCACCTCCAAACGTAGCATGGGTTTGGAGCATTTGAATTAAAGCTAGCTTGATCTCAAAGTTGTTGGCCTGTACAGTTATTCGAGCAATGTTAGAACTTGCCCCATCAAAATTTGGTATGGCATAATATCTAAGGAATCACTGATTAGCATTACCTCCATTGCCATGATTACCCGCTACTGCTTCTTGATCTCCAATATTACAATTTGGAATCTCCATTAAATTCTCTCCATGACTTGAATCCTGTAGTTTTCTATGTTTTTGGGATATAGTTCATTCAATCTCCAAATCACCTAGAAATATGGTTGTGTTATTCCATTGGAAGAACAAGTATTTACCATAAACTACAATAAAAGACCAAAGTTTGAATATTAATATAGAAATTCAAAAGAAAAATTAAAAACAACAAAAAGCAACCATAAATAGATAAAAGAAAAATAAAAAGTCTAATTTAGTAAGGCTCGCTAAACCTAATATTGTGCCAAGAATAGTCTTCGATAACGGTGCCAAAAACTTGCGATGTAATATTGATTGGGTAATTCAATTCACAAATAAGATAATAAATAAGCCTTAATAACCCTAATCAATACCTATACACGCTCACAAGGATAGGAGGTATGTTTGTAGATTGGGTGAGTAAGGATCATTTTCACGAGAACTATTGGTAAGTACTAGGGTTTACAAACCTATGAACTAGTTAGACAAATTAATTACAAGAGCTTTGTTCTACCTAACTAGATTAATTTTAACCACTAAGAAATTAAGAACAATTACCAAAACTAATTTAATCTAGAGAAAGCAACGAAATTTACCCTAAGTCAAACTCAAATATGAACTAGAAAAATAAATATAGGAAAATTGAATTAAAATTATGGAATTGCAATGAAAACTGAAATTAAATTGAATTTAAAAAAGATAGCAAATTTGATAAGTAACTGGAACAAAAAGTTAATGTGCATGAAGTCTTGAACAAGAATAAAACCCTATCTATGATTTCCTAACTAATGATGATGAATTATCTTCAATTCCCCTCATAATGGTGTATTTATAGGAGATACATCAGGGTTTTAGATCCCTAAGATGACAAAAATATGCTAAAACACGAAAAGGAATCCAACTAGAGAAAACTTGCAAAACAAGTAACTTAAATCACATGTTGCTCATCGTGTGCACATGCCCAGTCTTTTCTTGTGCATGTGCACAAATTGGAGTAGCTAAATTTCTTTTTTTCTCGGCATGCACACATGCACAAGCTTTTCCTCTACTCGTGCATGTGGGCGCTCTGCACTTTACTTCAACTTTAACCTCAATTTCAACCTTGATATATGCCAGCCTAATTGGGAAAACACAAAACGTAAAAGTTGTAGCTCTCTCTCTCTTAGCTTTGCAAAACATCTTGCATCACCTTAATTGGAGCTCGAACAAGGAAGTTATGTTGAAAATACCAAACAGTATCCAAATTCGGTCCTCACCATGTACGTTTTGTATCCTTCCGATTTTACTCAAAATTTTTGGTCCTGTTGACTCCTTTTTCATCCAGGACCTACACAAACCAAAAATAAAACAATTAAACTCATAATTAACTCAATTATTGATCAAATTTCATGAAAATAGAAGTAAATGACACATAAAATACAAAACATTTATGAGCTTATCATTAATCCACCTAGTTGGTTGCTACAATTCTATGGATAAATAATCAGGTTTGGTTAGATTAAGAAGTAGGAGGGATCCACACTTACGTTAATTGAATTGATAGACTAATTTGGCACATAGGTTTACTTGATTGACCTAATTAACCAAAATTTGGGAAATTGGCTAGTATAAGACTCTAAACCCTGTACTAATCATTTCTTAGTTTTAAACTCAATTTAGTTAAAATCCTTGCTTAATCAAACCTTTCAATTAGCATTCCAATAGAATTATCAATAGTTGAACACATTTCTCGTGGGAACGATCCTACTTCCACTAGCTACTATTTTCCACCATATACTAGTGGTTTTTTATCTAGTTAAGGTCATTTGATTTAGGTGGTTTAATTTGTAACTAGATATTTGTGTCTTTTTAGACACAACAAGAAGCTCCATAACAAAGCCCAGGCAGCTTTGCTATCTTCATATAGTCATATCCTTGCTCAAGTGTTTCTTCAGCATACCTATGGTATTCCCGACAACATTCCCTATAGTATATGAGGGCATCTTCTCATCAAACTATGGCTTTATTTGGCTCACCTCAACCTTCTTAGAAATGCTCGACACCTAAAGTCCCGATAGATGTGAAGTGTCTTCCAATTCTTAACCAACAGGAAATTTGTCAAAAAGAGAGGCATCAACCGATTATCATAAGATTCATTTATCTTTCAGTCCATGATGTCTTGCCCTATTAGATCCTCAGATGTGCCTTTCTCATCTATTCTATCATGTGAATCACCACTTGTAATTGGCTCTATAGGTTGTTCCTCGATTGCCACCCCTACTAGATCTACTGGAATATTGTCACTCAAAGATGATATCACTGGTGACATTTCTAATTTACAATAGCAAGTTGTCCGATCCGATCCCCCAGACTACATATTGCCTCGTCTTGAACACATAATGTCTCATTTTGAATCATCAATCTTGTCTTCATTGATTCAAAATATCTTGTTATCATCTCCTCAAGGTTGGACTTTTCTTCTACATGAGACCATGCATATTCTAGATACGGTAATATTTGATTGGATAGAATTGAGTAATAATGCTGATTTGGATAGCAATGATTACTTCCCCTCCCTCCCAACTAGGATTTTATATATCATTATACAAAGGCACATCTATTAAAGGAATTTGAATGTTTAGCATAACTTATAAGAAGGAAAACTATAAGTGTTACCTGTATGATATTCATAGCTCTTGTAGTTTCCACCATCAAAGTTACAGGTATATCGCACTTGCAATACGTTGTCCAACTTCTTATTTAATGCTTCTAATTGAACTGCCAATTCTCTATACAAATTATCATCATAAGCATGTCCGTTTCATCAATTGACTATGGACACTAATTTCTATAAATAATAAAAAAATGTAAAAGAAATAATTAAAACAAAAATATTAAAAATAATGGAACAAGTAAAAAGAAACATATTTAAACTAGAATCAAAGTACTTAATCTGGTATTAACAAAATACATAATGTCAAGAATAAAATCCGCAGCAACGACGCCAAAAATTTGTTCGCGGCAGTTCTAGACATGACTCACGTATACAAATATATGTATCGAACAAGTAACATAAAGTGACTGTAGATAATTCCCATGAGGGACAGACTTAACAAGTTGTTAAGTACCAAAATGACACACCCATGACTCTGGGTGCATTCAATGATTCAATAAATTGGAAAATAAAGAACAAAAAGGAAAACTAACTAACTGAATTAACAAAGCAAATAAACTGGAACTCAAGTAATAGAAAGATCTAGGGTTTATTCATCATTTACCAATCCAATTGATTTTTTTGATTCATTATTCCTTCATTTTCACATTTTGTCTGCTAATCTAGGGTTTAATGTAATCGCAAGTTTTCTATCGAAATCCAAGCAAATCTTCTAACCCTAACCAATCAACTGTATTTCTATGTGAATTTGAGCCCGATAGTGCATAAAAATTAACCTTAACTTGATTGCCTAGGATGAATAAGTATATTTCTATCTATATTCAAGAAATAGTTCAATCAAAGAGAGAATGACTTGAACAAAGCCTATTCGAATTAATCCTAACCCTAAATTTCCTCTTTCGATATGAAATAGGATTTGCAAATCACTCTAGAAGGTGGTCAATCATCTAGATGCATTGCGATGAATTCGAATAAGCAAATAATATAAGTCAATGGAATCGAAAAGAATAATGAAATCTATCATTCATTCTTCATGGAAAAATTAGAATAAAACCCTAGCGATTGATTTAACACAAAATCATGGTCAAATAAACATCGAAAGAATATTTTACAATCATTATTGAGTGTATGAATACAAGGAAAGAGGAAAAGAAGAAAAACTCTTGAAAGATGTGTTTTTCGTTCCCTATCTTGATTATCTGCCTCCTATCGATGGTTGTGTTCTCTTGATGTAAAAGTGGCCTGAGGTGGTCGAAGTTATGTTAAAAATGACCTACAATACCTATACATAGTGCCAATTGGAGTTTCACAAAGTTGTAGACCGAAACTACTCCCGCAAAGATCAAAACTCACAAAACCCATCATGACCCATTGTTTGCCCAGTGTGGGTATGGCTAAGGGTGTCTTGGGCACGGATGCACCCAGCCAATAGTGGCTGGGAATGGTTCACATCCCTGTGTGGGCACGGCTGCCCACAACTCTCTACCTGGGTGCAAATCCGTTTTCGGTCCATTTGGCTCCGTTTGACCCCCGAAGCATTCCAAACCTACCAAAACACACTTAAACATATAAATAACTATATTTATTCATTGAAAACACACAACCTAACATTTTAGAATAAAATCCTAAAATTACCAAAAAATACTACTACTTACTAAACACAAACCCTTGGAATCCGATTAAACCTAAAGCTAAAGCACATGTAAATAACTCTCTTTTGGAGAGTTAACAACATGCTTGAAGTCATTCATTTGCAAGTATTTTGTTTATATAGTACATATGTTTACATGCTTTCTACTTGTGCTTTTATTTCTTGTGAATTGGTGAGTGGTTGGAAGAGTAGTACTTATTACTTGAAATAAATTGAAAAGTTTTGTGGTGTGTATTTTCTTGTTCATTGGGGCGTAGTATAAATTTTATTTTTTTTTGGAGATAAAGTAGATGTTGAAAATATGTTACAATTCATGTGCTGATTTGACTAAAAAATGATTTTACCCTTGAAAACACTCAATCAAGTTTTCAATTGCTTTATAAAATTATTTTCTTAACTAGCTTTTATCACAAAAAATTACTTTTTCCATAAAAGTTTTTCCAACATCAATTTCAATTGAGTGATTAATGTAGTTTATACACTTCAAGATTTTTTATATGGTTTCTAAGCAAGGCTAGAAATGATTTGGGCAATTAATAACCCTAGTAAATAGGGTTATTTCTTACATAATTTGTGCTTAGATTTATATGTTTTAGTCCCAAATTAAATGTAGTTGGGCTTTATTTCGTGAATTGCTTGTTTAATTAGGTTTGTGTAGTTAACTAATTACTTTTATTATGCTTTTTATGCCTTAAATTAGTAATAAAAACTGGTCACTTATGTGTTGGTAATTATTTTGTGGGACTGCAGGCAAAATCATTCGTTTCACGCTTGGGAGCTGAAAAATCAAAGAAAGTCAAGCTGCTGAAAAAAGTCAACCAATCTAGTAAAAGACCCCCTCCCCGCCAGCGAGGAGAGCAAAAAGAAAAAGCTGGTCACCAGCGAGCCTAAACAGAACAAGGCTTGTTGCCAGCGAGACTTCCCCTCGTCGCCAGGAAAGTCCCTAGACAAGATGCCTTTTACAATTACTTTTGGCATTCATTTCAACTAAGTCGTACTAGTTTTAGTCTAGATGGTTTTAGCAAGGTTTAGTCTTTCTCTCTCTAGAGCTTGAGTAGTCTTGTCATTGTACTTTTCTTCCATTCTCAAGCACTTTAGAGCTTTCATTTCAACTTTCTTTAGCTAAAAATGGGCCTGTTTGGATTGAAATAATGGGTAATTTTTTGGTGAATAATATTTGATCTTAGTTTTTTTGTAGTTTTTGAAATAATATTGATGTTTAGTATAATGGAATAATCATTTGGATATAAAAAAATATTTCAAAATAACTATTTAGATTACAAATAATGAATACATATTATTTGAGTAAACAATTCCATAGTTAAGTAAATCACTATAAAAAATATTTAGGTATATCCGATCTTGACCTAGGCTACTTGTAAGCCTTGTGGTTAGGATTGAATCTTATGAAATTTTACTTAAATCAATTAATGTCATTCATTCTATAACGTTTAATCCTAACCACGAAATTTACAAGTAGAAAAAATACCGGATTTACCTAAACATTTTTCAATCACTATTTATGCATTTTCTGCACTGTATTTTTAGAAATCCGTTTTAAATTGTCAAAATTTTTATTTTGTTGTTCATTTCAAGTAGTTTAGATTGCCGTTAATTGCTTGTTTAGACGTTAACATGGGGCCATGGTAAAAATCCGATGTTCGATGTGTGCATTTCCAATTAATAATTGCAACCTGCTCATTTAAACCATTTTGTTAATGCATTTTCGAAGTTGATACTTTTCAAGATTCTAAACCTATCAATTTATGCCAAACACTATACGTTTTATCCAACAACTGTTTTTAATTTAGTGTAATTTTCTTGACATTCCATTATGCAATTAATTCAATTTGGACACAAATAATTTTAGAGTTGGTAATTTGTTCAATTGCATAACCAATTTTAACTGAAGTCCCTGTTGGGAAAAAGTAAAATAACACTTAATTTGATTGATTGAAAGAAATAATTAGTGAATAATGTGGAGGATATAAATAATGAATAGGACAAATAATGAATAAGACAAAATGTGAATGGTGCAAAATATTATTTGGGGAATAACATTGCTGACCAAACAATATTTAGTCTTAACCAAATATTATTTGGCAATAATTTGCATCATTTGCAATACAAACAGACCTAGTAATATTTAGTTTATCTCTCTTTAATCTAGTGGTATTTGGAGCTCTTAGAAGACTTTGTAAGCTTGTTTTTACCATTTATGCATTTATATCTAGCTTCCATTTTAGTGATTTCTTGTTCATTTGTGTTTTTTTTATGCTTCTAGTAGCTAATATTCCATCTTGCACTTAAATTTCTAATTAAAAAGCTCACCTTTTCATTAAAAATCCTAGAAATAATGTTTAAGCTTTTTATTACCGATTTTATCATTCTCTCTTTTTATGCAAATATGAACCAATTTAGCCATGAGTTGATATGGATGAAGCTAATTTCCTATGGGTAACACTTGAAATGAAGAACTGAATGAGGATTTTGGGACCTTGAGCAACCACTAGTAAATTTAATGGAAATTAGGTAATTTTGCCAATTACTTAGTTTACTTGGTGAGAGAGTGAATATTAGACATTCAAACTTCTCCTTGGACCTAACTAATGTTGAATTGGGCAAGTTAGTGACTTGGCTAGTACTAGATTACTCAATTGTTAGTGCTTAGTTCTTTGGGCTTCAGTTTTTAGCTCATCTCAATGAAAGTTTGGGAGGGATCCTAGAATGCATTGGTAGGGTAAAAATACTTCATTAGCCAACGGAGTGGTAATTGAGTAGATTAGAGAACTAAACCCTTACTTGGTAACAATTTTCCCCAACAAGAATTCAATTCATGTGAAATCCGAAAATTAGCTATCCTAACATTCAACCCACTTTTCTCGTATTGATTCACCTCTTAGTTTATGTGCTTTAATAGTAATTCCCTTGTCTTGTCAATAGAGTAAACTATTCTCCCTTATTTTTTACCTTGTCTTGTTAATATATTAAACTGTTCTCCATTATTTTATTAGTTGAGTATTGAAACTCAAAAATCCCTATTTGTATTGTCTAGATAGTGATTAATTCTAAGTATTCAATATATGCCTCAATTGGATCCCTGTGGAATGATCCCAATTTACACCTTCTTATTACACGAACAGTATACTTGTAGTGCGTGCGAGTAGTTGGTAGTTAAATAGTGGAATTTAATTTGGCATGTAAAAAGTTTTTGGTGCTATTGTCAGGATCATTTCTTGGCAATATTCAACACTTAGGATTGTTTCTAGTTTAGACCTTTTCCATTTAGTTATTTATATTAATCTCATTCTTGCTTTGTAGTTCCATTTTGTTTACCTCTTCATATAGCATTAGTGCTTTGATTCGTATATTTATGTTGTTCCTTCCTTAGCTTATGAACCTTGAAGAGAGAAACTTGAGTGCAAAACCTTTGAGGAGACTAAGAAGAAGAAGAAGAAGAAGAAGATAAGAATTCGAAGACACCATGGCTGATGCAAGATAGATTGAACGAAGAAGAATGAGAGGGATGATCAAAGGGATGAAAATAAAAGGGACAAACATAGTTGGCATGAGACATAGAAATGGAAATGGTAATAGAAATAGGAGACTTTGGGAGTACACTATGCATACTTTTGATGGGGCATGTTCAAGCATCGTAAGAATACCCGTGAAATCCAACAATTTCGAAATTAAGCTGTCTTTGATTCAAATGCTCCAAGGCTATGTCACACCTTGGGAGGACCAAATGAAGATCCCAACACCCATCTCCTCAATTTCATAGAACTTGACACTTTCAATTTTAATGGTGTTTCAACTGATGTTATAAGGTTGAAGTCTTTTCCATTCTCATTAAGGACAAGGCAAAGAATTGGCTTCAAAGCTTGAGTCGTTCATGGAACATTCACCAATTGGAATTGGCTCAAGACTTCTTGTTGAATACTTTCTACCATCAAAGACTACCAAATTGAAGAATGACATCACTTCTTTCCAACAAGAAAATGGAGAAAGCCTTGGTGAAGCATGGTATTGTTACACGGAAATGCTTTGCAAGTGCCCTCACCATAGAATCCTACTTTGGATGAACATCTAAACCTTCTTGAATGGGTTTTTCCAAGATACCAAGTCCATTGTAGATGCTTCGGTGGGATGTTCTATATCACTTATGACTCTGAAGGATGCCTACGAACTATTAGGGATAATGGCTTCAAATCAAAACTAACACATCCCCAATCCAGTACACAAATAAGAGTAGTATATGACCTTGATGCTGTGAACGCCATACTTGCTCAAAATCAGGCCATGACAACACAATTGGCCAACATAGCAAGGTCCTTATAGAAACTTAATGTTAATACGGTGAATGATGTACAACCACTACCTCCTCTTATGCTCTGTGTGATTTTTATGGAGGCAGTTATCCCAATGGGCAAGGTTCACTTGAGAAACAACTCTACCATGAGCAAGTGCAATATGTGAACCAATTGTACCATCAAAGACCTCAAAATAATACTCAAACACTTACAATCCCAGTTGGAGAAATCATGCCAACTTCTCTTGGGGTTAAAGTCATCACCAATAAGAGGTTCATTTCCAAGACCAATTTCCAAATCCTAGGCCACTATTTGATCCTAAAAAACAGTACCAATTTCCACCCCAATACAAATCTCAATCAAGCCAATCCCAAAATCAACCACACCAAAATCATTTTCAACCATAACAATACCATCATCCACATCAATACCAACAACAACACCAGGCCTCTCCACAACAACATTTCAAGGGCAATCTTCACGGGGTATGGAAGACCTGTTTGCACAATTCATGAGAAGACAAGAGTTGTCTTTCAAGAACTTGGAGAATCAAATGGGCCAAATCATTATATAGTTATCAAAACCCAACCAGGGCCTCAAGGAGCTCTCCCTAGCGATGCTATTCCAAATCCTAGAGAGTCTAACCCAAGAAAACAAGCCAAGGCAATGATCCTAAGTAGTAGGAGGGAAATGAATAATAAGGTTGTTGGTGATGGGACAAAGGGCGAGGATGGTAATGAGGCAATGATAAAAGATAAAGTAGTCCAAGGCAATGAAGTAGGTGAATCTTCTAAGGGGAAAGGCAGAAACTTCACGAGGCTAAAAAGTATCAAATCCCTGCAAGAAGAAGCAATGAAGATAAGAACCAACCCTTGGAGCGAACAAAGAAGGTCCAAATTCTATTTTCCCAAAGGCTCAAGGGATATGGAAAAGAGAAGTTTAAACAGTTCTGGGAAATCTTCAAGAATATAGAGATCAATATCTCCTTCATCAAGGCTTTGGAAAACATGCCAAGCTATGCCAAATTCATGAAACAAATGCTCAAAAGTAACAAGAAGCTTTTGGGGGATGAGATATTATGCTAGAACCAAGGGTGTAGCAGACCCTAATTCAAAAAGAATTTTCCCCTAAGATGAAGGATCAAGGATCATTCTTCATTCCTTGTGAGATCATTGGACTAAACTTTGATAAAGCATTCTGCGACCTTGGAGGTTCAATCAACTTGATGTCACTTTCCATCTAAAAGAAGTTGAATGGGGGAGTTTTGGAGCTCTACTAATTATCACTCCAACTGGCAGATCGTAGCATAAAATATCTGACCGGTATTGCTGAGGATGTCATTGTCAAGATTGACAAAGTGTTTCTTTCAACCAACTTTATTATTCTAGAAATGGAAGAAGACAAAAAAGATATCGATGATTCTTATGGAAGAAGACAAAAATATACTGATGATTCTTAGCAAATCGTTATTGGCAATAGGATGGGCTTTAATTGATATTCAAAAGGGAAAACTTCAAGTACGAGTCAATGAGGATATTGTGTTATTTAACGTGTTTGATTCATTGAAGTTTCCTTCTTTGTATGATGAAGTGTTTAAAGAAGACAAAGAATGTTGATAAGGTTGTTAATGAATATTGTAGGCCTATGAACATTGTAGGTCTACTAAAAAAAAAAGAATATTGTAGGTCTAATCTCAAGGAGTACCCAATGGAGATGGCACTCACAAATGAAAAGGAAGGAAAGGAATAAGAGAAGACCAACCCAAATGGCATGGAGAAATTGAATGATGATTCTTCTTTAGAGGAAGAGGTTCAAAAGAAAGAGGGCATAGTTAAAGGGAGGGTCCCGAAAACGAGCCTCCAAGGTTGAACTCAAACCGAGAAATTGAATGATGATTCTTCTTTAGAGGAAGAGGTTCAAATGAAATATGACATAGGTAAAGGGAGGGTCTCCGAACAACGAGCTCCCAAGGTTGAACTCAAACCCCTTCCTTCACATCTTTTTTATGCCTATTTGGGTGAAAATGAAACGTAGCTAGTAATTGCTAGTTCCATCTTTACTTGTGATCAATTAAAAAAATTGCTTGATATGCTAAAGATACATTGAAGCACAATTGACTTGGCACCTAGAAGATATAAAAAGTATAAGTCCCACAGTTGTACACATAAAATTCTCCTAATTGATAGTTGCAAATCTTGTCCATAACCCATATGTAGATTGAGCATTACTTTGAAGGAAGTAATGAAATTTCTAGATTTTGGGATAATATATCCTATTAGTGATAGTGAATAGGTTAGCCCGTCTCAAATAGTGCCCAAAAAGGGGTAACGGTAGTAACCAACAAAATAAATGAGTTGATCCCTTCAAAGCTAGTTAACGGTTGGAGAGTATGTATTGATTTTTGAAAACTAAATGAAGCCACCAATAAAAACTATTTCTCTCTTTCCTTTATTGATCAAATGCTAGAGTGACTTATAGGTCGTGCCTTCTATTGCTTCCTAGATGGTTACTCCAGCTATTTCCAAATTGTTATTGCACCGGAGGACCAAGAAAGTACCACCTTTACTTGTCCATATGGTACCTTTGCCTATAGATGTATATCTTTTGGTCTATGTAATGTAGTATTGCTCTAGCACTTTTCAAAGGTGTATGTTTGCCATTTGTCATGAATTGATTAAGAAATGCATTTATGTTTTTATGGATGATTTTAGTGTTTTCGATATTTTCTTTGATGCATGCCTAGTAATCTTTCTTTTGTTCTCAAAAGATGCAAAGGAACAAACCTCATTTTAAATTTGGAAAAGTTCCATTTCATGGTATATGTGGGTATTGTTTTGGGACATTTTTTTCCAAGGGAATAGAGGTGGATAGGAGTAAGGTAGAGGTGATTGAAAAGTTACCACCTCCTTGTAATGTGAAAAGAGTAAGAAGTTTTTTGGGACATTTCTCGATTTTATTGGTGTTTCATTAAAAGTTTTTCTCAAATTTCTAGGCGCTTGTGCTATTTGTTGCAAAAAGATGCTTGTTTTGACTTTAATAATGAATGCTTGCATACCTTTAAATCATTGAAGAATGTTTTGGTCACCACCCGCGTTATGATTTCTCCTATTTGGACTTTGTCTTTTGAACTTATTTGCGCATGTGTGATGCAAACAATTATACCGAGAGAGGGGACCTTGTGTCAAAAGATCAATAAGGTCTTTCATGTTATTTATTATGGTAGTCAAACATTAAATGAAGCACAAATGAATCATTCCACCACCAAAAATGAATTACATGCCATAGTGTTTGCATTTGATAAGTTAAGGTCATATCTTATTAGAAGTAAAATGATCATTTCGCACCAATCACTCGGCTTTCAAGTATTTACTTGCAAAGCATGATGCTAAACCAAGACTAATTTGTTGGATTTTGCTTTTGCAAGAGTTCAGTCGACAGGGGCAAGATAAGAAGATAAGCGAAAATATCGTAGCTGACCATTTTTCACACCTTGAAGAACCAAAGGATAAACTCTAGAAATAGTGCCCGTTAAAGAAGATTTTCCAGAAGAACAACTATTTGTGGTTGGGAGTTCTTACCCTTGTTATGCGGATTTGGTCAATTATCTAGTGGCCAAGGTGATTCCCCTACTATAGATGTCAATTCACAATGAAGAAAGTTCTTTTTGGAAGCTAAGTACATCTTTTGGGAGGATCCTTTTCTATACCCTCGGCGAGGAAGATTGGGAAGTGCAAGAAAAGCTCATTTTTTGGGGCTATTTTGAAATCTATTGATGTAATTTGACCCCAACCCTAAAAACCACTATAAATACATATTTTAGGAACTTGGCTTCAAGGAGGCCTAACCCTAGTTTTCTTCTTTCTTTTTCTTTTTTTTTTTTTTTTTGGTCTTCCCACTTTGGAACGAATTTTCAGCTTTCTTCTTCATTTTCCTAGACTAGTTTCCTGCCATTGTTGTTGATGATCCACAAACCTTATTTTGATGACGACAAAAGCATTTTAACCTCTTAACCTAAGCTGTGCAGGTCTGCTATTATATTTGTTGGAAACAGAGTTTTCGGACGAAGTACAACGTCCGAACAGCACAATATTTCTCAGACGCACAAGCTCGTCCGAACAAGATTACCATGGACGCAATTCACTATCCGAACGATCAGACAGAGAGCAAAATTGTGGAGCATCTATAACGGATGCACAAGCCCGTCAGAAGGAATTTTTCTCGAAAGTATTTCTCCGTCCGAAAGAGTAAGGCAGATTCAAGAGTTTTAAAGCAATTGCAACGGACGTATCCAACCGTCTGAAGGAAGCCTACATCGGATGAAGTTGACTGTCCAAAAGAAAACATTCCCTGTTAAGCATCAAATCTTTCGGACATAATACACCATTCGATGTGTGAACCTATCAAACACACCTGGTTCGGACGATGGAAAGGACGCAAGTTCGACCGTCCGAACGGCATCCTCTACTCACTTACATTCAAGATCGGAAGATGGATCGGACGCACAACAATAACATCGGACGTCCGAAACCTATTACGGCTAGTTTTTGAGCATTTATTATTGAGCCATTAGGAGGTGGTTACAACCCAATTTATTGTACCTATAAATACCAACTCTAAGTGTAATGTAAAAATAATCTTACACATTGAATACAAGCAAGAAGTACACATCTAAAAGCAATTTGAGTAAAAATTGGCTATTGAGCAATATTGTATTAATGTATACTTTAGAGTGCTATTCAAAAATATTGAGTGGAGTGATAATCTTGTACAAAAGTGAGGTTGAGAGTAAAATCATTAGCTCAAATAAAGAGAATTAATGTGAGAAAGGATTGTCCTACTTTGTGTACACTTGAAATTATTGGCTCACCAAATTTGAGGAACATTCTAGTGGAATAACTCTTCAAGCTTGGTAGCTTGGAAGTGTTGTTTGTCTAATCTTTCTCTCTACCTTTTCTATACTTCATAAGCTTAATTTATCTTATCTCCATCAAACTACTTGTTAGCGCAAAAGATTTTATATGTGCATATTTTCCAAAATAATTTTTAAGAAACCTAATTCACCCCCCCCCCTCTTAGGTTGCTTTGTTGGTATCAGAACATTGGTCTCTTTATTGTGCTTAGATTGCATTTTAGTAAAGAGCCCTTATGGCAACCAATAATGCTTTATTTTTTTAGGAAAATGTCAATCTAGCACAAGACCCCTAATGTTTAATGGGGTAAACTTTATTAGTTGGAAAGATAGAATGAAAATATTTTTGGAATCCATTGATATTGACTTGTGGTATGTTGTAAATGAATGTCCTTTTGAAGCTACCATCATTGATGATCATACAAATAGAAGAAGAAAAAAGACAAGAGATGAGCTCACTCCACAAGACAAGGAAAACTTGACCTTAAATGTGAAAGCTATGAATGTGCTATACAATGCCTTGGATACTAACGAATCAACTCGTGTCAAAGGATGCATTTTCGCTAAAGAAATTTGGGATAAATTGAAGAAAATTCATGAAAGGAGCGATGATGTTCGAGAGCAAAAGAAATCCTTACTAGTTGCCAAGTATGAGTCCTTCAAGATGGAACCACGTGAAAATATTGATAAAATGTATTGTAGGTTCAATGCCATCATTAAGGATCTTGAGACCTTAGGTAAGGAATATTCTCTAGGTGAAAAGAATAGAAAAGAGTTTTGAATGCTCTATCCAAAGAGTGGGAGGCCAAAACTATTGCTATAGAGGAAGCAAAAAATTTAAATTCCATGCCAATTGAATCTTTAATTAACTCTCTTACGTCCTATGAATTGAAGTTAAAGGCTAAAGTGGTGGATGATGAAGAAGCAAGACCAAAAGAATCATTGTATTAAAAACTTCTCAAGAAGAAGATGAAAATGGCTCCATCAACCTAGAAGATGAAGATCTTGATGAAGGAGATCTTGCACTCATCACCAAAGGATATCTCAAACACTACATCAATAAACGGAGAATGAGAAGAGGTGGAGCTATCAACTCAAACAATTTCAAAGGGAAGACCAAGTTAGAAATGAAAAAGCAAAATGAAAAGTGCTTTGAATGCAGTCAACCCGGACACTTTGCAAATGAGTGTCTTTCCAAGAAGAAAAAGGAAGGAAGAAAGCCCCGCTTCAACAATTTCCAAATTACATGGGATGATTGCAACTCCGAAGGAAAAGTTGAAGAAGAAATGGAGTCGGCACAAATGGCCTTTATGGCCATTGGTGATGATGAGGTAACTTCTAATTATGATTCTAATGATGAAAATGATGACAATGATCTTGAAGCTTTTATTTTAAAATTGCATGATAGCTTAAAGGAATCATATGCTAGAAATAAGGAGTTATGCTTTATTGAATACTAACTCTAAACTTGTGAATGAAAATAATAAGTTATCATAAGAAAATAGTGATTTGAAGAAAAGAATGCATGTGAAAACAAGGATCAAGGAAGAACAATCCTCCTTGAAGAAAATATTGGATGACTTGAATATTCTCTTGCATAGAAAAAAGGAAAATATTGTTGATTTGAAAAAGAATTGAAATGTATTGATCAACAAGAACTTTGTCACCTTTAGAATGAATGATTTATGCTTTCTCAAATCAAAATCTTCTTTATATGGAAATAAAAATGTCATTTGCAATTATTGTCAACAACATGGACATGTGAAAAATAACTACTTTTATCTCAAGAGAAATGAAAAACTTGGTATGAATACCGTATGGATTTGGAGTCATTTTACTAACTCTTATGGACCCAAAAAAAAAAAGGGTACCCAAAGTTATCACTTAATTTCTTGTGTAGGAAATGAACCAAGGATACCAAATGGTTCATAGATAGTGAGTGCTCAAGACATATGACGGTGATGTAGGTAAAAATGGTGAGACCTTGATTGGCCTTTGTGCTGTAGGTAAAAATGGTAAGACATTGATTAAAAATGTGCTTCTTGTTGATAATTTGAATTACAAACTATTAAGTGTGAGTCAACTGTGTGATAAAAATCTATATGTGTTATTTACCAAACGTGAATGTCTAATTCTTGATAAAAATTATGTTATTTTATTTAAAGGTACTAGGCACAATGATGTTTACGTGATTTATCTTGACAATATTGGCAGTAGCAATGTAAAATGTCTAACCGCTTCCATAGATAATCCTTGACTTTGGCAGAGAAGGCTTTGTCATTGTCAACATGGATTTAATTGAAAACCTTGCCAACAAAGAATTGGTAAGAGGCTTGCCAAAATTGAAGTTTTTGAAAAACAAAATTTGTGATGCATGCCAATTTGGTAAACAAGTTAAAGTGTCTTTTAAACCAAAAAATTGTGTGTTTACGTCTAAACCCTTGAAATTATTACATTTGGATTTGTTTGGTCCAACTCAACATGCTAGTCTCGGTGGTAGTAAATATGCATTTGTAATTGTTGATGACTATTCTAAGTATACTTGGGTACTATTTCTTGTTCACAAAAATGAAACTTTTGAAAATTTTGTAAACTTGTTTTCCAAAATTCAAAATTTGTTGAAATTGAAAATCATTCGCTTGAGAAGTAATAATGGAGCCGAGTTTAAATTCAAAGGTTTTCCTGAATTTTATAATCACAACAGTATTTCGCATGAATTTTCGGTTGTTAGAGTGCCTCAACAAAATGGTGTTGTTGAAAGGAAAAATAGAACACTTCAAGAGGCTTATGCTAGAACCATGATTAGTGAATGTGATTTACTAAAATATTTTTGGGCCGAAGCCGTTAACACGGCTTGTTATGTTATGAATCGAGTTCTATTGAGGGCTATTTTAAATAAAAGAAATTATGAACCCTTGTTTTGTAAAAAATCCGTTGTGAGCTATTTCAAAATTTTTGGTTGTAAATGTTTTATTTTAAAAATCAAAGAAAATCTTGGAAAATTTGACAAAAAATCGAATGAAGAAATTTTTTTAGGATATTCTAGTGACAAGAAAGCATACTGAGTATACAATAGAAGAACACTTTTAATTGAAGAAGTTGTGCATGTTACATTCGATGAAACTAATGATATTATTTCAAAGAATGTATGTGAAGATGAAGATGTAGGTATTCAAAATAAGCTTGAAAAGCTCACTATTCATAAAAAACATCAACAGATCACGTCAAACAATGAGGACAAGACCCATCACTTGGATGAAGAAGGAGAAAAGAACGAAGACACTCCAAAAGATCACATTCATGTTGCTTCCAAGGGCATGGATATTTGTCTCTAGTCACCCTCAAGAATTGATCATAGGTGATCCATCCGATGGGGTAAAAACTCGATCTCATAAACCTTTGAATAGTAATTGTGCATTACTTTCTCATATTGAACCTAAACGTGTAGATGATGCTTTGAATGATGAATCTTGGGTCCTTGCTATGCAAGATGAACTTAGCCAATTTGAGAAAAATAATGTATGGACATTAGTTGAAAGACCATCAATTCATCCCGTAACCGGAACAAAATGGGTTTTTAGAAACAAATTAAATGATAAAGGTGAAATCATTAGGAACAAAGCTAAACTTGTTGCAAAGGGTTATGCTCAAGAAGAAGGCATTGATTTTGATAATACCTTTGCACCCGTTGCTCGTTTAGAATCCATTCGCATGTTTCTTACATATGCATGCTTTAACAATTTTAAATTATTCCAAATGGACGTCAAAAGTGCATTTTTAAATGGCTTTATTGATCAAGAAGTTTTCTAAGTTGAATAATGTATGGTTTGAAACAAGCTCCCAGAGCTTGGTATGAAAGGTTAAGTGGTTTTTTGATTGAGAATAGATTCGAAAGAAGTGTTGTTGATACCACTCTCTTTACCAAAACTAATTCTAATGGTTTATTAATTGATCAAATTGATGTTGATAATATTATTTTTGGAGCAACTAATGAAAGCTTGTGCAAGGAATTCTCGTGCTTGATGCAAAAAGAATTTGAAATGAGTATGATGGGAGAATTACAATTCTTTCTTGGACTCCAAGTTCACCAAATAAAGGAAGAAACGTTCATTACACAAATCAAGTACACAAAGGAGCTACTCAACCGATTTGAAATGAAAAATTGAAAATAGGTTGGGACACCAATGTGCACCTCAACCAAACTTAACAAAGATAAAGAAGGTAATAGTGTTGATAAAAAACACTATAGAGGTATGATCGGAAGCGTACTTTACTTAACAGCTAGCAGACTGGATATTATGTTTGCTGTTTGTCTGTGTGCTGGATTTCAATCTTATCCTAAAGAATCACACTTGATTGCAGTAAAAAGAATTTTCAGATACTTAAAATGTACAATGGATTTTGGTCTTTGGTATCCAAAATCCTCCACCTTTGATTTAATTAGTTATTCTGATGCTGACTTTGCCGGTTGTAAAATTGATAGAAAAAGTACTAGTGGTATGTGTCATTTCTTGGGTAACTGTCTAGTGTCCTGGTTTAGCAAGAAGCAAAATTCTATTTCCCGTTCTTCGGCAGAAGCCGAATATATTGCTGCTAGAAACTGTTGTGCTCAACTTTTATGGATGAAACATACATTAAAAGACTTTGGTGTTATTTTTTATTGTGTGCTTATAAGATGTGATAATACTAGTGCAATTAATCTCACAAAAATCTTGTCATGCATTCTAGAACTAAACACATTGATATCAAGCACCATTTTATTAAAGATCTTGTGTGCAAAAAGGAAATTTGTGTTGAATTTGTGTGTACAAAAGATCAACTTCCTGATATTGCATCTTTACTAAACCTTTGGCTTTAGATAGCTTTGAATTTCTTAGAACTCGTTTGGGCATCATTAGTTTCATATCTGTATGAATTCTAAGTTTGGACACACAAGATCGTCCTAACTATCTGTTCTATTAGACGTACCTAAACGTCCGAAATCCTCTCTTCTATCTCGAATGTTTATAATCGTCCAAATTCTACTTCTCTTTTTCTAACTCTCTGGAATTTCTAACGAACACTTATCGTCATCCGACACTTCTTCAGACACACAGCATAGACCTTTGGCCGTTCATTCACTGCGTTCGGAAGTACGATCGGACGCATACAAATACTTCAAACGTCCGAACGATTGTTCTCCTCATTTAGAACTCTTCATTTTCCACCTATCGGTCACTCCCTATCCATCGAACCCTAGCTCTGGCGATTTGTACACCCTCTCAAAATTCTCTCAATCTATTCCTTCCCCTATAAAATTGGTTAAGGAATCTCCATTCCAAAACTCTCACTCACATCAATTTGAACCTTATTTCACCTTTCTACCATCTCATTTCTTGCAACTTTCCACAAATTTCCTCAAATTCACTTTTCCCTCTTTTTCTTCGATTTCAAATTCACAATGGTTTGATCACATGAAGGATCCTCAACCGCTTCCAAAGGCAGAAAATCGAAGGGCAAGGCTTCGATGCAAGGACAAACATCCTCAAATCCTCAATCCATCCCCAATCCCTCTCTACCTACATTCATTGATACCAAGGCATCCGAGAGGTATACCTCACTTGTTAGCAAATCAATCATTGTTCAACGACCTGTTTCTAACAGTATTTTTGATGAATTGAATTTGCCACTTGTTAAAACTTGCTTTGAAAATCAATCTTGGGGTAAATTACTTCATTTAGACTTGCCCATTTAACATGATATGGTATTACGGTTTACTGCTAATCTTAGAAAGGGCTCAACTGCTCGTACATTAGTCTCTCGTGTCAATCATTTGAATCTTGAAATTTTTTTGAATGTTATCACTAAGATTCTATTTTTGAATGTGATGCTGCCTCTCCCAATGATATTTCTTATTTCTTCTCTTTGGATAAATGGCCTGGCTTAGATACTCGTTTCGATATTGACGAGGTTCGACAGATTTTTAACATTAATTTTAAATAGGTTTCGGAAGCCAAAACCACATTGCTTTCACCTGAACTCAACATCTTATATACATTAGTCACTAATTTATTGCTTTCGACTGATGGGCATCGCACTTAGCCCGGAAAAATACAGTTATATTTGTTATATTGTGTTTTTAAAGGGATTCCACTTGACTTTGGCTATCTTTTCTGCTCTTTATGGGAGCTATTTTTAACTGACACACGCAGAAACATTCCTTTTGGCAAATTTCTCACTAAAGTTTTTGACCACTTGGATATCCCCTTCACCGGAAAAAAATAATTTCCTCCTTATTTTAATAAATCATACATTGAACACAAGGGTTTAAGATTTTTTAATGATCAATGGTTTACCAAGGCTGCCTATGAACTTGAAAGTCCAAATTCAAATCTCAGGCTTCTATCTCCGGCATTGCACCTCCACATTCCCCTCCTCCTCAACCATCCTCTTCCACACCTCTACTATTGACTGACCCTCACCCTTCATCCTCTGAACCCTCCTTATCTCATCTTGTTACTTCCTTAAGTAATCAAATAAGCACCTTCCAATGCCGCACCACTCGAAAGCTAAAGAGGCTGGAAATCAGACAAACTATTTTTCAAGAAGCACTCAATTTAGGATGTCTGCGCAGCTTAGGTTCAGTTTGCTAATATCCGGTCACAATATATTCTTAAGTCTTCCTCTGACAGCGATGACAGTACCAATAACGAGGAAGATCGTTCTGAGCTTGAAGACCGTGAGGATCCAATTGGTACAAACAATCCTGCCAAATCTACTACTACTGGTGCTGATGATGCTGAGGACGAAGACGTTGACGACACTTTCAACTACATCATGCAACGTCGAGATCCTGATGATCACGACAGTGAAGCTACCGATGATGATGTACCTGTGAATTCTCACCAAGAAGGCAAACTTGAAGAACGCTCCAAGAAGAAAAATGACTCCACTTAGACTTTTTGATTACTCTCGTTTCATTTACTTAGATTTCTTTGTTTTGTTGAAGTTGAATGTTCTATATGTAATTATTACCAACTCTACTTGGTTTGGTTTGGTTCACTACTCTGGTTTGATTTTATTGTAGTTTTACTACATTGCTTACGTAGGAGGGAGCACCCTCTATGGTGGAGCTTACTTCATTCTGATGATGTCAAAAATAGGGAGCAGGGGTGTCTATTAATTGATGGATATTGGAATTGATTGTGTTTTTTAAGTGTTGCAAGTGATTTTGATTCAAAGTTTTTCATCATCAAAAAGTGGGAGATAGATGATCCACAAACCTTATTTTGTTGATGACAAATGCATTTTAACCTCTTAACCTAAGCTGTGCAGGTTTGCTATTATATTTTTTGGAAACAGAGCTTTCGGACAAAGTACACCGTCTGAACAGCACTATATTTCTCAAACGCACACAAGCTCGTCCGAACAAGATTACCACAGACGCAATTCACTATCCGAACGATCAAACAGAAAGCAAAATTTTGGAGCATCTACAACGAACGCACAAGCCCATCCAAAGGAATTTTTCTCGGATGTATTTCTCCGTCCAAAAGAGTAAGGCAGATTCAAGAGTTTTAAAATAATTTCAACGGACGAATCCAACCGTCTGAAGGAAGCCTACATTGAACGAAGCTGACTGTCTGAAAGAAAATATTCCCTGTTAAGCATCAAATCTTTCGGACACAATACACCATCCGATGTGTGAACCTTTCAAACATACCTGGATCGAACGATGGAACGGACACAAGCTCGGCCGTCCGAACTGCATCCTCTACTCACTTATATTTAAGATCGGAAGATGGATCGGAAGCACAATAATAACATCGGACGTCTGAAACCTATAACGACTAGTTTTTGAACATTTATTATTAAGCCGTTAGGTGGTGGTTACAACCCAATTTATTGTACCTATAAAAATACCAACTCTAAGTGTAATGTAAAAATAATCTTACACATTGAATACAAGTAAGAAGAAAAGCAATTTGAGTAAAAATTGGCTATTGAGCAATATTGTATTAGTGTATACTTTAGAGTGCTATTCAAAAATATTGAGTGGAGTGATAATCTTGTACAAAAGTGAGGTGGAGAGTAAAATCCTTGCTCAACTAAAGAGAATTAATGTGAGCAAGGATTGTCCTACTTTGTGTACATTTGAGATTATTGGCTCACCAAATTTGAGGAGCATTCTAGTGGATTAACACTTCAAGCTTGGTAGCTTGGAAGTGTTGTTTGTCTAATCTCTCTCTCTACCTTTTCTATACTCCATAATCTTAATTGATCTTATCTCTATCAAACTACTTGTTAGTGCAAAAGATTTTATAAGTGCATATTTTGCAAAGTAATTTTTTAAGAAACTTAATTCATCCCCCTCTTACGTTGCTTTGGGGCCAACAGTTGTGTAACTTGTTTTACAACTGTGTTATCTAAATTGAATTTCTTTATGTTTAATCTAATTCTTTTATTGATTTATTTCAATTTCATTTAATTTTTCAAATCTTCATTTATTGCTTTCATCTACCCGGCTTTCAATGCGTGCATGCTTTTCATTTCTAGTACTAGATTTCTAGAATATATGCTTAGTTCATTTAATTGCTTTCCTACTCTTTTATTTGTTTTCTTGTTTTTCAATATTAATTACACATGCGTTAGCATTTTGTGAAGCCAATTTTCAATGGGTAGAGGTTAATTAGTCGATTAGGTGGTAAAATGGACTAATTAGGCATTATTAAGGGGTTTAAGGTTTAATTAAGGAAATTAGGTACATCCTTAGTTAGTTTGGGATAATTAAGAGGATATGGGAATTAAAACTCCATTGTAGACCTATCTTAGTGTTGGATTAGGGTTATAATTTGATCTTGGCAAACTAATCACCTACTTGGTTGTTAGAATTCTATGGATAGAGATGACCAATTTTAGATAGCTTAATTAAGCCTAGTAAGAGGGATCCACACTTAGGTTAATTAGATTGATAGATTTAATTACCAAGGGATTGGGATTAGGTCACAATTGGGAATTAACCTCTAATTTAGCTCGTATAATCACTTGATTGACCTAATTAACCAAACCCAGAAAATTGGCTAACCAAACCTTAAACCACTTTAAAACTACTTTGCTAGTCTTTTAGATTTAATTTTAGTCAAATATTTTCTTTAATCAAAACCCTTCAAATAGAGTTCTAACAAAATAATTAGTACTTGAACACCATTCCTCGTGAAAACAATCCCTATTTACTCTTTAGTACTTCACAACCCGTATACTTACAGTGTGCATGCAAGTATTTAGTAGTTAAATAGTAGTAAAATTAGATTTGACACACCACAAATCCTATGTATTATTGGTTTATGTGTCCAAAATGGACTTAAATGGTTTCACTAACATAACTGTTAAGATCGTCACTCATACATCTCTATCTTTTCACCTCTTTAAATACTAGCTATTATTTTTTCTTTAAAAAACAAAAAAAAAAAATCATAAAAGGAACAAAAGGAAAAATCGGGAAAACCACAAAATTCGTAGAAAGGAACAACATGAAAATAAAAGGAAAAAAAAAAGGAAAAAATAGTAAGATTGAAAGATCAAGGTAAAAAAAAGGACAAACAAAATAAAAGAAATAAAAATCATAATAAAATTAAGAAAAATTAGAAAAAAGAAAAATGAGAAAAGAAATATTTGTTTTAGAATGAACTAAATAGGAAAAATCAGAATAAAAAAAAAAGGAAACATGATGGAATAAAACGAGAAAAACAACAATGAGAAATTTATTTGAAAAAATGAAAAATTAATAGAATAAAAAATAAAAAATGGTGGATGGCGGTACGGAGTAACGGGATGGGGAAAAAAGTGCTGGGGTTTGTGTGGGAAGCTGAGGCGTGGCAGATTTGGGTAGCGGTCTAGGGTGGCTAGATGGGGTGAACTCCATTGGAAGCAGATCGGCGCCAAGAGAAGGGCAGATCTGGGGGCTGGGGAGTGATGGGATAAATGAGATAGGTCAAGGTTGCGAGAAGATCGGTGGATAACAGGTGCCAAGATGGAAATAAGGAAAGCAAATCGTGGTTTGGGGGCTGGGATGATGGGAAAAAGGTGTCCGAGTAGGAAAGGTAGATAATGGATAAGAGGACTAGGGTGAAGGGCTAGGGAATGGCGAATAATGGTGAAGGAAGATCGAGAATTGGGTAGCAGGATGTGGATAAGAGGGTTGAGAGGTGTAGATCGACAGTGGTGTAGGGGTAACGGCATGGGGTCTAGGGTGGTGGGATTGGAAGTGGCTAGTTGAGGGTTGCGGTAGTGGTGTCAGTGATGGCATAGTAGGATAGAATATGGTGGCAAGCTAGTCAGGAGAAGAGAGGAAGATAAGTTTTCATTTTTTAATTTATTCCAAAATTTTGTTTAGTTCTATTTTGTTTTGTAATTTAGTAATCAAATTGGTATTTAGTAAGGAGTAATTTGAAAAGAAATTGTAAAATATATTGCTAAAATTTCAAAATTAAGTAGAATTCCCTGCACGTTGCATCAATATTTCGATTGTTAGAGGTATTTTTTGTCTATCAAATACTTAGACGGATAGCATAAAAGGGGTATTTGTAGATTATTGAACATATAGATATGATTAATGCAAAAAATAACCAAATCACATTGAATAATTTGAATGTAAGTGAAATTTGCCGCTTACATTAAAAGTAAATAGAATTGCGACTAGATTACATTCAACACGTATGCAAAGCCCTATTTCCATGCACGATACATAAGATATAAATTGAAACAAAGAAAAGTGACAACTCGTCCAAAAATCCCGAGGCAAAAAGCAAAACGTGAATAGTACGATTAGTTAGGTTGCCAACTGCCCGTTGTCGAAGTTTACTCGGTCCCTTTAGGCCTTCTTTTTCTGCGCATTTCAAGTGCTCGCATTTATCTTTGTTTTCTTGGGGCCAGCCTGGCTTTTTGACTTGTCTCGTTGCATAAACTAACATAAGAAGCATGAAAGGGGAAAAAAATAGATAAATAAAAATAAAAAATAAAAGCAATATATGTAAAAGCTTTCACGAGTCTCGCATATATTAGCGAGGGGAAATACTTAGATAAATCTGAATTTTTGTCGTACTTGTACACCTTATAGTGTGGGTTAAATGTTATGAAATCTATGATATAAGTTGATGTAGCAAGATTTTATAAAATTTAATTTTGACCACAGAATTTACAGATATGATAAAAGATCGAATTTATGATAGTATTTTTCCCTTATTGGTGGCATTTTATGTGTTAAGGCTTGTTGCTCAATAGATGTTTCTAGCCCTCACTGCTTGCTTTGTCTCATTAACATCGTCACTTGTGTAATTTTTGTCAAACGAACTTATTACCAATAAACAAATTTATACTGATTTATCTAGCTTTCGCAGAATATCAAAGTTGTCACAAAAATTATGCTATAAAATTTAAAAGTTCAAAAAATCTTAAGGTCGTGTTTGGAGGGAAGGATATTCAATCCCTTTTAGATTATTTGTTCAAATAAATTAATTAATTTAGTTGGGAATTTGAAAACCACCAACAAGTGAGACAAGAATGAAGTGTTAATAACACTTTGCCTCCTGAAGTAAGTGAGTAAATACACTTTACCTCTCTAATTTTATTTTTTTTTTTTTAAAAAAAACATTTTGGCCTCCATTTACATTATTCATCCTTTAAAAATTTTAAAATATCAAGAAAATCTAATAAAATGATTGAAATACCCACAATATTATATTTTAATTTTTCATGTATTTAATTTTGATGTTTGATAGTTATAAAAGAATTAGAAAAAATAAAATATAATAACATATTTATATCTTTGGCTTTAGGGAGTGAAAATGTGAAAAATTGTTGAATTATATTATATCCGATATTGCAATTTGCACAAGTTAGGCCAAATATTAAAAAAGTAAAATACTAAGAAACATAAAAAAGTCACAAAGTTTTATTAAAAAAATATTGTCACACAATACTTTTTTTTTAAAAAAATCAATAGAAAAAAGTAAACCCATTTTGGGAATTTTTCTACAACTATATAATGAAACATTAAAATTCAAAATAAGATAAAATGAAACCCAAACATTTAAAAATTTGACCAAGAAATATATTGATATGGATTATATTGAAATATTGCACAGTTGATTATTTATAAATAATTATCACATCACTATCAAAATTTAAATACATAAAAATCAAAATATAGTAACAAGGGTATATTAATCATTTAACTAAAATATCTTGATGATTTTAAAATTGTTAATAGATGAATAATGTCAATGGGAGACAAAGTGCATATTATTTTAGTTTAAGGGGTAAAGTGTAATTATCCACCTAGCTCAGGGAGCAAAGTGTTATTAACCCTAATTTTAATGACTAAAATGAGCAAATTTTATATTTATCCAAATTTTATATCATTTCAAATTCAACAATACCAAATCCATTCAATTCTAGTTCTTTTACATTTCAAATCCACCAATTGATAAGGTTGCTTAAATAAATATATAATTACATATATACACACACACACAATATATAAAGCAAGAGATTCACTTTAGTGTCCATCACTTTATAAACTTTTCATTTACCCTTTATCAATATTAATACTATCATACTAAACCACCACTAATTACTAATTTATATCTATCTGTACCACATTTAAAGTGAGAGACTCATTTTTTGTGTTTGTCATTTTATAAATTTCGCATTTTTCTCCTTTATTAATATTAATACTATATGTTAAACCAATGCTAATAACTACCCCATATAACTTCTTCCTCTTTTTTGCTTAATTTTTTAATATCACACACAACTTGTGCACCTTTCCCACTAGTTGTTGTTGTTGTTGTTATTATTATTATTATTATTATTATTATTATTATTATATAGATACACATATATATAAGCAATAGACTCACTTTTGGTATCAATCACTTTATTAACTTCTCCATTTAACCTTTATTAATACTAGTGTAAATGGCACACACAATGTGTGTGCAAATTTTTTTTAAAAAAATAATAGATAGAAAATTAAATATATAAAATAAATAGAGGATAGGAAGTTATGAGAGGTTAATGGCAATGGGTAGTTATTACAGCACTTTTATTGGAGAAAATGTGTAAAAATTACTATTGTGCCCTAAAAAAATGAAAGGTTGTTATAGACATGAGTGTAATTAAGGAATTCTTTAATTTTAACATTGCACCAAAATGACTTGGCTTGTGCTTTATATATAGTTAGATTAGATTAAAGTAATGATATAGGGTTAAATCCACAATAAATAATTACTGCGTATAACTTCTTCCTCTTTTTATTTTTTTCCTTCTCTTTTACTTATTTTCTTAAATCACACAGAGATGGTGAGTATCTTCCGAACTTGTGTAATATAAAGCTATGAAGGTTGATAAGTTTGACTATGGGGTGTTCGTGATTCAGTTCAAGTCGATTTTAAGAATTTTTTAAACCAAATATTTTATATGGTTAATTACACTTTATCCCCTTCAACTTACACTCTAATTGTACTTTTGCCCTTTGAACCCTAATAGTATACACTTTGCCCCCTTTAAAAGATTCCATCATATAAATAATTTTAAAAAGGTGATCTGGACATTTTGTTTTGACATTATTACCCTCCAAACTTTTATGCACAAATTCCTTTCCCTTTATTTCATTTTTAATGCTTCCATAAAATTATTTTTTTTAATTTTGTAACAATAAGAGGATTTCTTCAATTATCATATTTTTCTTAATCAATTTATATATTATTTTTCTTCATTCTAAAACTAAATACAAAAATAGCGAACTTTTATAGCTACTTTTTCTTTATTTTCTTTGTGGTATCTAAACATATTAATAACAAGTAATTAAGTAAATTTATTTTATTTATACACATTTTATACCTGATAAAAAAATTTTGTGTTTTGATGTCGTACAAAAGAATAAAAATGTACTTATTTAGTTAAAAGATATTCTTCAGTTTAGTTCATGCAAAATCAAAATGAACAGAAAATAGTTATAAAAAAAGTCTCCTTTTTTATATTTAGTTTTATATTAAAGAAAATAATATATAAGTTGAAGAAATTTGACAATTTATGGAATTCTAAACATAGTTTCAAAATTAAAAAAGGAATATGTACAATCATTAAAAATTAAATAAAAGGAGAATAACTTTGCACACAAATTCTTTGGAGGGAATTTTTGTCAAAACGAATAACCAGATCACCTTTTTAAATTTATTTATATGATGGAATCTTTCAGATGAAGCAAAGTGTACAATGTTGGGATTCACGAGGTAAAGTGCAATTAGAGTATAGGTTCAGGGGGTAAAGTGTAGTTAACACTATTTTATATGGACTTCTACAATTTCAAATCGTAAGCAAACTTTTTATGTAAAAAACTCACCAACTTGGTTTGCACTCAATTTGAGTCGATTTAATCAGTTTATAGATTAGTATATTCCTTATGACATGTCTATGATCCATAATAGGCTATTGCAAACTAATTCTCTTAGAATACTTCAAATATTTGAAAAACTAATAGTAAAAAAGATCAATGTATCATCCAATTACTTAACTAAGTATAGGTTAATTATTGAGATCATATAGTTATAATTAATTCATAATTATTTAAATGTGTGCTCATTTATCTATATTCACACAAACATATATTCATTTAGTCAAGTGTCTATATAATCATATTTATACAGAAACTCGTTTATCAATTATCATTCATCACATTCACTTATATGATCAAATTTTAAATAAAATATAATATCATAAAGTTATGGGTTAATTACATTTTATCCCCTTAAACTTTAGCATCACTAACACTTTAGTCACTAATGTTATCTTTTGAGACCTTTAGTCATTCCGTTATACCAACTAATTTTTTTCACCATTTTACCCCTATTTTATGCTAATCTTTATTTTTTGTTTATTTTTGTTTAATGAATCAAATTTTTTTAAGGATTAGATTTAATTCATGTAGAAATTGATGGTTAGAAGTATAATCCACCATTTTTGTGGTTTTTTGGCGAAGATAAATTAAACAATATGAAAAATCTTATCTAAATTATTTTTTTTAGTACATACCTTTGTAACCCGACGATCAATTACAATAATTTTACATCTCTTGATTAGAATGACTTCTTTAACTTGGAATTTAGTTAAATAGAAAGATAAACTCATAAGTTTAGAAATTTTGAATTAATTTTGAATTTAAAATTATTTAGGTCAATCAAAATAAAAGAAAAGTTTTTATAAAAAAAAACAAAATGCATTATTTTTTGTTGTTGTTGGTAATAGTAGTTATTAGAGAGATGGAGAGTAAATGAAGGTAAAAAATATTAAGTAGAATGGTTGAAACGATAAGTTGACGTAACAGAGGGTGTTAAGTATTCAAAACATAACGTTAGGGATTAAACTGTTAGTGAGGCTAAAATTTAAGAGGGTAAAGTGTAATTAGCCAGAGAGGTATATTTGTTTATTTAGCAAAAGTTATAGGTGGCATTAGAATTGACCGTCAATCATGGGACTTTAGTACTCAAAAGATAACATTAAGTACAAAAACGTTAGTATCACTAAAGTTGAAGAGGGTAAAATGATTTACCCTAAGGTTATTTATGAATTTATTTCATCTTTATTTAAAATCTTAAAGAGGTTATCCAATTATTTTCTAGTAATACTAAAGTAAATTTAATTGATCTTGAATTAATTATGAAGGAAGTAATCTCTTTACCATTCTTTCTCACATATACACAACAGTATACACTAAAATAATTTTTCATTTAGCAATAGTATCTTCATTAACAATAAAATTACATTGTTAATATTTTACTAGACATTAAACAAATATATTCTTTATAGTTTGAAGTAACAAACATGAAAATCCCATTTTAAATAAATTATGCTAATTATGAACTAGAAGTTTTAAACTTTTGAAAAGTTTGTCAAGATGCTTATCAAATGTTGAAATATTAAAAATATTTGGAAAAGGCAAACTCGGTTCAGTTCAGTTTGGTTCCTAATATTAAAAATCAAAAACCAACCAACAATGCTCAATTTTGGTTTGATTTATTTCAGTACAGTTTATCTCCTTGAAAAAAACTGCTTTAATGATTCGGTTTATGTCAGTTCAACTGATTTTTAAAAAAATTGAACAGCCCTAAGTTTGACCAAGAATTAAAATGACTGACCACTGATGGAGAAAGTAAGAGACAGAAAATATTATGGGTCATGTTTTATAGCTCTTTAAAAAAACTTTTTCCAAGTTTACTTTCACAAATCTTTGAGACTGTTTTGAATGGATTGATTTAAGTGGATTTGGATTTTAAATTCAAATCTCTTGTAGGTACTAGTTATCCTAACAAGTTGAGAATTTATGTGAAAATTTAAAATTCATCAATAAGTGATGGTGAAATTTTTTTTTTTTTAAAAAAAAGTGATGGTAAAATTTTAATTGTTAAAATAAATAAATTTCAAATTTATTTCATGCAATTTAAAATTCATTCATTTAAAATTTTTCCTACTAATCAAACCCACAAATCCAAATTGACCTGACCTTGATAGGAGTTTCTGTTTAATCAAACAGAAATCAATCAATTTGTTAACTAACCAATAAATTTGTTTAATCATTTCTCGCTCTTATAACAACTTTTCTCTTCATTTGAATTATTATGAAATAATTTAATTTTAGAAATATTGTAACCTTTTTTTTTTTTTTTTGGGAAAAACCTATCTCTCTCTTCTATACTCCATTGACTTGAACTAATGATTAATAGGTCATATGGAAAGCGTCTTACCATATAAGTTACAAATATTGTAACTTATGTACTACTAAAATGATAATTCTTTACAAGCTTAAACAATAAATATTCAACTAGTTTATTTTTTCTAACTCATCTTTATAATAAAATTTCACCAATCATTGAAAATAATACATTTTTAGAATAATTAAAGACAAAAATTATTAAAATTCAACACAGTAATTTAAAATTTTAAATTAATTTATTTGAATAATGTGTGTGTACATATATATATATATATATATGAAAATATTACTAGTATTATTTATTTAATAAATAAACTATCCCATACAATGCGCGAGTTTAAGATCTAGTACATGTTGATTTCAGTTGTGATAGTCGTGATTTATCAAAACCAGTTCTCGGGACACACTCGATTCATGTACAATAAAAGAAATTTTGTGTATTTCAAATTGTTATGTGAAATGTAACTAATATTGAATGATGAGATCACTTTATATATCTCTTTATGAAAATCATATATATTCATATTAGTGAATACATAGAATTTTTTAAAAAATAAATTTTTAAGAAAAAAGTTCTAAAGTAAGATCAACAATAAATACTGGGTCTTTATAAATGCAAATCAAATATAAAGTAGTAGTGGTATTTCTTACATTTAAATTTCTATTGTTTAGGTAAATATTTAGACAATACAACTACTCCCTAATCAGAAAAAATTTTTAAAAAAAAAATGCCTAAAAGATAAGGTCTCATTGTTTAACTATCAGTAATTGAAAAATCTATCTTTTAAGGACTAATTTGTTGACAGTTATCACCAAATAACAAAACTAATTTGATTGTTATCATTTAATACAATAATAATTTTACTTCATTTTTTATAAATGGGCAGTATTTTAGTACTTACAATTTTGCTATAAGATATTAATATAACACTATCAAATAAATAGCAGTTATCTAGAGTAAGTATATGGGTTTACAGTCCTTAAAACTCTAATGTTCAATTCCACATTTAATTACGATAATTTTTTAAAAAATTATATCAAACTCAGGATTCATTAAAAAACTACATAAAAATTTTAAAAAAATCACAATAAAAGAAATGGGTGTTTTTCCTCGATGAGTGATACCAATACCCGCAAGTCGCTATCCTATGATAGCATTTTCGGTTTTCATCGACTACCGATTGCATAGGTTAACCTTTTCATCCCAAAAAATAAATTAAATTAAAAAGAAAATTAGAAAATGAAGTGAAATATGATTGTTTTTTCAATTGACACCAAATTTACAAACTTATATTGGTCTAAAAGCTAAAAAATCTTAAAGTGAAAGAATAATTGTATGTTACTGTTGTCTTACTTGAAGGATTCGTCTGGTTACACATTTTTATTTATGATTTGTGAATCTCTTTAGCATTACTTGATCTAAGGTATGGAAGTAGCAATAGGAGGGAGTTAAGCCAACATAGCAATATGGTGACTGGTGAGAAATTGAAATAGTTTTTCTTTTTAAATTTTAAAAATAAATTTCTAATACTGTAATATACTTCTGTTTTGCCCATAAAATACTTCTAATATCAATTCCAACTCACACATTTTTAAGAAATTAATATATATTAGTAAGGTAAAAAAGGGTATGCATTAAATTTAGGGTTAATAACACTTTACCCCCCTAAACTAGGTAGGTAATATAACACTTTGTCCCCTGAACTTGAAAAACTACACTTTGCCCCCCAGTCACATGATTTATTCTCTAAAAATTTTATAATATCATGTTAAATGACTTAAATACCCTTAGCACTATATTTTGATTTTTGTATTTAATAAATGTGTAAATTTTGATAATGATGTGATAATTATTTAAAAATAATAAAAAATAATTATATAATATTTTAATATAATTCATATTAATATATATCTTGATCAAAATTTTAAATTTTGTTATTTTATTTTATATTATTTCAAATTTAAATGTTTAATTATTATGGTAGAAAAATTCCTAAATGGGCTAATTTTCTATAAAAAATTCTTCTTTAAAGATATTGTGTGACAATATTTTTTTTTATATAAAATTTGTGATTTTTTTGATATCTCTTAGTATTTTAAAATTTTAATATTTGGATGAACCTGTGCAAAATGTAATGTCAAATATAATATAATTCAACATTTATCACATTTTCACTCCCTAATTATTTTGTTATTATATTTTATTATAATAATAATTTTTATTATAATGTTAGTTTGTTATTATATTTTATTTTTTCTAATTCTTTTATATGTATTGAACATCAAAATTAAATACATGAAATATTAAAATATAATATTAAGGGTATTTTAGTCATGTGGCTTAACTTGATATTATAAATTTTTTAAAAGATGAATCATGTGTTAGGGGTAAAGTGTAAATTTTTTAGTTCAAGGGGTAACGTGTAATTACTTACCTAATTCAGGGGGCAAAGTGTTATTAACCCTTAAATTTAACAAAAGTTGGCTTTGTGCTTTACATACACTTAGAGTAGATTATAAATTTTAAAAGCAAAAAGTAATGAATAAGGTGAAGAAATTGGGAGTGACAGAGAACAGTGGGTAAATGAAGAGACAGTAATATAGTAATGGGAAATTCTACGGTATCTTTTAGGAACCATTCTCTTGTTCTTTAAATGCTTGTATCGTACAACACCATGTGCTTAAAAAACTTGTACTGTACAAGCTTTTAAAGTCAAGGGAATGGTTCCTTAAAAGAGACTGTAAAATTCCCCTACTGTAATTTAGGTAGTTATGTAGTAGTTTAGTATGGGTATATTAGGAAAAATATTAAATTTGATATATCTTGGACTTGTACTTTATCAATATAGAGTAATATAAGATAAAATAAGAGAAGAGAAGATAAGAGAAAATAATATACGTAGAATCGAATGGGTCTGTTTGGTCGTTTTATTCAGTTTGTTGAAAATTTTGTATTCTCCTTATGGCTTACTTCCCCTTGAGTATTAAGCGTCAATTTATATGATTATCTTAAATCCGAGAGGATATTAATATAATTTTCCAAAAAATTGTGGGTGCATTAGCCATTAATATTGTGGATGGTTTTTTTTCTTCTTCTTCTTTCTTTTTCGATTCATTTCAAAATATCATTTCCTCATTGAAAAATGTATTTAATTCAACGAAAAAGAAACTCACTAACAGTACATATAGAGTAACCCATTATTCAATATTTTTGTCTGTTTTCTTTTGTACTTTTTCTTAGAGATGGCACTAGACCGAACTAACCCGCAGTTGAACATCCATGCTTGTATGAAATTGTAGTTGGTCGGGTTAGGCCCGGTGCCGTACCTAAGAGTCAAGTTGGGCTTGCTTTACAATACCACATCTCAGCCTATGGACTGGCCCAACCGGCCAACTAACTCATGACTGGACCGTTGGTCAACGGTCTAGGTGATCTACTATTAGATCAAGACCGGCTTGTGGACCAACTGGTGCATCGCAGGCAGACTGTTGTAGCCTTTAATTTTCTTTTTTAAAAAAAATAAATAAATTCGGCCATTTAAATGACTTTCTTACCACCATCCCCAATAGTTATAAAATAATTAGTTTATGGGGGCAATTTGGAAACAAAACTCCTACAAATACCCCTCAAATTTCACTATAATTTACATAGAATGCTCTCTATTAACTCTCAAAATAAATAATAACTTAGGGGGTGTTTGATAACCCCATTAAGTGCTTAAACTTAATTCATTAAGTACTTTTTGTATTAAGTGCGTTTGATAACGAAATTCTGTTATCTCTGAATACACTAAGTGCCACTTAATTTCTATATAGAATTTTAAGTGAAAAATCTATTACTTAATTTGTTAAATTCTTTACTAGTATAACAAAACTCACTGCTCCAATTTTATGTATTTCACATTCACACACTATTTACACACACTATATTCATTCTCTCACACATAAACACACACTTGCACACACTATATTCATTCTCTCTCACTCACAAACACACATTTGGGCACACTATATTCATTCTCTCTCACACACAAACACACACTTGAACACACTATATTCCTTCTCTCTCACACATAAACACACATTTGTATGTACTATATTCCTTGTCTCTCGCACATAAACACATAACATAGTTGCAATTTGCACATATTATATTCCTTCCCTCTCCTATAGGCGCACACTTTCATAAAAAAATATTACTTCTCTCTCTCACACATACACACTTGTACATAATATCTCTCTCACACACACATACTCTATATTAATAAATTATTTATTTTTGTTAAAAATATAATAATTAAAATAATCTACTATAAAAAATATAATATTATCATCAAAATATATAATATATACGAGGTAAAATATTTTAATTCAATACTTAGATTTGATCAACTGATTATCAAACAGATGCAACTTTATGAATTCGACAAATTAAGATTTCAGCACTTAATTTTTAGTGTTCAGAATTCAGATTTTAATTTTATCAAACGCATCCTTAGTCTAATTTTAATAAGTTAGCCCGAGGCCAGCCAGACAGCCCAAGCCTGACTGTGCCGTCCGATCCTGTAATAGGCTTGTCACAAGAGTCGTGCTGAGATAATACTTCCCATTTATTGCCCAGCCCATCTAGGATGTCAACCCGGCACGCCGTAACACATTAACAGGGAAAATCCATTGGGCCATGATCCAGTGCAATCTCTACTTGTTCCCGCGGTCTTTGAATAGTCAGCGAACGGCTTCTCAATTTATTTGATTTTTGAATTTAAAATTTTAAAGTCAAAATCAAATAATATAAGTTCAAAGTCAAGTTATTTAAATTCAATTTTATTCCGTCGATAAGTCGAACAAGTCAAAAAAAATACCTATTCTATATCAAATATAATTCTTCATTCCTGATAATTTATACTTTAAAATTTTAGTACATCATTTCACAAATCAAAAAATATGATATCTTAGAAATTATGTATTAAATCAAACATTACAAATTTGAAATAATACTATGTTCCTAACTAATAAAATAAAATACATAATCAACTAACAAAAACAACTAATGGTTCACAACAATTTTTAAAAGTTTCAAGAATGATAATGCTCAGTGCTTCAAAGATCAATAACATGTATGTGTATAGATTAATAAGTTATGATCTATAATTATAGTCTCTAAATGCACGAATTATACAAAATGTAATTCATAATATGTTATATATACAAGTTAAAAATAAATTTTATGCACATTCATATAAATCTATACAAACATGTGCTTGTATTGCATATACAAGTTGTACAAATATTAATGTATGAATATGTATACATATTTATATTACATGTATAAGTTATATGAATCTTAACAAACAACGAAATATAATCCAAATAATAAGATTACACTTCCTCTATGAATTCTTTAGGTCATGGGTTCGAGTCACCGACAAGGTAGATAGAGATCTGATGTAGATCCTCTTTAAAAAAAAAAATACATGAATTTTAATATATGAACATATATAGAATTAATAAGTATTCATATAATTACTCAACTCTATATATATTAAAAGGAATTAGTAATTCATTTAATTAATTAATTATTAAAATAAAAGTGTTACGTTGGTAAGTTGTAAACTTATGCTAACGTATAAATATATAAATTGTACTTAACGTAAAGTGTTACATTAATAATTTAGAAATTATTTAAAAGAAGAAGAAGAAGATATTTATGTAAGAATTAAGAAGATTAATCTTACTACACAAAAAAAAAAAATTTGATTGGTAGTTAACTTGAAAGTTAATGTCACAATCGAGTCGAATGATTGATTACTTTAATAACTTCTAGTTAAAGTCACGTTAAGTTGAATAAATCAAGTCAATTTTTATCACAACTTAACTTGTTTCAATAGTTTGACTTAACTATGTTGTTGAACACCCTCCTGTGCTGTGTATAGTCCCATCACTTTCAATTTGTTAGTTGTTACATTTATTACTTTAATTAGAAAATTTAAAACTTCCTTTGCTAGCGCCATTTTTAGACATATAATTCAACTTAAATCTAAGAAAGATAATTTATATTTAGCTAGCGGCATTTTTGGCTGATTTTGTTTATATTTGCTCATTCAGTTTTTACGCACTTAAGCAATTGAAATACATACTCTCTCAAATAACATCTCCAGTTCCAATTTATCTAACTAAAATTTCGATGAAAAATAAAATGAATTTACAAGAGTGAAGGGCACAAAAATCTCAGCTATTTTTATCTTCTCCTTCTTATTGGTTCTATTTGGTGATTATTCTTGCACAAAGCATTCCATTATTATTTGTCAAGCAAACACAACACATTCGGTTGTTGAGTACAAAATTGGTGGAATACATCAAAACGCAACTCTGAACCATTCCTCAATGCGAATTCATAAACTACACATATAGAAAAAAGATAAATTAATGAAGTTCGCTCGTTGCATAAATGAAGTGGAGCATATCAATCTTCATGAATATCCAGCGCGTACCCAAGCTGTTCCCCTTCAACTTTAATCACATGTTTCCGGAAATCGACTGGTAGATATCATGATTTTGTTTGACTAGATAGTAAGATATTTCTTTTATTGATTAATGATTCTGAGTCACAAAAAAAATAGAGGAGAGGTAATTTTTTTTTTTATTTAAATACTAGAAAAATATTTTACTGTAGGGTTGTTTTTTGTTAGTTATAATTATTATACTTAGAAGTCATTTTGAGAAATTTTTTATTTTTTTACTTTAGGGTTTTAATTTTTGTTAAATTGAAAATTGATATGATTCTGACGGTAAATCACCTTTGAAAGTTGAAGCCAAGGAGAACAGGGCCTAATACATAAGGGCTAAGGCCACCACTAGCATTAGGTACTGGATAGTTAAGTGTTTCTTATATAGAGTACCATAAAAACTTAAGTTGAGAGAACCATCTCATGTATAGCATGATAAAAGCTGTGTAGGTTCTACGAAAAGAAACCTTTGTTAGCAGATTTTTTTAGTGGTTATTTTACAATGTTGAAAAAAATTTGCTGCAAAGTAGAGCAGTACCTAGATGATGGGCACAATCTGATAAAATTATGAATGTGTTATTAGATTTATGAAAAAATGAACAAATTTCAATCAAGTATCTAAAATATTTAGAATTGATTATTCAATATAATTTAACTACGTAAATTGATTTTAACAATAATTTTAAATTTATGCTCTTACAAATGATTTCCTTGAACGATTTACTGTATTCAATTAGCTTTATTAGTGAAACAATCAATCATATTTTCTTATGATCCTTAATCCCCCTCACGATCCTTAAATCCCCTCATGACCCAACTCCCAAGAGTGGTTACTTTATGATGTTTTTGTGGCCAAGCTTGAGAGAACTTTTACTCGGATATCACTAGATGTGTTTCATGTATCACTAATTTAATTGAGAATTTGATTTTCTTGAATCTTCTTAATCTACGAAAAAAAAAAAAAAAGTGGGATTACAATTTTTTTTAGGGACAGTTATAAATTTTTACGAAAGAATTATATATGGACGGGAGTCTTCTGATTATAAGAGATAGAGTTAAAATGATTATGTGACAATTTTTGATTGGTCATTTAAACAAATCCTTTATCTTATTCGTCTTGATTTACTTTTGTTTGGGCATTTTTCAGCACCGTTAAGTCGAAAATGTCGAACAAGCCAATTTAAATGTTGTGGATGTTGTTGATCGTGTCATTGCGTAAGCAAAAGTGTCAAAATAAAATTAAAAAAGTGTTAAAAATAAAATTAAAGTGCGTCAAAATATGAATCTGATTTCTAAATAATTACTGTACCTTTGCCTTGAAACCTCAAGGATTTAAAAATTATGCAAAGACTTGAATTTGGAATGATAGGTAATAAAATGTTAAGGTTGAATGGAAATTTAACTATTAGAAAGGGAAATGCTATGGCAAACATGCTAAAAATACGTAAACTGCTTGCTAAAACGCATAAATTACTTGCTGAAATAGATAAACTGCTTGCTGAAATGCTTAATTGCTTGCTGAAATACATAAACTGTTTGTTAAAATGTATAAACTACTTGCTAAAATGAATATAAACTTGTTAAAACAAAATAAATTGCCTAAAACTTGAGATTTACTACCTAAAACTAGAGATTTTGAGAGCCTAAACCAATTGATTTGACTGATTTTTGATGGAGTTTGATGGTTATGATTTTTGTCTCTTTCTTGAACATTTTTCTAGCTTTTATAGGCCTTCTCCAACTTTATAAACTGCTATCGATAATTATTACATTCAAATTTGAATTTTTCCTGTATTTTTTATCCACTTGGGCATAACTATCCATGTTCCTATTTATGGGCTGATTTGTTTCCATGAAAATTTTAGTTATGCCACTTGTTTTGGTAGTTAACCCATGTTCCTTGCCACTACTTCTATTAATTCTTGGATCAGCACTTTCTATATATGGCCGATTTGATGATGACACCTAGTATTGGCATACCTGCACTGATTTATTCCCTTGTCGATTTGACAATAATAATCAACTGACACAATTGATATTAGTACAATTGGTATAGACACAACTGATATCAGTATGAATTCATCAAAATCAGTAACTATATTTAGCTATAAGCTATGCTGTCTGAATAGTATCAACAAATGCCCACCCAAGCACTCTATCAATGCGCATCAGAAAGCTTTGATGGAGTGTTTGTATTCTTAAAAACGGATATAAATATGGATGAATGTTAACCGATAGCAATCAACACTTCTTGGATCAACATTGATAATCGAATTTCTAATAGAACCTTATACATCATCAATCTTGGACGAGTATTTTAGCCAACTTATTTCAATCACCAAATATTTTTGGCAATGACACCTCCACTATAGGCGTCGATATGAACTACTTACCGATAGTATCCTGATACAATAAGTCATTTTGATTGTTGGCTCTTTACCTACAATACACATCAGATCCTGTTGATTATTCCATATTAGGTGGTTGTCTATGCATGACACTTGCATCAAAAATTTGATGGAGTTTGTATCGATTAGTATAATGAAACTCCAATGATGAAAATTCATCTTTGTTAGGTAATCATCGGTGCATGATGCTTGCATCAAATGATTTTGGGAATTTAAATTATTTAAAATAATAAAACTCTAAAAAATAAAAATCATAGCTTATTAGGTGGCCTACAGTGCATGACAGCAACATCAATGATCGATATAGTTTAGGTTGGCACAAAATAGGAAACTCATATATTATTGCTAATGGACTCAGTGATCGACCCACTACATGTTAATATCAGTGTGTTGATGAAGACCGATACCTTCATGCAAGAAATTATTAACATCATCGGCAATATCTATCTGAATGTGTGTCACTAAATCAACAACCAAAATTGAAAATATAGTTTTGCCAACTGATTTCTCCTCAAGGATTTCTTGCCCTCCAAGAATATCGCTTTTTATGTGCATGATGAGATGTTCTCTTCGGAATATCATCAATAGATGCATGACCCATTTCATCTATGGTTTGGCCGAGATCGTTGATAGCCTTCGTGGTTTGGTTTAGGTTTGAACTCATCTCAGTCAGTTCCTTCAAATTCGCACACTCTATTCCATGTCCAGTGCCTTTAAACTGACTCATCGGCTTTTTGAATTCAATTTCCCTTCTCACAGCTTCTTTGCCCACATTCTCTCTCATCTTGACCATGTTACTCTGAATCATGCTTATTTTTTCATACATTCTTTCCATGAAAGACTTTTTCAAATAGTCTTCTATGGGTCGACTCAACTACCCGAAAAGGATTACTCCACGGATTTTCTTTCGTTGACAACATCATTCTATTGAAATTCAAAATTTTTGACAACATCTCATCAAGCGTGCAAAAATTGTTTGTGCATTTTTCGGCACCTCTAAGCCAAAAACAATAAACGTGCCAATTTAAATATTGTTGGTGTTGATGAGCGTGCCATTGTATAAGAAAAAGTGTTAAAAATAAAATTAAAGCGCGTTGAAATGTGAATCTGACCTATAAATGATTGTTGTTCGTCTACCTTGAAGTATCAAGGACTTAAAATTATTGTGCAAATATTTGAATTTGAAATGATAGGCAAGAAAACATAAGGTTGAATGGAAATTTAACAATTTCAAATGGAAATTCTTGTTGAAAACACATAAATTGCTTGGCAAAATAGATAAATTGCTTGCTGAAATGCTAAATTGCTTGCTGAAATAAACATAAGGTTGCTAAAACTAAATAAACTGCCTAAAACTAAAGATTTAATACCTAAAACTAGAGATTTTGAGAGGCTAAGTCATTTGATTTGACTGATTTTTGTTGGAATTTGATGGTTGTGATTGTTGTTTCTTTATTGAATATTTTTTTGATTTTTATAGGCTTTCTCTACCTCTAAAAACTATTTCGCCAACTCTTATAATCAAATTTGAACTTTTCCTACCTTTTCTATGACTTGGCCATAGCTACGCATTATGAATTGATTTGTCTCCATGTAGATTTTAGTTATGCCACTTGTCTTAATGGTTGACCTGTGATCCTTACCACTACATGTAGCAATTCTTGGATCAATACTTAATGCCGATTTGATGATGGCATCTAATCAGCATTGTTAGTATCGGCATACCTATACTGATTTGTTACCTTGCCGATTTAACAATCATACTCAATTGACACAACTACTATCAGCACAATAGGAGTAGACACAACTGAATCAACACGAATTCATCGATATTGGCAACTATATATTTGCTATCAGCTATACTGGCCAATTTGTATTAACAACTTTAAACCATTATTTTTTTATTGTCTACAAAAACTGAAAAACCAAGAGTATTGCCTTGGTTAAGAACTTCGTTTCATGTCTTAAAATGGTGGCAATTTGGTTTAGCGATACTACATTGTAAACATTTTGTCCAAAAAAACAAACAAAAGAAAAGTTATTTCATTTCTTAAGATTTCACGTCTCTCACTATACCCTACTTCTTCCCTCTTTCTCTTTCCTAAATTGCATTGCGATAAGTATGGATTATTGAAAATAATAAGAAATCTGGTTAGATGTTTCCTTTCAACTCCCCAATATTATTTATTTGACAGGAATAGTTGAAGGGAATTCTCTGAAGAGAAAATGGATTATGGGCTTCCTTACACCCCTTCTAAATAGGGCAATGATATTGCCACTGCATAAATCTTATTGCCATAGCAGTATTTTCAATAGTGACAAGACTACCCTCAATAACATACCATCCACAAGTTGCGGGACCCACACATTTTCTTCTATACTCCAAACATTTCGTCAACATCCGACTCCTCAATACTCACTTCCTCATAACTCCCTACCTCTTGACCCTCCTCCAAATCCGTCGTCCGGCACCACCCTATCCGGCGATTCTCCATGAGCCATGACAATTCTTTTCTTTAATCTTGTTATCATTCTCTCATCATCTTCCAAATCCAAAATTCAACCTCTATTTTTCTTAATGGACATTCATCCCTCTCTTTCTTCTGAAAAATTAAATCTAATATTACTAAAAAAATTTCATCCTCCCCATTAAATTAATATTGCTTATGATGCAATATATATATATATATATATATATATATATATGAACAGTTTAGTGTAGTTCAGCTTTCTTTTAGGTTGATGAAGCATACTTCTTCTTCTTTTTTTTCCAGTTTTATATATTTAAGAATTAAAGAAGCTTTTTGAATGATAAAGTTTAGTTCTTTTATATTTTTATTTTCTGAGTTTTGGGTTTTGAATTCGTTTTCATTTTTCTAATAAAATATTGGGTTACTGAAAAAAAAAAATTGATAGAAAATTGTTTCTTCTAGCTAAAAAATTCACTTTAATGGGACTTCTAAGACCACTGTAAATCCACCTTGAGGGGTTGTTTGTGGAGCAAGGAGGTAATGATGGTGGTGGTGGCGGAGGATAGGAGAAGGTGGAAGAGCAAGGATGATGGCAAAAGGTGTGGCCTTGTGGTTTACTTCGCTATAAGTTAGCCGCTGGAAACTGGAGACCACATGGTGATGTGATGGTGATTGTAAAAGGCAAGAGTGGGACCCAGTAGAGAAAATAGGCAGATAAATATTTTTTGACTTCTGGTAGGGCATTATTGTCATTCAAACAAGAATTTACTGTGGCACTAAGATTTTTGCGGTGGCAATATCATTTGCCTTCTAATTATACTACTTGAATATGATATAAAGCGTTCACAACAATTATATTACTAATTTGAAAATAAAGCTACCTCAAGAAAAATCCCTTAATTCCGTTTTGAGGAACCAAACAAATAATCGATGTCACTGCTACCGTGAATTAATAGAAAAATACAATATGGTAGTCTCTCAGGAAAAGAACTTAAGTGTTCGGTTTTATAGATTACAAGTAATTCATTTCTTATTGCAGTTTACAAGATCAATTCTACATTTGCAAGCCCTAATTGCACCTTAAAGTTTACACACATTATACATACACAAAAAAGTACCCCATTAGTCAAATCCAAATACCTCCTCCTTTGCCAAAAAAAAAATTCAAATATTCATATAGTACTAGTTATATTTGTGACCTCATTTTCTAAAATCTTGTTTCGCTTTTCTATTATGCCAAATTCAATGAAATGTCTTCTTTATTATAGTTGAATTTGTATAAATCAAAATCATCATCATTGTATTTAAGAGTGTTTATAGACTTGAAAAAACCGATTATCATAAAAAAAAAGGATATTCGATACGGGTAGTACTCCAAGGATGGATAGGTCAAGAATCTATGACTCAACAGGTACTAGACCCAATCTATATAGAAGGTTAATTGTGCAATTTTACATATTATGATCTAATATTAATGTGTTTTTTTCTCCGCTTCCCATTTATAGATATTATTGTGTAATTACTAGTCAACTTCTTATTTTCTAAAATTTTTGAAATAAAAAAAAGGATATAATTGGACCGAGTCGAGTACTAAAATGATCAGGTGCACTATGTATATAGTCCGAACACCATGTCAATTTTTTCATGATACTCGATGTAATTGGGTCGTGGCAAATAGTTGTAGACATTGAAATTTATTCCTATTAAAATTACTATTTGTCTATAGATTAATTTAATTGATATGTTCATGGTCCAATTAAATATTTTCATATGTCATATATTTTTTGGAAATGGTTATTTTCATAGACAATTATATTCATCCACATGTCAAGTTGAGTAATTCGGCCAATTAAATATATTGAGATAGCTCTTCCAATTAAATTGTGTCATATCACATGTAGACACAAGACTTGACCAATGACTGATATATACCTTAGTATTTATCTCTTTATTAATATATTAAAATAAGGAGACAATAGCAAAATAGTATATCTTTATGTATTATTATGTTTTATGTGTAAAGGGATAGGAATTTATATTTCTTTATGTGCAAATACACATATAGTACGAGACTTATAACTTTCTCCCCACCCATATATGTACAAATAGGGGTAATGTAAGGGGTCATATATGTATATTTCTTTATATATGTCAAGTGTATACATACGCGTGCGGGAGTACACACACACACATATATATCTGAAGTCTAAAAGTTGTGAAACCTCAAGTGTTCGAACTCTCTCTTTTCAAGTCATCTATATATCAAGATTTGAAAATTTTCATTAAGCGTTCTTCAAGTTTTCTATGTCAAGATTTGAAGAAATCATTTCTCAGTTCGAGAACAAGTTATAAAGCTCTCAAAATGTTTGAATTGAATAATTGAAGGACTTTCTCCCTATATATTAAGAATATCCTAAATATTGTAATCTTGTTTTTTCATTAAATATATATTCAATGCTTATCGCTATATTTCTTGTTTTACTTCTACAAATTTGAAAATCTATTGCATGCAATAGTGACCATATGGATCACTTATCCGAATATCCAGTCATAAACACTTCTAATTTTACAATTGTACATACTCAATGAAATGTTTTATTGCAATTTGAATAAAGGAAATATTTAGATAGATTTAATTTTTTGTCTTACTTGTAGACTTTGCATATGTGGATTAAATGTTATAGAATTTATGATATCTACTGATGTAAGCAAAATTTTATAAAATTTTAATTTTGACTACAAAATCTACAGATGAGCCCAAGACCTAATTATTTTCCTCCGAATAAAAATTGCAATGGCACTATTCATTGTAAAAATAACTTTGAATACAGAGATGTATTGACGAAATATCCATTTTTAGGCTCCAAATTCCAACATCTTTGTTCACTCTATTCTCTTTGTCACCCATACAAATATAGTTATATTCACAAAATATTCCCATTTTTGTTTGTTTGGCTTTTTGCTTTTCAAATTTTTAATATTATTTTTAGTAAAACATTCTATACTTTTGTTAATGTATATATGTCTAAATTCATTGTATAGTTACATTATTCATTAGTGTCTAAATTTATGTGTAGTTACCTTATTAGTTAGTTTCTACGTTCATTATACAGTCTAAATTCATTATACCTACAAAACTATAAATATAGGCCATTTTTTCATTACAATTAATATACACAAATATTCTCCAATATTTTTGTCACGGTATCAGAGCTATATCTTGGTGCTTGAATCTTTAGTTTTTCGGCAGTTCTCTGGTGGTTTTCTTCCAATACTTAGTTGGTATTGCAACTCTTGTTTCTTATTCTTTTCTCAAGTTATTTGATCAATTTCCATTCTCGCCCATGATTCCAAAAGCCTTCCAAATTGTTCCCAAGCTTCCTTTCATTAGTTTCCAAGTTTTGTGTTGGCCGGTAATCGTCTCACACACCCGAACGGGCTAGAACCCGCCTGCAGACTCGGTTGACAGTCGGGTTTGTGTGATAGGTTGAACTCATGCCTTCTCTGAACAATTCTAAAAGTGTAAAAACAAATCACGTCTTCAGCCTTTGTCACCTCACTGCCATGTGTACACACATCATCGTCTAGTTAGCAACAGTTTGTCCACGTCATCTGCCACATCATCATCTGTGTTGGGTTCTTACTTTATGGTTCAATCTTGGGTTGTCTGAGATCTAGATTCGGTCTGGTTTTTCTAGTCTGCGCTCTTTTTCCTCTGTTTCAGTTTGCTGATTTTCTCCCATTCTGGTTCGGTTCCCTATTATTTTCAGCCTTTTGAATTCAACTATAAACTTTGTTTTCTCAAAATTTTCCTCTGAGGTGCTATTTCTTTATAATTTTTGTATCCTAGTACTCTGATTTTCTTCATTATTGTTAATCTCATGGCTTCCTCTATTTTATAGTTGATCATATATCTCCTCACACTTCAATAAATCCAGATAATTTCTATCTGGCTATCAAACAGGTACTCTTTAAACTCTTTCTGTTTTACGATAATGCAAATTCTGTTATATCAAATTTTAGTTGGTATCATGATTCTACATGTTCCAATCACATGACATCAGACTCTACTACTTTTTCTTCCAAACAACCATCACACGCATCATATATTCAAATAGCTTATGGATCTCTCATGTTTATTAATCACATGGGCACTGTATCTACATTTTCTCTCTCTACCAGAATCCTTTCAAGTATTCCAAAATTGACTTTAAATTTTGTTTCTATTGGGCAATTAGTTGAACTTGGCATTGATGTTTCTTTCTCTATTACTGGTTGTCGTTTATAGGAACATCAGGCTGGACAGCTCCTCGGAACGGGTGATAAAGTTGAACATCTTTTTGAGTTAACCGACCTCAAACTTCCATCATTGTCTCAGGTGCAATCTATTGCTTTTACATCTCATATTCATTCTTTAAGTCTCTGGCACTCTCATCTAGGTCATGCATCTCTTCAGGTCGTGTTAAAATTATTAGTTTTCAGTGGTCAATTGGGATCTGTGCAAAATGATTCGGTTGATTGTGTGTCTTGTCAACTTGCTAAAAATCATAGCCTTCCGTTTTCTATCAGTGAGTCTGTTTTAACTGCACCATTTGATTTAATACACTCAGATGTGTAGGGTATTTCTCCAACACCTACTATAGGTAGTTCTAAATAATTTGTTATCTTTGTAGATGATTTTACTCGATTTACCTGAATTTTTCTAGAGCAACATAAAAAATAAATGTGAATTACCTCAAATTTATCGCGATTTTGCTACAATAGTAAAAACTCAGATTTCATGTTCTATCAAATTTTTTCGCACTGATAATGTCATGGAATACAAAGAAACATCTCTTCTTAATTTTCTTCGCCGAGAGTGCACCATTTTTCATCGTTCTTGTCTAGGTATTTTCCAACAAAATAGTCGTGCTGAGCGTAAACACCAATATATTCTTGATACAACTCCTGCTCCTTACTTTCTTTTTCTTGCCCAGAGCATTTTTGGAGTAAAGTTGCCCTTACTGCTGTCTACACTATCAATAAAATTTTCTCTCCTATTATCAATAAAGTTTTCTCTCCTATTACCAACAACTAGTCTCCCAATGAATGTTTATATGGCTTCCCTCCAAACAATAAGAATCTAAGAGTTTTTGGTTGTACTTGTTTTGTTCTTCTACAACCCCATAAGTATACTAAATTAGAATCTCATGCTAGGTTATGTTATTTTACTGGTTATGGTATTGAACACAAAGGTTATCGTTGTTGGGCTCCCCAATCTGAACGATTACGAATTTCTCGTCATGTTATCTTCTGGAAAAATAAGATGTTCTCTTCAATGTCCAAATTTAATCTGTCACCGTCCTCCTTACTACCCGTGTTTACCTTTCCTACAATAGATCTTTTTTCAAATACTATCCCTATAACATATTTTCCTACCTCAGTTCATGAGGTATCTATCTCTAATGAGCACCATCTCACGTCCTCTGAGGATCAACGTCTAGCTGACGGCCATAGAACATGCATCCCTTGAATCCTCCATTCTTTCTAAGTCCTCTACTGCATCACCTCCACCTTCTCGTTGGTCTACCAGGGTAAGGAAACCTTCTACTCGTTTTCGTGATTTTCATTATTTTTTCACTATTTTTTCCTTACATAAGCGTACATCCTACAAAGAAGCTTGTCTTAATCTTGTGTGGCAACAAGTTATATCTAATGAGTTGCAAGCCCTTGAAAAAACTCACACACCGTGAAATTTGGTTGATTTTCCTCCAAATAAATCTCTTGTTAGCTACAAGTGGGTATATAAAATTAAAACCCGCTTAGATAGTAGTGTGGACAGTTATAAAACCCGTCTTATTGCTGAGGGTTTATGCAAGAATATGGTATTGACTATGAGAAAACTTTTGCCTCTGTTGCGCGGCTTATCTCTGTTAAAAGTTTACTTGTCGTTGTTGCTGTGTGACATTGGGAGTTGTTTCTAATAGATGTAAAAAATACTTTTCTCAATGAAGATATTTTAGAAAAATCTATATGCAACCACTGCCAAGATATACTAGCATTTCTAGAAAGGTTTGTAAACTTTGTAAGATTTTCTATGATCTCAAATAGGCTCCAAAATCCTGATTATCTAAATTCAACCGTACAGTTAAACAGTTTGGTTTCAAATCCAATTCTTATGATTCTGTTCTATCTGTTCACCGTTCTAATTAGGGTATCATTCTTCTACTTTTATATGTTGATGATATTATCCATCACAAGAGATGACCTAATTGGTATTACTGAACTCAAGCAGTATTTGAATCGTCATTTCGAGATGAAAGATCTTGATTTTCTTAACTACTTCCTAGATCTCGAAGTATCTTCTACATTTGATGGTTATTATCTTATACAGGCTAAATATGCATCTAATTTTTTTGCTCTTGTTGGGTTAACTAACAGTAAGATTGCATTTGTCGCTATTGAGGCCAATACTCATCTCACTCTTAGTGATGGTTCACTTCTTTGTGATCAACCCTTTATCGACAATTAGTTGGTCGTTTGGTATATTTTACTGTTATTCTCTGGATATTACTTATGCAATTCATATCGTCAGTCAATTTATGGCTAGTCTCCGAAGTTCTCACTTTACAGTTGTTATTCGTATTCTGCGCTATATTAAGGGCTCTCTGTATCATGTTTTCCTTTTTTCTTATTAGTCTTCTCTTGTACTACAGGTCTATTCTAATGTTGATTGGGTAGGAGATCCTACTGATAGGCGCCATCATAGTTCCGCCACAAGTTTCTATTTCTATCTCGGTGACTCTCTTATATCGTAGTATAGTAAAAAGCAAACTGTTGTCTCTCGCTCTAGTATTGATGCCGAATATCGTGCTCTTGCTGATACCACTCAAAATTTTATTTGGCTCCGTTAGTTGTTGTTTGATATGGGTATTTCACATGAATCGCCTACTATTCTCCATATTGACAATCAAAATGTTATCCAAATTGCTCACAATGATGTTTTTCATGAGAGACCAAACACATTGAAACTGATTGTTATTTTGTGCGCTATCACATTTAAAAGGGACTGTCAAAGTTCTCTCAATTCTGTCTTCTGATTAGATTGCTGATATTTTCACTAAGGCACATCTTCTTGAGTATTTCCTTTATTTAGTTTCCAAACTCAAGTTGGTCTGCGCTAAACCACATTGAGTTTGAGGGAGGATGTTAATGTATATATGTTTAGATTTATTGTATAGTATAATTACATTATTAGTTAGTGTCTAGGTTCCTCATTGTACCTATAAACTTATAAATATAGACTATTGTATCATTCATCAATACACACAAATAAGTCTCCAATATTACTGTCAACTTTTATTAAAAAATTATCTCATTATATTTAAAAATTTTCTTATGTTTATCACACATATACCCTTTCCAATAAAAAGCTACATTAATAATTTTTTTAAAGTACACTTCCAATTAACAATAATCCAGTCTAAAATGTTTATTTAAAAATATCTTCAGCTATTCCAAATGCCAAATTGTCCCTTCTATCTATGGGAAAATACTATTATAAATCCGATTTTTTATCCTACCTATAGATTTTGCGATCAAAATTAAATTTTATAAAATCTTGTTTATATTTGTTTATATCATAAATTTCATAACATTTAATCAACACCATAGGATTTATAAGTGGAATCAAAAAATAGCTCTACTTAAAGATTTTCCCTTCTATGATCTATCTTTTACATACAAAGACAAAAACAGGAAAACCAATGAGAAAAACATACAGAATGTTCAATCTTTTAAAAAAAAAAAAATTCACAGATACAAAAAGTTCTTCCATTTAGGCTCCAAACTTCCTTTTTCCTCTCTTCCATTGACCACACAAAAAGACAGACTTGATTTAAAAAAAAAAAAAAAAATCTGACACTGTAGTCTCCAAATTCTCTTCACACTCTCTCACACACTCTCAGTTTGCGACTGTTTGCTCCCAAAAACCTCCCGAAGAAAACTGAATCCAACCCACATTCTGCATGGCCTGTCAGAGTACACCACCAATGGGCATCAGCATCAAGCCACAGATCCCAAAACCACCGACTCTTCAACCTCACAACTCGCACCCACCTCGCCCCGCCAACTGCATTGCCGCCAGAAGCCTCAGTTTCACAGCAAACCCAACCGCAGGCGAGGAAAGAGCGTCTCTTTCGCCGGAATATTCCGCCGGAGACACCTCTTGCGTTACCTACTTTTGTTACCACTCACTCTCTACTTTTCGGGTGTGATCACATGTGTGGGTCCCTTGTCCAGAGCTATTTTGCTCCGGGCCCCACCACCTCCACCTGGCTCGGTCTATCGCAGTCATGAGGTGTTTGAGAAACTCTGGCCGGAGATTCAGTCTGATAATTCTTCTTCTATTGAGGTTTGCTTCATTATCTTTTTGCTCATCAAGAAAACGTTTTGATTTGCATTTTCTTTTCAGTGTTCTGTTTTTTGTATTTTAAATTCTAAAAGTAGAAATTGATACTATTGATCAGTCATCAGTGGTAGTGTTGTCTTTTACTTGCTTGTTAGGCTTAAAGCATGTTTAAGAAAATTCAATTTGGTCCCTAGTCAGTACTCAGTAGTCCCGACATTTCATTTGCAGTCACGCCCGGTAGCTCGTATAAATGAGCATATCAAGATGAGTAAAATTTTTTACTATTCACCCTGCTGCATGAAATAGTGTTTCGAATTTGGTTCTAATAAAATTTAGCTTGAGCAGGTCAAGTTTCTAAAGCCAAGAATAATTTACTATGCTCGAGTTCATTCGAACTTAAGTAATAAAAAATTTAACAAACAAAAAGTATGCGCGTATATGTACACACATAGTTATTAGAAACCCTTTCTACTCTTACAAACTGTGTACTGATTTATGCATATCAAAACACATTTATTTGTGTTGTGAAACGCAGCAATTCACATTTCGAAATGTCAAAGTTAGCGAATATTTATTTATTGAAAAAATGATAAAATATTCTTTAAATTTACCTAATTAGTACTATTTAGTATTGGATTGAGAATAATGATTTTTAAAAGCTGAACATTTTCTTTTCTCTAGTCACTAAAAATTCAACATTTATTAAAAATTTAATACTATTTGCTACCAACTAACTTCTAATCCCTATAATGTAGCAACTTTTCCTAAGAAGTGGCGTATCGCGACCTATCCCTATGTATTCTATACTTTAAAAAGTGATGAATCACATCTCTGTATCCGTACCGCATTTCTTAACGTACCACGTTTCTGGTAATTATGTATACACACATGGGTGGATGCGGGTGGCAGGCTCTATTAATTTCGACGATCTTTTGAGCCTCACATATTGTGATCAAGCTTGTGCTGCTTAAAGCTGGACTCGAGCTCTAGCCAAGCTCGATCCAAGCTTTAATGTGAGTTTCTTGCTAATTTACCTCCTATAACTGGAATTTTGTCAGTGACAAGTGATGAGCATCTTGCACTACTAGTATAGTATATATTGCATAGTAGGGAAATTCCACCATTTGATTAAGGACCATTGTACTACATTCTGCGATTGCTTGTAAAAGTACAACGCTGTATGTTTATACTGTACAAGTTTTTAAAATTGTGCTACGTTTCCTTCAATCGACCTTAGAATCACTAATATATAAAACATAAAATGTAATATACTGTTTTTGGGGTCCAAACATTTAAATAACTGACCGAATGCTACATTAGATGATTTTCTGTTCATTATTCCTAAATACAAGTGCTAGTGACATTTTATTTCTGGGAGAAGAAATAAAGTCAAACATTGTACTTGTTTTGCTTGTTTCAAGATCCATGATGCTAATTACTAATGCTGTGTTTTATTGCCATAGTTGTCTTCTATTTGGAGATACAGAAGAAAGCTGAGAGAGCAGAAATTGTGTCAAAATGCAACTGATCGCCAAGGAACAGGTATTGATGCCATAGAGATGTGTTACCTTCTTTCTGGTTTTCTCTAACACTGCAATAAAACTGGTATTGTTTTGCTTCATCAGTTCTGCTGATTTTGCTAAGGGCAACACGAGAAGATGTGGAAAATGAGACCTAGTCACCAAATAGAAAAATAGAAAAGAGTAGTCAAACAAGAAAATGAAAAATTTAATGTTGTACGATTAATTGCATGCATCAGAAACTATAGACGAACTAATGGAGTAAATTTACCGTTTCAGAATCTCCAATGCTTGATAGGTACCTGATTGTTGAGGCAAATGGTGGTCTTAATCAGCAACGATCATCAGTGAGTAGAATTCTTTTTAAGCATAAGATAAATTATACGATGGTAACAGGTATTTTATGCTTTTGTCACAATTCAGTCTTCAAACATGCTTGAGAAAGAAGTAGACATAATTTAATGCATCTCACACTCACTCTCACACACACACAAGGGAGATAAAGACCTCAGCTCTGATACTTGTTTAAGAAACTACATATATCCCTACTTCTTAACGCTTTCAAGTGATAAATTATCTTTCATATTATTCTTTTTATAATGTAAATTTTGATCATTAGTTCAAAAGGAGCTTCTGGAATATAACCTACGATGAGGAATTTTTGGCATTTGCCAAACTAAAGAGAGTGGAGTATCTACATTAACACAACACTAAGTCGCAACAGAAAGCACTAATCATGTCAAATTATATTAAGAAATGTGTAGCCAAATGGAGTTATACCTTTGTTCTAAGACTTCGTTTTTCAGAAGGCATAAACATATAAAACATTCAGTGTCAGCTTTGGGCTTTTATAAGCAAACTTCCATTATTGCTAATTTGATTACTAAAAAGAGCAATGAGAAAAATAAGGAGAAGTATTGACATGCGTAATGTAGTGACTATGTTTGATTATATTTTCACTTGGTAATAAAATGCTTTGCATTGAGCTTGAGCTTGAGTTTTTGTTTTAGTTGTACGTTTATTGTAGCTGCATATAAGCATACACATTCTACAAAGCAAAATTTAGCCTTGGTTCGAAGCTAGCTGCCAGTTTGCGTGTCATGTATTCAGTTCGTTTAAAGATTAGAAGAAATCCTTGAAAACATCAGTTGACTGGAAATTTAGGTAATAATAATTTATAGATTCTCGTGGTCTGTTTTTTGTGATAAAGCTAGCAGCCTTTGATGACTTTTATCAGAGGCATTCCCAAACGAAAGGAAGGATATATGGGTTTTGAGTGGATATTTCTTTGGTCATTCTCTTTAATGTAGTAAGCTAAAATACTTTTCATTATTAAACTTCCTATCTTAGGTTTCAAAGTAAGACAATGCAGCATATATTCTTGATTCTCAATTCAACTAAGACTTTAAAAGGCTGATAAGATGAAATAATAGGAATACTGTGTCAAATTTTGGTTTTATACATCAGGCTTGAAATCTAGGTTACCAGCAAAAGTTGAGAGGAACTTGAGCACGTGTTCCTCAAAAATGGAATTTTGATGCTGGAAATTGCTCTGGTCCAAATTTAAATTCAGATAAAGAGAGACAAAAAGCATCTGCAAATCTATCATAGATTTGCAACTACAGTTCTCGTCGACATCGTCTTTTGGGGTGAAGCCAATATCTGCCTGGCTTTCCTTGTTCATAGACTTACCTTCAAATGATTCAGATCATATCTATTCATTGACTGAAGCTTTATTTTATAGTAATGCTATACCTGCAGATATGCAGTGCAGTGGCTGTGGCTGGGCTGTTGGGTGCAACTCTAATTATTCCACGCTTTGAGTTTCACAGTGTTTGGCGTGATTCAAGGTAAGTCATATATGATTAGCAATAACTTATTTCCTACCTATTTGTGTAAACTGTATTAAAACTATAACCTCAGTATGCAGTTGTTTATCAGCAGATTTTTTGTTTAGCACTTAATGGCATATTTGGCAAAACTAAACAAGGAAGAGAGACAATTTCAATACACCATATATTTGGTCTCATCCAGAAAACTTAAATCAATAAGGGCGAATAAGTCAAATGTACTTGTTTAGCCCCTCATTTTCTTTTCAATGCAAATGTACTTGTTTAGCCCCTCATTTTCTTTTCAATGTTTTTTCCTTGCTCCTTAATGGTGCTAAAACGGGGGAAATTCTTAGATGGACCGAGTCCATAGAAGGTGCCATGGACCCCATAATCAATATTCATCCACATCATTTCAACTAGATAAAATAAACTTGTTCAGGATGATGTGGATGAATATGGACCAAAGGGTCAATGGCACCAACCATGGACCCAGTCCACCTGAGAATTTTCCCTAAAACAGGATGGATGTGCTTCCCTACTAATGGTTTCTTTCTGACATGGGACAGTGAATTCGCAGATATTTATGATGAGGAACATTTCATATCTACCCTAAAAGATTTTGTTAAAGTAGTCCGTGAGCCACCTGAAGAGTTGATGAAAACATATGACTTTAACATCAGCAATATACCAAACATTCGGGTCCAAGCTTGGGCTACCCACAGATACTACTTAGAAGAAGTTTCTCCAGTCTTGCGTGATCAGAGGTAGATACTGATCATGAATAATGTAGTCTAATATTTTTACTGTTATGCCTCATAATAATTGTTTTGAGAAATCTCTATCACATTTCTTTCAGTTGTTTGCTTCTTCTCTCAATATCAGACTGAAATGTAAGTCAACTGCTTTAGAAAATAATAATACAAAAAGTAAGTATAACATTTCTGTACTGATCAGATAAGAAGTGAAAATAGCTAAATTTATTTCACAAACTCATACCTGATACTCTACAAGTTGTAGGGACATGCTTATTTGGCTTCATCCACTCTCTAAGCATATACATTTTAAATTTTGATTGCCACCAATCAATACCGATCCGTTTGCTATACCGAAGGGTGATAGAATCTTGATAAAGTCGCTAGTTTTTGCTAATCTATTATGTCCACTGTTATACTGGTTTTTAACTTCAAGATAGGTATCTGCTTGTCAGTATAAACTCAAGTCAAATTCACAGATTGCTTGTTGCAGAAGTCTGTTAAGTGCTGGATAGAGAACTTTTGCAATGAAACTAATGTTACTTATTCATGTGTTTCAAATTCTTCTCAAATTAGCCAGATGCTGGAAAGTTTGTACATGTACAAACCTGGAATCCTGAATCTCATTCTTTTGTCTGCTATAGAGTCACCTGATTTTCTCTTCCTAGTCAGTATGATACACAAACGTGATTACACCAGAAAAATTTACACTTCATATTCCTTATTGGCTCGTCCTATGTTGTCATCGTTTTGTTGGGTATGTACTGTATTGTGGTCAAAATGATGTGGTATTAGTTCCTTGAATGGGTGTTGTGCATTCATTCATGATGATGTGGTTTTAATTGATGTTGCCATGTAATCATTCATCAGAAGGGATATAGGGATGTTCCTCATCAGGCAATGTAATATTTACTCTTTTTGAGATTATGAGTTTAATGTTGCTTACTTTGTCAAGCCCTTATAAGTTTTTTGTGTTTGTCATAGAAGAGAATATGAACTCGAGGGAAAGAGCGAGAAACTGTTTAGTTATGCACTCAATCAAACTCCATCCCCTCTCCTCCCTGCCTAAAAATGAAAGGTTGCCAACAATTTCTCTGTTTAATGCAGGGTCATCCGCATTTCTCCATTTGCGAACAGGCTGTCAATGAGCGTTCCACCTCATATTCAGTTTTTAAGATGCCTGACCAATTATAGAGCTCTCACATTCTCTTCTCCCATATCGACACTTGCAAAAAAATTAATCAATAGAATGACAGAGAAAAGCTCCATTTCAGGTGGGAAATATGTTTCCATTCATCTTCGTTTTGAAGAGGTATATCTACGTTATTTTAAAATGTATTCAAATTTTGTTTTCACACTGTTATCCTTTTATGAGATAATTTGCAGGTGCTCCATTTCAATTTGCTTGACTGTAATCTCTTCAAATCTATGTTATCTATCTTCAATGTATAGGACATGGTGGCCTTCTCTTGTTGTTTATTTGATGGTGGAAAGCCTGAAAAATCTGAAATGGATGCAATACGGGAGATGGGATGGGGTAAGAAGTTCAAGAGCAAAGATCGTTTGATTGCACCTGGTCTTAATCGGATAAATGGAAGGTGTCCTATGACTCCTTTGGAGGTTAGTTGTTCAACTCTAAAATTTGAACATTTGTCTTATGCTGGAGGGAATTCAGAATAAGATTTTGGATTATATTCCCAAAAGTATTTCTAAATACCCTGGAAAAAGCTTTGTTAATAGAACTATGTCTTCTCAAGCCAATGTAGCATGATGTATTCATTTCTTCTCTTTTTCTTTAAGAATGAAATTTCTGTAAATCAAGTGAAAATCAAATGTAACACTCAGCCGTTACGAGGTTTAGAGCATTGCCATGTTTCGAGCTTTTCTCTAGTTCAATATATTTCATTTCCTAGTTTTCAAAGGATGGTCTCATGCATGGTTTGTGTACCAGACACTGATTTCTTTATTTTCACTATTATTTTTATTTACTCTTGCGCACTTCATTTATTGTTGGTCTAGGCAGGGGAAAGAATTGAAAGCTTTGTAAGCTTGATCTGTTTAATATATGCTGGTAAATACAAGATACTGATTTGTTTATTTTTCTGAAAACTGGTACTAAAAAAGAAGGAAAATAAATTAAGCCATTTCTGGCCCTTGTAATCATTATCATTGTCATCATCACCATTACCACCATCATCCTCATGATTACTGCAATTGATTGTGCATTTTCTACAAGTGGATGCCTTAACTTTTGCTTATCTCATAGATACATAGACCTGCAAGGCAAGAACCTAAAAGAATTATTAGGAATTTGTGGTAACGAATCAAAGGAGTTCTATTTAATGTTGGAGCATGTATCTGTTGATTGTTTTCTTGCATTAGGGTTCTGATTGTTCGTGTTTCTTACTATAACTCCGTGAATTAGAAGGTGCAGCAGGTAGTAAGTCAATTATTCTTGAATATGCTTTTCTTGGTCAGCATAGGTTGGGATGATGCTTAGAGGTATGGGATTTGCCAATGACACACCTATTTATTTGGCCTCGGGAAAACTTTACCAGGCAGATAGAAATTTGAGACCTCTTCATAAGATGTTCCCCCTATTACAGACCAAGGAGTCGCTTGCAACAGCAGATGAGCTTGCTGAATTTCAGGTAGAGATTGTACTGCATTTACTGAGATGTTTAAATTTCTATTGAGAATATATTTGACACACTGATTGATGAGATGTACTCCATTAGATGAGTGTAGTCTATAGCCATCTTTATACTTGTTATATTCGCAACTTCTGTGACGGTATTAGTTGCTCTCCCTGGTTTGGTAGTCCTAAAATTATTATAAACATGACACGTAAAGTGAACAGTTAGGTCTTGGAAAATAAGTTAAATTATTAGAAACATGACACCTAAAGTGAACAGTTAGGTCTTGGAAAATAAGTTAATCTGCATTTTTTTTACGTTTTTAGTTGCACTTGTCTGAAGTTGATTAGTGTTTTGAGTTGGGCAAAAGAATGGTAGAACTTTGTTGTTCACCAGTGGGAATTCCAATTCAATGCCTTATATATTGAACTGTGGTATTTTCTTGAGATATATGCTTAATTTCGTCTCCTCCATATGCTATGGATAAAATCATTGAGAATAATCTGGACTAATTTGGGTTACAAAACTTTTTAAAGGAGAGCATTCTCAAAGATAAAAAACCAGTGTATGAAATTTTGAGCTTGTAAATTTTGACAAATGCACTCCACTACAAAAGAAAATCAGCATTACCTTTCTGACAGATCTTAACTACCAAACCAATTACAAGCCAAGTTGACATTTTAGTGTTCATAACTCCAAATGACATTGTGAAAGATTCAAAGCATCTGGATAGATTACAGTCGATCATAATTTCAGTTTTACATATGAATGCTGAATGGGCTGTTATTACTCATGAAAATTTTCATGCGAATTTATACAATTTCAGAGCACATTTTGTACTGACCAATGGCTTGTCTAATCACAAAGATTTGGATAGCTGAAAGTCAATTAACTCTTTTACAATTCAAATTTAGGGTTTTTCTTCAAGGTTAGCTGCTTTGGACTATGCTGTGTGCTTGTTGAGTGAAGTATTTGTCAGCACTCAAGGTGGAAACTTCCCACATTTTCTAATGGGTCATCGAAGGTTCCTCTATAATGGCCATGCCAAGACAATCAGGCCCGATAAGCCCAGGCTAGTTCTTTTACTACATAACTCAAGCTTAAGGTGATTTCATTTCTCCCATTCCATCTTCTTTCATTCTCCGTTCTCTTTTATTGTTTTTTTCTGTTAATAATCCACTTTGGCTTACATGTGTCCAGAAAATTTTACTGGTTGCTCACAGTTAGAAAAATTTGTGGCTTTCATGTCATCATGTGGACATGATGCATTGATACGTGTCGACTGAAAGTTAAATTAGCATACCATCTAGGGATCTTCCTGAAAATGGAAAAATAAAAACAAATAGGAGAGAAATGCATGGATACTAGTTCTTTGTGTTTATCTTTCACAAGTGCATCCGTATTGCATGTATAATAAGTTAGAACACTACCTGACAAAAAGTTTGTAAAGGGAGTCAAGTGTATAAAGTTGGTCTTGGAGTGACCCTCCATATTCGAGTTATGTTATAAGTGCTTCTATTCCCAAAATATTTTATGCAAAAGGCATCATTACACAACTTTTAAACAATTTTTTCATGTCACAATAGACTTTTACCCGGAATCACTCACTCCTAAACAGTCTAAATATTCAGTCTAAATTGCTGGCATTCTACTTTTTCATCTATGTATTAAAAGCACTATCTAATTAAGATTATTTTATACTAGAATTCAAATCATTTTGAACAACAAACGTACTTCCTTATGTTGGAAATGGTTGCAATCTAGATGTTGGCACTTCATTTTACCATGAAATATGATTTAGACCAAGATTTTTTGAAATGAAATTTAAACAAGAAAGAGGGGTTGCAATCCTTTTCTCCCATGCTGCACACACTCACCAATACGATTGCAAAAGATGTATATTAGTCAGGCTCACACAATTTCTGTTCTTTACTTACAGGTGGGATGCTTTTAAGAATGAGATGCGATCGATGCTTGCTGAAATTGACCGAAAAGGTACTATCGTGCCCGTGGTCAAGAAATCCAACAGAAAGGCTTCTATCTACTCAAACCCTTTGCCTGAATGTAGGTGTATTTGGGAATCGAAGAACTTATCCAGTGGATTTATGCTGAAGACTCCAGAATGATTTGAGATTTGACAATTAGATAGTACTGGTGCAAAGTTGCTTCTCACTTTTATCATCAGCATGTAGCACGTAATGATTTTCAGATTCACCCGTGGATAAAGAGCATTTTTGTGGGCAGAGACAAAGGATAAATTGAAGTAATTGTTTCTGCGACAAGGTTTGCTTCTACATAGTCAATCTGTCTTTTGAATGCAATCCATGACGGGATAAATATGCTATTTCCAATCCAGGAAAATTTCTGCAGTCAAATAATTTTCCAGTTTGCAAGGAAAAGGTAATGTGAGAAATTTTCAGCAAATTATACTGCTGCTGTTGTGAGAATTTTTGTAGTTGCTGGCAACTTAATTGCACAGGACAATGCTTTATTACCAGGTGATTGCAAGAGTATGCTGAAATATTCGGTTTTGCTATTCACAGGGTTCTATGACATTATTTACAAGTTCAGTTAAGATTGTTCTTATATTCAAATGTATTGGTTTACTGATTAGAAGATGCAATTTATTTCTTTGTAATACACTACAATTTCATGAGCATTGATATTCATTACTACTCTTGATGTTTTAGTTCTTACTTTAGTAAAACAATTACAAACTATAACATTAGAAATGATGTGGCATTCTGCCTGAAAAGGTAAAAAACCAACTGGTGACCTTATCATTTTGCTTTAGCAAGATAAAATATTATTGCAAAATTCTGTGCTGAATACATATGTTGATCAATTATTATAGGTGACCTTTATTTGGAATCTAGAATCCACTAATTGAAAAATCATGACCGTCTTATCTTGTAAAAAAGTGAGAAATATGATCTAAATCTCCTCGGAATTACATTAAAACTCTCTTGTTTTTAGAACAAAAAACTATCTAAATTTAAAACATGAAAAAAGGACATGTAGAATGAATTAATTGCCTTGCCTCATATAGATAGCTCTATACTCCTATCTCAACAGAGTTGAATTTGACAATATGCGGGCTGGCTGGGTTAGTTAAAAACCCAGATTGGTCCATACCATATACAAGCTGATTCAACCCATTTACCATGTCTACCTGATGGTATATGAAATCTTTTAGGTGTATAATTCTTTATGAAAAAACTGAAAAAGGAGAATTAATACAGTAACATTCTTTTAAATTTTTTTCCACCATGGTAATTATTATGCTATTAAAAGCTCAACAAATTTTATAAAAACTACAGTTTGAAGATTATTATTTTAGAAACTTTATGTTCTTATTAAAATTTGCCACATTTTTTGGGTACGGGATTTTTTGTTTTACTTCCTGTATCAATTTTCTATCTCACAATCTATATATATATGACATGTGTATTCTATCATAATAATATTTATAAGTCATAGCACACTTGTCGATTATCCAGATGATGAGACAAGAGATTGATACAAACAGCGAGATAGAAGATCTTTAATGCATTTTCTGCATAAAGAATATAAATCCGCTAAAGATCTTTTGTCCCACATCCTATATTAAGTAGTGAGACAAAGAATGAGATACGTAGGATGTGAGACAAAAGATCCTATTATTAAATTGCACAATCAACTAAGTTTAAGCCACTAATAGAAAATGATAATGATGATGTCAAAATAAACACATATAGAGCAGCCCATTTTGGTATGCAAATGCCACAATAAATAAGTGGCTAATTTACACCATGTCTACAACTACAAACGGCCTGACTGATCATCAACCACTATAGTCTATTAACCTTTTGTAGAGGGGAAATCATTGGCCTTTCACAACTAGTCTAATCACTAATCATTTGCACACGAGATATAAGTGTCTCTGTAATTAATCCTAGCTACTCAAGCATTGTCTAATTCCAGTTACTATTGCTTCAATATTAACAGGAGGATGACTCCAGTCAAATATCTAGGTATCAAACATCGGGTTCTGTAAATATATCCCCCTTCTTTCGAAAAATTTTGAAGTCGATCTTTATCCACAGTATTATGCTGTGGATTTCATGATCCAAATTTAATTGTATCCCTCACATGAGTCTACCGTGAACCGAATTTACTCAAGAATGTCCCCTTCTTTTCATAAAAGAACAGGAGGCATGGAATCATTTGTCTTTACTTTTATGTTTTCTGTAATTTCTTTTTTACCATGTTTTGTGACTTGCATTAGTAAGTACTCAAAAATGTGCTCCAACTGAGCAAACTCTTCTTCAATAGAATCTGAACAATCAATCCCTGACGATATTTGTTCTTTGAAGCCACGTAATCTTTCCATACTAGCTCTAACTTCTACTACCATTTCCTGCATTGTTGAACGAGCTACAAAATTTTCCTCTACTGCTTCCTTTAGCTTCTTTTTCAGCAATCGATAACCTTCAAGGGCTCTTAAAAGATGATCTGAAAGTGTCCGATTACGCTGTTTGAGGATTGCATGTGCTTGTATCTCTGCCCCAACAACTAAACCAAAAGTATTCTCCCTACGATCCAAAGCATAGGATTCCTTCACTTTTTCAAACAATTTCTCATTTTGTGCTTTAAGGTCATTGACGATTTCTTCCATTACATTCAATTCTTCAACCTTTTTTGCAAGTTCTCCTGCCAAAAACTTTCTCTCTTTCTCCAAACGTGAACACATGGTTTCGAGACTTTCCCGTGCAGCCACAACTCGTGACTAATTCTTTTAGCAGATTGTTTTCATCTAATTCTTCAATCTGATTGCAATCCCTAACATTTGCTGCTACCCCTGAAACATCCAATATGGTTAAACAGGAAATATTACTAAAATCTGGGAGAAATTTATTACAAAATTTTCAGGGTTCAAAAGATAATAATATATTGAGAAAAAATTCAAGAAGAAAGTACAAAATTTCTTGAATAATTATGGATCATTGAAGTAGAGAATGTTTACCTTCAAAACCCGAATCATCATGATAATTATCCTCAGATGGAGTCAATTCTGGACAAGAATCTACCTGAATTCTACTCATTTTTTTTTTTATAAATTTTTTCCAAAAGGAATTTAAAATTTTAAAGAGATAATGTCTGACGCTAAGATCATAAATAAACTTTCAAGAAATAAAAGGTAGAGAATTCAGTGAGAAGAAAATGTATTTTTGAGATCAAACAAGGCATGTAGTGCTGTATAATTTTGAGAGATATATCCAAAAATTTGAAGAGAGGTAAACTTTGCACGCACCTTTCTATTTTTCTCTCAAAATCTCACCATTTTTCTTTATCGCTCACTTTGTTCCTACTTACTATATTATTCATTAATAATTGCTGGTATTTAGTTCTTCTGAGAATGATTGGTCAATGAGAGATATCTTTTGCGCACTTGTTGCTTTAGTTTGACCTTTCCACTGGCTATTGTTAGCTTTCGTAGTTTAGATAAATTGGGTTCATAAAACTCTACAAAATTGATGGGAATATGGATGCTGCAATTGTAACAACAAAGGATATGAATCCTGACATGTTGGTGGCATTTTTTTTTATCGTTTGCCATTAAAAAAAAAAAAACATATTGGTTATAACCAGCCATGACTCAGTTTTACATCCAAGAGCCCCATGCCAATGTAAACTGGACTCAATTCTATTAAATGACATAGGAGATTTTTTGCCCGAGTAACATACGTAAGAGACTAAGAGCTTAGACGTTCATTCTTTGTTATTTCCTTATGTTTTATAGATCTATATCTATCTATCTATATCTATAATAATATGTTAAAAGAGTTGATATGATTTAGTGGTTTAGATTTTTTTTCTGAAATTACCCTTACTATAAAATTTAATGACTTTATTATGTCCCCAAACTTGAATTTTTTAAATAGTTGTTTAGGTTATTTATGTCAATATTTCTCAAAGAGTAAAAGAGGAATAGAACCTACTTTTAAGGTTTCATATTAAGAAATAAATTTGATTGAAGTAAATTTCCTTATATAATAGTAGAATATTAGGAATGAGTTTTAGATATTAAAGAAGATGAAGAAAATAATTTTATTGGGATGGACATATCTATACTATATTAAAAGAGTCAATGTGATTCAGTAATTTAAATTTTTTATGAAATTATCTTTATTATAAAATTTAATGATTTTATTATGTCCCCAAACTTGATTTGTTTTTAATAATTGTTTAGGTTATTTATATAAATACTCCTCAAAGAATAAAAGACGAAATAGAACCTATTTTAATTATTTAGTGATTCATATTTGGAAATAAGTTTGATTGAAGTAAATTTCCTTATGCAATAGTAGAATATTAGGAATGAGTTTTAGAAACTAAGAAAAGAAAGAAATAATTTTATTAAAATGAATTTTAAAAATCAAGCAATAATAAAAAAAAAAAATTACTTGCAAAAGAAATTTACATATTTTATTTATACTTTTGGACCCTTAATGAGAAAAATTCCAAAAAGGCGCACAGAAAATAAAACTAAAATTTTTAGCTTATATTTAGAATTAATTTTGATTTAATTTCCTCATAGAATAGAATTTTAGGATAGATTTAGAAATAAAAGATGAATATTAAATAAAGTTATTAAAAAGATTAATTGAATATGTCTTATAACGAATGAAGGAGTTTGATTTAAAATTTTCTTTTCTAATTTACCCTCACTATAAAATTTAGTGACTTTGATATGTTTCCAACTTGAATGCCTTTTTTTTATATATATAAATTTTTAGACTATTTATGTAAATACTCTTCCAAAGAGTAAAAGAAGAAATAAAACCTACTTTTAAGATTTCATATTAAGAAATAAATTTGATTGAAGTAAATTTCCTTATATAATAGAATATTAGTAATGAATTTTAAAAATTAAAGAATAGTAGGAAATATATTTTTGAGATGGGTTTAGAAATCAAGTAATAATGACAAAATAAAATTTACTTAAAATAAATTTACATGTTTCACTTATACTTTTGGACTCTTAAAAAAAATCCTAAAAAGGTGCACATAAAATAAAACTAACTCTTTAAGACTTCATTTAGAATCAAATTTGATTGAAGTGAATTTTCTAGTAGAGTAGAATTGTAGGATAGATTTAGAAATTGAAAATGAATATTAAATAAAGTTATCAAAAAATTAATGGAATAAATTTCTCATTAATTAGAATTATGCATATGATTATTGTTAACATATATAGGTTGTAGATACATTAATAGACTAGACAGCATTTATAGACAATTAAAGAAACTAATAGTTTATTTTATTAACAACTATTAAAAGAAAAGCAAAAATTCATTTGACAAATAAAGAAAAAGAAGGAAAATAAGGTTATTTTAATTTCAAAGGGTTAAATACTCTTTTGGCCATTCAAATTATGCAAAAATCTCAATATCGTCTTTTAAATTGAAAAGGTCTCGATTTGACCTCCAAATTGAAAAATATTCCAATACAGCATTCCAAATCTAAAGAATGTCAATTTGGTTCTAAAAAATAAAACAAATATCCCAATGTGGCCCCTAAAATTGAAAGATTAAGAATTCGACCTTCCAAAATGAAAATCTATTTTAATTTGTCCTCCAAACTATATTTCAATAAAAAAAATGCCATTAACCTTTTAAAATCAAACAATTCTAAAATATGCTTTCAATCTTAATGATTATTTTACTGTTAGAATAAGATTTTTGTATAGAAAAGATAGTTCCATTTGGTATCTATTTTTCAAGGATGAATTTTAAAACTTATACAAGTATGCAAATAATTTTTTTATGATTAGAAATTAAGTTAAATAATAGTAGGAATTATCTTTAAACAAAAAATTAGGACTTATCGCATATAAAACTTTTGAACTCTTTTGAGAGAATAATTCTGAAGTCTTTTTCAATTTTTGATACAAAAAAAGAAAAAAAAATAAAAGAACAAAGAAAATACAAAATGCCTCAAGGTCATCTAAAATTGAATTAACAAAGACATTACCCTTAATAGATATTATCTGATGTTTTCCAAACCTTATTTTGATGATGACATAAGCACTTAAATCTGTAAACAAGTTTTGCAGGTCTGTTACTTGTTTTGCTGGAGACAGGACTTTCGGACGCACTGTACCGTTCGAACTATGTCAAGCTTCTCGGACGCATTCCACCGTCCGAACCAACAGGTAGAAAGCAAGGATTTTACTGCTTCTCCAACGGACGCACACAACTGTCTGAACGAAGTCTCCTTCGGACGGACATGACTATCTGAAGCTCCATTCGGACGATGGAACGGACACATGCAATTCGGACGTCCGAAACCCCAACGGCTACTTTTTGAGCATTTATTAATTAGCTATTAGGAAGTAGTTGCAACCACCATTTATTGCTCTTATAAATAACTTCTTTGATATTCTGTAAAAATCATCTAATACATTAAATACAAGCCTTAGAAAAGAGCAATTTTAGTACAAATTGGCTATAGTGCTTTATTGTATTAGTGTACAGTTTAGAGTGCAACTAAATTTTGAGTGGAGTAATAATCTTATACGAAAGTATGGTTGTAAGTAAAATTCTTGGATCAACTAAAAGAGTTTTAGTGTGAGTAAGAATTTCCCTACTTTGTAAAGATTATTGGCTCACCAAGTGTGTGAAGCATTCTAGTGTTTGATACTTCAAGCTTGTTAGTTTGGAAGTGTTGGCTGTTTAATTTTCTCTCTTTCTTACTTCACTGTTTCATTGATTCTATTATATCAATTTTTATTTGAAAAATCTGAATAAGATTAATATTTCTAAAAGTATTTTTTAGATTATGTAACCTAATTCACCCCCCCTCTAAGGTTGCTTTGGGACCAACATTATCAACATCTTCAACTTCCTTCTACCAATGCCATTTATTTTGTTTCTAATGTTGTTATCTAAATTTTGTAATTATGAAAGAGATTCATTGTCCAAAATATGAAAATAATTTGGCTTCTGTGGTATATTGAAAAACAAATACAATATAGAACTTATCTTTTTTATTATTATTAAACTCATAAGATGAGCAAGAAAGGGGATGAAAAATGTGATCCAAACCTATGTTATTTTTTTTCTAAAAGAACATAATCCTTATCTTGTAATTTTTATTTTACTTTTTAGTTTCCTTTTCATGTATTGAATAATTAGCACATATTTAATCTAAATTATGCATTTTCTATAATAAAAAATTAGTTCCTAAATTATATTAGCTAAAATTCTTAATAGATAATTATTGTACTCCTACAAAAAAATTATTATTGTTGTTTTTGGACCAACAAATATCTAATGTTGAATATTAGTAATCATATAAATTACATAATAAAAAAAATAGGAATATCAAATCAGTTATTAATTAGGTTTTAACTAAAGTGTACTTTGTCTAATGAAACCTAAATACTAAATGTTTTTTGTTACGTTTGAATTATTATTATACAAGTTGATTGTCACTGCATCTATGTTGTTGATCTTATTCTGTGATATAAAATTTATAATATTGAATATCTACCATTAATTCACAATTATACAGATTGATAGTTTTAATTCACAATTATAATAAATAAATCACTAAATTTCATGTGGTGAATTGCTAAATGGTGGTAGACTATTTTCACTTTTTTCCTATTTTCATGATATAATTCCTATAGTTATGCAAGCTATACATTTAAAAGAGATTTTGTTTCCTAAATTAGAAATTACTATTTAGTATTTACACACGAATGGCTCATTCATCAAGTTGTTTCCAAGAGAGATATAGGGATTCAAGAATAATCAAATAGTTTACTGCGCTGGATAATCCAAAGTTGTTCAGGATAGAATTTGGATAATTAAAGAGAATAAAAGGTTTCAATAAACTCTATAAATTATCAATAATTTTCAAGACTACACTATATTCTTTGATTATTAAACTTACAAAATGGACATAATAATAAACTCTAATATATTTCTTATCAAACATTGTGCACTAGTTTGATGATACATCAAACTTTCCTATTTTTAAAGTTACATAGATTACAATGAGCCCACTGTAGAGTGCTTCAATAATTTTCAATTGAGGAAATGGACTTCTTATTTAAACATTGTAAGGTAGATGTGTTATTCACAAGACACAATTATTTAGCACTTATGGTATTGTTTGAACTGTTAAACTAAACAAATTTCTTATATTTCCAACAAAGCATATATAAAGAAAATACATAAAAATCACCCATGAACAAATATTTTTCTAAACTCATAAGAATTATAAAAAATTCTTTAGCTTAAATAAATGTTGAAATATAAATTATATAAGTAGAAAAATAAGTGAATTAAAAAAACAAATAAAATAGTTAGTATCTCCAAACACGCTTTACTTTTTAATTCATAGCAATAAAAATCAAACAATTAGTATCTCCAAACGTGCAAAGCACGTACTCCCATGCTAGTGCCATACTAAAAGAGTCAATATAATTTAGTGATTTAGATTTTTTTTTCAAAGTTATCATCACTAAAAAATTTAATGACTCTGTTATGTCCCTAAATTTGAATACCTTTTTGTATAATTGTTTAGACTATTTATGTAAATATTCCTCAAAGAGTAAAAGATGAAATAGGACATACTTTTAAGATTTCATATCAGGAACTAAATTTGATTGAAGTAAATTTTCTTATGTAATAGAATATTAGGAAATAGTTTTATAAATTAAAGAAGAGTAAGAAATAATTTTATTGGGATGGATTTTAGAAATCAAGCAATAATAATAATAAAAAAATAGTTAAATGAAAAAGAAATTTACATATTTCATTTATACTTTTGGACCCTTAACGAGAAAAAAATTCTAAAAGGTACACAAGAAATAAAACTAAATATTTTAGACTTATATTTAGAATTAAGTCTGATTGAAGCAAATTTCCTCGTAGAATAGAATTTTGGGATAGATTTAGAAATAAAAGATGAATACTAAATAAAGTTATTAAAAAAATTAATTGAATATATACTATAATAAATGAAGGAGTTTGATTTAGTTTTAGATTTTCTTCCCAAGTTACCCTTATTAAAAAAATATAATGACTTTTGTTAGTTCCCAACTTGAATACATTTTTTATAAATTTTTTAGACTATTTATGTAAATACTCCTCGAAGAGTAAAGAAAGAAATAAAATCTACTTTAGGACTTCATATTAGAAAATAAATTTGATTGAATTAAACTTCAGTATGTAATATAATATTAGGATTGAGTTTTATAAATTAAAAAAGAGTATGAATTTTTGTTGGGATGGGTTTTAGAGATCAAGCAATAATAAAAATATAAAATTTACTTGGAAAATAAATTTACATATTTCACCTTGTTATACTTTTGGACTCTAAAAGAGAAAAAAAAATCTAAAAAGGTACACATGAAATAACAACTAAATTTTTGAGACTTTATTTTGGATTAATTTTTTTTGAAGTAAATTTTCTCATAGAGTAGAATTCTAGATAGATTTAGAAATTGAAAATGAATATTAAATAAAGTTACCAAAAAAAATTTCATGGAATAAACTTTCTCATTAAATAAAATTATGCGTATGATTCTTATCAACATATATAGGTAGCAGTTATTAAAAGAAAAAAAAATTCATTTGGCAAATAAAAGTAAAGAAGGAAAACAGGGTTATTTTAATTTCAAAGAGTAAACACCATTTTAGCCGTTTCAAACTACAAAAATCTTAATATGGCCTTTTAAATTGAAAAGGTCTTGATTTGACCCTCCAAATTAAAAAAATATTCTCTTATAATCCTTCAAATTCAAAGAGTCAATTTGATCCTTAAAATTAAAGAAAATGTCCCAATGAGGTCCCCAAAACTGAAAGATTATGACTAATTTGACTCTCCAAACTAAAAATCTGTTTTAATTTGTCTTTCAAACTATATTCTGATACAAAAATACCATTAATTTTTTAAAAGAACATAATTTTAAAATATACTTTCGATCTTAATGCTTACCTTATTTGTAGAATAAGAATTTTGTATAAAATAGAGAGTTCCATCTAGTATTCATTTTCCAAGGATGAATTTTAGAAATTATACAAGTATGCAAATAAAACTTTTATACAATTAGAAATTATATAAAATAATTATAAATTATCTTAAAAAAAATAAATAAGTAGGATTTATCACGTATAAAACTTTTGGATTCTTTTGAGAGTATAATTCTAAAATATTTTTCTATTTCTAATGCCAAAAAAAAAAAAAAAAAAAAGGAACAAAGGGGACATAAAATTTATTAAAAGTCTCAAAGCAATCTAAACTTGAATTAACCAAGACTTTATTCTTTATGGATATTGTCAACATCTTCACATTCCTTTTGCCAATATCATTTATTTTTGGGTTCTCTAATATTGTTGTTTAGACTTTGTAATGATAAAAGAGATTCGTTGTCTATAATATGAAAAGAATTTGATTTTTGTGCAGTGTACTAAAAAATAAATATAATGTAAAACTTATATTTTTTATTATTATTAAACTGATTGGATGAGTAGAAAATGTGAAAAATGTGATTTATACATATTTTATTTTCTTAAAAGAATATAATCCTTATCTTGCAATTCTTACTTTGCTTTTAGTTCCTTTTTTGTGCATTGAATAATTAACATATATTTAATTTAAGTTACACTTTTCCTATAATAAAAAAATTAGTTTCTAATTATATTTGCTAAAATTCTTAATAGATACTTATTGTCTTCCTATAAAAATTATTGTTATTGTCTTGGACCTGTAAATATCTATTGTTGAATATTAGTAACTGTATAAATAACATACTAAAAAATATGGATATAAAATTAGTTATTAATTAGATTTTAACCAAAGTGTACTTTGTCTAATAAAACCTAAATAATCTAAATGTTTATTGTTACTTTTAAGTTATTATTATACAAGTTGGTAGCTACTGCTGTTATATGTTGTTGATCTTATTCTATCATATAAAATTTATAATATTGAATATCTATTTTTTAATTTGCTACTATACAAATTGATAGTTTTAACATAATTCATATCATACATTATACTCCAATTGAATGACATTTTAAACTTTCTATTTTTGAAGTTAAACAGATTATCAATGAGTTCATTGTAAAATGCTTCAATAATTCTCAATCGAGAAAATAGACTTCTATTTTAAAAATTGCAAAATAAATATGTTATTTACGAGATACAAATATTTAGTTTTTATGAAATTGCTTGAATTGTTAAACTAAACAAATCTCTTATATTTGCAATAAAGTGTGTCTAAAGAAAATACATAAAAGTCATTTGTGAGCAAATATTTCTCTAAACTCATACAAACTAAAAAAAAATTCTTTGGCACAATAAAACATGGTTATAGAAATTATATAAGTGAATGCAAAAAAAATCAAACAGTTAATATTTCCAAACATGCTTTGTTTTTGATTCATAACAATAAAAATCAAACAATTACTATCTTCAAACATGCAAAGCAGTACTCATACATTAGTACTATTATAAAATAGAATATGTCTAGAAAAAATTCAAATTTCCATTCCTTAGAATACTATTAAACCGTAATTTACAAAAAAAAAAAAAAAAGAGGGAAAAATGTAATATGAAGTGGTCAAGTTTGACAACTTCATGTGGTGGTCATGGAAAACAAAATTGATCACTTCATAAAATCTTCAATTGAAGATATGATAATGGCGATGAAAATATGATAATGCCAACATTTGTCAATACCAATAAAATTTTTTTTTGATAATGGCGATGAAAAAAAAGAAGGTCATGAAAGATGTACTTTAAAAGAAAGAAAAAAAAGAAGAAGTAAGATACACTTCTAAAATAAAGATGTAGATTACATGAAAAGAAAGGTAATAGCATTGCCTGAGAAAAAGCAAAGGTGATCAGTGAATCTCTAAATTAAAAAAAATGATGATCCAAAAAAATATTCATCAGATTGTTAGTCACCGTGTTGATGATTTTCATCCAATACACAATTGATAAGAGTGGTCTTTTACTCAAAAAGAAAATCAAAAAACCAAAACTCTTACTAAAGATGCATAATTCAATCGAATAAGTATTTAACGCGATTGAATATCTTTTTGTTAAAATTTTTGACAATAAAAGTGTCAAGAAAAATGAAATGAAGACTTGAAATCTATTACTTTGAGAATGCTGAGTGCACTCTAATGTTGAAAGTTATATCCTCCTTGAGTGTTGAAAAAAAAAAATCGCACAAAGGATAAAATAAAATTTTCAATTTAAGTAGGTAAGTCCCTAAGTTGTCATTTAAGTTTGCTACAAAAGAAACACTCAGCTTCCTCAAATGCAAATGTGTGTTTCCTTATATAAATAGTAAACTTATCAAAGTAATTTATGATAATATGACCTATATTATCGAACTATGAATGGTTTGATCCCTGAATATTTGGGTACGTAGGCAATCTAGTTATCCACTAGAAGCAGCCCCCTTATCAAAATGTTTATGTTGCCCCTTATAAAAAAATTTTCACTAATCATTTCAAGTTGTTAATCCGATTAATGCTTAAAAAAAATCCACCAATCATTTCAAGTGGTTAAAATGATTAATGATTCAAAAAAAAGAGAGAAAAATTCACCTATCATTTCAAGTGGTTAAACTGATTCATGCTTCAACAAAACAATCCACCATTGCATTTTGAAGTTGTTAAAATATCCACCAGTACATTTTCAAGTGGAAAAATCCATAATACATTATGTTGCAAAAATTAAAAAAATCCATGATGCATATCAAGTGGTTGAACTAGTAATGATTCAAAGTCCACCAATGCATTATCAAATGGTTAAATTGATTATGTTCAAAGAAAAATTCACCGATATATCAAGTGGTTAATTAAACTGATTGATCCTCAAAATGAAAATCCATCGATATAATTTCAAGTGGTTACAACTTATAGATGGTTTGAAAGGAAAATCTACCAATTTTCAAGTGAATAAATTGATTAATGTTCAATCATTTTATCAAATGTATTCTTGAAAGAGTTGATAGATATCATGTGATTGTACTATTTTGCTAGTATAATCCAAATTTACAAATAATAATAACAATAATAATAATAATAATAATAATAATAATAATAATAATAATAATAATAATGAGACAAAAATGCTAAGCCTAAAAAAGTTGGCTTGAGATTAAGAAATACAAATATAACTCAAGTGCAACTAGGCCAAAGTCTCAAAATCAGATGAGCTTATAGTCGATAGAATTGAGATAAAAGATCGATTAAAAGAAATATACTTCATCAAAGGTCTTGCAAAAATATAATATTTCTTTTTATATCGAGCCTTGTATATATCAAGCAAATAACATTTATCCAGTGTTTTGAAAGCCGGACCGGTCCGGCCGGTTCGATTGGTCGGACCGCGAACTGGAAGAACTACCGGTCTGGTCGCAACTACCTATCCGGTCTGTCAAAAAAACCGGACAGAACCGGTAAAAAACCGGAAACCGGTAAAAATTGGGAACGGGTAAAAAATCGATTTTTTAAATTTTAAAATAAAAAATGATTTAAATAAAGAAAAAAATTAAAAAATCGTGAAAATAAACTCCAAAATAGCAAAACATTAAACACACCAAAGACTAAACTATTAAGTTATTATTTCTTTCATATTTTTTATACTTATTTTTGTATAAATTTCACTTTTCTTATTAGAAATTTGATTAGTAATTTTGGGTATTAGGACTATAATTATCTAAAAATAGTGTTTCACTTATATTTTAGATTTTATATAAATGGGAATTATAAGAAACATTTTAAATTATATCACACTTTGGTAAAAAAAAAACCTTAATTAGTGAACCGGCCGGACCGATTGAACAGCGAACCGGACAGGCCACCTGTTCAATGGCCGGTCCGGTTTTCAAAACATTGCATTTATCATCCACAATGCTCGAGCGGGCAACTGTTAAACCAAGATTTTTTTTGTTTTAAAAAAAAAAAGGGGAAAACGTAATCTGTGGTCAAACTGGACCACTTCATGCGGTAGTCATGGAAAACAAAACTGGCCACTCCGTAAAATCCGCAATTGAAGATATTATAATTCAAGCAATAGGGCCATGCAAATGCAATAACCCACGCACAACCAGAAGCCAGAAAGTAGGAAGTCATCTGCCATGTCTCTTCACAATCAGTTTAGTGGCGTATAAACAGCCCAGAAACTAAAATTCTTGGAGGAAAAGTTTTTAGCCTTAATAAAAATGGAACATCAGAAAGCCAATTGGGGGGGGAGGGAGAGAATTATAGAAATAAAATCACAAGCAGAAAAATAAGTAAGGCATATCCGAGAAAGAATAAAAGAGGAAGGCAACCAAAAAAAATAAAATAAAATTAGAGGGATTGATTGAAAGAAAGCCCCACGAACAAATTTATAGGAGGTAATGTGTAAGGTGTTTAGCATCTTCTCTTCTCCATTCATTTCTGTGCTAAATTAGAGGTTTTAGCTTTGTTGCTTTGATTTTCTTTTTCTTTCTTCCTACTCCAGATTCATAGCTTTTATAAGTCAATATTGCAAGAGTCGCAGAGTTACATCTGTAGTAGGACTCAAAAATTAACTTTCCTACATCCTCTTCCAATAAACAAAATTATCCTTATCCATTTTTCCCCATAAATTGACTCAAGCTTCCAATGTTTAATCATTTGAAAACGAGTCACTTGCGGGAAAGAATTGGGTCCTTGCGTCAAAAAATACCCAATAGTATTCAAGGTGTGGAAATGAAGATCGGATTTAGAAGCTGTGAAAAAAATATTAGCCATACATGCGAGAGAGTATGGGTTTCCATCTTCAATTTGGCTTCCGCATGTTACTACGAGATGTATGCATGCATTCTTGTTTTCTAAACTAGTCAAATCAATTCAAGTCCCTAGAAACTATAAGTTTCCTACTTGAATCTGGATTCAAAGCAATATTTGTAAACATTTTAATGATGCATGCCCCTTAGTTTGTTAAAATAACTTAGTCGGTCCTTGTATGCAATCAAAGGGCAGTAACATAAACATAAATTAACAATAAGAACAGAGCTAATTGGCTTTAGTTTCCTAAATTAGCTTTAGTGTCTATTCTTGCCTTTGAAATTAAAATAATTCAAGGTAAATTAAATAGTTTTAGTGTCCATGTATTTTTTTTGCCTCTCAAATGGTTTAAGGCACTAAATCAAATTAAATGGTTTTAGTGACCAAAATTACCTTTGAAGGTATTAAATCAAACTAGTAGGCCTTAGTGCCAAATTTGCCTTTTAAGGCACCAATTGGACATAGTACCCAAATTTGTCTGATAAGACATTAAATTAAATTAAATTTCCCCTAGTGTCCACGTTATTATTTATGGTAATTAAAGGTAAAGACGTGAATTAAATTAGACTTTATGTCCGTGTTGTCTTTTAGGGCATCACAAAAACATGAAATAAAATAATTGGACAAGTTTTTGAACTCGTTTAAATTAAGAGATTAAATTTGTACCTTGGATGGCCAAATCCTAAATAAATATTAATTGTCTCAAATGGCCAAAAAGAATTGATATTTAAACTTTGTAGTTCATATAGAACTACATGTGGCTTGATTCCAATTTAGATACGTAGGAAACTCCTCCAAAAGGTTTAGCTGCATGAACTACAAAATAATTTATTTTGTGGAGTTTTTTCCATCAACTGAAATTCTACTAAATTAAAAATAGGTCAAATTCAAGTAACCTATCAAAGTTCAACAAGGGCTAAATTTAATGTCCAAAAAGCAAGTGGATTTCATTTCACATGGATTACATGAGGTTTGATCCTAGTAACGAGTACGTAGGCAACCTAACTATATTACTTAGATGCAACCCCAAAAATGAATACAATTTAAATTCCCCCTATTCTCGTTTGTTTAATTGGAAGTCTAATTAAATTAACTTACAATTAGAATCAAAAGGTGTTTCTCTAAAATAAGGGACTGTAATTAAGAGATTTTATATCTTGACATGAGTCCGACTCACACAAATAAAAACTTGCGTGAGTACATAATCTTCAGATCAAGTTGAGTACAGAGTTTGATTCACAAAATATTAAATTTTCACCTAACAATACCCTTCGTACGAAATTTAATTACAATGCTATATTTTCAAACTTGAATATCTATTTTGTGGTTGTTAGAGCTATTTATGTAATTCCAAACTAAAAATCTATATTTTAAGAATGTGAAAAGTATTAAGATTTTTTACTGAAGAACCAAGGTGGAGATTGGCTTCAGTCCATAGAAGATATTCAAGTCGAAGAGGAAGACTTCTATAAAAAAGCTTTTTACCGACGAAGGGATTGATGGTGAATGTATGCATAAATTAATTGATCTAATTCCCATCTCAAATTAACCCCGACAAGCATAATGATCTAATTCAGTAACCTTCTATACATGAGCTTTGAAATGTAGTCTTCGGAATGGATGTGGACAATGCGGCAGCCCGGATAGTCATACAGGTTATTTCCCATTGTTTGTCAAATGTTGGGATATCATTTGTGTGGATCTCTTTCAGGTAGTCATGGATTTTTTTGCTTGGGTTCCTTTGTCAAGAATTGTGGCTAATGCCCTTTTGGTGCTCCCCTAAATCATATCACCCTAGTACTTCTGGGGATTTTTGTCCGATTTTGCTTTACAATTTTGTTAACAAGATTTTCTCAAAAATCTTGGTTAACTGGTTGGCGAGTTTCCTTCCAAGCCTAGTTGCTTTTGAGCAATTGGGTTTTGTGGAAGGCCAAACCATTGTGAATAACATTCTTCTAGCACAAGACTTGTTGGTTTGTTGGACAAAAAAATCTGGGATGGGAACACACTGATCAAATTGGATAAGACGAAAGTGTTCGATCGAGTGTCGTGGAGGGTTTTAGAAGCTGTAATGAGGAAATTTGGCTTCCCTTATTTGTTTGTGCAGTTAGTTATGAATAATCTTAAAGCCAATTGGTTTTCTTTGCTTCTAAATGGCGAGGTCATGGGTAGTTCTTCCAGCCTACGTGCAATGTGAAACAAGGTGATCCTATTTCTACACTATTCTTTATCTTAGCCTCTAAGGCTCTTTCACGGGAGTTGAATCATTTATCACGTGAAGGGTGCACTCTACCTTACTCGGGTTCAAGTGGTACATTGCTAGTCTTCCATCTTGCCTATGCTGATGACTTGGTAATCTTCACTAGGAGGGATAAGTAGTCTCGAAAGAGTTTGTTAACTTTTATGGACATTTATCAATGTGGTTCGGGTCAACAAATCAATTTCTCGAAGAGCTCGTTTGTACTTACCCGTTGGTGGCCCTGTACTTTTAGACATTCTATTGCTATTTTGACTGGTATGAAGCAGACAACCTTATCCTTGGTCTATCTTGGCTGCCCAATTTAAATAGGATGCAAGTCTTCCAGTCTCTTCACCCTTTATTGGAGAAAGTTTAGAACAAATTGGCCGGCTGGAAACAAAAGTTGCTTTCACGTGGAGGTTGCTTAGTACTTATTCATTAAACATGTACTCTCGTCCATTCCTATACACATCTCGGCAGTTCTTGAACCTCCAAAAAGATAGTTCAGCAATTGGAGAAATTACTATCATCTTTCTTTTGGGGCATCTCAAAGTTGGGAACGCGAAGGCATTAGATGAAATGGAAAAATGTTTGCCATCCAACAACGGAAAATGGACGGGGAATTCAGTCTTTTGACTCCATTATTCAAGTTTTTTTGCAATACTCGACTTTTCTGATCATTTCACATATTTTTGTACTTAATCTTATACTATTAAATACTCATTAATATCCTTTTGAATATTAAATAATCGTTTTACCCCTTTTAAATATTTTCTAAAATTTTCGGGTAAAAGAATAATTTTATAAAACTTGAGGGACTAAAGTGAAATTTTTAAAATTACTTAAGACTTCTTAACGAAGTCATTCTCCAGCACATTCCTTTACTCATCAACAGAAAGCCATTCTCCTAATTTCCTTTCAAACTCTTACAAACCAAATTCCTATATCTTTGAATTAGATTAGGAAATTTTACTCTCAAATTAAATTGGTGATCCAGGAATACTCGTACATCTTTAATCTAACTTCACAAGTAAGTTTTACTTCGAGTTTTGCATGACTTTCAGGTTAAATTTTAAGTTCCTCAAGAAATTAATTTGTTTAATTTTGTTGTTTTGTGAATTTATTTTATTACCAAATATATTTATGAGCTACTGGGGCTTGATTTATGGTTTGAAATAACTTTTTAACTATTATTTTTGTGCTATTTGAATGAGGGCTTTGACAATTCCTAACCTGGTGAACCCTAATTTTTAAATTTTTATCCTATTTTTACGAATTTAAGTCAACCCTTACTTATTTGTGTTCAATTATTGCCAAATTTTACAATTTGGATAATACTCAAAAGTGAACCCCTATCTCTGTTTTTATCTTAACGGTATAACACTCTCTTGGTTTAGGTGATTCGAGACTAGAGTTTTAGACCATTGAAATTAGGATACGTTCAAAACTACGCAATTTTATCAATACCCTATATATGATTGGTTTTGCAGTCCTAGATTAATTGATATTAAGGTAAGTATATTTATTTTGATTAATGTTTATAAGGTAAGTGCGTTTATAAATTATATGTTCGTTATTGTACTATGTGTTAATGAATGATCACTGTGAAGGGTTCAATGGGTCACTTTAGTGGACTTGGCTATGTGTGAATGAAATGATATACTGAGTACTCTACTTCGTAAATGTTATACCCACTATATTGGGAAGACAAGTGATAGACACTCCGTTATGCTTTGCTACTCAGGATAATAGGTAGATCTGGATTCAGTACGGAGAAAACTTTTGTGAACCATGAGCTCATTGATTGGCATTTGCATTTTAAATATTGATAATGTTTCATATAATGTGCCCTACACTGTTATATGCGTGTTATCTATGATTAGGTTTAAATTTTATTTACTAAGCACTATGTGCTTATTCCGTTATTATTTTTCCCCTTTTGTTTGTAGTTGCCTGAAGATTAACAGGAGACGTTAGTAGATCCAGAGTCGAGTGTTGAACTAGGAAGAGGTTACAGTACGGACCTCAATTACTGGAGATAGAGTTTTCTTGTTTACCATCTTAGTGTGATGTTGGTTCTTATGCTTAGGTCTGTTTGCCTTTGGACTTGCTACATTTGTCTTGTAATCTAACTTGACTGTTATTTGGGTTGTAGTTTGATGCTTGTATATGAGTGTAAATTTGGTTATAGTGAATTGTTATGGATATGATTGTTAAATATACTTTTGTGGTATTGTATTGGTTGATCTTGAGGTCTAATACAGGTTTATGGTTTCTTTATTACTCTTGTGTTGTGACTTGCATGCTTGGGGTGATTCCGAGGTGCGGCGTGTCATTGTCCCGTTTTGGGGGTGTGACATTGAGTGGTATCAGAGGATAGGTTATTCAATTCTGTGTCTAGTATTAAGTTGAACTGTTATTGTTATCAGTGCAGTATTGGGGACTTAGACTTGTAAGTAACTTGGCAGGGTTTGGGACTGGCCAACCCAAATTAGGAGTTACAGCTATTCCTTGTTTGTAATACTTGGGTGGAAAGTGGTTGAAATGTCTAAGTGTGTTATTTCGTGGTTAATGTATGAATAAGAATTGACTGTGATACTTACCATATATGAAATGTGCAGAAAATGGAATCCGAATTAAATAGACAGAACAGATTATCATAACTCAACACCTGGGCAGGAGACTGGGACCAGTCAAGTTCAGGTTGAGAAATCTGTCGGGACAGATCAAGGGGTAAGAGGATAGATTCAAACTGAGTCGCAGACCCAACAGCCATAGTAATTACATCAGTCTCAACCGTCAGACACCTGCATTGGTGATAGATTATGCCATCATTGCGGCGATTGTGGGACAAGCAGTGCATGCAGCCATCATACTACTCCTGCAACTACTACACCTAATCTACCACCGCAACCAAAGGCTAAAGATATTGATTACTATTACCGAGAAATTATGAAAATCAATATTCCTACTTTCGTAGGACAAACATGATCCCGATGAAGTAGAAAAATAGCTAGGACAAGTTGAAAAAAATTTAGACTTACTAAAGGTGCCAGATGAGTACAGATTTTCGATAGTAAAGCCATATTTGGTTGGAGATGCAACAAGATGGTAGAAGGGGATGAGACCTATAGTTGCCCCTACGGGACAGATTTCATGGATGGCTTTCAAGGAGGTTTTTTTAGAGCACTTTTATCCTTCTCATCTCAGAATTGAGCAGAGATACGAATTTAATTCATTTAGACTGACTCCAGAAATGTCAGTAGTGGAGTATTCACACAGATTTCATACATTGGAGATGTTTGCTCCGGGGGTCATGAGTGATAGAGTAGAAAAATGTGATCGTTTCAAAAGGGGTTTGCTAAAAGAGATCCAGGAGAAAATAGCAGTTGTGGACACAGATACATTCGAAAAGTTATATAATGCTAGTGCCCATGTAGATACATTCCTAAGACCGCAGGCAGCGGAAGAGAGGAATGATAGAGGGTCCATATATTTCTCCACAGAGACCAGTTTATAGACCTGTAGCACGTCCAGCCTGCAGTGTATCACCATCGCAGCCACTATTTTCACAGTTTCGTGGTTTTAAGCCCCAGTCACCACAGGCGAGACTGCAACCATCCTTAGCTATTGCTGGACCTTCTCGAGTTATTGATAAGAGGGGAGGAACAATATCAACACTAGCTCCACTTCAGGCATGACCTCACATTCTAGTTATCATATGGGAGAGTGCAGATGCAGGTCCAGAGCGTGCTTAGCTTGTGGCAATTTTGAGCACAGGATCAGAGATTTCCTTACTATTAGGCCAGGGCCATCATAGCGGCAGATGTCACAGAAGAGGAGTAGTAGCCACACAAGAAGCAGATGGATAGGGCCAAGTTGTGATAGGTATGATATTAATTAATAATGTGTCTGCGACTACTCTATTTGATAGTGGTGCTAAGCATTCCTTCATTTCTAGAAGACTCGATAGAAAGTTGAATGTTAAACCTGATCAAATGGCCTGATACCCCTTATAGAATGGTACACCGGGGGATAGAATTCTTGAATCTAGATGGGCATATCCTAGTTGTAAGGTATCATTGGGTGATTATGAGTTCGATGTTAACTTAGCGCAACTTAATATGTCTGATTTTGACGTAATACTGGGTATGGATTGGTTATCTTACAATTATGCTCACTTAGACTGCAGGGAGAAGAATAGGTTTTATTTTCCAGAGAAAGAGAAAATTGTGTATCAGGGTGGTATCAAGAAATCAGACAGACAACCTATACTACTATTGTCAGTATTACAAGCACAGAGGGCACTGAGAAAGGGTTGTGAAGATTCTTGGTTTACGTGATCAATACAAAAAAAGAAGGTGCCCAATTAGAAGACATTCTAGTGGTCTGAGAGTTTCCAGATGTCTTTCCAGAGGATTTGCCAGGCTTGCCACCAGAGCAAAAAATAGAGTTTAAAAATTAATCTACTACCAGAGATTGCCCCAATCTCTAAGGCTCCTTACAAGAATGGTCCCAACAGAGTTTAAGGAATTGAAGACGCAATTGCAACAGTTCTTAGATAAGAAATTTATTAGACCTAGTGTATCTTCTTGGGGAGCTTCGGTAATGTTCGTGAAGAAGAAAGATGGTAGCCTCAGATAGTGTATTGACTACCGGGAATTGAACAAAGTCACTATCAAGAATAAATATCCCTTGTCAAGGATCGATGATTTGTTTGATCAGTTGAAGGGTGCTAGAGTATTTTCCAAGATAAATATGAGATTAGGGTATTATCAGTTGATGATCAAGGCAGAGGATATTCCAAAAAGTGCTTTTCAAACTAGATACGACCATTATGAGTTTTTGGTAATGCCTTTTGGGCTAACCAATGCACCTACAGCATTCATGAATGTAATGAATAGGATATTCCAACCCTATTTAGACAGGTTTGTGATAATATTCATTGATGAAATTTTGGTTTACTCACCTTTAGCGGAGGAGCATGACACACATCTCAGGCTGGCTTTACAGCTAAGAAGTTAAGGGAGCAAAAGTTGTATGCGAAGTTCAGCAAATGTGAATTTTGGCTGAAGAGTGTAACATTTCTTGGGCATATCATCTTCGAGAGAGGAATATCAGTAGATCCCAAGAAGATTGAGGCAATTGTTGATTGGCCTAAATCGACAAATGTGATAGAGGTTCGCAGTTTCTAGGGTTTGGCAGGCTACTACCTAAAGTTTGTACAAGAATTTTCTTTAATAGCTGTGCCATTAACCAGGCTTATCTAGAAGAAGACCAAGTTTGTGTGAGATGCAAATTATGAGGCTAGTTTCTAGGAATTGAAGAATAGGTTGATATCAGCACCAGTGTTGACTTTGCCATCCAGGATTGGAGGTTATGTGATCTATAGTGATGCTTCTAAAAATGGTTTGGATTGTGTGTTGATGCAAAATGGTAGAGTTATTGCTTATACCTCGCGATAGTTGAAGTCCTTATGAATAGAATTACCTTACTCATAATTTGGAATTAGCAGCCATTGTGTTTGCTCTGAAGATTTGGAGACATTATCTTTATGGGGAGCAATGTGAAGTATTTATAGACCATTGAAGTCTAAATTACTTGTTCACACAAAAAGAACTCAATATGAGGCAGCGTAGATGGTTGGAGTTAATTAAAGATTATAATCTGAAAATTAATTATCATACAGGGAAAGCCAACAGAGTGGCAGATGCACTGAGTAGGAAATCTTCAAAGGTCACAACTAACATGTTGATAAGCCAAATGAAGGAACTAAATTTGGAGATCGTGGAGTCCACAGTCAATGTTTTAGCAGCATTTGTGGTACAACCGACCTTGATAGACAGGATTAAACAAGCTCAAGTTACAGATCTAGAATTATCAAAGATCAATAATAAGATGGAAAGTGGAGATCCAGGAGAATTTTGGATTGATAATGGCATTGTTTGGATGCAAAAACGGCTTTGTGTACCTGCAAATGAAGACTTGAAGAAAGAGGTCATGGCTGAACCTCACAGTTCTAAATTTTCTACCTTCATCTTGGTAGTACCAAAATGTCCAAAAATCTGAAACAACATTTCTGGTGGAACAATATGAAAAGAGAAATCGCTGAATTTGTATTCAAGTGTTTGGTTTGTCAACAGGTAAAGGCCGAGCATAAGAAGTTCAGTGGTTTATTGAGCCCATTGCCCATCCCAGAGTGGAAATGAGAGCATATCTCGATCAAATTCGTCAGTGGATTGCCCAGGACCAGATGGGGACATGATTGCATTTGGGTTATTATGGATTGATTAACCAAATCTGTTCATTTCTTGCCCTTGAAAATTTCTACTCCTATGGACAAGTTAGTACGGATCTATATGGATAATTTTGTGAAGCTACATGGTGTACCTGTTATATTATTTCAAATCGGGATCCAAGGTCCACTTTTAGGTTTTGGACAGCCTACCAGCAAGCCATGGGTACAAAAGTAGTTTTAAATTCTGCATTTCATCCCCAGACAAACAGTCAATCATAACGAACAATTCAGATTTTAAAAGCATATATATATTAAGGGCTTGTGCCATTGATTTTAAGGGTAATTGGGATGAACATTTGATGTTGATGGAATTCTCTTACAATAATAGTTATCACAATAGTATCTGTATGGACCCATATGAACCTCTATATGGAAGGAAATGTTGATCACATTTATATTAGGACGAAATCGGGAAAAGAAGATTAACAGGGTCAGAGTTGATTCAAATTACAACAGACAAGGTAGCTGTTATTCGAGACAGACTCAAAGTAGCTCAAGATAGACAGAAGAATTAGGCAAATATAAAAAGAAGACCATTAGAGTTTCAGATTGGGGACAATGTATACTTAAGGGTTTCGCCGATTATAGGGGTTATGAGATTTGACAAAAGTGGAAAATTGACTCCAAGATTTGTGGGACCCTTTGAGATACTGAAAAGAGTTGGAAATTGTTGAACACCAGTTATGCTAATCGTGTTTTGATGATGACCAAATAGCACTAATGGTTTGAAAACAAGTGTGCAGAAAAATCAAAGGGAGGTACGGACGTTGATGATCGTCCGAAAACCAGAAGAACTCTTAGGATGAAAATGATCGTCCGGAAGGAAGACAATTGATTGAACAATGATAATCATTCGACACAAAGAATCTGAAGTAGCCTCGGATGAAGAATAGCATCCGATAAAAAGGATCTCGGACGCAGGAGACCGTTAGAAGAAAAGAGTTTAAAATGAAAAAGTTTCTGTCAAAGCTATAGGACGCATACAACTGTTTGAAGCACTGTTCATAAAGTTATAGGATGTATCACCAGACGCAGAAGCTATGCATCGAACGTCCAAACAGTCCAACGGCTAGTTCATTCGAACGCACACTTACTGCATCGGCCTTCCAAGAGATCTAATGGCTAGTTTTTCAGTAAACAAGAAATAGCCGTTAGAGAATTATTAGAGGCAATCTTTGGGCATCTATAAATACCTTCAAGTCTATAATTGCAAAGTATAGAAGGTAAAACTGCTACATCCAATACAAACATGTGTAAGAGATTTATAATCTATTTGGAGAGAAATAGGCTAAAATATTGTGGTTGTATTGGTTTGGGTAGTATAGTTCTCTTGGCTCAACTAGACGGAATTTGTGTGAGCAAAAGAAGACTAATGAGCGATCTTCAAGTGTAAGAGTGGAGGGATAACAAGTGTACAAGAGTGAGGTTGTATTATAAAATCCTTTGGCTCAACTAGAGGGATTTAGTCGGTGTAAGGGCGAGCCTACTTTGTGTACAAGAAGGTTATTGCCTCACCTTCTTTGAAGAGGCACTACTAGTGGATATACTCCAAACTTGAGAAGTTTGGGAGTTTGGTTTGATACTCTCTATCTTAATCTTCAGATTTGTTCTTTGAGCTTCAATTATTGAATATCTTTTGTATTCATTTGTGCTTAAGTGTTTATTTCTTGCATAAAGTTTGCATTTCTCATTAAGCACATTAAAATGTTTGTTTTTTTGAAACAACCTAATTCGCCACTTCTTAGGTTGCTTTGGAGCCAACAGAAACTTGGCATATGAAGTTATCATTTGGCTTTACCTCCAGAGTTCAGTGCACAATGTATTTCATGTTTCACAGCTCCGAAAGTACATATCCAATCCAAGCCACGTGATTGAAGAAGAATTGATTTATGTAGAGATGCCAGTTCGCATTACTGATACCAAGGAACAAGTTCTTCAATATCAGTCTATTCCATTTGTTAAGGTCCAGTGGTTTAATCATTCAGAAAGGGAGGTAACATAGGAATCTGAAACCGACATGCGAAACAAGTACCCTTACTTGTTTGTCTCGCAGGTATGTTAAGCTTCCATTATTCAAGTCTTTTTGTAATACTTGACTTTTCTGATCATTTCACATATTTTTGTACTTGATCTTATCCTATTAAATACTCATTAATATTCCTTTGAGTATTAAATAATTGTTTTATCCTTTTTAAATATTTTCTAAAATTTTCAAGTAAAAGTATAATTTTATAAAACTTGAAGGATTAAAGTGAAAATTTTAAAAATTACTTAAGACTTCTTAACGAAGTCATTCATTACTCCAGCACATTCATTTTACTCATCAAGAGAAAGCCAATCTCCTAAATCCCTTTCAAACTCCTGCAGACCAAATTCCTATATCTTTGAATTAGATTAGGAAATTTTACTCCCAAATCAAATTGGTGATACAGGAATACTCGTAGACCTTTAATCTAACTTTAAAAGTAAGTTTTACTTCGAGTTTTGCATGATTTTCATGTTAAATTTCAAGTTCCGCAATAAATTAATATGTTTAAATTTATTTTTTTGTGAATTGATTTTATTACCAAATATGTTTATGAGCTACTGGGACTTGATTTATAGTTTGAAATAACTTTTAAATATTATTTTTGTGATATTTGATTGAGGGTTTTGACAATTCCTAAGCTGGTGATATACTTGAAATTATGAACCCTAATATTTAGATTTTTATCTTATTTTTACGAATTTAAGTCAACCCTTACTTATTTGTGTTCGATTATTGCCAAATTTGAGAATTTGGATAATACACAAAAGTGAACACCTACTCTATCTCTATTTTTATCCTAACGGCATAACACTCTCCTGATTTAGGTGATTCGAGACTAGAGTTTTAGACCGTTGAAATTAGGATACGTCTACAAAATCGATTTTCAAGATAAGTAATATTTACGCCTTTTTATCGATACCCTGTACATGATTGGTTTTGCAGCCCTAGATTAATTGACATTAAGGTAAGTATATTTATTTTGATTAATGTTTGTAAGGTAAGTGTGTTTATAAATTATATGTTCGTTATGTAATGTACTATTTGTTCATTATTGTATTATGTCTTAATGAATGATCACTGTGAAGGGTTCAATGGGTCAATTTAGTAGACTTGGCTATGAGTGAGTGAATGAAATGATATATTGATTACTTTGCTTCGTAAATGTATATACCCAATCTATCGGGAAGACAAGTGATAGACACTCTGTTATGCCTTGTCTACTCGGACAGATAATAGGTAGACCTGGATCCAGTACTGAGAAGACTTTTGTGAACCATGACCTCATTGGTTCATTGACATTTACATTTTAAATATTGATAATGTTTCATATAATGTTCCCTACACTGATTTTATGTGTGTTATCTATGATTAGGTTTAAATGTTATTTACTAAGTAGTATGTGCTTATTCCGTTATTATTTTTTCCCTTTTGTTTGCAGTTGAGGATAACAGGAGACGTTAGCAAATCTTGAGTCGAGTGTTGACCTGGGAGGAGGTTACAGTACGGACCCCAGTTACTGGAGATTGGGTTTTCCTGTTTACCATCTTAATGTGAGGTTGGTCCTTATGCTTAGGCCTGTGTGCCTATGGACTTGCTAGATTTGTCTTGTGATCGAACTTCAGACTGTTGTTTGGGTTGTAGATAATTGTATATGAGTGTAAATTTGGTTATAGTGAATTGTTATGGACGTGGTTGTTGAATATATTTTTGTGGTCTTGTATTGGTTGATCTTGAGCTCTAATGACAGGTTTATGGTTTGTTTATTACTCTTGTACTGTGCCTTGAATGGTTGGAGTGATTATTCCCGAGGTGCATATCATTGTCCTTTTTGGGGGTGTGACACTTTTCCTTAAAAATGTCGTGGAATTTTTACTTCTCATCATCTTTATGGGCTTGCTATGTGCAAGCTAAGTATGGTGTAGGTGTGTCAATGTAGTCTTCTCCGATTTGGCGACGTATACTTCGGGTTATATCTATTGCTGATACTAATTGTCAAATTCTCTTTCATAATGATGCTTCCTCCTTTTGGTTTGACAATTAGCTTGGTGATGGGGTCTTAGTTGATTGTGTGGATGAAGTGGTAATCCTTCCATTCAAGTGCGTGACTTGTATAGCAACGAGTTTAGGTGGTCCTTTCCCACACTTCAACAACAATTACCCGAGAAGGTAGAGATCAAGATCTCGGCCAACCCCTTGTTTTTGTCTAATGAGCTGGATATCCCTATTTGGCACCCATCCATCTTGGCATGCACTTTGTTAACATAGAGACGGACTCTCAGCTCTTATCTACTATGCTTTTGCACAACAACTCCTCTCCACCTTGGCAACTGGACCACATTGTGCGACAAATCAAGAGCTTACAATCGCTAGGAATTTTACAATTCATCACGTCTTCCGAGAAGCTAATACAGTTGCGGATCATTTAGCCCTTTTGGGAAGCTCTACCCGAGCTACTTTTAGTACAACGCGGATTCTTGCCCAAGGCAACTGTACGGATTTGTTTCTATGGATGCACTTGGATATCCCTCATTCTGTTTTTTAATTTACTTTAGTTGATTTGTATCTAATACTGAGAGGTATTGGTCTAATTCCCTTCTGTGTACTTTTGCTATATTAAAATTTTTTTGGAAGTGGTGCCCCTTGGTGGTTAGCTGTTAATTTTTTTTTTGAAGAGAGCAATCGAAAAAAATAAAAATTTAAACTAAACTAATATAATTAAATCGCTCCAATTAGGACACAATATAAAAAGTTGTAATACCACAAATAACTAAAATAGCATTGTATTTGATGCATATAATATTACTTCAGTAAATTTGCAATTCCTATTATTTCAAAAGTCATAAAAGTTTATATGCATAAAAGAGAATAGACAAAAATTCATGCGATGTTATTTCAATAATTTCCAATTCCTATTATTTTAAAAGTTGTAAAAGTTTATAGGGGTTAATAACACTTTATTCCTCTGAACTGGGGGTAATTACACTTTACCTATTGAAGTAAAAAAAATATACACTTTACCCCCATATAAACTAATCAACTATTATTTTTTAAATTCTGTTAAAATAATGGGTTTATGGACAAAAATACCCCTACATGTTAATAACACTTTGCCCCCTAACTGGATGATAGTTACACTTTGAACCTTGAAAACTAAAAGAATATACACATTACCCTTTTAAAATAGTTCAACATTTTAATGTATCAATTCAATAAATTTTTTTTTTTTGTACAATGGCTGAATTTCCCATACTACAGCGATAAGGGGAAAATATATATATATACACACACACACATATATGTATGTATAAATACATATATATATATGTACATATAAATGCATATATGTATATGTACATATATATGCATATATATATATATATGTATATACGTACATATATATACGTGTATATATATATATATACACACACATATACATATATACATATATATATATATATACATACATATATGTATATACATGTATATATATATGTAGTATATATATATAGATATATATATAAAAAATTAGGATAAAAAACTAGCAAAATAAATCAACAATTTGTGTCTTTAGGGAATAAGGAAATATCGTATAGCCTCTACTCAAATTGTATCTAGCAACACAAATTATGCTAGTTTAACTAAAAATATAAAAATGTAAAATATGAACAGACGTCAAAAAAACATGCAAGTTGTGTGAAAGCATTTTTATCACACACAAAACTTATTAAAGAATTGTTACTGGAAAAATCCACCAAGAAGGCCGGTTTGGAAAATGTGTGACACATGCAAAAAAAAAAAAAAAAGAAAAAAAAGAAAAAGAAAACATGAATTCAAAAAAAATATGGAAGGAATTAGAAAAAGTCATCAGACTTTGTGATATTGATATGAAGAAAATTTGAAAAAAAGACTAATTTAGTCTCTTATCTTTGGGATATTAACCAATCTAGTCCCTTATCTATCAAAGCAAAATAATTTGGTCCTTATCATTAAAAAAAGATTAACCAATCCAAGGCCTATAATGGAAATTATAGACAAATTAATGGATTAAGTTACGTGATAAATCATGTGGCCGTTAACCTGCATAGACAGTTTTGTCAACAATTCTGGTAGTTTGTTCACAATTTCCGTTACAAACTTTAAATTAATTAATTTTTTTAAGGATGAGAGACTAAATTAGTCTTTTTTACATCTAAGAGACCAAATTGGTCGATCCTTAAAGATAAAGGGCCACATTGGTCTTTTTTCTAAGGAAATTTATTTTAAAGTTTCACTAAAAAATTTAATAGGTAAGCCACTTTGAGAAGTATGCAAAATTTTTCAAAATTCAGTTATACTAAATGGGTTTAAAAAAAAACCAAAATCTAAAAACATGTTTAAATACACATTAAAAATAAATCAAAAAAATAGGTCCTAAGAAAACTTTTAAATTTTGTTGTATGGTTTCTAAACTTCTGCCAAATTTTTAACACTTTTAGCTATTTATACATGGCTCTTAGTCTTGAAACAAAGAAAAATAAATTTGGGAATTACAGTTGTAAAAGGAGAAAATGTTACGCATTCTTTTGTGTTCGATAAAAACAGTTTTACAAATCTAATTACATCATAGCTAGATTTTAGGGTCAAAGTAAATACATTATTCAATTTAGGGGTAAAATGTTACTACCCCGAAATTTAGAGGGTAAAGTATTATTAAGTCTAAGGGCATAATTTTTTACATTTTTCAAGTTCGTTCGATATCCTAGTTACTTTTAACTTAGGGATAAAGTATATAATTTGTTACTTCGGAGGCAAAGTATAATTGCCCCTAATTTAGAGGGACAAAATGTTATTAACCAAGTTTATATTCACATATAAAAGAGGATAGACCTCTGATGTGCCCAAGTTTGACTTCTTTTATAGGTATGATACAAAACACTCTTTACCAAAAATTTGTTGCTATATATTAATTGCCTTTTACCATTTTACGTCTATGTAAAATCAATTTTTTTTTCGTTTTGTTATTATTTTGGGTTAATTTCGGTAACCACCTTGAGATTTATGACAATATCTACTTAGCATTTTCCAACTTTACAATCTTACTTCCCTCTTTTAATTTCATTTTTCTTGTAACAATGTAAGCCCAATAGAAGGAAAATGATTGAAAAATCATATTAGAATAGAGAAGCAATTATAGTTCTAGTAATGCCTTGTTTTGACCCACATGTTAATCTAATAATAAAATTTAATTTATTAAAATGATCAAAAAAAGAAAACAAAGATGGGTCATGTTGCGAAATTATTAGCAAATAATCTTGATTTACTAATTTTAACATCCTTCACTAGTTAATATCAACCACGTATGTTTTTAATTTTTGTTCAAAGTTCACAAGTTTGTTCCCTGAACAAAATACAATCGCATATATTTTATTATTACATATGTCTAACAGCTAAATAAAAAGAAATGCATTTACTGTAGCACTTCTAGATGTTCCACTTGAACATTTTGTGCTGATTTGGTATTGATGTACAGAGAGTTTGGCATCCTCAACAACTTCTAACAACTTGATAAAAATGTAAGAATGGAGACTTGGTTGACTCGTGGCGTGTGTGGGTTCTTTGAATGTGCCTGAAGTTGGCTTTTTAGTTCTTTAGTCAGATGATTTTGTAGGCCAATTTACATTTTGGCAGTGTCTGGCTATGAACAGTCATGTACTGTTGAGGGATGTCTTGGTCAATTAATGACATGATTGGATTGGAGAGCCAAAATTTTGCCCGTTGATTAGATGTCTTACATGGCTGATGCCGTTATAATTACTTTTGCACCTAATTGATTAAAACAGCAGGGCTTAATAGTGTCAAATTGTATAGGGCTTAATAAAATCTATATTTCCATATTTGTGAAGGCTAATTTGAGAGCTTTTTTCTGACAAAATGTAGGCCATTTTGATTAGAATTAAACATTCTGACTCATATCCATTGGATTGCATTTGAAGGAGGGTTTTAGGGTCTCTGCCATTTCCCGTCCTAACAACCACCTTTTTGTTCGGATTTTAGGAAATTCCCGTCCCAACCACCATCTCTTTTTGTCCGACTTTTAGAAAATTCCTGTCAGAAACTCCCATGCCATCTTAATGTAGTGCAATCTAATTGTTTGCGTCATTTTTGGCCACTAGATCATCCCAAAACCCTTGAGATTTGACCGCATTTGATTTACTTACTTCAAAAAATCAACAAGTTACTTTATTACAAATAACCATCATATTGAAGGATTGTGTGCGTATTATTTTTAAACTCAGATCAGATCGCTCGATTCGATTGATTAAATTAGAAATTGACAATAATACCTATAGGTCAAGCACTAAAACAGGAGTGGCAAAAATAATAGCCAATAAAATTAGTAAAAATTGATAAGTGGGTATAAAATCATTTAAATTGGTTAGACCTGGTTTCATTTTTCTCCAACAAATGCAACTCCAAAACAATAAATTTTCTCAAAATCACCACCAACCTGGGTCAAATTTCACAAATCAAAGTCCAAATCCGCCACCAATTTCATCAATATACAGCTAATTTAACCATATTTGAGATAACTTTCACCAAAAATGTAACAAATTTCAAACAAAAAAAAAAATCCTATAGCCTTAGAAAAAGTCAAATTCATTACAAGGGGAAGAGACGGAGAATTAGCGGCAATGGGACAGGAGAAGGGACTGGGAAAGAAGTGTGGTCGGTGGAGGTCGATGGGAAAGGCAAGAATAGAAAGTATGGGACCTATGGGTGCTTGGGAAAGGAGGAAGAGCATAGGGGGAGATGGAGGGTGAGAGGGAAGGAGAATTGAGGTTGCACAGCGACAATGGTGAAGAGAGGAGGGGGCGTTGGTGAAGAAAAAGGCTAGGGAAAAGGGATAAAAGAAGTAGCAGTGGAAGAGGAAAGGGATTGGCGTGATGAGAAGGGTTGGTAGATTGTTGATTTTTTTGGGTAATATTTGAAAATAAAAAAGAGATGATGTTCATGGGTTTTGAACCCATCACCGTAACTGGAAAAAGCAATGGCCTGGACTACTTGGACTTCCAAATTTATTGCTATTGATTTCAGCATGTTTATCTAAATACTTGCTGCAATTTTTTTTTTTTTTTTTTTTGGAAAAGAATGAGTGATCCGGATAATTCAATCAGTTGAAACGGTTGAACGACGAACCAAAAACTTTATTGGGTCACATTCTGGTTCGAATTTAAAAACATTGCTTTGCAGGGAAGCTTTTCTTTTCTTCCTTTTGTCTCAAGGTTTTTTATTTATTCTAAAGTTTTGAATCATTTTTTGGTTGCTAGATCAGACCAATAGGTTAATAAATTATGAAAGTTTTTTTTATATGTTTTGTAGATTTTGCAGGTTGCCTTTTATTCTGCTTTCTTATGGGTTTGAGGCTTTTTGTTTTCCCTTATGGTCACTATTTTGGAGAACTTTGCTTCATTGTTTCAAATTAGTTGTTTTTCTCATGGTTTGGGTTTAATTTTCGTAGTTAGATTCTTATGATTTCTTTATGTTTTTATGTTTCTATTTTGTAGACTTCAAGGATTTTTGATACTGTCCTACTTCATGGTTTTACCAGGTTTGTTATATAATGTTTATTTCGTATTTTCTTTATTTTTGCTTCATTTTAGTATCTAGATTCGTGTGTATTCGTTGTTCATAATCTTATATGGCTCATTTTTTTTCCAATTACTTTTTGTCTGACTCGTTGTTTCTCTTTCCCTTGTAGCAGTATGGCTTTGTTTCGTTCATTATTGTGGTTTGATTTCTAAAGTGTAGCCTATTTGGTTTTAGCGGTTTCCCCTAAATTGGGATTGATAATGAATTAAATCATGCTATATTTCTCAGTTTTTCATTTTATCATTGGTTTTGTTTGAAAGAGATATAGGGCAGGTAAGAGTTACTATATGATGATTATTAAATGCAAAATTTAGTGAAATTAGCCATCCTGATGCATGCATTTAGTCTACTGGAAATATTTTCAAAATAATCACACTTTTAAAACTTCAAATATGGTGCTGATTAGTGGTTGCCTTGTTTGTCTTTGTATAATGCATAAATAATCAAACTTTTAAAGTTTTGCTAAAATTCAATTACTATCAAAATAGAGTGTGCAATTGCTTTTTGCATAGTAAGCACTCTACTTTTGTTATTCTAGCGCATTCGTAGCACTGATTCATATGTGATGTTGCTGTGTGTATTTTAAGGGAAGTCTACAGTAATAGTCATTTTGACTGGTATTATGATGGCAAAGAGGGAGAGATGAAGAAGCAAAAATTAAGGTAAATTTACTTGATGGCAATTCCTTAGGATCGTCTTTCGTTGTTATTTTATTAGATGGATGGCAATAACTAATATATGAAAGTCTAGAAACTTAATACTCTATTTGGTAAATCATCAAGATTTAAAAAATAAATAAATAAATACTTCCTTAATTTACAATATGTCATTGACAGAATTTATAATTCACTTTGGGGTAGATTAATTTTCTTTTTCATGGATTATGAGTTTAGGCAAGTATGGCCAAGTTAGAACCTTTCCAAGATATGGAATCGTGAGACCTATAGTACCTTGATGAAACTAAGGCACACATTTCACTTTTTAAATTAGTCTTTCTCAGTAACAAGTTTGATTATGTGAATGTAGTAGGAAAACTTGCAAGTACTTAAAAGCATTATATCATTCTCAAATACATTTCAATATATATCAAAACAGAACTATATCAATCTTCAATAGTCACTTTTTTTTTTTTTTTTGAAGCCGTAATGAAAAAGGAATTTTTAGTATCACATTATAGCTCTTTAAATATTTCGTGACTTTACCTTTTCTTAACCAAACGGCTTAATGCATCAGGAATGATCTAAACCCAGGATCATAAATGGTTGTCAATTGGTTAATTAACCAATGAGCTGCAAGTTTTTATTCACATAGACACATGGAAGAGTTTTATGTGTAGGTAACTTTGTACCTTTTTAGTTAAGTTTTTTCATGAATTCTTGTGCGCCTACTGGAATCTCTTGGTGGTGCATATGCTGATCTGTGGACTTCTCAATAGATAAAACTTGCAATCATCCATGCTAGAGGTATAAATTATTTTTAGTCTCAATTACTTGCTCAGCTCTATCTCTCAAGCGTTTTTGTATTACTCCTAGCAATTAATTTTCTTTTATTTATATCTGATTTGTGAAAGAAAGTAAAACCTATATGTGGAACCCCAATTTCTTTACATTAAACAGGGAAGGTGCTGAGAAAAGCTATCAAAGTTGTATGCTTTTGTATGTGTATAGATGTTCCTAATCTGTAAATGTATAAAAATATTTTATGTATATACATTTTTGTTGTACACTTAAATTTTTGTATTGATAAAGAATTACAATTTTTAGTATATTTCTTTTAAGAAAAATTGTTAGAGCATTGGCCGTAGTTCTACTAGCTGTATTTCTACATATTTCAAATTTTTGCACAAACAAACACACAAGCACATTATTATACATGCATTTCGTAAGTAATTAACAAACATACACAAGCACATTGATACATGCATATATTTCGTAATTAATTAAGAAAACCTTGTTAAATTAATGTGGGACCTTTTTTTTTTTTTTTTTCTTATAATACATTTTATTATATGACTAATATTTTAAGGGTATAAGTTTAGTACTTTGACTTGAGCTGATGTTATAAGAAAATAAGAATTAGGGGAGTTAAGTGAGACTTTTGAAGTTGTGGCTGGATGCTAAGTGGTAATGTTAGAAACCTTAAAAAGGTTTCTTAAATTATCCATTTTATTTGTCTTTACACATGAAATATTTTATGCTTTAGAAGTTAAACAAAAATATGAATGAATGTTACTTGAGTAAGATATTGAGTTTTTGTGTGTGTATGTGTTTTTTTTTTTAATTTTTTTTTTTTAATAAATAAAAAAAAAGCCTATTTCAAAAATATTGCCAATCTAATGTGCTTTCAAATTGGGTAAATTACACAGAATCTCTGTAGTTTGGCTAACCTACATATTACTTCGTTATGGTATCGAATATACATTTAACCCCCTGTGGGGTTTTTTTTGGGCTAAATTACAATAAATTCCCTTATAGTTTGGCTAATATTTACGTTACCCCCTATGGTTTTCAAACCTATAATTTGTCCCTTGAGGTTTGGATTTTTTTTTTATTTTTTTTGGTAAAATGGATGGAAAGTTAAAAATTTAACGGATTGTGTAAAGGGTCCAAAATACCACTAATCTTAATAGACTTTACCATCTGAAAAACCCCTCTGCCAGAAAGGAGGGGATATAATTTATATTAAAATATATAATTAGCCTTGATTATAGGATTTAAATAACTAAAACAACCTTTTAAATAAAATATTTTCAACCTCCTAACAAGCACTTAACGGAATATTTAATACTTTCACTTTAACTGAAACCACAAGAGGGGCAGATTGTAAAGGTTTGAAAACCATTAGGGGTAACGTGAATATTAACTAAAGCACAAAAGGATTCCTTGTAGTTTAAATGGAAGGAGGCTCCTGTTATATGATGTACAACATACATGCGGTAAATGTGCATTGAAGTTGGTCCCAACTTTAAAAGAAGACGTGAAAATATATTTTTACCCACATCATTTTGAATCACAAAGCTTTTGGATCAAATTAAAATAAAATGTGACCAAATTAAAATTAAAAAAAGAAACCTTACTACCTTTCCTTTCTTCCTCCATAGCTGTCACCCTTCTCTTCCCCACCTCTACATCAGGTCCACCACCGCTATCCTAATCCCCATCTCCACACCAACCCTACCACCACTATTCCAACTTTTTCTCAACCCATTTCCCATATTTTCTCCACCCCTAGATCTCCCGTATTTACCATTAATGAACTGTACGAACCATTAACATAAAAAATTTAATAAATCTATGCAATTTTAGATCAGAGCATTTACCTCTACCATTAATGAAACTGCACAAAGCATAAACACATACGATACTGTTGTCTGCTCTGATCTCAATATCTTCCTCTCTTTGTTGAGATAAGAGGGGAAGATGGGATGTGGGGATGGGAGATTAGGAAAGGAGGAGACAAAAGAGGGGGAGGAGGAAAGGGAGATTGGGAAGATAGTGGTGGGGGATGAGGAGTCGGGATAGTAGTGGTGGGGGATTTGGAGACTGGTAGATGGGGAGATCTGAGAGGTGGAAGGAAGAAGAGAGACGGGTTGAGGTGGAGTTTGGCTGGTGGTGGTGGGCCTGGTGTAGAGGTAAGGGTTGGGGTGGCAGTTATTGGACCGATGGTGGTAGGGCTGGTATGGAAGAAAGAGGCAAAAGTGGTAAGGTTTCTCAAGGAGGGTGGTAGTGGTGACTAATCGGCAGTGGCAGTGATTGATCGTTATGCTTAACATATATATATATTTAGGGGTATTTTAGACTTTTAACTTAATTCCATGACGAGAGCCTTCTTTAGTTTGTTTTGTTTGATCAAAAAAGGACAAACCACATGAGGTCAAATGTACATTTCAATATCACAGGGGTAATATGTAGGTTGGCTAAACTACAGAAGGGTTCCATGTAATTTACCTTTTCAAAATTTTCCCTTATTAATTGATTTATTGCCATGTAAGCTTCCAATCTACTATGATGGCAAAAGAATCAAAAGCTGATATTTGCTTTCATAATATATTTCAGTCATATTTCTTTTAGTACTACTGTTATTCCTCCGTATTTTTCTTTATTTTGCATAGCAATTTCCTTTCTTTTCTTTCATTATACATTATAATTATTTATATATATCGTGAACTCTTAACTTTATTAATGTCTAAAACTTTTGTAGAATTGCTAGATCTAATATCACATGTTGAACACATTTGTAAAATAATAAAATAGTCAACATATTAATGTTAAATAAAAAAATCCTTTGTAAAGAGTAATCTACTGCAAATGGCATGAGAAATTAATGAAACAACTACCTAAAATTTTAAATCCTCTTTATGAATGCTATAAGAATTTTGTAATTATTATACAACCAAGATAAAAAAAAAATACTAATTGTTACTTATCTTTGGGATTGTGTATGAAAAGAGCACTGACACTAATCTATCAAATTATTGAATGTGAAATTTTAATTGATACTATATTTGTAATTAGGCATATAGTAGGTTTGAACAATAGTGGAAAGAAGAGAAAATGAGAGAGTAGGGAAGTTTGGAAGGAAAAGTTTTGAAAGAAGGGAAATAGTATTCTTTTGCAATGTGAATGCATATGAGTCTACGTGGTAGTAATTACACTAGTGAAAGAATGGAGTTTAAAAGTGTGTTAGTTTAGAAATATTTTATAAAAAGTAAGTTATTTTGGTAAAAGAACTCTCTTATATTAAACTAACTTGGAGTCTAGGAAAAGTAAATAAATAAATAAAGGTTAGCAAGGAGAGGATAGAAAATAAATAATAATATGTAAGGATATTTCTTGGAGAAGAATTTTATATTTAATAATTTTATCGGATTAAATGAATATAGAAGAGAGAGACCCATGCTTTTTTCAATTGAAGTTATAGCACAAACATGGACAACATCAATTAAGAAAGTAATTTAGATGAAGGAAAAGAAGGCATGATAAACTTCACGAAAACGATATAAAGAAGGTATATATAGATTTTCTGCTTTTGAAAATTATGTAGTATAAAGTATAAAAATAAAAGATGACATGGATTTTATTATTTTTTGATTGTAGACATCATAAAATTTTACTTGTGGCTTTTTGTGTAATAGTAACAATTAGTATTTTTATTTTACTTTCATAAATAGACCTAAAACACAAAAATTTTTTAGTATGGTTTTAACATCTCTGTAATGTATTATCTATTTTAGGGCAAATGATAAATTTTTAGAAATCCTAATATGACGGGTTAGAATGGAGCTATCAAGTAGTTTGCGGAATGGCAGCAATAAGAAAATAAGGTGGAATGTAGTTACAAGTGGTTAGACCAATAAGAGTAGTTAGTTGAAGGAAGATGTAGTTGCTATTTCGAGAAAGCTGAGTTGGCACATTTATTTAGAATTAGTTATCTATGCTATAAATAGTTATGGGAAGGAGATTAAACTGAATTTTGATGTTAATATTTTTTCTCTTTTATGTAAAGATTCTCTTGAGTTGTTCTTGCAATTCTAGTTCAATTGCAACTCATCTTTAGTATCATTTCCAGGACTAATTCCTCTAAATTTTACTCTGTATTCAATAAAACTAATTTTTTTTTTTAATTTGATTCTCTTCTTCTTAACATGTTATCAAAAAATGAACATTTGCAATTACCAAAACAAGTCATGAAAACAAAGTTATATGAGCTGCAAATAGTTTTATGACCCCTTGTAACTTTTAAATGAGGGTCATTGTCTGCAAAATGAAAAAACTATTGGTGACCTACAAATAAAAGTCATACAATTATTTGTGATTTAAAATTATTAATTTTTGTGACATGTGTTTGAGTGTATTATGGCAAAAGATTGTATTTGTGTGTGAGATGTACCTCAAAAATAGTGTAGGTCACAAAAAGTGGGTTACTTTGTAGTGAAATTTCCTTCTTTCTAGTTGTTGACTTATCAATGGTATTAAAGTTTTGATCCTCCGTATCTATTTAAGAAGGAACAAGATCTCCAGATGTTCAAAAAAAGAAGAAAAAAAAAAACAGAATAGAAGAATCTTTCAAGATTTCGACAAAAGAGTACCTTGTTAAAACTAAAAAAGATGGGTCAAAATTAAAGAGTCTGGTTATAGAGAGGGGACATCAATTATTGTAAAAGAATCAAAATAGGTCTTTTCCATTTTCAAGTAGAGAAGGTAACCAAATTTTTTTTTATAAATAACTCATAATTCCATGACATCTACTCATTCTTTAAAAATGAGTTTCCTAAATTCAATTGGAAAAATTTTAGGGAATGGGAGTTTAGGTTTGAACAATTACTCAAAATATTTTATACCTCCACAAAAGTAAAGGTAAATTGGCTTTAATTCACTTTGAGGACAAAGCATTAGTGTGTATAAGAGACAGGAGGTGCTTAGTTTGGGAGTTGGGATTTGGAGAGAAAATACGAGAAAAGAAGGAAAACTTAAAATTTTCATTTGTTTTGGAGTTTTAGTTGAGTAGAAAATAAGAGAAATGGAAAAAAATGGAAGGGATAGATTGGTTAATTTTTTTTCCCCAAAATGGAGAGAAAGGAAAGTAATGTTGAACTAATGCCTTATAAACATTTTTTAAAATGCAAATTTTAAAAGTAAAATGTCAAACAATAAGATGAAAATAGCCAATGAATCCAAAGTTAGTCATTTTCTTTTCCAAACTCCCAAAAACATAGAGAGAGACTCATATCCTTTCTCTTCATTTTTTTTCTCCCACAATTTATCCTTCATCTTCTTTTATTTTCTCACCCAAACTCCCAAACTAAGCCTTAAAGTGCCACCAATCTTTTTTGAAAACCAGGCTAACTAGGTATTTACCTTAATAGAAGGAGTATGTATTTTGGGCATTGCACATTACGTTGAGATAGAATTGAGTTGTGTTAAATTACCTAGTAATCTACACTGCTAGAGAAAGCTCAGTTGTTGCTCATCTAGGGTTTTAATTGTTACTCAGTGGCTAATTTTCTAGTATAATCTTGATATAATACAAATCAGTTTTACTTTTACTTACTTAAATTTCATTTTTCTTCTTAAATTATTGGAGAGTGATGATACCAAAATATACCATCCAAGATCTCATGGACACTTGACCAGTCAGTCAAAGCGGTGAAAAATACATGAGGGCATTTTGGTAATTTTATCTAAAACAAGCTATGAAGAAATTCAGCACATTTAAGGCCTTCATGGGCCAAATATTATTCCCAAACCCATGAATTGTCCAACTCAACTAAAGAGGAGTATAAATAGTAAGTTGTCAAGGTAAAGCAGGAAACATTTATACAACTTCTCATTTTGCCATTTCAAGCTTTCATTTACTCCCAATCCTTTTCCTTGCACAAATTCTAACTTGAGCGTCGGAGCTTCCCCAGGGCACAAGGCCCCACTGTTCTTGTTCTTATCTCAGCAGGTTAGCTATATTGTGGGTACATATGGCCTTTACTTTTGCGTTGGAGAATTGGGACAGCTAAGGACTCAGACTTAAGCATTAGACATTGGTGCTAACATTTTCATGCATCAACACTTGGCGCCGTCTGTGGAAATCGAAACAAGAAGCTATCCTAAGTCATCTTCAGCATTGGCTCCTAGAATGGGCAATACCCACTGCAACAACAAAGATAGAGGAAAGGAGATCATCTCCCAACATCAGTCGAATCGATCAATTAGAGTGTTTGATTGACTAGAGGCAAGCTAGGGATCCCAATCCCCAAGCTTATGATAGAGATGCGGAGATATAATTGCTAAGGTAACAGAATGCTATGTTGAAAAGGTTCTTATGAAACATCAGGTTGAGCAACAAGTTCGAAAAGAAGGAGGAGAACCTTCGCATAACTCTAGTGGCAACCCTTAGGTTGTCCACTCTACGTATCAAGGCCCCATAGATAGGAGACATTCCCATGCAATCAATCTCCTGAAGGTTGATCAAGGAGGTAGCGAAGTAACTCTAATCAGTTCTACCCGACAGGAATGTCATGGAGGTAGAGAAGTAACTCTAATCGGTTCTACCCGATAGGAACGTCAAGATCGGTCCACCGACATGAGTTAAGAAGAGATGTCTCCTCTAGGCCAAGTAAAACTAGACGGAGAAGTCCAATCGAGGTAGCCTCAGTAGCAAGAGATAGGAAAAGACCACATGTTTGAGAGCATACCATAAGGAGGATTCCCGAGCGAGAGAAAGAACTAAGGAGAGAGTTGGAAGAGCTCCAAGCTCGAGTAGATAGGATGGATGACAAGGAAAGGGTGGCTGCAATATACAAGTTCTCATTGGCATTCATTGATGAGATAATAGCGTTGGCAAACTCTTTATTTTGACTCCTATGATGAGAGTTTGGATCCATGGGAATATCATGATTGTTATCGATCCAAGATATGTCTACAGGGCGTTTCAGAACCTATACTATGCCAAGGGTTCCCTGGAAGCTCCTCAAGAGCACGGCCTCACATTGGTTTAGAGAGTACAAGAAAGAAGACATAAGAAGTTTTGATCAACTTGTAAACCTTTTCTTGAACAATTTGGAAACCAAAAGAGAGTCCTCTAAAATAAGAACTCATTTGCTTACTCTTAAGTAAAGACCAGAAGAATCCTTCCTTGACTATGTGGATAGGTTCAAGAAGGACACCATTGGAATTCAAGGGGCTACAGAAGATATGCATATCATTGCATTCCAAAGTAGGGTTAAGTTTGAAAAATTTTCATTTGATCTCAACTTGAGGTCACCTGTCACCCTCAATGAACTTTTTTGTAGGGCCTAAGAGTTTGCTGAAACAGATGAAGGGAAATTGAGAAGAAGAGAGTCTAGGAGTGAAAATGGGAAGAAGAGAAAAGCTGATGGAGGAATTAGTGGAGCAGAACCTTCAATGAAGAGTAATGTGGGGGATAGGTTATCTGTAACCGTTTCTCATAAGAGGAGTCCCGACCCTCCAAAAGTATATACCCCACTCAATGCTTAACCTTCGCGCAATTTGGCTATAATTGGGAAAGAACCCTATGTCAAAGAGCCAAGGCCTATAAGGAATGACCTAAAGTGGTGCAATAAGAACAAGTGGTGTTATTTTCACAAGGGTCATGGGCATGAGGCTAATGATTGCATTTCCCTAAAAAATTTGGTTGAATATTTGATAGAGGGTGTTGCCTTAACCAATTCATCCAAGGGGTGGATAGAGAGAGATCACCTCAACACTAAGCTCAAAACTAGACAAAAGGGATCGAGGTCCACCTCGAGGAGAAAGAGTAGCAGGGGTAGAAAACCAAGGGATAATTATCATTCATACTATCTTGGAAAGAGCAACAATTGGTGACTTCGCGTCGTCCCGCAAGTTTTATGCTTGTCAAATTAGCTTAGTCCAATCTAGTACGAAGAGACCTAGGTTGTGTCAAGACATAATATTCACTGCGGAGGAGGTTGAACAAGTAATTCATCCTCATAGTTGATCCCTTGGTAGTGACATTATCTGTTGCAAATTGTGATGTGAAGAGAACTTTGATTGACAACAGAAGTTCCACGGATATTCTTTTTCATGAACCTTTCAAACAAATGAAGTTGGATGAGAAAGATTTGAAACCCATAACTTCACCCTTGGTTGGTTTTGTTGGAGAAGTGGTTGAGCCATTTGGATATATTAGCTTTCCTGTTATGTTTGGCACTCTCTCTCAAGATGTTCAACTCATGGTTGACTTTGTAGTGGCCAAGGCTCTTTGCCTTACAACGCTATTATTGGTAGACTTACCATTGTAGCACTTGGTGCTGTCCCTTCTTCTCATCACATTAAGATGAAATTTCCAATGGAGAATGGCATGGGAGAGGTAAAAAGAGATCAAGTTGCAGAAAGAAAATGCTACATAACTTCATTAAAATTAAAAGGAAATGAGGTTGTTCCTAGTTGCAATGTAAGGTGAACTAACCGAAGAACTTAAGGATATACTTTTAGATGAAGATCACCCTAGCAAAGTGGTGAAAGTGGGAAAGTTTTTCTCAGGGGACATCAAGGAAATATCATTTCTTTACTTAAAGAGTTCAAAGATCTCTTTGCTCGGGGTCCCTTGGACATGCCAGGGCTTGTCCCCAAAGTCGTAATTCATTCCCTCGATGTAGATCCGAGGTTCAAACTCACCATCCAATAGAAAAAAAATTTTGGAAGGGAAAAAAACCAATCAGTGAAGGTGGAAATAGTCAAGCTTTTGCAAGCTAAAATAGTGGAAGAGATACAATACCCTGAGTGGCTTAGTAATGTTTTCATGTTTCTAAAACCACAGGCTAGGTGGAAGATATGCATAGACTTGACTAGTTTAAACAAAGTCTGCCCAAAGGATTCCTATCCTATACCCCGCATTGACATCGTGGTAGATTCCACCTCTGGGTATGAGGTCATATCTTTTTTGGATGCATACAAGGATATTACTAAATCATTTTGAATAGCAAGGATCAGGCAAAGACCGCCTTCATTGCTTATCACTGACTCCAACATTTATTGCTTTCGGGTAATACCATTTAGCTTGAAGAATGCCGGTGCCACTTACCAAAGGATGGTAGATAAAATGTTTTCCAATCAATTGGGGAGAAATGTAGAAGCTTACATAGATGATGTGCTTGGCAAGAGTAAGTTGAAAGAAGACTATGCAAAGAACCTCCGGGAAACCTTTACTACCATGAGAAAGTTCAAAATTAGGCTTAATCCCGAAAAATGTGCCTTTGGTGTTTTTGGGAAAAAGTTTTTGTGTTTCATGGTAACACAAAAAGGGATTGAAGCTAATCCCAAAAGAATCAAGGCCATACAAGACATGGAGCCTCCAAAGTGGATTAAGAAAGTGCAAAGGCTCACGGCCCAAATTCTCGCTTTAAGTCATTTCTTATCCAAATCCAATAATAGAAATTTACCTTTTTTTCAAAGTTCTAAGAAGTTCCAAGAATTCTGAATGGACGGAAGAGTGCTACAAAACTTTTGAGGAGTTGAACTGGGAATGCTTCTCCTTTCTCCTACTCCTAACGAAACTCGAACCTGGAGAAACTCTTTACCTATACTCGAGTTGTTCATCCGTAGTGGTGAGTGTCGTTCTTATCAAAGAAGTGGACAAGGTGCAAAAACCTATGTACTATATGAGTAAAGTGTTCAGTGATATAGAAACTCGATATCCTACCATTGAAAGATTGGCTTTAGCCTTGGTGATGGCGGCGAGAAAGCTTAGGCCTTACTTCTTAAGTCATCCCATTATGGTTTTACAAATCATCAACTCAAGTCCGTTCCCTTGAAGCCCGAGGTCTTCGGGAGGTTGGTAAAATAGGCAATTGAGTTAAGTAAGTATGACATCTGTTTTCAACCTAGGGTGGCAATCAAAACAAGCTACGCCCTAAGGTTTGAATTTCAAACAAGCAACGATGAGATCGAGTATGAAGCCTTAGTATCCGGACTTAGGCTAGCCAAAGAGTTAAGAGTTAAAAACTTGTTAGTATATATGGATTGCTCAAACCTTGTAGTTCAACAAGTCAAGGTCAACCCTAAACCCTAAACCCTAAACTATGAAGTAAGAGAGCCATCCCTACAATTTTACCTAAACAAGGTGAAGGACTTGATCTCACGCTTCGAAAAATTTGATATAGCCCATGTGACTCTAGATGAAAACGAGGAGGTGGACTCCTTCACAAATATAGCAAGCTTAGTGCACTCCAATGTGTTGAAAGAAGTGTTCTTGGAATTTCTAAGGGAAAGAAGCATATATCATGGGGAGGTCATGGATATTGACTCTACTCCAAACTAGGTGACCCTGATCATTCAATACTTAAAAGAAGGAAACTCGATGATAAGATTGAGGCTCAAAGGATAGAAAGAAGGTCGGCCAAATACTTGATCATTGAAGAAACTTTGTATCGAAGGTCTTATTCAATGCCTTATCTTCAATGTTTAAACCCAAGTGAAGCTCAATACACTTTAGCCGAAGTGCATGAAGGGATTTGTGGACATCATGTCTGGAGAAAGAGCTCTTGCTCAAAAGGTGCAAATGCAATGTTATTATTGGCCATGAATGTTGGAGGATACCATAGAATATGTGTGAAAGTGTGAAAACGTCAACTCTACTCCAATCAGCCTTGCCATCTAGCAGAACAACTTACACCAATTCTAACCCCTTGGTCCTTTGCTTAGTGGGGTATAGATTACTTGGGTCCTTTTCCAATAGCTTCAGCAACGAAAAAGTTTGTGGTAGTTAGCATCGATTATTTTACGAAGTGGGTTGAGGCCTAGGCCTTAGTAAGCATTACTCATCAACAAATCATACAATTTTATTGGAAGAATGTTATATATCATTTCGGAATACCAAGGTACTTATTTCGGATAAAGGATTGCAATTCCAAGGAGCACCATTCACAAAGTTTTGCCAGGACTTGAGCTTAGAATATGTTTCTCCTTGGTCAGCCAACCCCAAAGTAATGGCTTGGTGGAAGTGATAATCGCACCATTGTTGAAGGTATTAAGGTTAGATCTAAGAGACTTGCTGATGGTAAGGGCAAATGGGTTGAAGAGCTTCCAAGTATTTTGTGGTCATACCACACTACCTATAAGAATGCTACCAGGAATACTCCTTTTAATCTCACTTATGGAACCGAAGCATTCTTCCTGTGGAAATTGGTATGCCGGGTTTCCATGTCTACAACTTCAACTTGAAGAAAAATGAAGAAGGGCTGATATCTAACCTTGACTTACTCAAGGAGGAAAGGGATAAGGCATGCTTTAAAATGCAAGCAGATAAACAAATGGTTGCTCGCTACTACAATCAACTAGCCTGAGGTAGAAGGTTCCGAGTAGGAGATTGGGCTAGAAGAAAGGCAGAGATAAGCCAACCCCAAGCTTGTGGAAAATTATCGCCAAATTGGGAACTAAGGATACTCCAATGGTGCCTACAAATTGACCACTAAGGAAGGGAAGCTTTTGCCTTGCACTTGGAATGCCAAAATTTTGAAAAAGTTATACTTTTAAGTTTTCTTATTTACTTTGCCTAAGTTTTTTGAAATTCCCTAAGCTAAGCGACACCTTTCAAGGTGAAATAGACTTGTGCAACTTGTAAATATTCCCTTTTGATATCAATGGAAGTTTCTAAGTCTTTGACTTATGTAATTGCATAGTAACTTATGCAATATTTTGTTTAGAATAGCAATACCACCCCTACCCAACCTTTAGATACAAAATATCCTCTGGGATACCACGACTCTCCGGGGAACAAAATTAAACACCTTTCTCTGGAGTCGGCATAATCCCTTTAGAGGCAAAAACAAGCTTTTCCTTGGAAAAGTAGTTCCTTGGTAAAGTATACTCAAAAGAGCAACTGTCCCTTCCAATGGACAAAATAAAATTTCCCAAGGGATTTGTTTCTACGGTAACATTAGTCCGAACACTAAGGCTTTACTTAGGAAATTTGTGCCTAGGATAACCTTTTTGGGGGCAGAAATAAGCTTTCTTTGGAGAAGTAGTTCCTTGGTAAAATATGCTCAAACAGAGCAACCATAGCTCTTCTAAGGGCCAAAATAAAATATTCCTAAGAGATTTGTGCCTAAGGTAACCTTAGTTCCAATACTAAAGCTTTCCTTAGGAGATTTGCACCTATGATAGCTTTTCTGGAGGCAAAATATTGGTACCCATGTTAACCTTGGTTCTAACACCAAGACTTACCATTGGGGAGCAAGTAAACTTTACTTGAGTATGATGACAATGACTCGACAAAAAAAAATTTAGTCACTTGAAAAAATATTCAAGTGTCTAACTGGGGCAAGGGTGTATGGAAAAACACTTGAAACCAAACAAAGGTAGAAACTAGTAAAGGAAAGTCACAATATCATATATAGAAGGGAAGCATAACATTGGTGGAGTTGGTACAAGGGAAAGCCCCAAATCAAAGCCAAACAACATGTACAAGCAAAGAAAATACTAAAAAAAGTAAATAACATAATACTAGCTGAAGGTGCAGCTTGTATATATAAGAGAACCATGCTCTAAAGTCTCCTCCTAAAAAGGAAAATAGATAAGCTAGCAACTAGGCTAAGCTAATGCAATGATAGAAGTACTCGTCAAGACGCTCCTGCTATCCACTCAATGACTTCCAAAGTAACATCCCTTGTATTAACTCTAATGGTTGCTACTTCATTCTCAGTAGAAATCCCTAGAGCACCATGGTGAAGGGAAGTTGGGGGTGCTGTGCCTTAGTCTAAGTCATCCATATCCAAATCTGGGTACTTCATCTTTACAAAAGTCAAGGCCAGATCATAGCCTTTATCAAAGTACCCAATGCTTCTTTTCTCCACCAAGGCTTCAAACTCGTTGCTAGCATGGTAATCCACCAAGTGCTTATCCAAGTGAGCCAAGTAGTCGTAAGAGTCAAGGAACTCAAAGATAGCCAAGTCTATGCTCTTCTTCTCCACTGATTCGAGCTTGTCCTTGTGTGATATTCGAAGCCTCTTCATCTCTCGCATATGAGATGCATGAATCTCTTTGATTTCATCTTATGAGATGTTTAGTCATGCATACATATGAATCACTTTGATCTCATCCTTCAACTTGGCAATTTCTTTAATGTGTTATTGGTTATGCTTAGATGAAGCACACATACTTAGGAAGTGTGTTTCTCTTGCTTCTTCTGCCTTTTAAGCTTAACCTCCAAATCTAAAATTTGTGATAGATGGTACTCTTAAGCTTGGTTCAAGTGATAGTAGAGATTGTCAATCTAAAGACAATGAGAGAAGGACAATGTTATTCCTAAGTATAATCCAAAAATACTTTGACATTTTTATGAAAGGAGAAAAATAGCAATTTACTTGAGCAATATGCTTGAACATCGCATTGACATCGACAATGCAGGTAGAGCTCAGGGATTTTTCGACTCTCTCCCAGCCCTCTTTGGGTAACGCTAATGCTTCCACTAAAGGAAGACTCACTTCTTCCAAAATAGAGTTTTCGTACACCTCCCAAGAAGGGGTATGGATCATGTGAGATGAAGAGGAGCCCACAACTTGAGTGGTGGCATGAGCTTGAGGCGAGTAGAAATGACTTGAAGCAAGAGTTAATAGGATAGGAATTTCTTGAATAGGAGCTTCAACTTGTGCCAAAGGTATCAAGGTAGCCTCAATGGAAGGTTTTTCCTTCTTAGGTTGAGATGGTGAAGAACCATTTGAGTTGGTCTCTTTGGTTCGAAGATCCCAAAGGTAGATTCCTTGGGCGGGTTGAGATGAACTTTGGTGCCTAACTTGCCTCATTTTCAAAGTCCGGTCACAAATAGCATCAATACCAAATGAAAATGAGAGGAATCATGTGCAAAAAATACTAAGTAAAAATGCATATGCATGTCAACCTAAAGAAATAAGAGGATCAAGGTCAGTAGGGCTCAATGCTACAGACACTAAATCTTGTTCATTAACCACTGTTTGTCAGGGGAGTGGTTCAACCTCTATAAGCATAATAAGATGCCTATTCTTGTGCCTATTAAGAGAAGTAAGTTTGTTGACCTTCGAAACTTTCAAAGCATAGTTCCAAGTGGGAAAGTTCCACTTGTCTCTTATGGCCGCCTTTGGATCAAAAAGTAACAACTCCCACCATTTGCCTAGCTTGGGATGTGCCTCCTCGGCCAATTATTTATTAGACCACCAACTGAAATTAAACCCCACTCTACTTGGTTCAATTCAAAAAAACTCCGTGAAAGTGGCTATTGAAGGTTTGATCCCGAGGGTGCCACAAGTGATCAAATAAGCATTGATATTATGAATAGATTTGACATGTAATTCTCCGAGCCCAATTTGATAATGTTCCAACACTTTATGGAAGAACAACGGTAGTGGAAACCTCAATCCTTCTTCTAATTGCTCTAAATATATAGAAACATATCCGGAAGAGTTCACACAAGGTTGATGGTAAAGGGATGGAACCTTCATTTTGAAAAAAATAGGAATATGAAACTTCTCCATCCATTTCCTAAACAAATCCATATCAATAATTGATAGATGCAATTGAGAATATTGATTGCTTCGTTAGGTAGAATTTAACTTTGAAAGGACAAACAAGCAATGAATTAACCACACTAATTCACTATACTCTACCTAACTTCCGCAAGTATACGGAGTTGATAGTGGTATAGGATGAGTGGGTATCGTCCTACATGGATTGTTGGAAGGAAATTACCAAGATTTACTAATATTTGTGTAGTTAAGCGAAATCAAACAATGGATGATGGAACTACTCTAGTAAAAACCATGATTAAATGAAAACGATAAAAACTTAATTTTATGCTAGATTAACTAAAAAGCAAGTAAGTGAAAATAACTAATTATGATATTAAGAAACTAATTAAGCTATTCTAGTAAAAGCAAGTAAAGGAAAGCACTTAATTTTAACCTAAATTATCCAAATTAAAACTTGTGTATAAAGCAAGCAAATTACCCAATTAGAAGGACTACAATTAAGAAACTTTGAAGACTAAAGCAACAATTTCTAAACTAGAAATTGGAAAGAGTTAAAAGAGATAGTACTAAGTATTTTTGGATTTTTGATTAAAATAAAGAAAGACCACTATGTAGAGAATTAACTAGAAATGCAAGAAATTACCAAGAACCCTAATCTTCCTAAGAAACCCTAAATTGCAAGTAAAGAAATTCTTATTAAATTAGACTAGAAAGCGAATAAAAATTATATGTACGCGAAGCTTGTGATTAACCCACTAAGATTATCTAATCAAAATTCAAACTTGGCAAGAAATTAAAAGGAGATCTAAGAGACAATTAAAGAGAAATTTCTATTGAAGAAGAAAACTTGGAGTTCACGATATCCTAAACTATCCTAAAATCTAAATAAACTATCTACTGCCCATCTACTTACTATTTTTAAGTAGCTTAAATAGTGTAGTGCTACACAAGGCAAAAATCAGGAGTTGTTGGCTGAAATTTTACCAAATTGCCCTTACAATTTAACTCTCAGCGAGTCAAGATCGCGATATGGAACAATTGAGATCGCGATCTCGACTCTAATACATTAAAACAATTTCCCAAGCCGAGATCGCGATATGGAGAGTTTGAGATCGCGATCTCGACTTTCTTCTCAGCATTTTTCATTTCTTCCACTATTGCAATTTGTAATTCTAGCTTCCAACCTCTAATTTTTGACCTGCATAATATTAACACCATTAAGCATCTAATTAAACTAGAAATTCAATAAAAACTTATCATATTTAATCAAGAACGAAAATACAAACACATATGAAAGAAATTAACTAAAATCTTCAATTACTTTCACGAAATTCGGGATTTAAACTATCAAAATGCTATAATTTAAGGGAAAGTAACTCTAGTTTACTAAAGTTATCAAATATACACACACAAGATCATTATTATCATGCTTGACTTTTCTTTTTTACTTTGGAGAAGTTACGAGCTTTTTCCTTTTAGTTGGTGAATTAGAAGCTACAACCTCTTCAAAAAAGTTCTCGTGCTCAAGCTAATGCTCTCTAGACCCATGCAATTAAGCATGTCCCAATGGCACTACCGTAGTTGAAGCGGTGGTTCTACATATATTTATCCTCACCTTGCTGGAGAGGATGGAGTGCCCTCAATTAAGGGTCTATCCACAAACATGCTTTTTCGAAATTCACTTGGCATAGGTCTCTTATCAAGGTCTTCATGAAAAAAATTTAAGTCTAATGGTTCGCGCAAGAGGCTAATCACTTTACCCTAAATCTCACCAACTCATAAAAAACATACTCAAGTATATCTAACACCTCACTCAAAGAATGTTCCCGCTAACCATTAACCATATTTGAAGTATTGCACAATCTATCAACACTTGTTCTTGTGGGCAATTTTTACCCTTAGCCACATTATTTAAGTTCGAGTCGAGTGGCTCATGTAAAGGATTTGTTTCTACAAGTGCATCGATAGTATCTGTGAAGAAGTAATACTTATCCAGAGGGTAGCTGCGAGTAATTTTTTGGCTATCCTCTTTTGTTTCGATTTTAGCAGGTAAGCCAAGGATCATGGTTGAGGAGCCTCGTAAAGATGAGCCGGCTCCAACACTCTTAGAGTTACCCTCACCCACCATGGAGTCAATAGTTGTAGTGGCGAATTTAGTAGAACCATGAATATCCATTACTGTTGTGCGGTTAATTTCAGTGGCCAGTGAATCTTAGGATGGAACAGATGGTTGTCGGGGTGTAGGCATAAAACCAACACCCTTAGTGTGAGCAGCCACAACATTGTCTCTTTCCATGATATTGATTTGATTTTGCTTACAACTAAGGGTCCCAATGTACTTAGCAGCAGCTAGTTCATTTTCACAACCATGCATAGCCGATGACAAAGATTCTCCTCGATTGTGCGTTGATGCATTTTCAATTGCACTTAGATGGACAATGGAATGGAATTTACATTGGAATCTTTCTTTTCTTGAACTCCAATGTGCTTACTTCCATGGACATCAACGGGTAATCAAGATGCAACGAGAAATTCATCACCCATTGCTATATTTTTAATCTTGGCAGCCTCTAATGATGAATCATCTTTCATAATACATGAAGCAGGAAGTTTTTGTGATGTAGTGGCTGCAGTTATATCCTATTGGATTCGGAGACCACCAAGGCGGCTATAGCAGCCACAGCTATGTCTGGTCTTTGTATGCCTTTTTATTAATCACAGCTTCTATCACCGAACACCTTATCTTTTCTCTTTTGCCCTCCCTTATTTTCTCTTTTCTTTCTAAGCTACTACTTTGAGATACTAAGTAAAAAGTATTACAAGAGCTCTAAAATGAGCAAATGAGTACTATCACTCAACTTAAGTGGGAGATATAAAAGTGGCTAAAGTGTTGGTAATTAACCTTTTTCCCTCCAAAAATAAGAGTCAAATGTTCAAATTTTTTTGTTCCAACCAAAAACTAATAGGTTTCAGCCAAAAACTTATCGGCTCTAGCCTAGACACAGGTCAGAGACTACCGCGCTACTCTCAACCTGGCCAAACTCGACTTGAGAGTGGGGGGGCAATTGATGATGCCAAAATATACCATCCAATAGCTCACGGACACATGGCCAGCAGTCAAAGCGGTCAAATATACGTGCGGGCATTTTAATAGGTAATTTTACCTAAAATTAGGCTATGAAAAATTCAACACATTCAAGGTCCTCATGGGCCAATAATTATTCTCAAGCCCATGAATTATCCAAGGCATCAAAGAGTAGTACAAATAGTAAGATGGCAAGGTAAAGAAGGCAACATTCATACAACTTTTCATTTTTCCATTTTAAGCTTTCATTTACTCTCAATCATTTTCCTTGCACAAATTCCCACTTGAGCATCGGAGCCTCTCCTGGAGGGCAAAACCTCGCCGCTCTTGTTCTTGTCATAGGTTAGCTATATCGTGGGTACACGCGCGCCTTTACCTTTGCATTGGAGAATTGGGACAACTAAAGACTTGGACCTAAATATTAGACATTGATGCTAACATTTTCACGCATCAACAGAGAGCATTTCTCATTTTTTTCAATAAATAATCAAAACAAGAAACAAATGAAAGAAAAAAGAAGAAACAAAGTATTCTTATCCAAATAAGAATTTGTTACTTCTGATATTTTGAAAACACGAATCTCCATATTTTGTGATAGAAATGAATTGTATTTTGATATGCATGAATCGAGACAATTTTGAGGGATAGGGAGCAAGGGGGTATCAAAGGAAAAGGGTGTGGCAATCGCTCCCAAAATTCTAAAAGTTAGACCTTTTAACTTTAAAAATTGTAAACATGTAATTTGTGCCCAGATAAAATTACATTTTTGCACCCCAATAATTTTGAAAACTATACCCCATAAATATGTATGTTACGTGTAATTCATAATGCAACCACTATTTACCTCTATACACATATATGCACCACAAATGTATGGGTCATGTAGTAGTAAAGAGTAAATAGGGGTTATTCTTCGGGGATCAATTAAGCAATTACCAAGTACTTAAGACTAATTGCTATCTAGACGGGTAGTAAAGTAATTTATTTATTTATTTTAGTGATAACAAAAAGAACAAGCCAATTAAGTAGCTAGGATAAGAGAGATAGTACTAATAAAAGAAATGCACCTTTTGAATCCCTAAGAGTCTATAATTAGAAAGGGGTTGAACGCGAAACTAGCTAATTCCCAGGTTTCACCTAAATTTAATCCTTGATGGAAAGTCATTAATTGGGGGCTTGGTTCCTAATTTCACTCAATCACTAATCCCTTGGTTGATATAGTCTATTCATTCACCTATGCTAAACGAGGATCCTTCCTAAGCCTCAGAAAGGCAATAATCTATCTAAATCCATAGAACCAATCACTACAAATTAGGAAAGTTAGAACTAACCAAAGTCTCCAATTTTCCCAATCCAACCACTACTTTAGGTCTAAGGAAGAGGGTCAATGGCCTATATCATCTCATTCACTATATAAGTTAACTAATTGGCCAAATTACCTAACTTACTATGATGTTTACTAATAGTTACCCAGGATTTAAAGATCCCCAATCAATTCTTTTATTCAAGTGTTACCCACCGGAGATTAGCTTTACCCACTTTCACCCATAGTTATTTAGCTCATATAAGCAAGAAAATAGTCATAAAGTGGCAAAGTGGTAATAAAGAGGTTAAACATAATTAACTAAGATTTGAAATGAAAAGGTGAATTCTTTAACTAGAAAATGGAGTGCAGTGTAGAGCATTAATTACTAGAAGCATAAAACAAATATGCAAGAGAAATTTCTAAAATGATACTAAACATAAATGCATAAATAGTAAAAGAGAGCTTACAATGTTTTCCAAGAGAGAATCTAGGATAAACTAGTCTAACGAGATGAACTAGTTACTAGTAGTTTTAGCTAAGAGAATCCAGGATAAAAGCTCTAAAGTGCTTGAAAATAGAGGAAAAAGTACAAGGACAAGATTACTCAAGCTAGAGAGAGAGAGTTTAAAACCCTAAGTTAAAAACTACTAAACTAAACTAAAGCTACTTGTTTGAATGACTATTGAAGGTCCTTTGATAAGTAGCCCAGTCTAGTGACCTCACCGGTGGCGAGGTGAATTATACTGGGCCTGATACGAATCAAGGAGCATCATCAAGTTGGAGTTGGACTAGCTAGCTAAGGTTCAAGAGGAATCATTTCAAGCACCAACTGGACCAATTACAAGGACAGATGCAAAGAAGATTTAATAAGCCATGCAAGGCTTAATTCAAAGTGTTTTTCTAAAAGAAGCTGTCCAAAAAAAGTTGGAGGTTGATCCAGATTTCGATCTTGTTTTGAATGTTCTTAAAGCCCACATCCATGATGAAGAGGCTGAGTCTCAAGGTTTTTAGATGTCCAAGGGCCAAGAGTCTTTATAATGTTTCTAGGCTTTTATTTTGTTTGTTTGCAAAGCCCAATTCTTGTTTAAGTGTTTGTGTAAATTGGGCTGGTTTTTAGACTTAATTATTTAGTCTTTTAATAAGGCCCAAATCAACCAAATTAGGACTTCTTTAGCCAATCCCTTAAGGCTCTAGAATAGGGTTTGCTTGTTTACCATGTAACAACTTCTAGAAAATGGACTGTGAGGCAAGAAGTCTGTATAGCCATCCATAACCCTAGAGTTTTTAGGTGAAATTTTAGAAATTTTAAGCCTATAAATAGGCCTTTATATCTGTGTTTCATTCAGCATTTTTATCAATATAATTCACCATTTTAGAATTAGGAAAACTTCCAAAGACAAGTTGTGGAGCTAGCTCAAGAATGCATATGTGAAAGTGTTAGTCCGTGTGGAGTGTCAATTTTATTGGTACCCAAGTAGGATGGATCATGGCAAATGTGTGTAGATTGTCATGTGGTGAATCACATCACGATAAAGTATCTCCATCCCATTCCTCGATTAGATGACATGTAAGATGAACTTCATGATTGTGTGATTTTCACTGAAATTGATTTAAAAAGTGGCTATCGCCAAATTAGAATGAAAGAAGGTGACAAGTGGAAAACTACTTTTAAAACCACGATATGAATAGTTGGTTGTTTGGGTAAATATTGGATTAGGTCTTTTAGGTCACAAACAAGTAATAAATAAGTCTTAATAACCCTAAACAACACTTACATTCTCGTAAAATAGCGATACGAGGTAAGTTTGTAGATTGGGTGAGTAAGGATCGTTCCCACGAGGATTATGGAACAATTACTAGGGTTCACAAACCTTTTCACTAGTTACACAAATTAATTAAAAGATTTTGTTTCTAGCTAATTAAATTAATTCTAACCACTAGAAAATAAGAAAAATAACCAAATCTAGCTAAAACTAAAGAAAGTGATTAACTTCAATGAAATTAAACTTCAATCAATAAACAAAAAAGGTAAATGCAATAAGATTAAATTTAAACTATGAATTGCAATAAAGAACTAGAATTGAATTGAATATGAATAAAGAAAGAAAATTCAGTAATTGTAGCTAAAACAAAAGTTGGCGAAGCTTGAAATCTTGACAAGAAAATAAAACCCTAATCTAATGATCTATCTAATGATCAAATGTTGATGCTCTTTACAACACCTAGTTAAAATATTTAGAGAACACCTATCTCTTACTACTAACATGGTGGCTTCCTGCAAGTACACGGTTGAATCAACTATTAGTAAAGGGGAGTAGGGATCGTTCCCACTAGGATTGTTGGAAGGCATATACCGAGATATATGTGTATTTGTATAGTTAAGCAAAAATCAATGAGTGAGAGATGAAACTACACTAATCAAATCCATATTTAAACTCAAATAAACAAGACTAAATTAAACTAATTTGTCTATTAAAACAAGTAAGGGAAACTAAGCAATTATGAAATTAAGGGACTAGCCACTAAATTCTAACAAAAGCAATTAACAGAAAGTACTTGATTTTATCCTAAATTGACCAAAATAAGACTAAAATTAAAAAGCAAGCAAGTTACCTAATTAAAAAGACTACAATTTAGAACCTTAAAGATTAAAAGCAACCATTTCTACACTAAAAATTGGAACAAGTCAAAATTAAAATTTAAATATTTTTGGAATTTTGAAGATAATAAAGAACGCCCACTAAAAATTAACTAGAAATTAATGCAAGAAATTGAGAATTCTTAGTTAAAAAGCAACTAGAAATTGACAAGAACCCTAATTCTTCTAAGAAACCCTAAATTGCAAGCAAAGAGATTTTCACTAAATTAAACAAGAAAGCAAGTAAAATTATATCTACTTGAAACTAATGATAAACCCACTATAACTATCTAATCAGAATTTAAACTTACTAAGAAATGAGAACTAGATCTCAAAGACAATCAAAGAGAAATTTTAATTAAGGAAGAGACTTGAGTTCAACCTATCCTAATCTATCCTAACAACTTCCTAACTATGTAATTCTAATCCTACTTGCCTATTACAATTTTTAAAAGTAGCTTAAATAGTGTAACATTACACAAGGTAAAAATCAGGAATTGTTTGCTGAAAGATTACAAAATTGCCCTCACAACTTATCCATCAGCGAGTCGAGATCGCGATATGGAGAATTTGAGGTCACGATCTCGACTTGCTAAACATTTAAGTAATTTGCTCGAGTCCAGATCGCGATATTGAGAATTCCAGATCGCGATCTAGACTCTCTGTCCCAGCAATCCTTCTATTTTTTGATAATTGCAATTCGGTCCTCTGAGCTTTGTCCATCCCAGCTTCCAACATCTGATTTTTAACCTGCATAATATTAACACAATTAAGCAATTAACTAAGCTAAAATTTTAATAAAAACTTATCATATTTAATAAGAACAAAAATATAAACACATACGAAAGAAATTAACTTAAACTTTCAATTAACTACCTAAAGTTCAGGATTTAATCTATCAAAATGCCACAATTTAGAGGAAAATAATTCTAGTTTACTAGAGTTGTCAAATTTCTAACCCTAACTAATGAATTACTAATTAATGACTACTAACTACTCAACTCCTCTCTACAATTGGGTATTTATATGGGAAATTAGAGTTAAACCCCCTCTCCAATGATAGAAATGCGAAAGCCCACGAAAAGAAGTGCAACCGAACGAAGAAAGTTGCCAACATAACATATTCTGTTGGAGTAAGTTGTGTCATGCACACGTGCACACATGCACCACACAGATGTCTAGTGCATGTGTGCATTTTACAAAGTCAAAACTTTGCTCTCTGGATTTGTGCACATGCACAGGTTTTGGGTCGTGCATGTGTGCAACTTTTAGAACACCTGCTTCAATTTCACCTTGATTTTGACCTTGATGCTGATGAAATTTGGAAAAGTTTAAAACATGGAAGTTGTTTCTCTCTCTCTTAACTTTCCAATGCATCTTGAATCAACTTGATTGGAGGTCGAACAAGAAAGTTATGTTCAAAGTACCAAATAGTATCCAAATTCACTCATCGCTGGTGTATGTTTTCCATCCTTATGATTTTTCTCCAACTTTTTGATCCTTTTGACTCATTTTTCATTCAAAACCTACACAAAACTAGAAATAAAATAAATAAGCCTGTAATTAACTAAATATTACTTGCATTACATAAAAACGCGGCAATTGATACATAAAATATAAGACATTTATGAGCTTATCATTGGTAATACCGTTTTGTTTGACTAATGCACCTAGGTTCTATTTTTATGAGACTAATGAACCATGTTTTACGAGCTTACACTGGTAAATTTTTTATAGTTTACTTTGATGATATTTTAATCTACAGCAAATCTTTTGATGATCATCTTGTTCACGTTCGTTTGATTCTTGAGGCCTTAAGGAAAGAACAACTTTTTGCTAACCTTAAAAGTGTTCATTTTTCTTGGATAGAGTTGTCTTTCTTGGTTGTGTAGTCACTTCAAAGGGAATTGAAGTGGATGAAGGAAAGGTGAAAGCCATCCAAGAGTGGACAACTCCCCCTTCCGTGTTTGATTTGCGAAGCTTTCATGGTTTGGCAAGTTTCTATCATAGGTTTGTGAAGGACATTAGGACAATTTTTGCATCTTTGATCAAAGTGATAAAAAACGAGGTTGGTTTCAAATGGGGACCTGCTCAAGAAAAGGTATTTTTGACTCTTAAAGTTAAGCTAACTTCTACACCTTTATTGCTTTTGCCTAATTTTGATAAACCATTTGAGATTAAGTGTGACACTTACGGTATTAGTGTAGGTGTCGTTTTGATGCAAGATAAGCTGCCCATCACTTAATTTAGTGAGAAATTAAGTGGTGCTACTTTGAATTATTCTACCTATGAGAAGGAATTGTATCATTGGTTCAAGATTTAGAAAATTGGCAACATTATTTGTGGTCAAAGAATTCAATATTCGAATTGATCATGAATCTTTGAAATATTTAAAGGGCCAAAATAAATTGATTCTAAGGCATGCTAAGTGGGTAGAATTCATTGATATGTTCCCATAAGTGATCCAATATAAACAAGGTAAAATGTTGTGGCCGATGATTTGTCATGTAGATATGCATTGATTTCTACATTGCATGCAAGTTTTCTTATATTTGAGTACATTAAAGACTTGTATAAAAATGATCATGATTTTTCATCTGTTTGTGTTGCTTTTGAAAATTTTTACGAGATAGAAGGCTATCTTTTTCGAGAAAACAAGTCATGTGTTCCACAATATTCTTTGAAGTTCAACGTGAATTGCTTGTAAAGAAGTCACATGGGGGAGGGTTGATGGGATACTTTGGTGTTCTTAAAACTCTACAAAATTTAAAAGAACATTTCTTTTGGCCATATATGCGTAAAGATGTTGAAAGGATTTGTTCTAAATGTTTGATTTGTAAAAGAGCTAAATCTAAAGTTCAACCACATGGACTTTATATGCCATTGCCTGTGCCTAATCTTGGATTGAAATTTCTATGGATTTTGTGCTAGGCTGGCCTAGGTCTAGGTTTGGTAAAGATAGTATATTTGTTGTGGTTGATAGATTTTCCAAAATGGCATATTTTATTCCTTGTACAAAAACTGATGATGCATATCATATTACAAATTTATTTTTCAAGAAAGTTGTGCGTCTTCTTGGTATCCCTAAAACAATTGTTAGTGATAGGGATGTCAAATTTTTGAGCTAGTTTTAGCACAATTTGTAGGGAAAACTTGATACACTACTTGTCACCCACAAACTGATAGTCAAACTGTAAGTGGTGAATCGTATCTTAGACACATTGTTGCGTGCTATGATTAAAATGAATTTGAAGTCATGGGAAGAGTGCATTCTATTTATTGAGTTTGCATATAATCGTTCTGTGCATTCTTCTACTATGTATTTTCCATTTGAGTTAATTTATGGATTTAACCCACTTACTCCTTTGAATTTGTTACGTTTACCTATTTCTGAGTATGCAAATTTAGATGGTTAGAAAAAGCCAGACTTTGTCAAACAAATCAATGAAAAAACAAGGAAACACATTTTGGATGCCAATGAATGTGTGGCCAAAAGAACAAATAAAGGCCGTAAAGGTATTGTGTTCAAGCTTGGTGAATGGGTTTGGGTTCATTGGCATAAGGAAAGGTTTCCAACTTGAGGAAATCCAAGATAGCTTCTCGTGGAAATGGACCATTCCAAGTTTTGGAATGCATCAACGACAATGTTTACAAAATTGATCTTCCAGGTGAGAAAAATTTTAGTCCTTCTTTTAGTGTTTTCTAACCTTTCTCCGCTTTCTTTTGAAGAAGGTCTGGACTCGAGGACGAATGATTTTGAGGAAGGAGGGAATAATATGAATCAAGGAGCATCTTCAAGTATGGATACGCTTTCTAAGGTTTGAGAAGAATCATTGCAAGTGTCATGTAAGGCTTAATTCAAAGTGTTCTTGTAAAGAAAGCTGTCCAAAATAATTTGGAGGGTGATCAAGATTTCAAGTCTGTTTTGAACATTCTTAAAGCCCACATCCATGATGAAGAGGCCAACTCTCAATGTTTTTAAATATCTAAGGGCCGAGACACTTTATAATGTTACTAGGCTTTTATTTTTTTTGTTTGTAAAGCCCAATTCTTGTTTAAGTGTTTGTGTAAATTGGGCTAGTTTTTAGAATTAATTATTTAATCTTTTAATAAGGCCCAAATCATCCAAATTAGGATTGCTTTAACAGATCTCTTAAAGTTCTAGAATCGGGTTTGCGTGTTTTCCAAGTGACAACTTCTAAGGAAAACTTGGATTGTAAAGCAAGGAGGCAGTATAGCCGTCCATTACCCAAGAGTTTGTAGGAGAAATTTTAGGGCTTTTAAGCCTATACATAGACCTTTATAGCCATGTTTCATTCAGCATTTTTATCAATAATTCACCATTTTCGAGCAAGGATAAGTTCTCTCTTTTAGTCTTCGGTTTAAGACTTGTTGGGATCGTTGCTTGAGCAATAGTGATTGTGTTAACCAACTCTTGCCTAAATCGTATAGGCAACGGGTCAATTATTGTGCTTAATTTTGTGTGTTTTTTGTGCCTTTCTTTGTCTTCTTGATGTCCGATTTTTGTTACCAAACTTTGGATTAGATCCTTGAGATTTTGATGCTATATTGAATTGTTTGGTTTCCTGATATCAAATTTTGATTGCACACGGGATTCGTATCAGAGCCCCGTACCAGCAACATGGGCTTTGACTAGGGTTTGATTGGGACTTTGCCTGGCTCGCTGACGACAAGGAGATTTCTGCTTTGTGGCTTGCCGATAGCATTGTGGCTTGCCGGTGAAGTGAAGATGTCTCTGTGATGCTTTGCTGATGCTGAGCTTTTCTTTATAGTACCTTTTGCCAGTAGCGAAGGGGTTGTCCTAAGACTTTTTCAGCAAGTTTGACTATTTTGACTTTTCAGCTATTAAGCCCAAAATGAATGATTTTGCCCTCAGTCCTACAAAAGATTTACCCAAACATAAGTAACTAATCTTTTTTACTAATTAATTAAAGCATAAAAAGTATAAAAAGAACCTAATTAACATACTAAACCAAATTAAACTAAATCTAATGAAATACAATCGAAATAACACACAAATTAGGATAAAAGAATATAAAAGTAAGTCCAAAATATAAAAACTATCCCTATTTATTGGGTTATCAATGTACTTCTTAAGTTTTGCCTCCTCAAGATATAATTCCTACATCTGACTATTGTGGGGAGCATTTCGGATAACTATGGGTTTAGCTTACCATGATTGTCACAGACTGAGATTATATATACCCCTGAAGTTCATGACTCTAACCAAGAAGTAAAAGTTTATGTTGAGGATGTTTAGGAGGGAATTCAGAATTGAAAATATAGGGTATGAGGACTTACTGTAGGTTTTTAACCTCCCTAAAGCATAGTGAAAGTTTTATTAAGAATAGATGGAAGGAGCTGGGCATAATTTATGTAATCCCTTTGAAATCTGGTATGTTTAGGTTTGAGTTTGACAGCAAAGATAACAGAAATAAGGCAATGGAGTAGATTTCACTGACTAATGGCCAGTAAGATACTACTTCCGTTCAGGTTTACTATCACCTATGAGTGGACACAACCTTATTTTATTTATTTATTTATTTATTTTACTGTTTAGTAAGAATAGAATTAAAATGATATAATGAAGTAATATGACTTTTTTTTTTTGAAAATGTGACTTTTTTTTTGGGATTTCCCAATAGTAAGTGTTACAATATAAATGATAGAGCTAACTCCACTTTGGTCCTCCAACTTATAAATGATTATCACTTTGCATCCTACACTATTTTTTGGACAATTTGCACCTAATATGTCGAATTTTTCTCACTTAAGTCTAAAATCTAATTCTATTAGCAAAACTAACAGTTTTAGAGTGTGTGAATAATAGAACGTGATGTTCACTGGTCACCTCCATCAATAGAACGTGTTGTTCAAAAACCCTAGATCCATTAGTTTTGTTAACGAAGTTAGATTTTAAACTTAATCTATTAGTTTTGTTAACGAAGTTAGGTTTTAAACTTAAGTGAGATGAATTAGACAATCCAAAAAAAATATACGATGAAAAGTGAGAATCGTGTACAAGTTGATGGATGAAAAATGAGAATCGTGTACTAGTTGATAGAGTTAGGCCTAAATGAAATAGAGGGAGCAAACAAGTTCTTCTATCACACTTTCTATACTAATTTCCGATCTTACTTTTTGAATGTTTGTCACTAATACTCTAATATAGTTATTATTAGTAAATCAAACTACACATGACTAATATCTTTTGGAGGTGGGATAGGAAACGTAATAAAGAATGAGATCGAGGATCCGAAGCGATTGGGGAAAGAGTACTTAACTTCGAATAACACGCGAGATTTCTACTTAACTTTGAAGACATTCAATATTTTCGATATTAAAAATTTTTGCTTGAATTTTAAATGCTTAAACTATTTTGCATAACTGGACTAAAAGGTGATCAACTATTAGTATTTACTTTAGAAAATTAAGCAAACAATTTTGATGACATACTGGAAATCTCCGCATGCTTGTTGATATTATACACATTATGATTACATATTTGTGGAAATATTTTAATCTATAATCACTTTTGCGGATGGTATATATCTTTATTAACTCAAAGTTTGACGGAGATACATAATAGAACGGTGGCCTTGTCCATTTATTCTATTAAGCAAAAGTAAAATGTCAAGTGCCTCAAGTTGAAAGAAAATAATGACATTTCCTAATTAAAAATAATAATATCGACTTATAAGCTACATTTTCAACTTACGCATAAACCGGTCAGGAATAACTAGCGCAGGTATTTCATATGAGGAAAGACCTGTTCTCATTTTTGTACGGTTAATTATAGTGAACCCCTTAGGGTTTAGAGAGTTTTGTACTATAGTTTCTAATGTTATATTTTTCTCACTTTACTCCTTTGTACTAGTACACATCATCAATTTCATTATTAAAAAGTAAAAAAAAGATATTGTTACCCCTAGACACTATAAGAAAATATAAAATTAACTCCCTTAAAGTTATTGCATTCGTCATTTTAGTCCCTTAACTCAAGTTTTGTGTCAATTAACCCACTTTAATCAATAATCAATATAAAAATATTGTCAGAACAACTAAAAATATAGAGATCCCTACTAGCACAAGTGTTTTTGTTGAAATATTTGTATTGTGAAAATAATTTTGAATACAAAGATTCCCTAATACAATTGCTATTTTTTCAACCTTTTCATCATATTTTATTTCATGTAAAAGTAAATTTCATTTTGAAAAAAGGAAAGAAAATGATACCATAATATACATTGAGTTTAATTTAGAGATACGTGATTCATACTCATCTATTAAAAATCCATCATTCTCTTCTCTTTTGTTTTTCTTTATGTTTATTTAAAAATAGTTTTCTTCTTTCTTTTTCCATTGTTAGTATAATTCAACTATCACTTTAATATAATATGATAAGTAACTTTATACAAATAAACTAAGAGTAAATCTTATATACACCATTGGTATACAAATTTTTTTACACCATCGGGTCTAGTGCACGACACATGTACAAAAATAACTTTTGAAATTTATACAATGTACATGTGTCGTGTATCTAGACCCAATGATATAAAAAAATTTTGTACACCAACGGTATCTGTAATATTTACTCATAAACTAAAACACAAATTAAAATAATTTAAATGAAATGACTTTAAGAATTCATCAAAAAATTTAACATTAATTATTTTACCATTTTTTCTAAATTTTAAATATTGAAAAAGACATAATTTGAGGTTTTTATTAGAACATAATTAATTTGGAGCATACTTTTCTTTTTGACAATGTTGACAACCATATTGCCTTTTATTGTTAGCCTAAAGCCTTAAATGATTCAAAACTTACATGAGAGACTAAAGTGATATCTCACTTAAATATTAAGGGGATTTACTACAATTAACCTTTTGTCTTTCTAAAAAGACTAACGGTGGATTTATATTTGACCGTCAGTTAAAGGGATAAAATGAAAAAAAAAAATAATGTTAATGAGTAAAGTTGGTAATTGCAGTAAACTTTAAGGGGGTTTAATATAATTAATCCTTTTTTCTATGATCAGTTTATTTATTCTTTCAATAGGCAACCAAGGAAGTTCAAGGTTCTTATTGAAGTTGAATCTAAAACTCAGGGCTATTATTAACTTATTCTTTGCATCATACTTCCATTTCCCATCCAATATTCACTTCTGCCTAAAAACTGAAAGAAAAAGCTTCTTTTCAAGAAGAATGGAATGCAGAAGGTTTAGGATCACGCTATATTTCTGCCAATGATCTCCCCGTCGTTAAGGGTTCTGGCAAGATGAAAGTATACGCCAAAATATCAATAGCCGGCAAGCGAAAGTCGGAGAAGCGAACCCCGACGGACAAGGATGGTGAGATCAATCCCAGATGGAACTTCACTCTTTGGTATAAGGTGGCCGAGGCACTGATCCAAAAGGAAGATGTAAAGATTGCCATAAAATTGTATGCTGACAATAATCCAAGGGATAAATATGTTGGAGAGCTGAATCTTACTTTGAAAAACCTTTTTGACAGTGGACTTGCTGCTGAAAAGGTCAGTTATGCTATAGAGCATAAAAGAGATGTTTCTTTTTCAAAGGGAACACTTCAAATTTCATATAGTTTTGGAGAAAAGATCTTAGTAAAAAATCCTACAGGATGGAAAAGAGCAATGGATAATGGAGCTACTATACTGCTTAAAGGAACATGTCTTCTTGCATTTGGATTTATTTTTGAGGAGGATGATGATGTTGTCGATTTCTCACGATCACGATGTACTTGTTAAAACATGATCATATTGCTATTAATTCAGATGAAGCAATCAGTTCATGTTAAGCTTAATGAGATTCTGATTAGTGTGTGTGCGTGTGTGTGTGTAATCAATCGATAATTGCTTGGTCTCATCGTTTCTGTTTGTTATTTTCCTTTTATTTCTTTAGATTTACTAGTGAAATGGTATCCCGAGTCACTCCTTTAGTTCGTGGGAATCCGCCACAGCAATACAAGATGATATGAACGATCAAAGTAGGGACCTAAAAGTATGGTGGCTCTTTTGCATGGAAAGGTTATATTAATGCAGCGAAATAGCCAAGTTTTTCAACTGGATGGAGGGGAGACTGAAAGCACAAATGCCATATAATAATAACTAGTTTTAGCAGGTTTTAAAAAATATTAGGGTTAAAATACTAAAAAAAAAAAAATGTTGTAGTGCATTTGTTTTCAAATTATGAAACAAATTGTTTTGATGTAAGATTTGGACATACAAAATAGGTTTGTGTGTAGTGTAGCTGTTGCAATATGAAGTAAGGTTTGGGACAAATAGTAGATATAAAGTTGGTTAATTTAATACTTTAGGGAATTAAGTTTGTAAATCATTGTTCAATATAAGGTTTTTTTTCCCAATTTATGTAAATTAGAGTTATTGACAACAAGTACAGTTTAGATGGTAAGATACTTCTGTCATGATCTATTGGTCATTGGTTCGAATCATTAAAGGGTAGGAGTGGTCAAAATAACCCAAAAAAAAAAAGAGTTATTTTTTGTTTTTCCCCTTGATTTTTGCAAATTAGAGTTATTTTCATGTTATATTCTCAAATTCCATGGTAGAAAACAAATATAGAGGCTAAAGCAAGTATAAAAGTTATTTGTCTCTATGGTTGAGGCTAACATATGCATTGAATTCTTTCAAAGGTATTAGCTGAACTTAACACAACTTAATTAAATATTAAATCCAACTAATGATTGTTTTTAAACTAATTAGAAATTAGTACATTTGAAAGCAGTAAAGTTAGTTTGCTGATGCTGAAATATCAGTAGTACTATCCAGGCCGACCATTTACATCTACAACCAAATATGTGCTTAATAACGTCAATTCCATTGGATTGATGAGTAACAAAAGTTTTGTTGTTAAATTAAACATTTTTAAACATGGGAAAACATTCAGATGCTTCTTTGAAAGTATAAGGAGCTCCAAGAAATAAAGATGGAAGATTTTCTTTGGGGAGATAATAATCTGAGGCATAATGCTATTCAAAGAAATGGTCTTGGGCAATGCAAGTTTTCCTATTTACAGATCAATTGTAGTAAATGAAATTTAACATTCGAGAAAAACTTAAACCCATGGAACCGTCCTAATTTTCACAGTACAGATCTTTCTTGCTAAACGAAGCCCAATCATCCTTAATGCTGTCAAACTTTATCAGCTCCTCAACCTCCCAAAAGATGCAGGCTTGCTTTAAAGAACCGAAAGATCAGTCTCACACAGATGCCATTTGAATTTAAGCAATGATTTATCACTGCACTAAGATGACAACAAACTCTTGCAAGTTAGCATATCCAAGACAACAACAAGCACTTGCAAGTTCGCATATGAAGATACCAATTGCTCTATGAAATTATTATTTATCTGTCTAACAAAAGAGTAATATAAAAAATTGTAGTTTGACAATAGAAATTTCAACTTCAGACAATTGATGGGAGAGGGGATGGGGAGCAAACCAGAGACCTTGAAAGTCAATCAATGCTTTTAGGAAATAATAACCAATGCAATAATTGTGCAGTAGGAATTAAAAAATAACCATTACATGATTATGGTAAGAAGATTTATATTTCTATTCTATTTCCAATTTGAATCTAGCTAATTGTAATGCAAATAATTAATTAGGTACATGTGAAACCAAAGATATCTTTCAAGATCAGTTAAACCTGAAGCTGAGGATTCTACATCTAAACAAATGGCGGAAAACTATTAGACAAACATATTTTTCCAATCAAGATTTTAATTGCACATTGTACTGAATGCAAACTAATTTTATGCAGAAATGCATTTCAAATGCTAACATACCTGCCCTTACGCCCTTACTTGACCGTATTTGTGGTGTATTAAAAACAGATGAAGACCCCCTTGATAGCTATTTCTTTATCATATTCAGCTTTGGTTGCAGATATCCATTAGCTTGGAATTATATCTTAAAAAATAATCTAACAACAAAAGAACAACCAATATGAACTTATAATGGTCACATAAGTCTGCAAACTGAATTCATTAACCCTAGAAACTTAAATGGATGAAGCAATCAAAAAGCAACTCACTGATAAATGATAGGTTATTTACACATGGAGCCAAATAATTAACCTGAATTTTTTTCTAAATGCAAAACGTTTTTTCCTTCTTGTATACGCATGTTCACTTTGTCCGGATTTTTTTTTATATTTTATTTTGATAATCCTAAATGTTTATAAGAATTAAACTGCAACAGTCTTTAACTTTAACTCAACGTAACGTAAGTGACTACATGATGCCCGAAAGCATAAAATAGAATATAGTACCCAGGAGCTCCAAATATGCAATGAACGACAAATGAAGTTGCTCTACTTCTTTTCTTGCTTGTTGGCCTGTCTCGGACATTTTAGCAAAGACAAAAAGCGAAAATTACAGTCTCCCCAAAAATCAAGCTCCATCAACAACTCCCAAAAATTCCACTATTAAAAATGAAAGAAAAATGCACAAAAAAGAAATATAAATTTCACCTGCTTCTTGCTGCTGCATTTCAGTGAGTTGAAGGAAGCTATCCAATCTAAACTTGGCTATAGAGCCTATGACGAATGCATCAAGGTAATATCAGTACTACAGAAAATTAAAATCTTCAAGAATCTGAAAATTTATTTATGACCATTACCTCAATAGTAATCTTCTAAGGGTCCGTTTAGTTGGATGTCAAATGTTTACCTGAGGAAAATATTTTTCTTGAAAATTATTTTACGTGAAAAATTCTATTTTTTATACAAATTTTTAGTGTTTAGCTCTTGACCAAATAAAAATATATTGAAATATAACTTTTTTTAAGGTTTCATTCTTAATTTTATGAATATGAGCTAAAAAAAACTTATAATAATTGCAATAAATACTTTACAAGTGATTGTGGTCAATAAAAAATAATTTTTTCAAAATTGAATCATAATATAATGTAGTAGTAAAATAAGTATAATGATAGTTATATTATTTAGAGACCCACAATGAAGATAAAAACATATGGGCATTTAGTAAATGAAATTATAAAGGTAAGTATTTAAGATTTAATCTCATTCTTGAACCATCTAGAAAATGACCTACACTCAAAAATTTTGGAAGTTATTTTCAATTAAGGGGATGAAAATTGGAAATATTTTACACCAGAAAATATTTTCTGGTGTTTGATACTAAAAAAATTTCTAAAAGTTTTTTTTCAGAAAATATTTTCAGTCCAACCCAATAGACTATAAATATGTAAACATTTTCCTTAATCTTAGTGTTTCGACAGTGGATGAAAATTTTGAAAAACTAAAGTCTCAAATTTCCAACATATTGGGAGCTTATTTACATACTGTAACGTGACTGACCAAAAATGGATTAGGTATAAAAACAAAGAATGATAAGTAAAAAGAAACGATAAGGGGAAATGCAATAACCAAATAGTCCTGGTAATTAAATATGGGAACAAGGAAACTTACCATTAAAAGAGGCTGAATTCTTGTACATTTTGGAGTCGTATTGCAACACAATCAAGCCTAAGTTAGCAGAAATTTATTTAGTAATGAAAACGCACATTCCAAAATTGATAGTATCAAATCTTTTAACTTTTTAGCACACAAAATTGATTCTATTCCTCATAAATACTTAGATTCCCCCAAAACCACCCCTTGTATTGACTGATATAGACCCATATTCAACTTATAAAAATTAGCTTATTAAAATTAAAAAAGTGAATCTTTTGAGCACCCAAATTGATTTTTTCCCTAATAACCCACAATAGTAAAATTATAGAAAATCAAAAAAATAACAAGTGATATGAAAAATACAGAAAAAATATAGAATATTCACCAAGCCGTTTCGTAAGGGGAGAGCGCAATCGACATCTTCCGACATTAAGGTAGTTCTTTTTGAGTGACAGATAGCATCTTATAGCTTCCTGTAAATTTCCAAAATAATAAATGAATATTGAGAAATTTAAAACTTTGACAGAAAATTAAAGCAGAATTTCTGAGATCAAAGAAATTAGCATTATGTGTATTTATTAATTATTTAATTACCTGCATAAATATGACGCTAAACACTAAAAATTTGTATAAAAAATAGAATTTTTTATTTTCAAATTAAGATTGTAACTTCTAAGTGACAAACATAACATAAAATGACCTCTTTTTTTCCTCATTTCAAAAACCTACAAAAATTCCTCATTCCATTTCCCTATTCCACTATTCTCTACTTTTTACCTCTCTCAAAAGCCACAACAACTAATCTCCTTCTTCCCTTTCCCCTATCGTCCCCCTAATTCTTCCCTATTTTCTTTTTTCCTTCCCCCATTTTCCCCATTTCTCCTCTCCCTTTCTTTTATCTCCCTCTACATCCCTAAAAAAAAAAACCGTCACTATAGATTTCCCATCATAACTACCACTACCATTCAGCCACTATCAATCCAACACAACAAAATCATTCATTTGCGAGGCAAGCTTTATTTTTAACTATTTTTTATTTTTTGGATTTATTTTACGTTTATTAGTGAATATTGATTTCTTTATTTTTTTTAGATGTACTTTACATTAATTTTTTGCATATTGGATGGTTTTTATTTTCTTCAAATTTATTTTAAATTAGTTATTTTTTTTTACATTAATTTGTTGTACTAATTGGTATTAGTAATTAGTTTTGCAGTATAAATTATTAGTAGTAATATGTGCAATTGTGGATTTAATGTTAAATAGTTTTAGAATTGGTTTTAAGTTGCTAGTATTATTAACTAAGTATTACTGTTATTTAATTAGTAGTATTAATAATTAGTAATTGTACTTATATTAATTCATTAATTAGTTTTAGTTTAAATAATAAGTAATAGTATAAATTGTTAGTGCTAAACTTGGATATTTTGTGGTTTTGAATGGAATTTGCTAGTTTCAAACAAAAAATTTGGTTGCTATAACACTTTTTTGGTTTTTGGATTTTTTTTGTAATTTTTAAAAATTCTGTTGGGCTTGCAATGGATTTTCTATCGCAAATTCAAATTTGTTTGGATTAATCACTAATTAGAGACATATTTTTCATCGCCAGTGATGAAAACTCACACTTCATCTTATGACAGAAAATCCGTCGCTAATTGTGTCAAAAATAAATCTGTCACTAAATGATTCGCTAACGAGGTGATTGATAGAGGTGAAGCCTTTAATCTATTAGCAATTCCTAAGATCTTGGGAATATTAGGCTATACTAAAGGTCATCTAATTTGGAGATGAATATGGATGTAGAGAAGGAGAGAGAGAAAATGAGAGAAGGACAAGAGGAAGGAAAGAGGAAAATAGAAAAGAAAACGGGAGATAGGTCTCTGCCTCAAGACTTGGCATCTGCTCTGCTTGCTAGAGCAGCTAGGATAACACACAACTACTCTAGCTACTGGAGTAGCTGTAAGTGTTGTCAGCGCAGTAGCACGTTAGGTTTTTGTCATAGCCAAAGCACAAAAGTTTAGAGCTACGAGCATTGGGACGAGGTAAGTCACTGCTACTACTGGGCTTTCAGTCGAAATAGTTTATGAAACTGTGATGATCAACAAGAAGTATGTTTATCTACCATAGAAGATAGAGTAGCTACTAGGAATCCTGCCATAGTTATTCAAGCTTTGGCCATGCCAGTGAAATGTCAACTTTTATGAAGCCATATTCAGCTGTTGTAGACCCCAAAGTCATAGCTCCTCATCCTGTCAAGGTAGTCCTTGTTGTTCTCGGTGCTACCTGCTGTGTCACGTTGGTTTGAGAGAGAAATAAGAGCACATGATATATAAGTTGGGCACAAGACCTACAGTCTTAACCTTTTAGGTCTAACAAGATTGGGTTCCAACATGTGTATTGGGCCTCTTTTGGTGGGCTCTCTCAAAATTTTTCTCCTCAACAGTGGTATCAGAGCTTCTAATTAAGAATCTAAATTACTCGTATGTAACCGACCGATGTCTTTTTGATGTTAGACCGTAATATTTTCTTCTTATTGTTAGACCATGGGTCGAGTTTCTATTTATATGCCAGTTGGAGTTTAAGAAGAATGGGTCAAAGATTTGGTTGATGAAGAATTTGGGTTTGCATGGAGTATTAAGGTGGGCTAAATGAGAAGCTTAATTTCAACGTAGGAGTATGCCTATGAAGGGAGAGATTGTTGGGTTCATGGTAGGTTAAAGTTGTTCCGCGTTGGTTTGAGAGGCAAATAAAGAGTACATACTATAAAGTTGGGCCCAAGATCTACTGACTTAAGGTTTTAGGTCAAGGTTGGATTCCTACTTATGTATTGAGCCACTTTTGGTTGGCTCTCCTATAGTTTTCTCTCCTTAACATGGCTGCCAACATCTCTGTTGCTGCGTGGACCGTGGAAGAGAGGATCGTTGCTGTGGAAGCCACAAAAAAAGGTATTGCTGTTGTGTAAACCGAGAAGAGTGGTCTTCTAGCTGCTTCAGAGTTTCTTGCCCATTGTTACCAGAAAGCATCCCCATCTCTACGATCGGCATTTATGATTTATGGGCATTGAAATACAATTCATTTGTAGCCCGAAACACAACAATTCACATTTCGCAACATCAAAGATAGCAAATCCTTAATCGAATATGGATTCTTTGTTTCTTCTTTTTTTTATCCCTTAGACAATACTCTCTAAATATACCTAACTAAAACTATTTAGTATTATATGTGTGTGTGAGTGTGTGTGTGTGTGTATAAGTTGGATAATGGTTCTTGAATCTTGAGCATTCCATTTTCTCTAGTTGCTAAAAATTCAATATTTACTAGAAATTTAATACTACTATCTAACTATCAACTACTACGTTTGTAATTTAGCCTCTTTTTTTTTTTTCTTTTTTAAAGGATTTCTACCTAATATACATGCGTCCAATGGAAGTCAAAGCATTTAGATATTTTGTTGTTTGGAAATTTTGCTATCATTATTATCAAAAAAATATTTGAAAAATGTTGGAACCACATATATATGTGGTTATAACTACTAGAAAAATGTATATTAGCAACGAAAATTAGCAACAAAAAAAAATTGTTGCAATTTATAAGGGGAATTGCAACAGATTTTTTTAAAAAACAAAAAAAATAATATTTTCAAAACAATTGCAACAGAATTGCCATTGCAAATTTATTATTTTTTAAAAAAAGTAAAAACATTTTTCCAATAGATATTTCCATTTGAGGAAAAATTCCAACCTTGATTTTGTTTGCAGCTTAGTAGCAACCGGAATATCTCATTTCTATTGTTTCTTAAAATAATAAAAAAAGAAAGATTGGCATATTAATCATCAAAGGTTGAAAAGATGAACACAGTACAAAACCTAATTTCTCTAAGGTGATTTTGGATGGAAGAGAAATGGGAGGAAGATAAGAGAAAGGGAAGGAAAGTTGAAGTTTTTATTTTGTTTGGGAGTTTTAATTGGAGGGAAAAGAAGGGAAATGAGGGAAATGGAGGGATAAAATTTTTCAAAAAAACTTTCCTTCTATAAGTGGAAGGAAATATAAGGAAAAGTTTAACGACTCTACAATTAATTATGAAATGTCATATTTATCCTTCAAATAGAATACTAAAGTATAAAATGAGGGGCATTTTGGTAAAGTAATAACATTAGTAAAACTTTCAATCCAAAACTCCCAAACAACTTGAAGGAAACTCCCCTTCCCTTCCTTCTCTCCTCTTCCCTCCTCATTAAAATCTTTCCCTTCTTTTCTCTTTCTTCCTAAACTCCCAAACTCAACCTAAGCAGATCGATGCCTCCTCCCTTTCCAGTCAGGCCTTTAACCTCCCCTGCCTTTCTCCCATCTTTCTGCACTTCCCTCTCTCCCCACTCTCCCCTCTCTCCTTTCTTCCCAGTTTCTCATTCCCTCTTCATGCTCCACCATCAAGCTGCCATCACTTGAGAAGTCTCCATCATTGCCATTGTCACTATCAAGCCAAAAATTTCAAGGTATTTTCTCTTAATAATATTTTCCATCAAATCCTCCTCTCCCCCCTCAAACCCTCACCCCCATAGTTCCTCTCTCCTTACTAGATTTTCTATTTCCTCATACACACACAATGGTCTTTGAACTCCTCACGTCATTGTTGGGATAATACATGTATAAATATAAATGTGTGTGTGTATATGTATATATTATATGGATAAACAGATGTATTTTATATGTGAATTTTCATTCAAAAATGATTGCTTTTTATAATTAAAATAACAATTCTGATTATATTCTTGATCTGGTTCAAATTTTGTTAAAAAATCCTAATTTTGAAGATGGATTTTCTGATTATATTTAATTGTGTTAATGACAATTTTTAAGTATCATTTAACATTGGAAAAAGTGCTGGTTTTTAAATAACTGGTATTGTCATGCATATTGTAAGTATGACTTGATAAGTCATGACCTTAAATTTTACTAGTTGGTCTATTTAAACGAGCCGATTTCGGGGCTCATGTTTAGGAGATATGAATAATTGATGTATGTTTGACTTTAATTTGAATAATTAACTAGAAGTACAATGAGATTCATCACCGTGTTACTATAATAGGAAGGAATAGGTCATGTTGTTATCATCTATTAGTTGCTAACTGTATGAGTTCAAACTTTCCTCTGCCAAGTATGTAATTTGTCATTTATGCTTTTTGGTTAAGTTTCTGTGGTCGTTATTTGTTGATTCTGCATATTCTTTTTAAAAGTGTGAATCATGTTTATGAATGAAATTGTCATTGTTTTTCATGTCTATATATCTCGTCTCTCTAGATTTTCCGATATCTATATTGGGACAAGATACGATTAATTTCGTCATCATGTTTTTATGTGTTTACACTAAAGTTGAGTACTGCTCTCCACTATGCAAGTTCGTACTTAATTATTTCAAATCGAAACTTCTTTTTCTAGTGGTTAATATCTTTGACTTGTACTTTTCAAGGCTTGATGGACAAAAAGGGGAAAAAATAGAAGAAAGCTTGAGAAATTCAATTTGCAATGGACTAAAAATTGTGAGATGCCCATATGCTTGAATTCTTCCTATAGTTATTTTTGGTTGTTTATGCTCTATTGCAAGTTTCATGTCCATTGTTAATTTCTTCAACTCGGCAAACTAATTTAGTTTACAGACTTTTGATATTTTTATTATTTAGCATTGTATATTAGTTGCCTAAATATTTACATTAATCATTCAATTTCCTTTATTCGTTGTACTTTTTGTTTTACTGGTTTATTGATCTCTAAATGAATAGTGGGATTAATTTTACAAAGTGGAGGAGAGGGAGAAGATGGTGAGGCATATGTGGGATGTGTAGACTCAGAGTAAGAGTGTGAAGTTGCCTATTTTTTGGCAAGAGTCATTTGAGGCAGCCTACAAGGATCTGATGAGTGAAGAATCCCTGGTGAACAAGACACTGCCATTTCTGAGATTGCTACGATGTCCTTGGTGCACTCCATTCTTAGATATCAACTTGGACCACATCCAAAGAAATCAGAGCCTTACACAAGTCCACATTATGTATCCCCTCTCTCATTTGATTAGTTAAGTCCCTACTCTCAAGTTTTGTGATAATTGTTGATTTTTTTTTTTGGATGGTAGACATGGGCAATGCTTTGAATACTAGTACAAAGAAACTTTGGCTAAAAAGTTGTAGTTTACTCTACTATTGTCGGATACAACATGATTGGTTTAATATTCAAGAAGAGAAGTGCCTGGGACTTTGATTCCATGTTAATATTCATGCTTTTGAACAAAAAAGATGATGAAAAATCAAATAGTTGTAAGCACTATCCTGAGTTAAATGAATTGTTAGAAAAGTGTATTAACTGTTTTAATTCTTTGTTGTATTACACACTTGTGCTTACGGTATATATCTATTGTATAGTACTTGCCTCCCCCTTTAAATCTGATTATGCTCTTAATGTTGCAAGAATTAACAGTCATAAAGATAATGCTTTCATTAGAATCAGGAAATTGGCCCTTATTGCTTTTGACTTCATTTGGATACTTGATATTTGTGCTTCATTTCTTGGTTATACTTGTCTTTTCATTGTCATATTCATTCGTTTGTCCCATATGACTTTTATTTATTGAATAATGGGGATAAGCATTCACTTATATATGTTCTCAATCACTTTTTTTTTTTTATTTTTAACATTTTATCTAAATGGTGAAGTTTCAGAATTAGCCTATAGTTGACACCTCTAAGATTCTCAATTATCATTCAGTTCTGTCATGATCGTTTCTTCCCTTTTTTGCATAAATACTCCAACAGAAGTTGCTTATCTTTGACAAAATATCAATTCCAAATTGTTATGCAGCCAAAATTTGGTCATTTTCTGTAGGAACTCAGTTATTCAAATATGCCAAAATCTTGTAGCTGCCCCTTTTCCATGTTTGCATTTAACTGCTGAACTGGTTAGCTTTTCTATTTCAGCATATGTGGTTGAATACGATATTAATCTAAGCTTTACATATGTCTTGCAGATGTGAACTATCTTAAATAAGATTATTTTTGTTAGGCAAGGTGTTGGAAACAAATTCTTTGGAAGTAATTAAGATAGTTGAAGAAATTTCAAAGTTTTCTTTTTCTTTTCTACCTCTCATTTGTTTGCAACTATTTTGACTGCATTCTGAAGCGCTTTCAAGAGAGATCTAATTGTCCATTTAACACAGGTTGGAAATTAATATACTCAAGTGATACTATGCTGGTTCCTATATCTTTCACTATTGGCGGGATTAGTATCGACTTTTCTGAATGGCTTCATTAGCATCTTATGTGAATAGTTTGAGAGATTACACATAAATGTCACAAGCATAAAACTACATTTGAATGGGGTTGATTCACTAGTGACTGTCTCAGAGGTCACATCTGTTAAGGAAGAAAAGTATTCCGTCTCTACTTTGCGGCACTTACTGGTTAATTTCTTATTTTATTTGTGCAGTAGCACTGGTTTAGTACTGTTCCTTTGTGCAGCAACACTTGTTAATAAGAGTGAGAGTTTTAGACTTTACATTTTTTAAGTTTGTTCTCCTTTAGATTCATGTTTGTTAAACTACGTATTAATCTGTTTGGTACTCGCTAATTGGATGTTTTTAAACTGAAATGAAGAAATGAAGTGCTAGCACATAATATTGTGGTCTTGATTAAAATATGTTGGTTTGAAATGACAATTTGGTTGTTGGAAGGTTTCTGAGTTTTATTTATTTTTTATTTTTTATTTGCAACGAATTTTCCTTTGCTAAATTAGCAACAAAAAATCCATTGCTAAATTGCAGTGGAAAATTCCAGTGCTAAAAATAGCGACAAGATATTTAGCAACAGAATTTTTTGTCTTGCCAAATCAGTTGGTAATCCCATTAGCAACGGATTTTTAAGGAAAATCCATCGCTATTTCCGTTGCTAAAAAGTTTTTTTCTAGATGTCCTAGTTACCATGCATCAACATGGAGTGTATTGTGAAGTAATGACTAAACCTACCCCTACGTATTCAATAATTTAAGAAGTGACATATCATAATCCCGTACTGGTACCGCATTTCTGATAACTATGTTCTTGCTGCTGATATGGGTATTATTAACGGAGTTCCAAGATTGCCAATGCTGAGAGAGTTCACAACATAGTTGTGGAAGGAGCTAAGGTTTTTGAGGAAGTTGATTACACTTATGTAGTCAGATCAAATAAGGAGTAATTTAATTTTGTCTTCCTAAGAATTATATTTCATTAAGCGTGGCTATTTTAGGCATTACAAAAAAATGTTAAAGGTATGTATTCTAGGCATTACAAAAAGGGAAAAAATAAAATTTGGGAGAATTAACTCTCATACATATAATAGCGATAGTTAATAGATAGATAGATAGATAGACTATGAATTTGGTAGCAATATTATCTCCTCATCACCATATTTCAGTTCTTGTATATGCAAACTAAATGTCTTAGTGGAGACCAAAAAAAAAAAAACTTTACTTGGTGATGATTTTGTAATCATTTTAAAGGGAGGACATTTTCTTTGAAAAAAGGTGTCCTTCACACACAAACACACAATCTGTCAAGAGAGTGCAATTTTTGGGTATATGCCAATGAGGCCTTGAACCTTACGTACATTTTGTACTAACATTGTTACATCCATGCATAAAAGTGCCACATTTTCAGAACCAATGCCCTTAACAATATATAGGTAAAACTTGTATGAAAATTAAATAGGAAACAAACTGTAATATCACAAATATATCTATCTAATATTTTTGTCTCAAAAATTCTTTCCCTCATTTTTAGACACTCTGCCATTAAATTTAAAACTCATACAATAGACGTATACTTAATTAGAGTTTACTTGCATGTTTTTGACTTTTAAAATCACAGTTTGTGATCCTACTACTACTCAACTTCTATACTTTTTACGAATTTTGCTTTGAAGTGTTGGAAATGTTTTGAAGAAATAAAGAAATGTTAGATCTTTTGACACAAGGAGCTTTTAAAAAATCAGCAACTTCTAAGATTTATGTTTTGTTGAATTAAAGGTAAACAGCTAATTCTTGCAACTTGGGGTTCCCAATAATATTAGTGTACAACATGGGTTGTGAACTGAAAACAAACCTTCTAGGTAATGAATGTTGTTCAACTATAATTGACTAGCTAAATCTGGAAACACAAAGTAAAACCTGTGAACCTGGCCCATGGCCTCTTTAAGAATTTCATGGTGAAAATAGAACTATTGACCTTTAGCCACTGCTTTATGAGCTTGTTTTAGTTTATCACAATTTTTAATAGACGTTAAAGTAGATTTCATTTGTTAAACAATATAGGTTTCCTTCTCAACAGGAATCAGAAATGAGTGTAGTTATCCATGAAACTTATTGAAGAGATTGGATGTGAACTGGAACCCATTAAATGTGTTTGGCGTAAGAGAGCCCAGAACATGACTTCCATCTCAAACTTATTGACAATAAGGTGGAGTGTCACATGAATATTATTAGTCAATTTAGCATCTATTCGCTAATCGATGCGGATATTTATATTTGACAGCATCAATGAAAAACAATGAGGAGTCTTGAGATTTTAATGAGAAAACAATCATACCATCTTTACTTAAACAACAAAGATCAAAACCCATACATACAAATTAATAAGGAAAAAAGACAATGTGGTGTAGAAAAGTAGAAGTTATTGATGGCTAATGATTTCAGATTCTTTGATTATTGGAATTGGTTTATCTATCCCCACTAATGAAATTAGCATGACCTTAAACAATATTATTGCACTAGACATGAAAACTTTCTTCCAAAGAGATGGTTCATTGAATTCAACTTTCTCACCAAAATATATGAAAAGTTTGACTGAATATACAACTTGAGTATAACCATTATGCAACCTTAAGCATCAACTAGCACTAAGTCCCTGAGTAATTACATAGTTAAATAAGTCCCTAACCTGCATATGCACATCTCCGATCTATTCGTATCGATCACGACCGAGCTTCCTCTTACAGTATAGCTTCACCACCAACATTAGGCGATGATATTGAAGACCTGTCTCGGACATTTTGTACCCAATGTTGAAGTTTCATGCAGTGTTTATTCCATTGTTTTTATCGATTGGAGTTTTTTCTCCATTTTTGGTTTCCATTGAAGGAAACTTTCACATATGCTTTCATCCCAAAAAACTTCCTAACATTCTTGAGATTACAAGCTGATATGAAAGCAAGCTGAAATTGAAGAACATAATGGAACTAGAAAAAGTACCTGCTTTGCATGTGTATAATTTTTGGGAAACAAAATAAATCTATTCTAAATGCATTTATTTACTTGTATAAAAATATGTGTAAAATAATGATAAAAAATTACATGTGTGCTCTTAGAAACTTGTTCATAAGAAAGTTAATGTCATTAATTTACAATTGTATAAGAATATAATTCCATCAACCTTTTATTTTCCCAAGTAAATAGTTGTATTTCTACTCTAATATTTTTTGAAGAGATGTTGCAATTAATTTATGAAATTTATCATAACTTATGTTCAAAATTAGCTTGATTTGGTGACTTACTATTGTTATTGTTTTCTATCCTTCCTCGTACGGGTTTTCTTTTTATTTCTATTTTTTTAGGGATAGCTTCTCATATGCTTGATTAGTAGTTTTTCGGGCCTATTGTAATAGGACATTTGTACCCTAATTTTTTCTTACATTTGAGATTGTTTTTTGGTACTAGTTCTAGCAGTTTACGATGACTTTAATACTGTGATAACTTCAACTTAAAATTGTAAAGTCGACTACGTTTACTATTTTCTATGGTTATTATTTATAACACATTTTTAAATAAAAAGTTATTTATCATTATTTAAGATTGTGTTTAAACACACTAAGAGATTTTTTTTTTTTTTTTTGAAATATTTGGACAATTGACCACTTTCTTATCTATAATTTGTGTACAATTGACCACTTTATGAGGAAATCTACAAACAATAATCTATACATCTATACATTATGTATATTTACGTTTACTCTTGTATTTTCTTTTTGTTTGTGCAGTGTCAATTTTTCAATAGTTTCTATTCTTTTTATTTCTCTCTCTTGATATTGCACTGTAGAACTACTTGTGTCACCAAAATGTTTCTTTAAGTTGAAGGCTAGTTATATTCACATGGTATTGAATTTCATATTCCAGCCTATAATTTGTAACAAATAATATATAGACTTAAACTTTGGGTTGAAGTGCACCAAGTTAATTAATCTATTTTTTTGCGAACATCATTTTGACAAATAGGATCCAATTAAGTTTAATTTAGAGGGTTGAAATTAAAACAAGGAAAAAATAAATTCACATACATATAATTCATCAATATACTCACTACGGTCATAAATGAATTAGATTTTGAAATATTCCTTAGTTTCAAATCCCATCTGTATGGCTAGTTTATATTCTTGAACTTTTTCTTGTTATTAATAGAAAACTAAATTTTTTTTTTTAAACTCACTACTAAATAGTTTCTTATATTTGAGTAATAGTGCAAAACAATTCGTATCACTTCAAAGTTAAAATAATAGGTACTAATAACATTAAATAAGACATTCAAGTTTCTACTGAGCTTTTAAAAAAAAAAATCATTTAAAAAGATATTGATTAGATTGATAATTTTCTTAATTTTGGCATCACTAACATGGATTCGTTATAAAAGTCAAACGGATTCATTGTAAGAGATATCTTATTAAATAGTGAAGAATTGTATTGTAGTTTTTAAAATTGACATATGAACTCAATCTATATTTACAATTGTTTTATAGTATTTAATAACGTAATTATATTTGAATAATTTATGTTGTCTTTGATAGTATTTTATATTGTCCTTCCTACAATTTATGCATAGTATTCTTGTAGGTCTTGAAATGATTACTCTACACTATTTTGGGCATGAATCGTATAATTGGTTGAACTTTTTTATACCTTATCAATAGTTACTCTATACCAATAGTTCTTTATTATTTTGTCAAATATAATTTGTAACAATTGGTATTGTAATTTCAAAATTGACATTTAAACTCAATATATATCTGCAACTATTTAAATTATTTAATAGTATGATTAATTTGTATAATATATGTTTTATATTAACTATTTACCTATGTACTTTTCTTATATTGTCACTCCACAAATTTATGTGTACAATTCTTCTATGGCTTCTAATCCCATCATAATGCTTACTACCCTTGATACCATTAGATTAGCAAACTTTAGATATGTCTCTTTGTGAAGTGTTTTGATGGAGATGAATTGCGACGATAAGCAATATGTAATATATTTTTTGTTGATTTTGTGAATGTACGAAAAACAACCAAGATGCTGTATATGCATATGTTTGACCGTCGATACTAAATTGGAGTAATTTATAATTTATATTTTTCTATACCACGTTCGAATAATTTATATCTTATGCTTTATTTTGGTTAGGATTAAGATTTAACAAAGTAAATTCTTTGAACATATTGGTCAGGATTAGAATTAATTGGATCATGTAAACTTACTTATGAGAGATTGTCTTCTATGCGATAAATATTTTAAGTGGGGGCATATTAATCATCATAGAAAAGGGAAGAAACAACTCTTAATTTAGGCTAGACACAAAGTCAAGATTTCTTGGAAAATGGTATTTTGATAAGTTTTTAATTTTCTATATATGATGTTAAGATATATTTCAACTACTCTGTAGGGTTACTTCTATGAAATATAGTGGGTTTCTTTGAAATAGATTATTACTAAGATTTGAACTTTAGCACGATTTGTTATATTGTTTGGCATAAGATCGACAATTCTTATTTCACTTCATAGTATTTTTACTTATACTATGTTTTTGCCTTGTTATGGTCTATGGTTCATGTCTATCTTATTATTTATAATTGACATTTTTTTATAAGAAGTTTTTTTATTATTATTATTGTTAATTAGTTTGTAGGTTAGGCCTTGTTCTCAACTGCTTATATAAGTTGCTCCTTTTCTAATAAATTAATTTTAATTTTTTCAAAAAGTTAGTATAGAGTTGTTTTTTAAAATAGTTTTAACTTTTCTAAATATGAAAAAAAAATTTGTTAGTAAATTCCTGTAAATTTTTATTTTTTAATTAATTTTAAAAAAGTTATAAGCAAATAAAAACAAGTCCTTAAGGTCTGTTTGATTCATGGGATGACATGGGATTCAATTCTAATCCCTTATCATCTTGCATTTAGTTCATTTTTTAGTGATGGGATAATTATTCCAACTAACTGAATTAATCGCTTATGAGAAGGATAATTTAATTCCATGGGGGAAACAGTAATAGTTATCCGGAAATGATGATAAGTTCATAGTTGTGCAATATTTTATGTGTAATTTATCACGTTTTTATGTGTTGTAAGTAAGATCTGAGTTATTATTGAGCTTAATTTGGTTATTCTTAGTTTTTGTAGAGTTAAAGTGAAAAAAAGCTGAAAAATATGAAAGAAAATGCTAAGAACGAAACATGCACGAGTATGATGCCGTTCTGGATGCGTATTTTGTATTTTAAGTGTAACTTTCAAGTTCGAGCTCCAATTAATGTGATTTAAGATGCGTTGGAAAGCTAAAAGAGAAAGCTACAACGTTTGTGTTTTACACTTTTTCAAATTTCAAAATCATCTAGCTCCAAATTGAAGCCGAAAGTGAAGTACAGTATTAAGGCCCACCACACATGTGCTGGGTAGCGCATGTGCGCTGTGTCTAGAGGAGAAAATTTTAGAATGTGTTGGAGCACACATGCACGCAATTAGGCAGCGCATGTGCACCTGAAATAGTGGTATTACGTGATTTTTGTTTTTTGGCTGATTTCTTCGTGCAGTTGGATTCTTTTTCATACAATTTCACGTTCTCGTCCTTATACAAGGATTGTAACCCTGGTACTCAATATAAATACCCCATGTAGGGTGAATAGAAAAATAACACATGTATATTCTTCGTTTTATATAGGGTTTTCAGCAAAAAAATTCTTGTTTATTCTTCTATGGCATTTAGTGCCTAATTGTAAACCCTTTTCTTGGTCGCCATGATCAATTCTACTATGTTGTGAGACTTTTTGTTCTTGAACTTTTTCAATTTTATATCAAGTATTGATTATTTTTCTGCGATTAATTTTATGATTGTTCTTTTTAACTTGCTATTGCTGCAAAATAATAAGTTATTGGAATTAATCTTTTGCTAGATTGTTTTAACCGCGTCTGCTTAATTCAATCTGTGAAACAGCTAAGTTTGATAATTTCTCAATTAGTGTTACCAAATTTAGGAAAAATAATCAACTAATTGACATAACCGTGTGTGTTTATGTTTAATTAGCCTAATTATTCTTCTTGATTTTAATGATTCTATTAATTAATCTTTGGTGCGTGTTTAGATTAAATTAATGGTTAGGATTAATTGGATCGCGTGTTAAAAATTAACCAACTTTAGAAAGAAATAAGAATCAACTTTGAATTGGAATTTGGGTTAATTCTTCAATTAGTGCTTGGTATAGAAATTGAACTATCCTTGATGTCAGACAAGGATCGACTAGTAAAGTTGTCATGGTGGATAGGACCAAAGCCAAGATTCTTCTTGAATTGAATTTTCTCCTGTTTACTTTATTGCTTTAGTTTTTAATTAAAATATTTCAAAAATCCCTCTTTTCCATTTAGCACAAGAATAAATCCTGTTCTCTATGGGACAATAACTTTTGAGCAGAAACAATGGGTTCAACATATTTAAGTCAACTTATTAGTAGCTCAGAACTCAAGTTGTTATAACACACACTATCTTCTCCCACTTCCGATGTGGGACAGAGCATTACATTCATCCCTCTTTTAGACTTTACGTCTTTGCAATGCCCAAGTTAGGATCCAATAACATGTTATACATATATCACATAGCGCGGTCCAATACCAGTAACCCAGTTTCATCTCGTCCAGAGAGTGCACGAGATTCGCGTTGATACCAATTGTAACATCCCGGATATGGGTTGGTTCAATAGCTTTGGAGCAGAAATAATGGGTTCAAAATATTCAGGTCATAAGTTATTAGTAGTCCAAAACGCAAGATATTAGAGAACATACACCATCCCCTCCCACTCCTGATGTGGGAAGAGTATCACATTTTACTTTGATAGCAATTTATTTGATTTTTAGTTTATATAATTACTAAAGTATCATTCAAATATTTTTGTTGGATTTTCAATAAAAATAATATTATAAATTCAAGGGTATTTTTGTCTACAAAATAATAATCCAATCTAATCTGGTACTCAAACAAACGTAGGTTGGACTACTTTCAAGATATTCAGTTACCAACCACATACTGAATAAAAAAGACAATTAGTCTGAGGATGACTAATTCAAGGATGAAACATCCCATAATATCTAGTTTGTGAGCCAAATAGACCCATAGTAGCCATGTTACATGGCTCATACTTAATTGTTTGTTAAATAAAATAAATTATATAAAAATTATTCGCTTGATTGGAATAAATGAATATTGGTTAGGAAATTTTATGTTGGTTAGAATTAGGATTCAACAAAATAAAATGTAGATCCTTTGAATATATTGGTTAGGATTAGAATTAGGATCATGTTGAAATTAATTTTGAGGCATTGTCTTCTATATCACAAATATTTTAAAGTAAGGACATATTAGATATCAAGAAGAAACAACTTGCATATATTATATAGATATAGATATAAATAGATATAGATATAGATAATGATAGATAGATAGATTTTGCTTCTCATGTTAGTATTATAGTACTTTATGGAATCTTTACAAGAATACCTTTAGGAGTATGGCATTCTTACAGGAAAAACGAGTAATAAATTACGTAAGAAAAAAATAAAAATCTAAATTGAATGTTTTGTTAAAGTTCTTGGTTGAAAGCTTCAATGATTGGAGCAATATATATTACTTATGCTTGATTCTGTGGTTATAGAAGTTATCAAGTGCCATCACACTATAGTTGACTTCCAAATATTTAGAAAAATGCATTTTTGATCCCTTCGTTTTAAGATGTTGAATAACTAGTCCCTAAAGTTTAATTAGGATGGACAAAACAAATTTAGAAGTTATTTAATATCATTTCTTTCACACATTTTAATTTAAGTAAATTTAAATTTCATTAATTTAACTCTAAATTTTTTTTAAAAAAAAACTCTAAAAATTTCTTCAATAAATCGATGAATTACAAATCCTTTTATCCAAATGCAATTGATATGTTTTTCAATCAATATTTTCTTTTATTTTATTTTTTTATTTTTTTCTCTTTCCATTTCAATTTTCACACTAAGAAGTAGATTCATTATTGTTGTAAACTTTGTGGTGTGTTTACACGAAAAGTTAGTGTTTTGGATTATAAGAAGAGGACTTTTTCTTTTCTTTTTTTTTAGGGGATCGGGGGTGTTTAAAAGAGGACTTGGTCGCAGTAAAAATAAAATAATCGACTGTTAAATTAATAATTAAGGTTTGGATTTGTTGAACTGATAACATTATAGTTGTTTTACTTTGTCTTGGGTGTTGTGAGTACAACAAATCCACAACGTAAAACAATCAAAGAAGCAAAAGAGTTTAATAAATTATACATATAAGATTTCGTTGTCGTATGAATTAATGCTGAAAAGGATTGGTTAGTCAATGATCATTATTCGCACATCAGCATGGAGTATATGGTTCATAAAACTCGTATCATGTGGTCTTTTTTTTTATTTTTTTAAAATTTTTTTTTGAATTATAATAATTCCAAAAATAAAATGCATCCCTTGTACTATCATAATGCAATGATTGATTTTTTAATTATTATTTTATAAATATATTCAATGATTGATTATCGAGTACCTTAGCATCAGAAAATCACTTGTACCATGCTTAATGAAGGCAATCAATGACAGTTTGGTGACCCGTTTATTATGTTAAACCCCATAAACCTTTTTTATGTGTTTCTTTCTTAATATGTTGGGATCCCGTGAAGTTCCTATGCCCCCTTCTGAGTATAGCATTATTAGTTTAGATAAGGATAGGCAACCCCTAGACTATGTATTCAATTAAAGTTGCACGAAAATTCTTTAATGAGTGCTGTGGTTGTAATAACTCTCAACCACCACCTACTCATGAAGGACTGACAAGATTGGTATAGATGCCGTTTACCTTTATGAAGAAGGCAGAGCATACCTATGAAAGCGTGCCGAATCCATGAGGAATATTAAAGTTTATTGAGCCAAAAGCATGAGAATGATAGGTAACAGATTCCAACACTTTCAACAAATGAATAGGACTATGGAGAGGATAAAAGTGAAAAGGCCAAGTAATACGTGTCAAACTCTAATTTCAAAATTAATTACATACTAACACACGATTCTACAAGTGCACGGGCCGTGTAGTAGTATATAGGCAGTAAAGATCGTTCTGACGATGATCAAATTAGTCAATTACCAAATACTTAGTATCAATCACTATTTAAAGGATCACAATTGAAAAGAATTATTTTTTTTTATTTTTTCTTCTTTTTTTGTATTTTTATAAAAATAAATTAAATAACGAACTAACCCTAGAAATTCACGGAAGAATAAATTTTAGCGTAAATTGAGTGATGAACTAACTAATTTGACTACGAAAGAATAACTTGACGGAACCCTAACTAAAACTAATTGAAATTCTAATGAAAGTAGAATAAAATAAATAACAAAATCGAACTACGAATTAACCCCAAATAAAATTGATTAAACTAGACAAAAAGTAATTAAATAATTAAAAGAAAAAAAATTGAAGTAAGAATAATTAACCAATAAATAATGAAGCGTATGAATCCTTTGAAGATTGTTACGGGTTCTCCAGAAAATCCACAAATCCAAAAGCTCAGGATAACTCTTTGCTTAAATTTGCTTGTTGTTGTGCTTATTGTTAAGGGATTCCAAGATTAAAGATGAAACCATGGTTTTAAATTCAACTTGTACTTAATTTTTTTTCATTCATATTCATTAGATTAATATGTTGTTCATCTTCTATAAGAACTTCTTAATTGTCCAAGTGTAGTTCAAAGTCATTGCATAGTTTTATGTTTAGCTAGTTATGTGTTTTTTCATGCTTTCTAGTAATAATGTGTTTTTATGCTTTCTAGGAATATTTTTTATTTTTTGTGATATGGGTGAGTGGTAGGATAAGTTGTACTCATCATTGAATAAAATAACAAGTATGGTATTGTCTTTTGTCTAGTTCATTGGGAATGATTTTGTTTTTTGTTGCTTGTGAAAGTTGAAATTGGGACTTAAACATAGGTTGCACTTCATGTGATAAATAGAATTTAATCCTTGAAACTCAACAATGTTTTCAATTACTTCATAAAATGGTTTTTTTTAAACTAGTTTTAACCTCAAACATTACTTTTTTCAATATAGTTTTTCCAACGCCAAGTTCAATTGGTGGTTGATATGGTTAAACATTTCAAGATTTTTAAGAATTGATTTTGAGTGTAGAAAGAAATGACTTAATCATCATTTGATCATGTTGTATGAACTTACATTTGGGATATTTTAGGGTTTTATTTAGGTTTGTCTTAGTACATTGATTGGAGTAGTGTCAATCCCCCATTTTAGCCAAGTTAGCCAGATTGTGGAAATGATCTAGGCATTTTCTTGGACAGTTTGAGCTAAAAAAGTATACCTTGCATTAATATTATTTCTAGTGTCCCCATTGAGCCTATATTCTTATTTCTTTGTTAATCACATAACTTAGCTATTCCACTTTGTTTATTTATCCTCTCTTCATCCCATCATCTTATTCATTGCAGAATTAATTGTACTTCTCTAATGTAATTATCGAGATTCCTATGATGGTTTGAAAGACATTTTTGTATAATGAAGTCAAGAGTTCAACATTATTATATCCCCCCTTTTTGTAATTATTGTTATGCTATTGCAAAAGTTAAAAAAAAAAAAAAAAAAAAAACAGAGAGAAGCAAAGAGAAGAAAAGAAAAGAAAATTGCAAGTGTTATGTCTTTCTTGAATAAAGAAGGTTCATCTTACCTTCAAAAGTTGATCCAGTGTAAAATAATGCTTTTGTATTCCAAAGTTTAAATTAGTTAAGTAAAGTTGATTAAATTGGAACTTTTATGTTTGGGGTAATTGTCCAAGTGTTTGTATGGATTGATAAAGGTGATTGAAGTCACTCTTATCCAAACCAATCCTACCTTATTTTTTTTTAGCCTATATTATAAGGTTTTAAAAATCTAAATGATTTTTTAATATGGGCTAATAGATAATATAGAGTTGGGGGTGAAATATTACTTTGATTGATGTTCATTGTTTTGAGGAGCAAATTTGTCCATTCTGTGGCAAATTGTAGCTGCAACTTCCTTCTCCAATCCTAGGCATATAAATACACCTCTTAACCCTCTTTGGAGGCCAAGTAGAAAGTAGGAGTAGAGTTAGATAGTAGTAGAGACTAGAGTGGAGTAGTTTAGTTTCTAGACCTTTTTCCTCCCCATTTAGGAAGGGTTTTATTAGGTTAGATTAGATTAGAAATTATCTTTCTTGTAACTTTCATTTCCTAGCTAAAGATTCAACCTTTCTAGTGGTAAGTACTTTGTTCTTGTTCTTACTCCTTAACCTAGTTAATCCTTAATTTCATGTTTCTTTAGTATAATTAGTTTAATTGCTTTCGTTAAAAGCTCTCTTTACTTGTTTTCTTAGTTTACTTGGTAAATTAATTCATGAGTTTTTCATCTAAGTGCTTCCTTTACATGTTTTTTCTTCTTCTTTTTTTTTGTATAATTGCTAAATTAGTTTATAGACTTTATTTAAAAATGCTTTCTTAGTGAAAAATTATAGCTTAGATTAGCTAATTAAGATGAATTAGTTTATGAGATTTCTTTAAAAATGCTTTCTTAGTGGCAATTTATAAATTAGATTAATAATTAATTAGGGTAGGTTAGTTAATGGGTTCTCTTTAATCATGCTTTCTTAGTGATAATTAGTAGTTTAGTTTAGTTAATTACTTTTTTAAATGCTTTTCATTTTACTCGCTTCTTTAAATATTTTCTTAAAATGCCATCTTTTTATATGCTTCCTTTAATTGATTTATTAAAACTGCTTTCTTTAATGTTAATGCTCGTATTTTAAAATTATTTTGCTGTTTAGTTTTTAAATTTCTCTCTTACTTTTTAAATTCTAGTTTAGTTTAATCACTTTAAAATAGATCACTTCAACTAATAATCCAACCAAATAATTGGTAGTCACCAATTAATGTTCATGGATTCGATCCCTACTTCTATTTTTTACTAGTTGACAACTGTATACTTGTCGGATGCCACCTAGTTAGGAGTTAGATTTAGGTGTTTTACAAATATTATAACTAGGTGTATTTCAAAAAGATATCAGGGAACTACAAAACACTTGGTATAATATTGTGTGATAACCCCTGGTTTTTCAAGCACATAAATAAGGTAAATAGGGAAGTTCATTTCTATGAGAAAAGATCTATAATTCTGTAGTCAATTGAAATAGGTAAATTAAGATAGCACAATATGTTGTTGCCAATTACATTTAAAAGGCAAGACGGGTTCTTAAACTAATGAGAAAAATCTTAAGGGATTATTTGAATAGGGCAATTTCAAGAAATCTCCTTGTAATTTGGCTAATGTTCAAATTACCCCTTATAGTTTGTAAAATTACGATTTGTCCCTTATGGTTTTGGGATAAAGTGAAATGGTTAAATGCTTCAATAAGTGACATTCGGTATCTAAAAGTTTTTATTTAAAGAATTAATTTAGTCATTTTAAGCTCGTAATCAACGTTAGTTATGTATTTTAATATAAAATACAACCTTTTTTGGCAGAGGGTGTTTCTATGCAATGGAAGGGCACTAGGTTTAGGAATTTTTGTTACCTTTTCTACAATTCCGTTAAACTTTCTATTGACTTCACAAAAAAAATCCAAACTACAAGGAGGGGATTTTAAGTTTGTGAACTCGGGGAAAAACCTTAACATTAGTCAAAGTACAAGGGGTTCTTGTAATTTACCCTTTGAAATATTGTAAGTCAATAAATAATTGAGATTATTTTTGACATTTCAAGATCATGTCCTCTCTCCTCAAATCTCCAGTGGCCCTAGTCGATTTAACGAATGTAACTTTTAGAATTTCTATGTTAGAATTTTTTTTTTTTGTCTTTGGGACCTATTTTGCATTTCTAACAAATTTTGGGGACTGTTTGTGTAAAATTATCATTGAATTATTAATTTTGTTTTGAATTTTTTTTAAACTTAATAGCCACGTGACACACGTGACCATTTTTTGTTAAAAATTTTAAATTTCTATTATTTGTCCTAACTTTGTTTAAATTCTGAAACAATGGGTAGTAAATTTGTTTTGTCCAAAATTTTGGGATTGCTAACTCCATAAAACTAGAGGTATATATATATCCTAAATTTATCAGTTTTTTTGAACATTTTTGGTGTTAAGTGTGCTTTTTGTCTATTTCTACTCTTTTGTGTTAGTATGTGTTTATTTACTGCTTTAATGTTTATTTAGATGTTAACTATCTTATTTTATAAAATTCTTGTATTTAGAGTTTGTGTTGTACTTTTAACCTAGTTTTGTCAGGAGTTAGGATTTTTGTCCTCTTTGTTCCTGTACTTTGGTTTTTAGCTTTTATTAGTATCTTTTTGTCTTTTTTAAATGTTTATGTGTGTGTGTGTATATATTAATGTGTGGTTTTGTTCTAAATTTGCAGGAAGAAAACGACGGATCAATAAGATATCAGACAGGGATTTCAGGCACGAAACGGCCGAGACTGCCAAAATTATCTAGGCAGCTAGCCGCCGGCAAGCTTCGAAGGCTTAGGGACCTCTTTAGTGGCGAGAGGCTTCCCGAGATGCAATTTCGGCCCAGTTTTAGCCCTTTTCAAGGGTATTTGAAGATGCCACACCACCTTGTTTTTCTTCTTCTTTTCTTCCTCCCCACTTTTGGAGGAAATTTTCAGCTTTTCTTTCTTTCTTTTCTAGTTAGTTTATTCTATTGTTGTGTAGCTCTTTTCTACAAACTATGTAAGACTTTGTTTATGTTTAATCTATTTCTCTTATGCATTTAGTTCTTCATCTGAGTTATTTGCCTTCTTTTATTCTTTTCCTTCACCAACCTTAAGAGATCAATTAATGTCTTTACTTTCTTGCACTAGTTGTCTAGATTTATTGCTTTCTTTAGTTTATATAAATGCTCTTAATTCAATGCTTTTACTAGCTTTCTTTTAGTTTAAAATGCACTAATTAGTTGTGGGTTAGGGTTGTGTGAAGCCAATTTCTAATGGAGGAAAATGGGTTGATTAAGTGGCAAAATTGACTAATTAGGCAATCCTAAGGGCTATTGAGGTAATCAGGGAAATTGATCACTCCACTAGTTAATTTGGGTTAATTGAGGGGATATGGGAATTGAACTCTATTATGGACCTAGATTAGAATCAGAATAGGGTAAGGATTAGCTCTTGACAGATTAATTCACCTAGTTGGTTGCTAGAATTTCATGAATAGTTAATCAAATTTAGTCAGTTTAAGAAGTATGAGGGGTCAATACTTAGGTTAATTAAATTGATAGATTTAATTGTAAAGAGATCGGGATTCGATTATAATTGGGAATGAAGCTCTAATTTAGCACAAGCATAAGACCACTTGATTAATGTAATTAACTAAAACCTAAAAAATTAGCTAGCATAAACTCTAACTCCCTTTTTAATCATTTCTAAGATTTGTACCTAGTTCAGTTTATCCTTTCTTAATCAAACCCTTCAATAGCATTCTAATCAAATAATCGATAGTTGAACACCATTTCTTATAGGAACGATTCCTTAATTCTATTAGCTTCAAAGTATACTTGCATTAGATGCTCATCTTAGCTTTAGATATTGTGTATATAATTAGGATATTAGGCAAATATCTGTTCAATCCGGGAATGGATAGCTAGAAAGCAGCCAAATAGGTCATGCTGTATTTTTAGATAACAAAACATTACATATTCACATATAGGAGGTCAAAATTACATATTAACCATTCAAGACTAATGATTTTATTAGAATGTAAGAATATTTAATTAATTTGGAAAATGAGTGTTTATTTATCTTTAGAACTGGTGTGCCAGCGTCTCGATCGGCCCTCTAGAAATGGCAGTCTGGAATTTGTAATTACTATGTAAAGAGAGTAGATTTGAGAAATAAAGAGCGCACCTATTACTTTTTTTATGGGTTGTGTGTCTACTTGTTTTTGCAATAAGTTTTATTTTTCCCATTATATTTTTCCAATATATTGGCAAAAAATGAAATGATTACACTAGACCAACATTTTTGTAGGATGTGCAATATATATAATGCACACATATCGGTTCCCTTGATTTTATTCACACAATTATGTTGTGCAATAAAATTTATTTTATCAAAGAAAATTCAAATATTTAACAAGTAATTATACTAGGATCTATTAAATTTTGTCAAGTGTCTTTTGTTTTGTTTGAAAAAAGGAATATGCTATTCCTTCCTCCAACTCATTTTATGTCTGTTTAGGTTAGTGCAAAAGAATTATGAGAACTATCAAATTGTCTCAATTTAAGCAAAAGGTAGTTCAATATGACTATAATACCTTTTTATCAAAATACTCAAAAATTATCATTTCATTAATGTTATTCTCAACTACATGTTATACGGAGTGCAACTCTATGAATAGATTTTGTTTCCATTAATGTTTCCTAACGGAAGAGTACTTAGGCTAAACTTATTCTTAAGGACAAGGGGAAAAAACACAAGTCTTCAAAAGAGATGGCTAACTCAAGTTAAGTATGCACACAGGAGTAAGACTTTTCCTTCTGAGGATCCACCCAGGAGCATGACTTATTCTTTTGAAAGTAAAAACACCTCAACACCTAAGTGGCTAATTACCTTAGCACCTCAGCTCATCAACACCTAAATGGAGTGCCTAAGATGAGCATCTAATGCAAGTCTACTTTGGAGGCATAATCTATGGTGAAAACGGTCAGAGAATTAACAAAGCAACAAAACCCCCCAAGGAGCTAAAACAAAAACCTTAGCCACTTGAAACAATATCAATTAAATAAAGGGGCAAAGAAATGTGAAGAACTCTCAAGTTCAAAAAGAAACAAATAAGTAGTAGAGTGCATTAATATCATAGATTGAATGTTTTGTCAAGAAACTAATAAATGTGGAGTTGGTATAGGGGAAGGTCCCATCTCAAAACCAAACAACAGAACAACTATTAAGAAAATGTAACATCTTATATACTTGCTACAAGTGACCAACCGAATCTGTCATCATGGTAAAAAAAAAGTCTATGTCAAATGTGTTGGAATTTTTGTAATTATCCCATGTGATTTTATTTTTAAATTCCAAATATTTGATCTAATATTTAATTATGATATTTATCAAATTGACTTAATAAATATCTTGTGATAATTATCACATTGTGATAATTATTACACTTGTGATAACTACTTATTCTTACAGCTTACGTTTTCTGATGGGGAAAAATGTTATAAGTAAACAGAGTATTTTGGGTCCCTAGGCCTGACATTCTATCAAAAAATACACCATCGTATTAGATTGTCTAGGTTTAGAAGTACCCAAAAAATTATTCTTCTATTTCTCTTTTATTTAACAGTGACCCAACAACATCAACGGCTGGAAGTACGTTCCTCGGGCCATTTTATTCCGCATTTGATATTCTGTGATGTTATTTATGCACAGATTAAATTCGTTTTTATAGATTAAGAAATCTATCATTTATCTCTACTTGCTTAATAACAAAGATGAAGCACTAGACGATACATGTATTTCATCACCTTCATAGATGATTTCTCACGATACATGTGTCTCTACTTGCTTAATAACAAAGATGAAGCACTAGACGCCTTTAAGGTGTTTAAGGCAGAAGTAGAGAAATAATGTGAAAAACAAATTAGAGAGATCTGATGGAGGTGGTGAGTACTATGGCAAATACACCGAAGATGGACAAGCACCTGGTCCTTTTGCAAAGTTTCTTGCTGAGCATGGGATTGTGGCCCAATACACTATACCTGGTTCTCCGAGCCAAAATGGTGTAGCAGAAAGAAGAAACCGAACATTATTGAACATGGTGCGGAGCATGCAAGCATGCTCAAAACTTTCAGAATCTTTGTGGAGTGAAGCTCTCAAGACGGCTATGTACATATAGTTGTTAAACCGAGTTCCAACCAAAGCTGTCCCAAAGACACCATTTGAATTATTTAAAGGTTGGAAACCGATTTTGCGACATGTACGCATTTGGGGAAAGTGAGAGTTTATAACCCACAAGAAAAGAAGTTGGACCCAAGGACCATTAGTGGGTATTTTATTGGATACGCTGAAAGGTCTAAGGGATATAGATTTTACTATCCATCTAATAGTACAAGAATTGTGGAGTCAAGAAACATAAAGTTTCTTGAGAATGACCTAATTAGTGGGAGCAATAGATCATTGGGTATTAGATTTGAGACAGAATATTCTGTTCCACAATCATTCACCTCTAGTCATGGACGGACTATTGTTATTCATGACACTCCCCGAGATCAAGTGCATGTTGAACAACTAGTCCTTGAAACTCCATAAACTGCTGATAATGATCCGGTAGATCCTGTTCAACCAATACCTGAAATTGTTGAACAACATATTCCTCAGGATAATGTTGGAACAACATTGAGAAATGATCTACTACAATAAGGAAAACAGCAATTCCTGATGACAATATGGTATATCTGCAAGAGTTTGAGTATAATATTGGAGCCGAAAATGATCCTGAAACGTTTTCACAAGCCATAAAATGTAATAAATCTAACTTGTGGTACAATGCCATGAAAGAGGAGATAGAATCGATGGCATCGAATGGAGTCTGGGATCTTGTCGAGTTGCCTATTGGTGCAAAAACCATAGGATGTAAATGGGTTTTCAAAACCAAGAAAGACTCATTAGACAACATTGAAAGATATAAAGCGAGACTTGTTGCCAAAGGATTTACTCAAAAAGAAGGAATCGATTATACAAAAACCTTTTCTCCTGTATCTAAGAAAGATTTTCTTCGAATTATTATGGCATTGGTTGCCCATTTTGATTTGGATTTGCATCAAATGGATGTGACAACGGCGTTCCTTAATGGAGATCTAGAGGAATATGTTTATATGAAACAACCTGAAGGATTTTCCTCTAGTAAGTGGTGAGCATTTAGTTTGCAAGATTAAAAAGTCTATATATGGATTGAAGCAAGCCTCCCGTCAATGGTATTTAAAATTTCATGGTGTGATCTCTTCATTTGATTTTGAAGAGAATATCATGGATCAATGTATATACTAGAAGGTCAGCAGGAGTAAGATTTGTTTTCGTATTTTGTATATAGACGACATCTTACTTGCAAGTAACGATAAAGGATTGCTACATGAGGTGAAACAATTTCTCTCTAAAAACTTTGATATGAAAGACATGGGTGAGGCATCTTATGTCATTGGCATAAAGATCTATAGAGATAGAACTCGGTGCATTTTGGGTTTGTCTCAAGAAACCTATATAAACAAAGTTTTAGAGAGGTTTCGGATGAAAGATTGTTCACCAAGTGTGGCACCTGTTGCGAAGGGTGACAGGTTCAATTTGGACCAATGTCCGAAAAATGACTTTGAGCGGGAACAAATGAAAAACATTCCATATGCTTCTGCTGTAGGAAGCACTAATGTATGCTCAGGTCTGCACAAGGCCTGACATTGCATTTGCTGTAGGAATGTTGGGAAGATATCAGAGTAATCCAGGTATGGACCACTGGAGAGCTGCAAAGAAGGTAATGAGGTACCTTCAAGGAACAAAAGATTACATGCTTATGTACAGACGGACTGATAAATTAGAGGTGTTTGGCTACTCGGATTCAGACTATGCTGGCTGCATTGATTCTCGAAAATCGACATCTGGTTATGTCTTTATGCTAGCCGGTGGAGCTGTGTCTTGGAGAAGTGCTAAACAAACTTTGATTGCAACCTCTACTATGGAAGCTGAGTTCGTTTCTTGTTTTGAGGCAACTTCGCATGGTGTATGGTTAAAGAGTTTCATGTCTGGGCTTAGAATTGTGGATTCTATTTCTAGGCCATTGAGGTTATTTTGTGACAATTCAACTGCTATTTTTATGGCTAAGAACAATAAGAGGGGTAGTCGAAGTAAACACATCGACATCAAGTACATTAGATTTTTCGCCATTCGAGAACGTGTTAAAGAAAATAAAGTGGTCATTGAACACGTTAACACTGAATTGATGATTGCCAATCCCTTGACTAAAGGCATGCCACCAAAGATTTTTAGGGATCATATAGTTAGAATGGGACTTGGTTCCACGATGTGACCTCATTTTACATGTACGTACATTTGATATTTCCATTGAAACTCTTATTCAATTGTGTTTTTCATATTCAGTTTTGCCCGTACTTATTTAGTTATTTGAGAAAACACACTTAAGTTGGACCTATAATAAGCATAAGACTTATTTATTAAGGTATGTTACCACATAAAAGTTTAGTGTTGAAGAGACATAATGCATAGTAATACATGGAAGACAATACTTGTTTCTTAAAGGACTTGTCGCCATGATTCATGTATTTTGGATCTTACTTGTGAGATTTGATAGTTTGTATATCGAATGAAATATGTGGATCAAGTGGGAGAAATGTTGGAATTTTTGTAATTATCCCATGTGATTATTTTTATTTTTAAAATTCCAAATATTTGATCCAATATTTAATTTTGATATTTATCAATTTGACTTAATAAATGTCTTGTGATAATTATTACACTTGTGATAACTACTTATTCTTACAGCTTACGTTTCCTGATGGGGAAAAACGTTATAAGTATACAGAGTATTTTGGGTCCCTAGGCCTGACATTCTATCAAAAAATACACCATCATATCAGATTGTCAAGGTTTAGAAATACCCAAAAAATTATTTTTCTATTTCTCTTTTATTTAACAGTGACCTAACAACATTAATGGCTGGAGGTACGTTTCTCGATTTTATTCCGCATTTGATATTCTGTGATATTATTTATGCACAGATTAAATTCATTTTTATAGATTAAGAAATCTATCAAAATGGCCCATGAGAGAGACTAGAAACAACATATGGTGCCTTACCCATGTTGTCCAAACCACGCACTTGGGTAAAAACAAACCTATAATTGTCTTCAGAAGTATACAAGATATCATTATCAATTCAATTGCGGAAATAGCTATGCTAACCATTTTTTCCTCGCACATTGGATGCTTTATGACACCCATACAGGCAATGGCTTGAAAAGGTAAACAGGCAGCGGCATCAATAGAAGAGTATTCATCGTTAGTAAAATGTCTTCTTCAGTGGGAAAGAGAACAACTTTGTTCGAACTCCCGGGAAGACTGCTTTCCGTAGACACCACTACCTATTTTTTTCAGTCATACAATCCTAGATAATCTATTATTTTGTCCTTTTTTGTCATGCCTAATATACTCTTAATTAAATAGTTATGTCTAACATGTCCTTAGTAAGGTATAATTAATCCATCTAAAATACTTTCTATTTAATTTAATAAGACTATTTATATTTTATAATACTACTATATATTTATTGTCTATATTTCAAATTGTGCTATAACAAAAATCTATAGATTTATATGAAAATTTGGGGATAAATGCATGCTAAGATGGTAAAAATTTTATTTGTACAAAATAATTTACATTTGAGCAAAATTATATAATAAAAGCACTTCTTCTAACTATTACGTATGTTTAGATTACCCTAAAAAAATGTATGTTTAGATTATTTCTTCCTTAAATTGTTACGAAATTCTGGCAAAAATACATAATAAAAAAGTATAAATTTTTAAGAGTAGAAAATTATTATACTTGAACAAAGAATAAATAATAGATATTTATTTTATAACTGGTATATATGTCCAAATCGTCTAAGCTCTTGTATATTAGATAATTAGACTCATTTTTGTTATTATATATTCCAATAACATCTATATCCATCTTGATTAAAAGTATAAAACTTTTAACTCTATTATGAAGTGATTAATCATATATTTATTTTTATTACAACATGAAATTATTGAGCTTTAGGATCAACATATAATAATTAATTATTTGTTCATCGTAGTAGATAACTTAAATTGTTGGACTTTTAAATTTGTTAGTGCTTATAGCTTCTTTTACTCATGAAATTTAGCTTACTATTACCAAAAGAGTTCAAACACCCCTCTAACATTTAATAGAAAATACATAGAAGAAGAGAAAATGCCTCTGACAAACTTTTTACGTTATGTTTGACTTGATTGGGTTTAAATTCAATAACACACCTTTTCAGTATCAATGTTATGCTCCAATTTAAAAATCACAAAACTAATAATCATACAAATAAAAAGTGAATATCTATAAAAGCAAAAAAATAAAATAAATAAATAAATAGTGGAGTATGTAACACTATTTTCGTATCTCATTTAAATTTTTATTATGATTAATTTAGATTTGTTTTGCCTTGCCTATGTGAAAAAAAAAAAGAAAAAAAGAAAATTAACCAAGTAACAAAAGTAAAGTTTGGGAATGAAATAGAAAACTAACAATTTTTAATTGAGATAAAAATATTTGTTAATTTTATATCTATATTATAATAATATTTGATTATAAAACCCTTATCTTTAATAACATGATTTTGTAAAATATTAGTTTCCAGTAACTATTGATGAGGTAGAAAATAAGTTCATAATTCATGATACGATTTATGCCCAAAATATTCGAAAATAATTATTGTAACACATACAAGAATTCTATAAATAATTTGTGGCGATAATATAGAAAATATACTTAGGTAAGCATTTAATATAGAAACTACATAGATTATGCAAATAAATCATACTACTAAATATTTTAAATAGAAACTGGTGTCAACTTTGGAAACTACAATGACAGTTGTTATAGTATTTGATAAAAAATATTGGTTTAGAATAACAATTGATGAGGTAAAAAAAATCAACCAAGGTATGATGGCCCAAAATAGTTTAGAATAATCATTACAAGACCTACAAAAATACTATGCATAAATTGTAGGAATAACATATAGAAAAAATAAATAGGTAAGTAATGTAAAAGAAAATATAAATTACTAATAAAATCATACTATTAAATACTCTATAATAATTACAGATATAGATTGTGTTTTCATGTCAACCTTAGAAGCTACAGTTTAATTTTTTTAGTATTTAATAAATGTATAATAAAGATGTAGATTAAATGTGTTGGTAAACAATACAAAGAATTAATTGAAAAAGTACACACAAAAAATTAAAATTCACACATTGTATTATCTTTAACTTCGTTTATGTATTTAATAAGTACAATTTAATTCACAGTAAGAATACTTTATCAAAATACAATTTCGGAAGTAACCACATGCGATTCCATTTAGGATGATGTGAAGAGTTTAGAATATCAATAGAGTCCTTAAGTGAATGTTCTCATAAGGTTATCAAACATGGAAAAATACCAATATATTCTATATTTGTACATAAAATTTACACAATATGTTAAAAAATTTAATTGCGATACAAATTATATAAAAATTATGTGTTATTTCGGATGGTTTTAGAACTACACGTTTTCATTAGAGTTCATTGCATTTTAAAGTAAGATAAATAAATTATTTTCATTAATGTTCTGTGCATTTTAGAGCAAGAAAGAAGAACTACTTTTTATTTTTATCTTTTGATAATGATATAATTATAATATACAGTGTGTTACCTATTCATATTATACAGAATATATCATTTTAATCTATTTAGTTTGATTTCTTCGCTCTTTAATTTTACTCAAGTTTATTTATTTCCTTATTAATTAATCATTTTGTTATTATTACCATATATTATTTGATCTCCTGTAAATATTTTTTCTAATAAAATAAATTTAACTCGCTTTATCTATAAAATAATGTTTCATACTTGATAGTGATTTTATCTTTTAGTAATAATAAAGAATATATGGATATATCTAAAAGTTCAATATTATGAAAAATAACTTGGTGGTGTTGATGGTGTTATTATAACAAATTATAGGTCGTTGGTAGTGTTGTTATAATAATTATAACCTATGAACCTAAAAGAGAAATACAAATTATTTTGAACTGGAATTAACTACTATTTATGCCATTCAAATGGAAGGAAGAGTTCAAAGCATCAATGAGTACTGAAACAAATGTTATCATAGGTTTAAAAAATATAAAAAATATTCAATATATTCTCTATATATATGCAATTTTTTTACACAATATGTTAACGAAAATTAATTATGATAGAAATTTATATAAAATCCCATTTAAAGTAACATTTAATTTTGAATATCTTTAGATTTACATGCTTTTTGTCATTAGCATTACATGTAAAATAAAGGATTGTTTTCATTAGCATTCGGTGTATTTCAAAGAAACATAAAAAGATCAACTAATTATTTAAATTTTTTATTACAATTTTAATATCCTATATGATATTTATCAATAATATGGAGAATATATTAGTCTAATTAAATTTTAATTTTTTATTGTGATTTTTGTTTGATGTATTCGTTCTTTACCTTTTAATTATATTCAAGTTTTATTTTTATTTTTATTTTTTGAAATTATAATTAATTATTTCGTAATTATTATCCAAATACCATTTGATTTACAATAAATATTTTTGCTAATAAAAAATATCAAAAAATTTCATCTGTAAAATAATGTTTGATCAAATAATTGGTGGTGTCACTAGAAGAAATCATAATCTAGATGCCTACAAGAGAAATAGAAATAAGATGGAAATATCATATGTTGTTTTTGCTGGTCCCAAAACAACCTAAGTGGGGGGGAGGGGGGTGAATTAGGTTTCTTAAAAATTATACTTTCAGAAATATTGAGATTTTCTAAATATAAACTGATATAATAAAATCAATGGAACAGTGAAGTAAAGAGAGAAATTAAACAATCAATACTTCCAAGCTAGCAAGCTTGAAATATTAAATCACTAGAATGCTTCACACACTTGGTGAGCCAATAATCTTTACAAAGTTGGAAACTTCTTGCTCACACTAAAACTCTTTTAGTTGAGCCAAGAATTTTACTTACAACCACACTTTCGTACAAGATTATCACTCCACTCAAAGTTGAATTTCACTCACAACTGCACACTAATACAACAAAGCACTATAGCCAATTTGTACTCAAATTGCTTTTCTCTAAGGCTTGTATTCAATGTATTAGATGAATTTTATCTAATTTACAGTGACTTGATATCAAAGCAGTTATTTATAAGAGCAATAAATGGTGGTTGCAACTACTTTCTAACAGCTAAATAATAAATGTACAAAAAGTAGCCTTCGGGGTTTCGGACGTCCGAGACAAATTGGAAGCGTCCGACACAACGTCCAATCTTCATGCAGTTGCTAAAGAGCTTCGTTCGGACGTTCGTGCATGTGTCCGTTCCTTCGTCCGATAGAGGGTTCGGACGGTCATGTTCGTCCGTAAAGAGAGGCAGTAGGATCCTATTTCTTTCTGCCTGTTCGTTCGGACGGTGCAATACGTCCGAGAAGTTTTGACCCAGTTCGGAAGGTTCAGTGCGTCCAAAAGCCCTGTCTCTAGCAAAACAGATAACAGTCCTGCAAAAACTAGTTTACAGAGTTAAGTGTTTATGTCATCATCAAAATAAGGTTTGGAAAACATCAATCTCCCCCTTTTTGATGATGACAAACCTTCATGGAGTAATTATGTAAAAACAATTGGACAAGACTAATCATTTTTGCAATATACAATATAAAAGACATAGAAGACTACTCCCCCTTTTGACATCATCAAACAAAGCTCCCCCTGAGATCATGCAAGTATTTAACAGAAATTCATAAAAAAAAAAATTCATATACTTAATCTTAAAAGATTAACAGTACTTAATTCAAGGAAATACATGAAAAGGGTAAATCTACGGGAAGTCCTAAAAAATAAAGAAGTGCTAAAAACTAAACACAGATGTCGAAAGAACTAATGTGAATCATTTTTCTTCTTGGAGTGCTTTTCAGTCTTTTGACGTTTTGATGGAACATCTTCATCAGTGGCTTCACTATCTTCCTCTTCTCCGGTGCGGCGTTGCATGATGAAATCAAATGTGTCGTGAATATCCTCATCGTCATCTTCATCGTCATTTGTAGCTCCTTGAGTATTACCAGCCTCTTCATCATCCTCACGAACATTTTCATCTTCATTTTCATCACTGTCGGAAGATGAGTCGAGTGGATATTGGGACTAAAGATTGGTAAATTGAACCTGAGCCGAAGCAGACATGCCAAGGCTAAGTGCCTCTTGGATAATCATCTGACGAGTCTCAAGTCACTTTAACTTTCGATTAGTGTGACGTTGAAATGAGCTTACTTGAGTACTCAAGGAGGTGAGAAGGCCACAGATATGAGGAAGTGACGATTCAGAGGTAGATGGATGAGGATCATGGAGTGGTGGAGGTGGTTGAGGAGGAGGAGAATGGGGAATAGAGAAATCAGAGGTGGAGGCATGGGATTGTGAATGTGCCAAATCAAAGGCTGCCTTAGTTAACCATTGATCGTTAAAAAACCGTAGGCCTTTTCTTTCAATATAAGATTTGTTAAAATAAGGAGGAAATTGTTTGTTTCCGCTGAAAGGAAAATCGAAGATATCAAAAATTTTGGTGAGGAATTTTCCAAAGGGAATGTTTCTTCGGGTATCAGTAAGAAAGAGTTCCCATAGGGAACAAAAGAGATACCCAAAATCAAGAGGAATGCCCTTGAAAACCCACAAAAAAACAAGTAAAGCTGCATTTCACCGGGCTCAGTGCGATGCCCATCAGTTGGCAACAACAAATTTGTGACAAGAGTATATAGAATATTCAGTTCAGGAGTGAGTAATGTGGTTTTGGCTTCCGTGGCCTGTTTAAAATTAATGTTAAAAATGTCCCTAACTTCATCGATGTCAAATCGAGTATCAATAGCAGGCCATTTATCTAAGGAAAAGAAGTAGGAAAAATCATTTGGGTTTGAGACTTCACATTCAAAAATAGTGTTAATGATGTTGGATGAAATCTCAAGGTTGGTGCTGTTAACACGAGAAGTCAAGGTGCGAATAGTGGGGCCTTTCCAAAGATTGGCGGTGAATTGAAGCACCATGTGATGATATACAGGTAAGTCAATATGCACTAGGTGACCCCAATTTTGTTTTTCAAAATAGGTTTTGACAATAGGAAGATTATACTCATCAAACAAACTTTGAGATGCAAGACGTTGAACGATTACAGATTTACTTAAAAGGGATGTATATCGTTCAGATGTCTTGGCATCGATGAATTTCGGCAGGATTGGATTTGTGGATACTTGGGGAGTAGCAGATGATTCTCCTTGGACTGGAGCTTTCCTCTTAGTTTTTCGTCCACGATTTCCTGTAGAAGAGGCTCCGCTAGATTTAACCATTGTGAAGGATGGGAAGGAAGAGGAGGAGAATTTTAATTTTTGAAAGATTGGTAAGAATTTGATGAAATGAGATGGTAGATGTGAAAAAATTGATATGATTTAGGTGAGAAAAACTATAGAGAGGATAATTTTCCAACCAATTTTGGGAAAGAGGGTAGGAATTTGATGGGGGGTGTTGAAGCAACAATTTTTGCCAGAGAGGGTTTCGGGGGTTTGGGCAAGTCTGAAATGAGGAAGATGGACGGTTTTAATAGAACAGGCAGACCGTTCGGATGGCCGAACGTTTGGTGTACGTTCGAGGAAGCGTCCGAACGCTGATGAACGGACGGCCGATGGAAGATCCAGTGCGTCGCGATGTTCTTTCGGACGATGATACGCGTCCGAAAGAATTCCAGAGAGTTTAGTGAATAAAATGAATATTGTTCGGACGATTATGTGCGTCCGAGGAAGATACGCAGTTTTCGGACGAAACACAGCGTCTGAAAGGTAGAATCGTTTGGACGAATGAGTGCGTACGAACCAAGAATCTATGCCAAGTTGATCTGTAAAATTCCCAAACATTTTCTGAGAGTTTCAAAGCGATCTTGATCTAAGGGTTTTGTAAAAATATCAGCCAGTTGATCTGAAGTAGGCACAAAATCAACACGAATTTCCTTTTTAGAAACAAGATCTCGAATGAAATAATGCTTAACATCAATGTGTTTGGTTCTAGAGTGCATAACAGGATTTTTTGTGAGATTAATTGCACTAGTGTTGTCACACTTTATAGGAACACAATCAAAAAAGACACCAAAGTCTTTCAGAGTATGTTTCATCCAAAGATGTTGAGCACAACAATTTCCAGCAGCAATGTATTCGGCCTTTCAGCCGTAGAAAGAGAAATAGAATTTTATTTTTTGCAAAACCAAGACACAAGACAATTTCCCAGAAAATGACACATACCACTGGTACTTTTTCTACCAATTTTACATCCAGCAAAGTCAGCATCGGAATAACTAATTAAATCAAATGTAGAGGACTTTGGATACCACAGACCAAAATTCATTGTACCCTTGAGATATCTAAAAATTCTTTTAACAGCTATCAAATGTGATTCTTTAGGGCAAGATTGAAATCTAGCGCATAAACAAACAGCAAACATGATATCTGGTCTACTGTGTTAAGTAAAGCAAACTTCCGATCATACCTCTATAGTGTTTTTCATCAACACTATTACCTTCTTTGTCTTTATCAAGTTTGGTTGAAGTGCACATTGGCGTACCAACTTGTTTGCAATCTTCCATTCCAAATCGTTTGAGTAGCTCCTTTGTGTACTTGATTTGCGTAATAAACATTCCTTCCTTAGTTTGATGAATTTGAAGTCCGAGAAAAGAAAAATTACAGCTTGCCCACCATACTCATCTCAAACTCTTTTTGCATTAAATGTGAAAAGTTCTTGCACAAATTTTCATTAGTTGCTCCGAAAATAATATCATCAACATAAATTTGAACAATTAACAAACCATTTAAATTTGTTTTTGTAAAAAGAATGGTGTCAACTACACCTCTTTTAAATCCATTTTCTATCAAGAAACCACTTAATCTTACATACCAAGCTCTTGGAGCTTGTTTCAAACCATATAAAGCTATGGAGAATTTGAAAACATAATTTAGAAAATTTTTATTTTCAAAGCCGGGAGGTTATTCAACGAAAACTTCTTGATCAAGAAAACCATTTAAAAATGCACTTTTGACATCCATTTGAAATAATTTGAAATTATTGAAACATGCAAATGCGAGAAACATGCAAATGGATTCTAATCTAGCCACGGGAGCAAAGGTTTCATCAAAGTCAATACCTTCTTCTTGAGCATAACCTTTAGCAACAAGTCTAGTATTTGTTCCTTATGATTTCACCTTGGTCATTTAATTTGTTTCTAAAGATCCATTTAGTTCCGATAACGGGATGAGAAGATGGTCTTTCAACCAAGGTCCATACACTATTTTTCTCAAATTGACTAAGTTCATCTTGCGTGGCATTAACCCAAAATTCATCACTCAAAGCAACATCTATATGTTTAGGTTCAATGTGAGAAAGTAATGCACAATTACTATTCAAAGGTTTATGAGAGCGAGTAGTTACCCCATCGGATAGATCACCTATGATTAAATCTTGAGGGTGACTAGAGACAAATCTTCAAACTCTCGGAAGATCATTTGGAGTATCCTCATTCTTTTCATCATCTATTTGATGGTTGTTGACATCATTGCTTGATGTGATCTCTTGATGATCTTCATGAATAACAAGCTTTTCGAGCTCTTTTAGAATAGATCACCAATGTCGATTGATTTTGCTTTATTGTTATCTCCAAAAGTGACTTTTCCACTATTTTTGGGTCCGATGTGAGATTCGTGAAGAGAGAAGTATCACCCGTCATGTGCCTTGAACATCCACTATCTATGAACCACTTAGCATTGTTGGTGATGTTGAGTACCTACACATCAAATCAATTGATAACTTCTGGTACCCATATTTTCTTGGGTCCATTTGAGTTAGTGAAATTGCTAACAATCCATGCAACTTTCATTCCAAGCTTTTCGTTTTTCTTTACATAACACGTATTCTTAACATGTCCATGTTGTTGGCAATATCTACAAATAATATTTTTATTTCCATATAAAGATGATTTTGGTTTTACAACACATAAGTCATCCCTTCTAAACGTGACAAAATTTTTGTTGATTACTACATTTTTATTTCTTTTTAAATCAACAACATTTTCTTTCTTTCTAGTAAAGAGAGCATTCAAATCATCCATTCTTTTCTTCAAAGAGGCTTGTTCTTCCTTGACCTTGGATCCTACATGCATTCTTTTCTTCAAATCACGATTTTCTTGTGATAGTGCCTATTATTTTCGTTCACAAGTTTAGAGTTAGCATTTAATAAAGCATTTGATTTTTTGACTAACTCCTTATTTCTAGCATATGATTCCTTTAAGCTATCATGCAATTTCAAAATGAAAGCTTCAAGATCATCTTCATCATTTTCATCATTGGAGTCATAATTAGAATTTACCTCATCATCTCCAATAGCCATAAAGGCCATTTGTGCCGACTCCATTTCTTCTTCAACTTCTCCTTCGGATTTGCAATCATCCCATGTGATTTGAAAGTTATTCAATCTAGGTTTTCTTCCTTCCTTCTTTTTCTTGGAAGGACACTCATTTGCAAAGTGTCCGAGTTGACCGCATTCAAAACATTTTTCGTTTTGCTTCTTCATTTCAAGCCTTGTCTTTCCTTTGAAATTATTTGAATTCGTAGCTCCGCCTCTTCCCATTCTTCATTGGTTGATGTAGTGTTTAAGAAATCCTTTGGCGATGTGTGCAAGATCTCCTTCATCAGGATCGTTCATCTTCTAGATTGATGGAGCTGTTTTCATCTTCTTCTTGAGAGGTCTTTAGAGCAATGCTCCTTCTTGGCCTTGCTTCTTCATCATCCACTACTTTAGCCTTTAACTTTAATTCATAAGAAGTAAGAGAACTGATTAGCGATTCAATAGGCATTAAATTTAAATTCTTGGCTTCCTCTATAGCAATAGTTTTGGCATCCCATTCTTTGGATAGAACATTTAGGATTTTTCTATTTTTTTCACCCAAAGAGTACTCCTTACCCAAGGCTTCAAGATCCTTTATAATGTCATTGAACCTACAGTACATTTTGTCAATGTTCTCATGTGGTTCAATCTTGAAGGACTCATACTTGGCAACAAGTAAGGATTTCTTTTGCTCACGAACATCGTCGCTCCCTTCATGGATTTTCTTCAATTTATCCCAGATTTCTTTAGCGGAAATGCATCCCTTCACGCGAGTTGATTCATTTGCATCCAAGGCATTATATAGCACATTCATGTCAAGCTTTTGCATTTAACATCAAGTTTGCCTTGTCTTGTCGAGTGAGCTCATTCCTTGTCTTTTCTCTTCTTTTATTTGTGTGATCATCAATAATATAAGCTTTAAAAGGACCTTCATTGACAACATACCACAAATCAATGTCAATAGATTGCAGAAATATTTTCATTCTATCTCTCCAACTAATAAAATTTGCCCCATTAAACATAGGGGGCCTAGTAACGGATTGACCCTCAAAGAATAGAGCATTGTTGGTTGCCATAATAGTTCTTTTCTCAAAAGCAGTTTAAGCAATAAAATGAGACTTAGCTCTGATACCAATTGTTGGTCCCAAAGCAACATAAGAGGGGGCGGTGAATTAGGTTTCTTAAAAATTATACTTTCAGAAATATTGAGATTTCCTAAATATAAACTGATATAATAAAATCAATGGAACAGTGAAGTAAAGAGAGAAATTAAACAACCAATACTTCCAAGCTAGCAAGCTTGAAGTATTAATCACTAGAATGCTAAGATCACACACTTGGTGAGCCAATAATCTTTACAAAGTTGGAAACTTCTTGCTCACACTAAAACTCTTTTAGTTGAGCCAAGAATTTTACTTACAACCACACTTTCGTACAAGATTATCACTCCACTCAAAGTTGAATTTCACTCACAACTGCACACTAATACAACAAAGCACTATAGCCAATTTGTACTCAAATTGCTTTTCTCTAAGGCTTGTATTCAATGTATTAGATGAATTTTACTTGATATCAAAGCAGTTATTTATAAGAGCAATAAATGGTGGTTGCAACTACTTTCTAACGGCTAAATAATAAATGTACAAAAAGTAGCCTTTGGGGTTTCGGACGTCCGAGACAAATTGGAAGTGTCCGACACAGCGTCCAATCTTCATGCTGTTGCTGAAGAGGTTCGTTCGGACATTCGTGCATGTGTCCGTTCCTTCGTCCGATAGAGGGTTCGGACGGTCATGTTCGTCCGTAAAGAGAGGCAGTAGGATCCTATTTCTTTCTTGCCTGTTCGTTCGGACGGTGCAATACATCCGAGAAGTTTTGACCCAGTTCGGACGATTCAGTGCGTCCGAAAGCCCTGTCTCTAGCAAAACAGATAACAGTCCTGAAAAAACTAGTTTACAGAGTTAAGTGTTTATGTCATCATCAAAATAAGGTTTGGAAAACATCAGTTTTCATAAAAGAGAAAATTTGTTTAATTATTTGAAAATAAATGTAATTTATATACAATGTTGTAACAAATAACAAACAATAATGAAAAATAATTATGACGAAAAGAGGAAATATATTAATATATATTTAAATATATAACTTTTGCATCAAAAAACTCAACCAATAAAAATTTTATATTTTGTGTTCTGTGTTATCATTTACTAATTATTCATTTATTTTTTTAAAAATAAAATATTTTAATAAATCAAAAGTGTTACACATGCGAAACATGTGACTTTTTCTAGTATCCTATTTAATTGCCGTGGTTTTTGTTTTGCTTTAGCTTGGCTTGATCTATGCACCTCACAGTACACGTCTTTCCCAACAAAATTAAGAAAACAAAATAATAAGGTTAAATACAGAAAACCTCCCTCAACTTACATTCTAGTTGCAATTTGTCCCCTCAACTTATTTAATAAGTACTTAATCCCCTTCCATCATGTATTGGAATAAAATTACCATTACTAATTTAATAATTTTATTTTCCTTTTTTTCTGTTCTTAACAATTTATTATTTTATCTCTCATATTTTTTCTTTTAATTTTTGCCCATAATTTCTTGCTACTACTAAACTATTATACTATCAGTATTGATTAACTACAAGCTCTAATTTTTTTCTTTGCATGTGTCAAAATAATTTATAGAATAAATATACTTTTTGATACAAGAAAAATACATTTATTAGCATGAAGTTTTTGAGTAATTACTAATACTATAATTAACAAATAAATAAAGTAAAAAAATAAATGAATTAGTAAAAATGTTAAAATATTTATTTTGATTATGCAAACAATATTTTTTGTGCCAAATCATTAAAAGCGTGTCATAGTATAGTTGAATTTTTAATAACTTCAAAGTCCTTATATTAGGCAGCCATAATATTTTCTTATTATATTTTGCTGCTTTTACACTAGCAATATAAAATTGTACCCGAGTTTTGATTCTACAATTTTATTTTTATACGGAAAAACTTTAATTCCTTTGGCTCAAAAATTTTATTTTAGTTTGTTTATTTGTTAATCTTATTATTAATATTTAATCACAAATTTTATATTACAATAAGATATATTTCTTGTACTAAAGCATTATTAATTAAATTTTTCAGATACATGTGAAAAGTTAGAATTTTAGTAATTCAACTATTAAAATTAACACTAAAATTGTTTAGTAGTAACAAGAGAGAATGGATTCTACCAAAAAAAATAAAAGCAAGAGAGAATGGTGAAAAAATAAAAGATAAAACAAGAAAGAGAAAATAAATAGAAGGGAAAAAGAAGAAGAAAAAAGAAAAATAAAAATAATTAAAATAATAGGGATAACTTATAGTCCCACAATATTAAAGAAGGGTTAAGTGCTTATGAAATAAGTTGAAGGGATAAACTGCAATTAAGGTTTAAGTTTAGGGGGTTTTTCTACATTTAACCCAAAATAATATATCAATCCTCCATGTTTGCCATCACCTTATGTTCCATGTTGTAGATCAACTCGCTTCCTCTGAAACAAGGAACTGGCCAATATATCCATATTTACCAATCCTCGGTTCAGCTCTTGCCTTGACAACTAAACTCTACCCAGATCAATTGACTACCAAAGATACCTTCCCCTTATCCATTTCATACTGAGTTCTTGAGGCAATTCAACCCCTTTGCAATGAATCCTAGGTATGTCTAGTGTTATGCGTAAAATTGTTTGCACCAAGGATAAGGGTCAAATAACTTGCGTCAAGGGCCTATTTGTTAACACTGAATTTTAAATTATGAATTCTGAATGCTGAATTGTAAGTTCTGAAAGTATTAATTGCTGAATTGATAAAGTTACATCTATTTGATATAACACAATCAACTGATATCAATTTCTGAATTAAATATTTCACCTTATACTTGTGTTAATTTATTATACATAATAGTCATACATGTGTGAAAAAGAAAATGAATAACTAAGGAATGGTGTAAATGTGTGTGAGAGAGAATGTGTGTATGTGATAGAGTGTGTATGTATGTGAGAGAGAATATGTGTGTGTTATAGAGTGTGTGAATATGTGTATGAAAGGTACGAGAGAGAATGTGTGTAAGAGACTGAGTGTGTATGCGTGTGACAGAGATAATGTATGCATGTGAGGGAGTGTGTGTTTTTGTGTGTGAGAGAGTATGTGTTTGTGTGAGAGAGTATGTGTGGCCAAATTGGAGAAAGTGTGTGTGAATGAGTGTGAGAGAAAGTATGTGTGTGTTAGACTGTATGTTGTATATTTAATTAAAATTCAGCAGATTAAGTGAAAATTTTTTCATTTAAAATTTTGAATATAAATTAAGTAGTGCTTAATATATTAAGTGATAAGAGATTTCTTCTTATTATCAAACACGCTGAATTTAAAAATCTCTTAACCATTTAATTTTCAACATTAAGTTGAATTATCAAATACACCCAAAGTCCAAAATTGTTTGTTAACAAAAAATACTCCAAAGCAAGGGTAACCTCACGCATCAAACTCACGAGAAGAACACTTGAGGCAAAAAATGTGAGAACAGGGTTTGCATCCCCGGGAGGAAGCTCTGTCGTGCAAGTTAGAAGTTGTATAATAAGTGGAAATTAGAAAATGAAATCTAGAAATGAATTATAATTGTCCAAATGCCAACTATTTATAGTAGTAGTGAATGGGCCCTCGTAGTCATTGGGTTTTGGTATAATTATTTAGCCCATGAAGGCCGAATAAAAATACTTTACATGTTGGGAAATATTTATACCAAAATGACTAATATGCCTTTAGGGCTAATTGATTATCATGCCACATGTCCATTTATAATAGGTTTATACATTTACACATCATCCATTGTCTCCCACTTTCTAGTCGAGTTGTGATCCGAATTGAGAGTAGCACTGTGGTCTTTGATTTGTGTTTTGACCGGAGTCAAATTTTGAATTTTGAATTGTCCCCTGGAGGGAAAGATTTTTGAATTTTGCACTTTTAGGTTCAAAGCTAAATTTGAGTTGTGGAAGTCATATGACATGGAGCTTTGGTTAGGTAGTGAGGAAAAATTCTCCCAAGAATTATCACTCCTTCAAGGGGCTTGAAATCCAACCTAGGTTACTTTGCAAAATGTACCAAGGTCTTGAACCAAAGCACTAAATTTCCACCACAAAAGTTACAACACACTCCAACCTAGGTTGTAAGCACTTCACAACCTAGGACACTAAACTTTAACAACCTGGGTTGTTACTCTCTCACAACCTAGGATAGACATTTCATAACTTAGGTTCCAAGATTACACAATTAACCTAGGTTCCAGTAATCCATAACCTAGGTTCCAATACTCCACAACCTATGTTATCTTGAAGACTTCTCCAAAGCTAAGACTTGAAGACCCCTAGGATCTTATCTTCACATTTCCCCCATATTTGCTCAAAGTATGTTACTCTTCTTTCTTACATCCGCTTTATTTCTCTCTCAGGTTTTTTTATCAAACACTTATTGTGCATTTTTAAACTCTTCATTTCTCATGATTAGGTTGATGAAGAAGATTCAAGTAGCTATGCCACTTCAGACATTTGTGATATTAGGCTTAGTAAAGGTCTTTTTGGCCTTGAGATAGACATGAACAAAGTGAAAGAGAGGGATGTAAAGAGGAAGAGGAAAATGAAGGAAGAGAAGAGGGAAATATGTGTAAATAAAGGAGATTTCACACTCAAAACCATGTCAAGGAGAATCCGACAACAATAGATGGCCCAACAAACAATGGCCTACTTGCAATTACCATTGTAGAGCCATCATTGGCTACCAACGCGGCCAAACTCTCTAACGCAGTAGCAAGCTTGCATCAACATGGCATCAAGAATTACTCCAGCAACACACAAATCGACAGCAAGAACAAACTTGATCCATGCTAATTCTTCAACCCCCAATACATTCTTCACTACGATTTTCTTCCTGAACGAGATCAAACGAGAGACGCAACACCCAAAAATTTAGTGGAATATGTAGCTATTCAAACTACTAGTATTGTTTGCTCCACCTTAAGAAGCAAGCGCCTCTTCTTTCAAGGCTGTCTCTGTAGCTAGGAAATGCATCGTAGTAGTTGCACAATCAAAGACAACACCTGCCAAAGTTCTAAAATAATCCTCGCCATTCCTGGCGCTTCTAATGCTTCACCAATTGTACAATCAACAAGAATGGGTATTGCAACTTCTTTGCACTCCTATGTCAATGATGCTAATAATGAGATTTATCATGATGAAACACGTACTATTGAAGCCATGGCTAAGGATCCCATTATAATGGCTAATTCTTCAAATATAGCAACTGAATCAAAATTTATTAATGTTGCTAACGAAACAAAATTTGCACAAGAACAAGGTGTTGATGACTTGGTTAATTTATGGTATCGAATGATGTTGATAATGCGTCTCACAAAAAGAAAATTGATTACATAATCAAAGGGCCTAGACCCAGTGTAATTGGCCAAAGCTTATTCAGGGGCAGACCTTCGCTTGGGATTTCTCCATCTTCTAAGCTAAGGGTGAATTTGCATTGCACTAACTCTCCATTTGCACAAATGCCTCCAAATATTTCTATTTGCATCGGGTTAAACAACATCATTCCATGATGGCTTCCGAGGGTAGATGCTCTGTATATGTGAGGGAACCCTAGCAAAAATCATACTGAGAGAACCACACATGAGACCGTAGATGAGGATGATAATGAAGATTCCATATTCCTCTCGAAGCAAAGTGATTCTAGTGAATAAATCACAACCCTTCCTTTACCGAAGAAAGGGGAAAATGTCACAATCCTTCATAGGCAAAAGAAACATAGCAAATCAAGGGTTCATACAATGACCTTGAATATGTCTTTTTCTAATTATCTTCTTCAATGTTTGAAAATCAAGAATTTACTGGGGAAATGGGTGAAGAGCTTTCACATTTCCAATGATTTCGAAGTAAGCTTTCTTCTTCAAACCATCGGCCTAGTGTGGACTTCTCCGAGTATTTATCTATGTATTTGGCGTACTTAAAGGCCGGATTGAGATTTCCATTATCTCTTTTTTTTTCTTAAAGTGTTGGACTATTACCAAGTCGGGCTTGGGTAGCTTCACGCTAGATCCATCCGAAACATCAATGCCTTTGTTATTGTTTGTGCCATTTTTGGAGTTAAACCAACCATTGCTGTTTTCAAGAAGTTCTTTCTCCTCATATCCATGAGACTTGGGATAACCTTTAGTTTCAGGACTAATATGAGTTTCCTTGAAAATGTGACTCCAAGATCAAAAAAATTGAAGGAGCGAGTATTTCTTGTTTTCAAAACAATTCGAATGGAAGAACCCCACATGGAATTTTAACTTGAATATTTCCCAATCCACTGAGTTCATCCCTCTCGATAAACTAGAGAGCTTACTTCTTTACGCGTGCTTGAGAGTGCCAAGAGACTCTATTGGAAAGTTGTGATTAATGAGCAAATTTTAGTATTGGTGGGATTGATCCCTACTCCTCTTGATTCTTTGATTCCCTTAGGTTGGAATGCATACGCATACCTTTACTTCGTGTTTTTGCGTATGTCTTTTCTTTTCTACATGTAACTTAAGTATTATTTTTGCCTTAGATTTAACTTGTTCTTTTGACTTTTAAGTGGATGCCATGGCCAAAGCCGTATGTGAATGTCCCTGAAAGAGAAGGCAAGCTAAGCATCAAAATACCTCTAATCAATCGAAGGATTCCATTACAAGGGTCAAAGGGTCAAAGACACTACCTCAAGGGGTTCTTCCATAACCCCTTTCTAAGAAGAAGGCCACGCCTTTCGTTGAGACTACTTTGTTACCTTTGCCTCATGTTGAAATTCCAATTCAAGAGGTTCCTATCTCAGTAGCTCCTGTCCCATGTTTGCCTCAAATTTAAGAGCTTCAGAATCCACTCATGTTGGGAGTTCTTCCTTGTCTGGCATGATCTATGTCCCTACTTGGGAGGTATACAATCATTCTTCTTTGGAGGACGTAAGTAGTCCTTTGGTAGAGGCATTAGCATTGCTAAAGAGTAGCGGGAGAGGATCGGAAAATCCTTGAGTTTTACTTGTATCATCGATGCCAATGCAATGTTTAAACACATTGCTCAAGTAAATTGTTCTTCTTCTTTTTGCAAAATTTTCTAAGTATTTTTGCTTGTATTTATGACTAAAACTATCATTTTTTCTTTGATCTTGGATTGGCAACCTTTATTACCATTTTCATTAAGCTCAAGAGCATCTTCTAGCAAAAATCTCAGATTTGGAGATTAGGCTTAAAGAAGCAGAGACGGCAAAGGATAAGCATTTCAAGGTTTTGTGTGCTACTTCTGAGCATAACACAAAGAACATTGGAGAGATCACCAAGTTGAAGGATGAGATCAAGAAAATTCAAGAACTTAGTGCCAATGGAAAAGAAGAACAAAGATGCAGTAATATTTGACTTCCTCGATTCCCAAGACTATTAGGATTGCTTGGAGAGACACTTGGTAGATTACCGTGCCAGCACCGAATTCGAAAGTTTGGTGGTAGATAGTGGCATTGGGTTTTTTGACAAAGGCTATGATCGTGTGTTATTTTATGTGAGGAAGAAATATCTCGACTTGAGTACTGATGACATGCTTCAACGCATAGCTCCTCCTACCCCTTTTACCCTAGTACATTAGGAGGTCCAACTGAAGATGTAGTAGTGTCCATTAGAGTTAATATGAGGGATGCAACATTAGAGGTTGTTGAGGAAATGGGGTTTAGGCGAGCACTTTTGCCACACCACCAACTTATCGTAGTACATAACTTAGCTATTTCCATTTTTTTTTGTGGAGATTTTAGAGTTCGGGTCTCTTATATGTATGAGCTCCTACTTTCGGATAGTATTACGCTATTTACTTTCTTTAGTTGCACTCGTTGCTTGGCTTCTAACCTGAGATAGGGCCTTTCCTTTGTACCAACACTACCTATGTTATGCGTTCCATTTACATAGGATTTTGCACCCTTTCTTTCCTATTTTGTGCTTTTGTCTGACTTCAAGTAATCCTCTGTACGCCTTTGCCCCTCTTAGATGCCTGAACATGTTTTTAGTGACTAAGATGTTTCGTCGAGGCATTGTCTTTATGCTCCAGTAAAGATTTCTTGCCCTCGGAGAGTAAGTTTAACCTAGGATAAGTTTCTCATCCTCGGAGGGAAAGTTTAACCTAGGTATAAGTTTCTCGCCCTCGGAGGGTATGTTTAACCTAGGCATAAGTTTATCGCCCCCGGAGGGTAAGTTTAACCTAGGTATAAATTTTTTCACTCTCGAAAGGATTTAACCTAGGCTTTCAGCCTAGAAAGGGTTTAACCTAGGTATAAATTTTTTCCCCATAAGGGTTTAACCTAGGTATAAAATTTTCACTCTTAGAAGGGTTTAAAATAGTTGTAAACTTTTCACCCTCTAAAAGGGTTTAAACTAAGTATAAAAGTTTTTGGCCTCAGAAGAGTTCAACCTGGGTATAAATTTTTGACCCTTCTAAGGGTTTAACCTAGCTATAAAATTTTCACCCTCAGAAGGGTTTAACCTAAGTATAAAATTTTTTGCCCTCGAAAGGGTTTAACCAAGGTAAAAAAAAAATTCGCCCTTGGAAAAGTTTAACCTTGGTATAAAAATGTTATCCTCAAAATGCTTAGAAGGGCTTAACCTAGGTATAAATTTTTCTCCCTCAGAAAGAGTAGCCTTGGTCGTGGGACAAAGGTTAGCTTAGGTGCAAATCACGTAGGTATTCCTTAGCTTTGGGACTAAAGATACTATAGGCACTTATCTCCTAGGAATGGTTGCTCTTTTGAGCATACTTAACCAAGGAACTTCTTCTATAAGGAAAATATTTTCATCCCCAAAGTCCTGAGACCAAGGTTAGCCTAGGCGCAACTCTCCTAGGTATACCTTACCTTTAGGACTAAAGTTACTATCAGGCTAATATCTACTAGGAAAATTATAATTTTTATCTCCGAAGGTGTTGTGGTTACTCTTTTGAGCATATTTTACTAAGGAACTTTTTCTCCAAGAAAAAAATTTATTTTCACCCTTGGAAGGGTAAACCAAGGTCCTGAGACCAAGGTTAGCCTAGATGCAACTATCCTAGGTATACCTTAGCCTTTGGACTAAGGTTATAATAGGCACAAATCTCCTAGGCAAATTATAAATTTTTCCCCTGGAGGGGTTGTGGTTGCCCTTTTGAACATACTTTACCAAGGAACTTTTTCTCCAAGGAAAAGTTTATTTTCGCCCCCAGAGGAGTACACCATGGTCCTAAGACCAAGGTTAACCTAGGCGAAACTCTCCTAGCTAAGGTCTTAGTCTTGAAACCAAGTTTACCCTAGGCACACCTCTCGTAGGAAGACTTTGTTGTTTACTCTCGGGAAGGCTATGCTAACTCCAGCTATGGCATTTGAATTTGTTCCTCAGAAAGAGTAAGTGATGAAACCCAGAAGAATGTTGTATCCTAGATGATGCTTTGTTCCTAAGGGTTGGGCAGGTTAGAAGTTGTTCTATATAAGTTAATATTCAATTACATAGGCAAAATTCTTAGAAACTTTCATTCATAGCAAAAAGGGATATTTAAAAGTTGCACAAGCTTGTTTCACCTTGGAAGGTGTTTCTTGGCTTAGGGAATTTTTAAAAAAAAAACACTAAGACAAAACAAAGAAAGCTTAAAATAGAACTTCTTCAAATTCTAGCATTCCAATTACGAGGCAAGATCTTCCTGTCTTTGGCATTTAGTTTGTAAGCTCCATTGGAGCATGCTTCATCTACTTTATATGGAACTTCCCAATTCAGCGAGAGTTTACCACAGGCATGAGGTCGACTCACCTCAAGTTTCCTTGTGACCCAATCTCCTACTCGGAACCCTTATCTCGGACTAGTTGGTTGTAGTAGCAAGCAACCCTTCACTTATCTACTTGTATTTAGAGGTATGCATTTTCCCTTCTCCTCCTTGAGCAAGTCAAGGTTAGACCTCAACCCTTCTTCATTTTTCTCCAAGTCAAAGTTGTAGACACGAAAACTAGGCATACAAACTTCTACGGGTATAAGTGTTTCAGTTCCATAAGTGAGATTGAATGGAGTACATCTGGTAGGATTCTTGTAGGTAATGCGATATCACTACAATACACTTGGAAACTCTTCAACCCATTTTCCCTAAGCATCATAAGTCTGTTCTTGATTTCTTCAAGAATGGTATGGTTGGTCACTTCTACCAAGCCATTACTTTACGAATGCCTCACCGAGGAAAATCATTGCTCATAACTAAGTCTTGGCAAAACTTTTTAAAAGGTACCCCTTGAAATTGTAAGCCATTGTCTAAAGTAAGTACATTGGGCATTCCAAAGCGACATATAACATTTTTCTAAAATAATTTGAGTAATGCTTGTCAAATCTTCGGCTTCAACCCATTTGGTAAAATAGTCTATCGTTACTACCCCAAACTTCTCTTCTCTTTGCCAGGGCTATCAAAAATGGCCCCGAGAAATCTATGCCCCACTAAGTAGAGGGCCAAGGAGTAAGAATTGGAGTAAGTTGTTCCGCCGGATGATGAGGTTGATTGCTGTGAAATTGACATTTATCATATTTTCGCACATAGTCCATGGCATCCTCCAACATTCTTGGCCAATAATAACTTTGCCTTGCATCTTTTGAGCAAGAGCTCTTCTTCTAACGTAATGTCCACAAATCCTCTTATGCGCCTCAGCCAAAGCGTATTGAGCTTTAGTTGGACTTCAACATTGGAAATAAGGCATTGAGTAAGATCGTCGATGCAAAGTTCTTTAATGATCAAGTATTTTGTTGACCTTCTTTCTACCCTTTGACCTTCAATCTTATTGTCAGTCAATTTTCCTTCTCTCTAGTATTGAATGATCGGGGTTATCTAATTTGGAATAGAATCAATATTCATGACTTCCCCATGATTTATGCTTTGTTTTGTTAAAACTTACAAGACCAAGTCTTTCAACACATTGGAATGCACTAAGCTAGCAATTTTTGAGAGGGCATCCGGCTTCTTGTTTTTTTCTCAACTCAGATTGATTATGTCAAGTTTTTCAAAGTATGAAATCAAGTTCTTCACCTTGCTTAGGTAAAATTGTATAGATGGCTCCCTTGTTTCATAGTCTTCCTTGACTTGTTGAACTATAAGGTTTGAATCTATGTTTACTAACAAATATTTAACGTTCAACTCATTGGCTAGCTTAAGTTCGAAGACTAAGGCTTCATATTTAGTTTCATTGTTACTTGTTTGAAATTCAAATCTTAGGGTGTAGCTTGTCTTAACTCCCTCCAGAGAAGTAAGAATAACACCCGTACCACACCCTTCGGCATTACTTGCTCCATCTACATGTATTTTCCATAAAGGTAAGTCTATGTTTTGCCTCCCGGATGGGGAAGACACCTCTTGGATTTTCTCCTTCTTCGACTCTATTAAGCTCTCCCATTTTATCCCTTCTTACAAAGATGAATGGCTAAGGCTTGTGTTTTGATGGCCCCCTTAGGTTGAAATCGGATGTTGATAAGGTCATAAATGTTGTGTATTTATTGTTTCATTTACCTCCATTTTCATGAAATCTAAGCAATAGTTGAGTTAATTATGAGCTTAATTATTTTACTTTAGGTTTGTGAAGGTTTTTCATGAAAATGAGCCAAAATGATAAAAAATTTGGAGAAAAATTAAAAGGAAGAAAAATGTACACCGACAAAGAGCAAATTTGGATACTATCCGGTGTTTTGATCACAACTTTCTTTTCCAAGGTCCAATTGAGGTGATTAAAGATTCTTTGGAAAGCTAAGAGAGAGACTAAAACTTTCATGTTCTGAGTTTCAATAAATTCTATCATCATCAAGGTCAAAATTGAGGTGAAATTTGAAACTGGTGCACTGGAATTTGTGCACATTCGCATGTGCGCAAGTTGAAGGAAACAAACTTTTGTTTTTGGAAATTGCTAAAATGCACAAGACAAATTGCTGGGCATGTGTACACAATGAGTAGCTGGTGATGTAAGTTACTTGTTTTGAATGTTTTTTCCACCCGGTTGGACTATGTTTCATGTTTTAGCATATTTTTATCATCTTAGGGGTCTAAAACTCTTAAACATCCCCTATAAATACCCCACTATGAGGGGAGTTAAATATAAGTAGTAATCACTAGTTAGATTAGACATTAGATTAGAAAATCATATATTAGGGTTTTATTCCTCATGTTCAAGATTTCAAGCACATTGATCCTTGTTCTGACTATATTATTGTGTTTGCTTTCTTATTTAAATTCAATTTAATTTTTTTTATTATTTCGATTCCATAGTTTTAATTTAATCTTCCTGCATTTATTTTTTCTAGTTCATTAATTTAAATTTGCTTTTGGTGAATTTTATTGCTTTCTGTAGTTTTAATTAATGTTGGTGATTGCTTTTATTTTCATAGTGATCAGAATTATTTTAGTAGGTAGTAACGAAACCCTTCAATTTGGAATTTGTCTAACTAGAAAAAGATTCATGAACCATAGTAATTGTCCAATAGTCTTCGTGGAAACGATCCCTACTCACCGCATCCACAAACATATCTCGTATCCTTGCGAGCGTGTGTAGGTATTGATTAGGGTTATTAAAGCTTAATTTTAACTTGTTTGTGAATTAAATTGCTTAATATTTACCCGAATAGATGTCATACTCACTTAACTCAATTGCCCATTTTACTAACCTTCTTGAGATCACGGGTTTCAAGAGGACAGACTTGAGTTGATGATTTGTATGAACCACAATGGGATGACTTAGGAAGTAAGGACTGAGCTTTCTTGCCTCCATCACCAAAGCTAAGGACAATCTTTCAATGGTAGGATATCGAGTTTCCGGATCCCTTAATACATTACTCATATAGTACACCGGTTTCTAGACCTTGTCTACTTCTTTGATGAGAACGGTACTTATCGCCGTGGATGAGCAAGCCAAGTATAGGTAAAGTGTTTCTCCGGGGGCATTCGGAAATAGTTAGGAGTGGGAGAGAGGCCAAGTATTCCTTCAACTCCTCAAAAGGTCTAGCAATCTTTTGTCCATTGAAAATTCTTCGAATTTCTTAGATTTTTGAAGAAGGAAAAATTCCTATTACTAGACTTGGATAAGAAACGACTTAAGACAGCAAGTCACCCCGTGAGCCTTTGTACATACTTAACCCCCTTGGGAGGTTCCATGTGTTGAATGGCCTTGATTTTTTTGGTGTTAGCTTCAGTCCCCCTTTGAGTTACAATGAAACCCAAAAACCATCCTTTGGAAACTCCGGAAGCACATTTCTCTAGGTTAAGCCTCATCTTAAACTTTCTCATGGTAGTGAAGGTTTCGTAAAGGTCCTCCACATGGTCTTCTTTAAACTTACTTTTGACAAGCATATCATCTATGTAAGCTTTCATATTCTACCTTAAATAATTTGCAAACATTTTATTGACCATCGTTTCGTAAGTGGCTCCGGCATTTTTCATCCCACATGGCAACATTACTCGAAAGCAATAAGTACTAGAGTCGGTAATGAAGGTGGTCTTTGCTTGTTTCTTTTAATTCAAAAGGATTTGGTAAGACATGACTTCACAGCCTGAGGTTGAATCTATTGCAGTATCTATGCAGGGTGTAGGATAACAATCCTTGGGGCAAGCTTGGTGAAGTCTATACATATCCTCCATTTAGCTCCAGACTTTGGTACCATTACTACATTACTAAGCCATTCGGGATATTGGATCTTCTATATTATCATAGCTTCCAAAAGCTTATCTACTTCTATCTCAACCGTTTGGCTTCTTTCCCTTCCAAAATTTCTTTTCTTTTGGATGACGGGTTTGAACCTCTTGTCTACATAAAGAGAATGCATAGTGATGTCGGGGTCAATCCCGTGCATGTCTGAGGAATCCCAAGCAAAGAGATCTATGAATTCCCTAAGTAAAGAGATAAGGTTTTCCTTGATGTATCCCAAGAGGGACTTCCTACTTTCACCATTTTGCTAGGATCTTAGTTCATCTTCATCTAAGAGCACATCTTCAAACTCCTCGGCTGGTTTGCCCTTTGGGTTGAGTTCCTCTTTTTCTTCTAAGAGTTGAACATTGTAACTTGGAGTAACTTTCTTTCTTTTCAAATTTCATGAAGCTATGCAGCATTGTCTTGTGGCCTCTTGATCTTCCTTTATCTCTCCTACGCCATTCTCTATAGGAATTTCATCTTCATGTGATGAGATGAAGGGACAGCTCCAAGTGCTCCAATAGTAGGTCAACCAATAATGGCATTGTAAGGTAAAGAGGCTTGATAACTACAAAGTCGACAATGAGTTGAACAACTTGAGGGGTGTACCAAACATGACAGGAAAGGTAATGTATCTAAGTGGTTCAACCACTTCTCCAACAAAACTAGCCAAGAGTGAAGTCATGGGTTTTACATCCTTTTCATCCAACTTCATTTGTTTGAAAGTTTCATGGAAAAGAATATTCGTTAAACTTCGATTATCAATCAAAGTTCTCTTCACGTCTCACAATTTGCAATGGGCAAGGTCACAACTGAGGGATCATTATGAGGGTAAATTACTTATTCCGCCACCTCCCAGTGAATATTATATCTTGACACTACATAGGCCTCTTCATGCTAGATTGAAGTAAGTTGATTTGATGAGTATAGGACTTGTGGGATGATGCAGAGTCACCACTTGTTTCTCCACTAGAGCTTGTATGAAAGATAATTCTCCCTTGGTTTCTAATTCCGCTATTCTTTCTCCTCTAGGTAGACCTCGGTCTTTTTTGTTCAGGTTTTGAGATGGCATTGAGGTGATCTTCTCCTATCCACCCTCTGGACGAATTGTTTAAGGTAACTCCTTCTTATCAAATCTTTAATTTAGTTTTTTAGGAAAATACAATCATTAGTCTTATGCCCAGGGTCCTTGTGAAAGTAGCACCGCTTGTTCTTATTGTGTCGCTCCAAATCGCTCCTCATAGGCTCAGGCCATTTGACATAAGGTTCCATCTCAGTTATAACCAAAATTATAAGTCATCGCGAAGATTGAGTACTGAGTGGGGTATAAATTGAAGAAGGGTCGGGACTTCTCTATGAGGAATGATTATGGATAACCTGCCCTTAGATTGCTCTTCTTTGAAGGTTCTGCCGTACTAATTCCTACATTAGCTTTCTCTTCTTCTCACTTGTATGCCCCGACTCTCTCTTTCTCTTTTCCCCTTCATCATCTTGAGTGAACTCTTCGACTCTACGAAAGAGTTCATTGAGGATGGCGGATGACTTGAAGTTAAAATCAAAGGAGAAATTTCTAGGCTTGGTTGCACTTTGGAAAGTCATGATTTGCATTTCTTCCATAGACCCTAGAATCCCAATAGTTTCCTTCTTAAGCCTATCCACATAGTCAAGGAAGGATTCTTTTGATCTTTGCTTAAGAGTAAGTGAGTCTTTGTCTTAGGGATTCTCTTTTGGTTTCCAAATTTTCTTAAGAAGAGGTATTCAGGTTGATCAAAACTTCTTATGTCTCCTTTCTTGTATCCTCCAAACCAATCCGATGTCGCGCCCTTCAGGGCTTCGGGGAACCCTCGACATAGGATAGTATCTAAGACACCTTGTGAACACATCTTAGAACGATAAGCATCAAGATGTTCTCATGGATTCGAACTCCCATAATAGGTGTCAAAGTGAGGAGTTTGCTAACACCTTGGGATGGGTCCTTTCATAATCTTATCGATGAATAGCTAGGAGTACTTGTATCTTGTAGGTATTCTTTCCTTGTCATCCATCCTATCCATTCAATATTGGAGCTTTTCTAACTTTCTCCTTAGTTATTCTTCTTGCTCGGGTATCCTTTCCGATGTATGTTTCTTGTCCCGTGGTCTTCTCCTTTCTTTTGCTATTGAGGCCGCCTTACTTGGACTCCTTTGTCTAGTTTCAATTGGCCTTGCGTAAGCTTTTCTTCTTGATTCATGCCAAGCAAACTGGCTTTCATGCGCTCTTGTTGGATGAACTTGACTGAAGTTACTTTCCTAACCCTTTGATCATTTCTTATTGATTGCACGAGAATGCCCCTCATCCATGGGGCCTTGATGTGTAGAGTAGACAACCTAGGGATTGTTGCCCGAGTTATGCAGAAATTTTCCTCCTCCTTTCCCAACTGGCTGGAGTTGATGTTTCGTTATTAACTCTTTCAACATAGCATTTTGTTGCCTTAGCAATTGAATCTCGACATCTCTATCATTTGCTTGGGGATCAAGATCTCAAGCTTGCCATCCAATTGATCAAATACTCTGATTGATCAATTTGACTGATGTTAGGAGGTGATTTCCTTTCCTCTGTCCTAGTTGTTGCGGTGAGTATTACGCGTGATAGGAGCCATAGCTGAAGATGACATAGGATAGCTTCTTATTCAATTTCCTATAGACGGCGCCAAATGTTGAAATGTAAAGTTGTTAGCACAAAGGTTAAAGATCAAATAACCTACGTCTAAGTCCGAAGTTACTCGAGCACAGAAAATAATCCTAAGCAACAGTTACGTCACGCTCCGGAACTCAAGAGAAGAATACCTGAGGCAAAAAACATTGTAAGAGTGGGGATTGTATACCTATGGGGAAGTTCTGAAGCTCAAATTGAAAGTTCTATAATAAGAGGAAATTAGCAAATAAAATCTAGAAAAGAATTGTAATTGTCCAAATAAAGTGAGTATTAACCTTGTGAACAATTTATACTTGTAGTGAATGGGCCCTTGTGGTCATTGGGTTTTGGTATAATTATTTAACCCATGAAGGCCTAATAAATTTTTTTTGCATGTTAGGAATTATTTATTCTAAAATGACTGATATACCCTTAGAGCTAATTGATTATCATGTCATGTGCCTGTGTATTATATGTTCATAATTTACGCTTCATAACCTACAGAGGAGTAGAAGATCGAGACTACCTCGAAACCTAAAAGTTGAAAATTTTTATTTTAGACGTAGTTGAAAAGTAAATGGTTTCATCAAATAATCTTACATGCTCTCAACATTCACTACCTAAACTCAGCCCCGTCTCCTACGATAATAACCTCTATAATGTTCATTTCCAAAGCCAAAATCCTAGAAATACTCAATTGTTAATTTCGTAAGTGATGATGTCATACATCCACCAAAAATATTACAAGTGGCTCCGAATAGGTACATTAGGGGTATTTTAATAATTTTATCCGCGTAATTCAAATAGGCCTAAATGGATGAAATATTAAATATTCAACCTGCGAATTAGTCTGACCCAATAATCTCAGGTACAAATATCGAGATGGTAGTCAGGTTCACTAATCAATTTCTTAATTTTTTAAACTCTAAATTTTTATTGAACTTTACTCTCTAGTCTAAATATTGACTTGAGCATCAGAGTCTACTCAGGGGCACCAAACCCAACCCTATTTATTTTTAGGTGATTCGATTATGGGTATTACGTACAGTGTTTAACCCTTATTTTGAACGATATTACTTACGATTAATTATAACTCAAATTTTTGTATCAATAGTAAGCAAGCTTCCATCCGAACTCCACTTAAGGTAATAGATATCGTTCATTGCTGTTTATCAAAAATAATAATCTTTTTAAACATGTTTGTGTTTAAAAGTGTGATATGCTCAACATTTTGACTTGAAATAAGGAGCTCAAGTTTTGTAAGCTCAACGAAAGAGTTAAACACAATGAGAAAAATTACATACGATTACTATTATATAAAAGGAAAATTTTCACTTTCCTCCCTTGAGGTTTTTCATAATTATAGGTACCTCCTTTCTTGTTTAAAAATTACACATGTATCCCTTTTGAAATATTATTGGTCCCATTATCAAATAAGAAAGGATATTGGGACACTTTTACCCTCTAGATTTATTTAAATATTTTTAGATATACTACACAAAAAATCTAATAATATTTTCAAAAGGCCCTCATTTTTTGCACTTTTATCATCCTTCGATATGTACAACATGCTCCAATTTGTTCTACCTGTTAAACCCACACTTGTACTTGCAAAGTCTTTTCCCTTTTGAGTAGGGAAGAATTTTTAAGAGACAGGAGGGTTATACAATACGGTCCAAGTCGCACATTATTTACTAACCAAAGGTAAGTGTACACATCAAATCATACATTGTTCTGATTTTTACCCAGAATAGATCATGTTAGTTTATTTCCTTTTATGTGCCTATGTTTTATATTGTGATTCAGGAGAACATAACATTCCCCTCTTTCATTGACAATTGACAAGAAAGTAAAACAAATATGAGAAAATTGTAATTTAGCCCTCAAATTTAGATCATATTCTATTTTGGTATCTAAATTTCAGGCAAAACACATTTAGTCTTCAGAGTTTTCAGTTTTAACTAATTTAGAACAAATTTAAAAATTCTATTAATTACAAACCAAAAAAGTCAAGTGCAAAGCACGTGACTATTAAATATCATATTCCAAACAAAACGCATTTAATTATCAAACTTCTCAATTTATATACAGTTAGGATAAATTTTAAAATTTTGTTAATTATAGACAGAAAAAGTCACGTGTATTGCACATGACTATTAAATATATCCTTAGGTACAACAATTTTCAAGCAACTAATTTTAACCCATTTAATCACATTTCTATTTTTCTATCTAACTGTTAACGTCTAACTATTCGATATTCTTGTTTATATTATAACACTTCCCATGCACGTAACTGTTAAATCTAACATGAGTTATATCACCTCCCAACAAATTTTAATCCATTTAATCTGATGTTGAAAAAGTTATATCCAAAGAAAAGATAATAATAACACAATAATAATTTACTAGTAAATTAAAATAATAATTTAATACAATGTTAGTCTTTGAGGTATAATAAAATAATAATAATTCACTTTTTATAGTATAATGAGACTCATTTATTGTGGTTAATCTTTGGAATATTTGCTGAATTTGGTGTCGTAAATGAAGCTCAATATTTTGTTGCAAATATTAAACAAGATTAAATGATTAATATATTAGTTTAAAGGTGTACTTCATGTGCTCATAAGAAATATCTTGTTCACAGTCATTGCAACAGTTTAGAAGTTTTCGAATTTATATTCTCTTATCACACATTGTAGTTTAGTTTGTGTCTACCATGATTATTCTAACAAATTTATAACAGTCAGGGTTACACGCCAGACAGATGAAAATTTCGCTCTTGATGTCTTCATTTTTTTATTTTTATTTTTTCATTTTTTGCACCAAGAGTTACTCATTGAACAACTGAATCTTTGGTAGTGATGAAGAGGAAAGTTGAAGATGGTGATGGTGGTGACAATGATAATGATGAGGAAGAGAGTGATGGCAAGTGACTTTTACATATTATCTCATTAGATACTAGTTGATAAAGTTTGTATATATTTATTATATTTTGTTACTTTAACTTTTATTGTTGGGATTTGATTTGATAGTAAGTTTCTTATTATAGTTGTTGATTTGTGGTTGTTAAACATATATTGATTGCATATTTTGTATATTTAGTTGTCGTTGATAGGTTTGAAATTTGATGATATTTTGATTTGGTTGTTGTTGGTAGGTTTGGTATTTAACCATATTTTAATTTTTATTTTATATTATATTTTTAAATTAGCCAATAAATTTTCCTTCGCTAATATTTTTTAAATATTTAAAATATTAAAGTCATGTTAGATTTAATGGTATTTTAATTTTAATTTTATTTTAAAATATTTTTTATATATTTTAAATGAGTTGAAATTGGTTGAAATGTGTTATAATACAGGTTAGATTTAAGATGCATGTGCATTGCATGTGATTTTTTTCGTTTGTTATTGACAGAATTTTCATAGTTGTCCTGAATTGATAGAAGTTGAAAATTTTTGAAGATTAAATGCATTTTATTTTGAATTTTAGGGATCAAAATAGACCATGACCCAAACTTTTGAGGGCTAAAATTGTACTTTTTTCCATCTGAAAGTTGACACTTAACAGCCACGTGCTTTGCACGTGACTTTTTTCATTTGTAATTGACGAATTTTCAAATATGTCCTAAATTAGTAACAATTGAAAAGTTTGAGAACTAAATATATTTCATAAGAAATTTTAGGGATCAAGATGGACCAGTAATTGTGATCCAAATTTTGAGGGTTAAAACTACATTTTTTCTAAACAAATATTTGACCCTAGAATTAATAATCATTTCCTAACACGATTTCCAACTACCTTTCTGTCTCACATATATCATATTTCAAAATTTTTTACAGTAATTTTTCTAAATGTTAATATTTTAAATAATATTCTAAATAATAACTATCCAAATAGAGTCCTATTACGTGGCTTTTGAAGGAAGCCAATGGTGGTTCTAGGCTTCAACTTAGGCACACGAGAAAGTGTAATGGTGGAATTTAAAGTTTCATATCAATATTCATTTAAATTTTGAAGGTTTATTTCTTGTCATTTATATTATGAAAAATCATTACAACAGCACAAATTCATAGTTACTTGTCAAAATTATTTCTCTTATTATATCATGATCTCCTTGATTTTAGATTTCGATCAGATTTTTTTTTTTTGTTTATATCTAGTGACACATCAATAACTTTTATTTGTCACTTTGCATAAATGCACTCGTATAGTTGAACATAGGTTGTTATGTTGGTAGACATAAATGTTTTCTTCGTCATAAACTTATGGATATTTGGTAGAGATTGTAGGGAAATTTTATAATGGATCTAGGAACCGAGGATTCACTTGTTAAATCTTCTCTAATGATAGCGAAATTCAAATGACGATAGCGGATTTAGGAACTGAGCATTGCAAGGGCAAAAATCTACATATGTATATTGGCATGGTTTATCTACAATTTTTAGAAAATTTTGGGGCCGGAAAACATAAATTTCTAGAGGACTTCACTAAAAATATCTATTCTCCTATAAGTTTTTAAATTCATTTGGTGGTGGGGGGGGCAAAACTTAAATTTTTGAAGCACCTCACTTAAAAATATTCATTTTCAATAAAAGAAGATTTTCCATTTTCAAATTCCTCGGGGACAACCTATATTCTTGCCAAAATGTTACTTCCGTAGAAGTAGAACGATAATTCAATTTTGAAATTCTTGGGGCAGGGTTTATCCGCCCGTGAATATTCAACAATTTGAACCTCAATGATTAAGCTATTTCAGAGTTTATATTTAGTCGAGAGTTCAAAGGACTCACTTGATGAGAAAAGTAAAGCTAAGTATAATTGCTTGGAAGATGGGAATCTACGTTAGGTTGCTCTTCTGCAAGCTACACTGGTTTGTTATTTACAGGGAGAATTCTCCAAACTACAGTTTTGAGTGATTTTGCTTTCAAATTGTTTCTTCAAATTATTAAATGTTACATTATTATTCTTGCCTAGAGAGCTGTGTTCTTCTTTTTTCATGAATAATAGAGAAAGTTCAACAAATTTAAAGCAGAATTTAGAAAATCAAAATAGCTTAGATATTAAAATAAGTTTTATCCTTAAAATTTAAAGACTACAAAGCAAATTTACAAATTTTTGGTATTTTTCAAAAAAATTCTACACAATTGTAACAAATATCTCAACAAAAAATCCTTTTCAATCTATCCCAAATTCTAAGATATTGTGGGCCAAAAGGCAAAAGACCCAATGTTTTTAAACTCGGTCCAGACATCGACCCGACAAGGTCACCATTTTCCGGTTCCGATGGTCTGACCAGTCGAATCGGCGGTGATGATGTGGCCTTTTGCATTGGGAAGAAGGGGTTTGATTGAGGGTCACTGACGATCATTGGAAGGGGTGAGAGAGTGACTAAGAAATTTGAAGACAATTAAAAAAACCCATCTCCATTAACATGGATGCCAATAAATCATCAAAACTCTATCCCACAATAATCTATGTCAAAATTCATAATCCTAAAAAGAATACCAAAAAATTATCATAATCCCTTATCCATACTCATTCCCAGTTTCGAATCAGAGGTCAAAAACCTCCACAAAATCAACAACCATCATCATTCATCACCATCATAAATGTGGCTTCAAAGCCTCCAGCAAAAAAAAACCAAGCATGGGCTAGTTAATAGCCAAAAAGGAAAGAACCAGAAAGTAAAGGAAAAAAAAAAAGGCTAATAGCAAAAAGGGTAAATAACCCTTTGAACAAGTTCACATAAATTTTTTATATTTTCTCTGTTGTTAATGGCATGTTTGGATTTAGTTAATTAGTTGTTAAATAATTAGCTGAAGTAGAGAGATCTTAGAGGAGAAGCGAAAGGAGGAAGAGAGTGAAATAAGAGAAAGAGGGGGAGGAGAGAGAAAATAAGAAGTAGAGGTTGTGCGGTTGATAGAACCAATTATGATGTTAGAGTTTAGTTTTAGGTTTTATGTAATTCCTTTTGAAAAAAACAAAAAACCACCGGTTTACCATTCAAGCGGGTTTTACCGGTTCTATCCGGTTTTTTGTTATTCTAGCTATTTTATTCAACCAGACCGGCATTAAAGGCTATGAACCGGTTGAACCATCCCATCCGGTCCGAGTTTAGAAACATTGCAAAAGACTAGTAACCAGACACAATCAATCAATTGGTTATCACCTGGATACTCCTATAAGAATCCTACATTCCTACAGGGTATTGTCCCAAGAAATAGAATCCCACAAAGCACTATACTACATATTACCAACATAGAAACAAAGAAAACTCCATTGCATGCCGAAATTTTCAACTCACTATAATATTACCAAGAAATCTCAAGAATGTTAGGAAGATGTTTAGAATGAAAGTCTATGCAGTAGTTTCATTCAATGGAAAGCGAGAAACTGGGAAGAAAACTCTAGTGGATAGAGAAAATAAGATCAACCCTTCACCGAACTCCAGAATTGAGTGCAAGGTAGCCGAAAAAAGGCTTGCAAAATCATGGCATGATGGTGGTTGTGAAGCTATGCTGCAAGCGAAAGATCCTCCGTGACCGATACATTGGAGAAGTTCATATGAAGATTATAGACCTAGAGCATCTTCCTTGCAGTCTCCTATGTCTTATATTTCATAACTTTTTCACTTAGTTTTAGCTTCGCTAGCTTTCCTTTTCAACTCGGAAGCACTTAGCTTTAACGGTGGATCTGCTCAAGAACATGTGGTAGCTTGTGCTTATAGTTTCGAAAGGGGTTCTGCTCTGATTGAAGAGATAAATAGGTTCGAAGATAAATATTTCTTATCAATTTGGAGAGAGATTTGAAGTTAGAGAAAAATCATTCTGGAGGAAAGTTTTGCAAGCTGTTGGTGTCATATTGTTAAGGGGCACATCTAGTTTTGTAATTGTTAAGATCTGAGTCGCGGAAATTTGGATAATGAAAATAACAACAAAATGTATGCAGAAAATATAAATGAAATGAGACACAAAATTTATGTAGTTCAATCAATTTAACCTATGTCCACGGGCGGAGGAGAGCAATATTTCACTATATGAAAATGATACAAAACCTTGAAAAAATTTCGAAAGACCAAAAAAGAAATATCCTAAACAAACACCTGAGAATGATACCAAAAACAAGTTTGAAACTTGAGTTCTTTGTGTTTTAGTTTCAGTAGTGCATTGAACAAATGAAATTTGCCTTCTATTTTTAGGAAAAATTTTCATAAGCCTCCAACCAAATAATTCATTAAACAAAAAGACGTTTCCTTCACGGAAAAATCCATTCCAGCCCAATCCCGTGTCTGAGTTAAGAAAAGATTGAAGACTTTCATTTTGTGAAAGTGAAAGCCATCTGTCAAGTTGTCTTGTTGGCCCCCTTGGCCATTGTTGTCGACAAATCTCCACCTTGGTTTTGCCTCTGACACAAGAAGAAATAGGAAACCACCTTCTCTATATAAGCCCTAATAGGCTTAATAATCACCACGAACACTAATCAAGTCGAAGCAGTGTTTGAACTTAGCAACTGAAAGAGGATTCGTAAACATGTCAGTAGGATTGTCTCTGGTATTGGTTTTCTGAAAAGAGATCTTTTTCTCAACAATTGTCTCCTGAATGAAGTGATACTTCATGTCAGAGTGCTTCATCCATTCATGATACATTAGGTCTTTAGTGAAGTGAATGGCACTTTGATTATTGTAGTGAATGGTAGATATACTTTGATGCAGATTGACATCACCAAACAACCCCTTCAACCACAAGGCATATTTGATTACCTCGGTAATAGCCATACATTTTGTACTTTTTCAATAGTAGACAAGGCTATAACATGTTGTAAGGTTGCTTTCAAACTAACAACACAACCGCTAATGCAGAATACATAGCCTGTAAGTGATCTTCTTTTATCAAGATTTCAGGCATATTTTGAATCTACAAAACTAGCCAAAGTGTTATTGCTCTTCTTGAACTCCAAACATGTGTCTAAAGTCCGATGCAAGTATCTGAGAATCCATTTCACAACCTACCAATATGTTTTACCTAAGCAAGACATATATATGCTTACCATACTAACTACTTGTGAAATATTTGGACGTGTGCAAACCATTGCATACATAATGTTGCCGATTGCACTAGAATAAGAAATATGTGCCATATACCGCTCTTTTTCATCTGATTGTGGTGATTGAGTAGCTGATAGTCTGAAATGAGTAGCAAAATGAGTACTTATAGATTTAACAACTTTCATGCCAAACATTTCCAAAACTTTCTCCATGTAGTTTTTCTGGGTTAAGAATGGCTTTCCGAACTCCTCGATCTCTTTTGATCACCATGCCAATAATCTTCTTAGCTGCTCCCAAATCTTTCATCTCAAATTTACTCTTCAACTGAGATTTCAAAGTGTGAATTTCTATCAAATTCTTGGTAGCAATAAGCATGCCATCAACATATAATAACAAGTAAATGAAAGGTCCATCATTCAGCATCCAAAAGTAAACACAACTATTATACATCCTCTGCGAGTAACCATAACCCAACATAAAAGAATCAAATCTTTTGTACCACTATCGTAGAGATTGCTTCAATCTGTACAAGGATTTCTTCAACAAGCAAACATGGTATTCTTTTCCTTCAATTTCAAATCCTTCAAGCTATTTCATGTATATTTTTTCTTCAAGTTTGCCATGCAGAAAGCTGTATTAACATCAAGCTAATCCAACACCAAGTTTTACATGGTAGCTAAAGCAAGTAGAACACGTATAGAGATATGTTTAATAACAGGTGAGAAAACATCATTATAATCTACACACACATCTTGTACTGGACCATAACCCTTTGCAACTAAACATGCTTTCTATCTTGCATCTTCAACCCCTGGAACTCCTTCCTTTCTCCTGAAGATTCACTTACAGCTAATAATTTTCTTTCCTAAATATGGTTTCACAAGAACCCACATAATATTTTTGTGAAGAGACTCAATTTCTTCATTCATAGCAATTAGTCAATTGGATGAATCAACATGTGAAACTCCTCTGAATATGTATATCGTTCACCAATTTCTTTAGTTTCCTGTGTAACTAACAAAGCATATGCAATTAAATTTGCATACCTCTGTGGTAGTTGAATTTCTCTCCTTGGTCTATCTCTGGCTACGGAATACTCTTTTTCTTCTGGTTCATCTGCAAGTGTTTCAACTGCATCTAGCTGAACTGTAGAAGAATTTGGTTGAGAAGTACTAGTGTTGCCAATTTCGACCTCCACCTGCTTTTGCATACTTTTGTTGCCATTTGTATTACAAGAACCAGAAGACTCCTTTCTTGGAAAGTGTGTAGCAAGGAGGATTCATCAAAAGTTACATCTCTATTAATTATGAATTTAGACGATTTGGGATTAGGACATTACAAACGATATCCTTTCACCCCATATAGATACCCAAGAAAAATATACTTTTTACCTGTTGGTTCTAATTTTCCATCATTTACATGCATGTATGTAGGACACTAAAATATTCTTAAGTCAGAATAATTAGCAAAAGTCCTTGACCAAATTTTCTCCAGAATCTAGAGTTCAGAGGTTCAGACGAAGGAACATGGTTGTCAATGTAACAAGCGGTAAAGATTGCCTTTGCCCAGAAGTCAATCGTCAGTCCAGCATTAGAGATCATACAATGAGCTCTTTCCAAAAGAATATTGTTCATCTGTTTAGTCACACCATTTTGTTGAAGTGTCATTCTTATGTTGTGGTTTCGAACAATTTCCTCATTCATATAGAATTCATTGAATTCACCTTTACAAAATTCCAAATCATTATTCCTACCTTTTTTTCAATAAGAAATTTCCATTGTTTGAAAGTTAGGAAAACATCATTTTTATGTTCCAGGAAATACACCTAGAAATTTTCTTGAGTTATCATCGATAAACGTCAACATGTACTTGACTCTACCCTTAGACGGGGTATGAGAAGGCCTTCAAAGGTCCAAATGAATGCCATCCAAAGTACTTTTTTCCTCTGGATTGCTAGGGATTTGAACCTGACTCTTTTTTGCTTTCCCAAGACACAATATTCACAGAAATCTATCTTCTCAGTACTTGGTCTGCAAAGAAGACTTCTTTTTTTTTCGTATAGACAGGTCTTTCTTACTCATATGCCCCAATCACATATGCCATAATTTGGTGGTGTTAGCATCAAATTGATCTACAGTAAAAACTGCAACAGTACCTGTAACAGTAGATTTCTGCAAATATGCATCGTACCAGACTTGTGTGCCTTCATGACACAGAGCACCGTGAGTGACTTTTAAAACTCCATCTTTACCTGTGTATTTATACCCCAAGAGCTTCCAAGTTATCCAAAAAGATGAGATTTTTCTTCAAGTCTGAAACATATGTAACATTAGTGAGTGTCCTTACCACACCATTGTGCATTTTGATTCGAACATTGTCTTTACCAATGACTTTACAAATCACACCATTGCCCATTAGGACAACTACACCTTCAATTGAATCATATGTTGAAAACTAGTCCCAATTGGGATACATATGATGTGAACAATCCGAATCTAAAATCCACTCATTGTTAGATCTTGAATTATTTTGAGACGCTAAACATATAGTTCTATCATTCTGATCAGCTGCAACACTAGCTTCAGCGGTGTCATTATTTTCTTGCTCATTTTTTGCCTTATGCTTTACTTTATTTTTCAATTTAAAGTATTTGGAATTAATGTGGCCCTTTCTATGACAAATATTGCACACCAAATTTTTATGTCTGGATTTGGATCTTGATTTAGACTTTTTACTCTATGTATCTCTCTTTTCTAATCTATTCCTAATAAGCTACAACCCTTCCCCTTGATTTCCACTAGTTCCCTAATAATATCTCTATTTATCTGATCTTTTGAATTCAGAATAGATTTAATTTCTTCATAATTGACAGTTTCCTTTCCATAAAGCATTGTGTCTCTAAAATGCTTAAATGACCTGGATAGGGAACATAACAATAATAGGGCCTGATTTTCATCTTCAATTTAAACTTCTATATTACTCAAATCCATCAGAATGGAATTAAATTTATCAAGATGTGAAAGTATAGAAGTACCTTCAATCATATGAAGCATACTACATCTAGATGTTTGTCCAGAGACAACTTTTATATACAAAGTCATAACTTTTTCCACATGCCTTTGGAGGTAGTTTCAGAGGAAACCTCCCATAAAATCTCATCAGAGAGACTTAAGACAATACCTGATTTAGCCTTTTTAACCAGGTAGGCAAAATCCTTATTTGACATTTTCTCCAACTTATTCTCATTCCTCTTTCAGGCAATATCAATGCCATCTTGAATTAGGATAGCTAGCCTCTATTTTGAGCTGCCACATACTGAAATTGGCACTTTGGTCAAATTTCTCAACATACAACTTCGTTATCGTCATATTAGCCACTAGAAATTAACATGGGGTATTAATGCTTTGATACTAGTTTGATAGGATCCGATCCCCGAAAATTTAGTTAAAGTTAATTTAGCGAGCCCTTAACAACGATAATGAAAATAATAATAAAATATATGGAGAAAATATAAATGAAAAGAGATTCAAAGATTTAAGTGGTTCGACCAATTTAACCTATGTCCACAGGCGGAGGGAGTAATATTTCACTATACGAAAAGATACAAAACCTTGGAAAAAATCTCGAAAGATCGAAAAAAATATATCCTAAACAAACATAGGAGAACTATACTGAAAACAAATTTGAAACTTGAGTTCTCTGTGTTTCAATTTCGGTGGTGTATTGAACAAATAAAATTTGCCTTCTATTTATAGGAAAAATTTTTAATAAGCCTCCAACCAAAATAATTCATCTTAGACAACAAGACATTTTCCTCACGATAAAATCCATACCCAATCCCATGTTTGAGTTAAGAAAAGATTGAAGACTTTCACTTTGCAGAAGTGAAAGCCATCCCTCAAGTTGGCTTGTTGGCCCCTATAGCCATCGTTGCTGACAATAATTAGAATGGATGTGTTGTCTAACATTTCAATAACTGAAGGATCTAGAATCATCGAGTGAGAGAAATTTGTTTCTCCTTCTACAATTTGGATTAGATATATTGAATGTTTGGATGACCGGAAAGTAATGAGATGAGATCTCTTACTTTTCAGTTATCTTCATGGTTATGAGACTCATCCTGCATTACGGAGTGAGTAACATCATAAAATAAGCAACTGTGCAAGTCGCTAATATTTCTGTATAAATATCTTTGTTTCCTAGTAGTATTAGTTGTAGAAGTTGTGGTATTCGATTTTATTTTTAAGTTTGGATATTTTATTCTAATTATTGATGTATGATTGTTATATTAGATTTTTTCTACTACCTTTAACAAAATAATTACTAATTTTGAATGTGTTGAAAATCTAGTTTTAAAAGAAAAATGAAAAAAATAATGTACATGATTGTTTTTTTGTTATCCCAAATGTGGGAAACGACTATCTAGTAGCAACAAAAATCTATACTGATGTTAAGGCCTCATTTAGTGCATTGTTTGGAAAAACATTAGGAAAAATATTTTGCTAATCCTTGTATAGAATGTATATTTTATACCATTAATGATTATAAATTAAAGTAATGTAATTCCTTACTTTTCAATTATTTCAATAACGGTAATACTCATTCCATATCCTAGATCGAGTGAATAGCATATACATACTCCTTTATACAGATACAACCTAAAGCCCACATATGGACCTTTTGTGGTTTAAGCTGAATTTTATGAAATATTTCTTAAATTACCTAACATCACTTATGGTATTAAATTTTTTTAAATTTAAACTTTTTTACCATCAATTTTTGTCATACATAATTATTTAGTTTGTTTTGATTTTAAGTCATCCCATTTGATAAACTCTAGCAATGACAAACTAACCCTATCATGTTACTAAATAAATGTTCCTCAAACCGCACAATTTTCCTATCACATTACTAAATTAATGTTCCTCAAACAGCACAATTTTCTATGGGTGAAAGAAATCATTTTCATATTATTATGTGTAGCTTAATAAAATTCTATCTAAATTGCTTGACTTGCTTTGTTCAACTTTATTGTATCAATGGTGGAAGTGCCTGTGATTGTGAACACTTGAGGAGAAAATATGTTATACTAAGGTTTCCAAATTAGAAATGAAACTCCTTTGCTTGAAAGGTTTGTAAAAACTCATTCAACTTGAGATAATCCACAGAAATTACTTCACCGCCGCTTTTATGGATTTTTTTAAAATTAAGGATCAAACTGATTAACTCTGCCTGTGTCGAGTTTTTCTTAGTATAGCCGGTCCCAAACCCGAGTAAAGGAGAAGAGTTGCATTAGGTCGACAGCCAGCGTATAAAATTTTGTCAATCTTATGAGATGAATCCACTACGATATTGCGCTAATGCTAGGGCGTTCCCCATAAGCGATGCATCACATTGCCTGAGTGCGGCAAATAGTGGGCAAGGGCCGGTACATCTCCATGGGGGTCCCAGTGTAGTGAAAAATATAAAAGGGTCCTCACATAATAGGGGGAGGATAGTGGGGAAGAAAAATATTTTGGAGAATTGGATTAGAATAGGAACTTGGAATATTGGAACTCTTACTGATAAATCAATGGAGGTGGTAGATACAATGATTAGTAGAAGAATTAATATTTTGTATTTACAAGAGACAAAATGGGTAGGAGAAAACGCTAAACTATTAGATAATTCAGGATTCAAACTTTGGTGCTCAGAAGTAAACGAGACTAGAAATGGGGTAGGTATTATTGTAGATAGGTTGATGAAGGATGATGTAGTGCAGGTGATTAGGAAAGGAGATAGGATTATGGCCCTTAAACTAATTTTAGGACGTGAAACTATCAGGTAATATCTTTAGTGTCTATATGCCTCAAGTTGGTCTAGATGAGTCCATTAAGGCTAAATTTTGGGACGATTTAGATGAGTTGATAGGTAGTGTCCCCCAAGGAGAGCAAATTTTTATAGGAGGTGATCTAAATGGACATGTGGTAAGAGATAATGGGGATTATGAAGAAGTACATGGTAGATATGGTTATGGGGAAAGAAATGAAGAAGGAAAATCAATCTTGGAGATTGGAATGGTATTTGACCTTTGCATTATCAATACTTTTTTTAAGAAGAGGGATGGACATTTAGTTACCTTTAAAAGTGGTTCAACAAAGTCACAGGTTGACTTTCTCATCACAAGAAATAGAGATAGAAGGGTTTGTAGAGATTGTAATATTATTCCTAGAGAAAGTTTAGCCTCACAACATAGGCATTTGGTGGTGGACTTGAGGCTTAAATATCACATTAGGCGAAGGAACCTACTTAGATCACCTAGAATTAAATGGAGGAATTTAAAGAAGGAAAAAGAAGAAATTTTTAAGGAAGATTTGTTAAGGCAAAGTGTTTGGGACGTACAAGGAGAATCGGACATTTTATGGAATGACATGGCAACTAGAGTGAGAAGAGTGGCTAAGAAGATACTTCGAGAGTCAAGAGGTTATGCCCCCATGAACAAGAATCTTGGTGGTAGGATGAAGGTGTACAAGATAAAATCAAAATTAAGATGACTAAGTATAAAGTTCTATATAGTTGTAGAAGTGATGAAAATATTGAGAAATATAAGCTTCCTAAATAGGAGGCAAAAAGGTTGTATGTGGAGCGAAGGATAAGGCTTTTGAAGATTTTTACCAAAATTTAGAATCTGAAGAGAGGGAGCGAGATATTTATAAAATTGCTAAAGCAAGAGCCCATAGGACGAAGGATTTAACCCAAGTCAAGTGCATAAAGGATGAAAATAATAAGGTGCTAGGAAGAGATGATAAAATTAAGGAAAGATGGGAGAGATACTTCTGTCAACTATTTAATGACAAGGCAATGGAGACGATATCATTTTAGGAGAGTTAGCTAAGTCCGAAGAGTATAGAAATATAATGTATTATCGAAGGATTCAAGAATCAGAGGTAGAGGAGACTTTGAAGATGATGAAGAAAGGAAAAGCAGTTGGCCCTGATGATATCCCAATCGAGGTATGGAAATGCTTAAGACATCTAGAGGGCATAAGTTAGCTTACCAATCTTTTCAATAAAATATTGAAGAGTAGACAAATACCTAACTAATGGAAGAAGAATACTCTTATACTCATATTCAAAAATAAAAGGGACATACAAAATTGTGCGAATATAGAGGTATTACATTAATGAGCCATACGATCAAACTTTTGGAGAGGGTGATAGAAAGAAGGTTAAGAAATGAGACTAAGGTGTCAAATAATCATTTTGGTTTTATGAGATCGACTACTGAAGCCATACATCTCTAAAGGAGACTTACCGAGACATACCGGGATAAAGAAAATGATTTACATATAATTTTTATCTAATCTTGAAAAGGGATACAATAGAGTCCCTAGAGAAGTTATGTGGACAGTTTTAGAAAAAATAGGAGTTAGAGTAGCATATATAGAATCAATAAAGGAGATGTACATGGGTGTGGTTACAAGTGTGAGAACACTAGGACAGTTGACACGAAAGTTCCTATAAATATAGGTTTACACCAATGTTCAGCTCAAAGTCCTTATCTATTTGCGTTGGTCATAGATGAACTTACAAGACACATACAGGAGGAAATACCATGGTGTATGTTATTTGCAGATGACATTGTGTTAGTAGATGCAACAAAAGGTAGGGTTAATGTTAAACTCGAGGTTTGGAGAGAGAAACCTAAGGCAAAAGAGTTTAAAATTAATAGATCAAAAACAGAATATATGGAATATAAGTTTAGCAAGGGTGCACGTAGGAATAGAATAGGGGTTAGTATCGGAGATCAAGAGATACCCAAAAGTGAAAATTGTAAATATTTATGATCAGTTATTCACAGTAAAATGGTGATATAGATCGAGATGTTTAAATTTTATAAAATCGCAATTAGGCCAGCTATACTCTATGGGTCTGAGAGTTGGGCAGTGAATCACACACATGAGCAAAAGATGAGAGTAGCAGAAATACGAATGTGAAAATAGATGTGTGGGTACACTAGGATGGACAAGATACAGAATGAGCATATGAGTGAGAAGATTGGATTAGCATCTATTGATGAGAAGATGAGAGAAACACGTTTAAGGTGGTTAAGTCATGTGTTAAGATGACTAGTAGAAATGCCTATCAGGTGAGTAGATTTAGAGAGAGTAGTCAACATAAGAGGGGTAGAGGAAGACCGAAAGAGATTTGGTGAGTAACTTGTAGGAAAGATATAACTTATCTAAGAATTGAGGAGGATATGGTCCATGACAGAGCACAACGGCGTAGCAGGATTCATGCAGCCGACCCTACTTAGTGGGATTAAGGTTTGGTTTGTTGTTTGTTTGTGTAAGGATAAAACTGATTGATGGATATCCTCGTTTTTTTGTTTTTCATTTATGGTTGGAATGAAGAGCTTAATTAAGCTCGAGAATTACCAAAAAAAGAATGCAATTGCTAATTATGTAGGAGCATCAATGGGATGAATGAACTCGAGAATGATTTCCTAGTATTTGTGATTGTGACATCTACTCATCGTGGCCAGTCCACAAGATTTCTTACTATTATTGCACGAGGAAAGTAGAAAGGATAATGCCAATCTTGAGGTGTCGATTTGTGCCTCAAGTCCTCGGTGCCCTTCCACTCGGTGCCCAAATGATGCCACCATTAACATTTTGCCACATGGAGTTGTTTATTAGGACCTTGCGTGCCTTGGTTTTATTCTAAAATATGGCTCTGGTTTAATCCAAAAATACGGCTTGGCTTGGCTACCTTTGACCTAAAAGTTTTACAAAATAAAAGGTTGAAAATTTGAACCTTCCTTCCCTTTCTAGCCCCCAATTTTCTTTCATCCGATTATATTCCTCCTCTCTCTCTCTGCATCTCTATTAGTTTACAGTCTCCTCAATTTCTCACCCCAATAAAACTACTTCTACTACTTCTCCTAAATTCTCTTCGTCCTCCTCATATTTACTCTCCTCTCTTACTAAATTTCCCATCTCCTAAATAAATATCTATTACTGTTATTTATTATAAAGTTGGAAATTTAAAAGTAGTATGATGGAGTAGCAGCCCATGGGACTAGCTGATAGGGTTCACCAAGTCATCAGTACGGCTCGTTTCAAAGGCTCCAGTTCTGACCATTTTTTCGGTGACGACAAGGTAATTATTTTCTTATTAATTTTTAAAATTTTTTATTAAAAATGGGTTTTTTTTTTTGGATGGCTTGGTTTTGGGAAAAAAAATCTCCTCTTTTCTGGGTTTTCATTGACATGAATAGTTTTTTTGTAAATTTTTGTGAAAACCCCCCTTTTATGAGTTTTCCATCAGCAACAAGGGTGTTTTCTATTGCCTCATATTATTGTTCAAAATGTTTTCTTTTTGGTCCTTTTAATTTTGGAGATATGATGTTTATAAAACATATGAGCTGCTAGTTTTATAGAAGAGAATTTTCCATGCATACGACTACTTTTTATATGTTGGTTGACTCTATTGATCAATGATGCTATTTTCTTTGACTTCTTTTTTCCAAATTGAATTTTGTATCTTGAGGTTTTGATTGCTTGAGCTTGAGTATATCAAGCCATCATCTAATTGATGGTATTGGTTTCTATGCCAAGCTTTTGCTTTAATTGTCCACTTTTCAAAAATTTAGCATATCCAACTTTTGTTTTAATTGTCCAGCGTGGCAAACTTTGCTTTAATTGTCCATCTCTTCAAACTTTGAGTACGTCAGGCCATCATGGTCACTAGTATATCCAACTTTTGCTTTAACTGTCCACCTCTTCAAAATGTAGTGATTGGGTATTTTATATTATTTCTTGCGTAAAGAGCTTTCATAGAATGACATCACAAAATCCCAGTAACTTCATACTTTTTACAACTATATGAAACTTCATCATTCGCGAATGCTGGAGTCAAATCTGATAATATGGTGATAAGTCTTTCCAGGAAGGGTAATCGATACTCTATCACTGTTCCAACCTCACCACAAGTAATTAAAGCACAATCATGAGATTTAAACCATTTAGATGGAAACCACTTGAAAACATCAGGATTGTAAACACTAGCAGCTTGCTTCAATATTTTATTAGAAAATGGTAAAGTTGGAGCACTTATGTTTGCTCTAAAGTCAGCCTTTAGCTCTTCGTATCAGCGGTCATCAATTAATCTCTGAAAATTGTCAAAGAACTCTTCGTACCCCTTGATCACACTATTCGTACTTTCACTCCTTTGAGTCGTTGTCATGTCTGCATAAAAGGTATCTCTCCTGTATACTAATGGCCATTTCACTTTTATAGCAAACATACGATTCAACCAATCATTATTTTGAAGATCATATTTATCCAATATTTCCTTCCATTTGCTTATGAAATCTTCTTCATCAAAGTCATAAACGCATGAGCTATAATCATTTAAGCAAAACTCTTATATTTGGCAAATACCAAACTAAGATGATTTGCTGCATTCTGAAATGTGTGCCAAATACAAAGATGATGGTATGTATCAGGCCATGTAGAAGTCAATGCTTTTGCCATTGCAACATATTTATCTTGTAGAATAGTGTTGGGCTTTTTTCCGGACATTGCTCTTGAGAAGGTATCAATAAGTTATTCAAAAGTTTAGTGTAGCCTCATCCTAAAGTAAATATTTGTTCTTATAACATAAATAATTTATATAATATTGAACAGTAAATCCTAAATTTTCTCGTCCACCTGCGTGAATTGCCATAAGGTCATAAGAACCTTTTGGTGCAATACCAACACTACATGCCATGTTAATATCAATTGCATGAATAGGAACTATATATCTATGTGATCAAAACAAATGTGTTTTGTTTGGATTGGAAAGATAATGATTATGCTCTAAGTGTAATTGAGTGATATGAAATGTACCGGTTTGTCGCTGGTTAACCACCATTCTTGCCAAACAACCAAATCTTGTTTCAGGACGTGGAACTCTCACATTGATGTCCCTTTTATCTATGGATTATTTGCCTTCAGCAGTACAGCAAAATACCCTATCAATGACATTGCCATTTTTGTCTTTGTGAAATCTACTTTTTTTTTTTTTATGCCAAAACCAACTTCTTTTGCATATGTTAAATAAAAAGGCGAGCTACTTCCTTGATTTCAAACTCCATTCCAATTTTTGGAAGGTTGTTGTGTCAATGGGAATAGACGAGTGAATAATGTTTACATCTTTATTCACATTCAATACAATCAAATTAGAGGCCTCATCAAGGGTAACTTGATCTACAATGTTAAAGTCCAATCAATGACGTGAAGAAGTACTAGCATTCATATTCTTTAAAATTATAATAATTTTTACATTAACTTCATCATGATATCCACTTCAATATCATCAAAACAGTTTGTACTAGTAATTTATTATATAACAAAATTAAATAATATTCACAAAAATAATCTAATATTTGCGTTCATTTATAACAAAAGTAAAACCCAAGCTATTTTTGGTTTGAATTAGTCATGTACTGTTCACATGACATATTTTTTTATTGCAAATTCAAAAAATTATTTTTCCTTCCGAATATATACAAAGCTCGAGCATTAGATTGGGTCGTAAATTTTGAAAAAAATACCACAAATCAATTCTTGAAATGATTTTACATATAAACAAATACAAACTCATTACTAATCAATCATTTTGTGACTTACTTCATAACTCTTTCCTACTCATAAAACATTCTACTTATAGATGAATTTTTGAATTTGCCCTCAAAAAATCTTGTGTGAACAACACATGACAAATTTATCCAAAAAAAATGTCTGGGATTTGGTAAGGGACAAAAATAAGCATTTTACATTTGTGAGTGACTCAAAATAATCATTTTAAAAGTGAGGGACTAAATAAATACAAATATGCAATGTGAGGGACTAATAAGGTGGTTTTCCCTTTATAGTAAATATAAATTTGTAAATAATATATAGATATTAGAATTTATGTAGTATAGAAGAAAGTTTAATAGCACTTGGAGAGTTGGATAGTGGAAAGATGAGAAATAAGAGAAGGTAGAGAGAAATTATTGTGTGATTTGTTGGAAAAATTCTATAGTATTTATAAAAAAAATAATGCAATATTGCCCCTAAAAATTAGTTATTTTATAATTGTTGGGAGTAAAATAGTTATTTAAACTTTTTAAAAAAACCAGCAATTCAACTGGGCGAATTGTCACGGGCTACTCATCGGACAAGGCCACCAGTTGGGAAATATAGGCCCGGCCCTATAGACGATAACGAGCTAGGCCGCATCATTGACCCGACGCACTACTGAAGGTACCCAACCCACAGCCGTCGCTACTAAAATGTGAGCTTTCAACTCCTTTGCAATGAATTCTAGACATGCTTAGACAGGAATAGAAGATCGACACTACTTAGAAACTTAGCAGTGAGTAGATGTAGTTGAAAAGTAAAATATCTTCATCAAATAGTCTTACATTGTATTTGGACGGAGAAATTTTGGTGAATTTGACTTGAAATTTTAATCTATAATTAATTATCTAAATAGAGTAATTGATTTAATTGTGAATTTAAAATTCATTACAAATAAAAGTATGATTTTAATAATTAAATTAATATATTTAAAATTTCTCCAAATTTCAAATCATTCTAAATTCACGTAATTTAAATTCATGTATTTGAAATTTTTCGTTCAAATCAAATTCACCCATCTAAACAGAACGTTACATTCTCTCAACATTCACTGATGTCTTGCGATAAATCGATAATAAACATCCGTACGTACTTGGGCATTTCAGCTATTTCCCAAAGCCAAAAATCCTAGGAATACTCAATTGTTAATTTTGTAAGCAAGTTTTTATGGTAGGACAAATATTTAAATAGATTCGATTTTTGATCTTACTTGTAAATTCTGTGATATAGATTAAATTTTAAAAAATCTATGATATTAACTGATGTAAGTAAAAAATTTTAAAATTTAATTTTAATCACAAAATTTACAGATAAAATCAATAATCAGATCTATCTAAATATTTTCCTTATCCTAGGAATACTCCACTTGAGGTCGTTGATTCTGTTCATTAGAAACAATAATCTTTTTAAACATGATCTGTGTCCAAAGTGTGATGTGCTGTACATTTTGACTAAAAATCAAGATGCCAATGTTTTTAAACTCAGCAAATGAGTTAAAACTATGAGAAAATTGTATACATACGATTACTATTATATAAAAGTGATAATTTCACTACCCATAATTACAGGTACCTCCCCTCTTGTTTAAAAAATTACACATACATCTTTTTGAAATATTATTGGTCCCATCATCAAATAAAAAGTCACGGAATTTTCTGTCTCACATTCTATTTCGCACCCTTTCACATTACTAAATTAACTATCAAGATTTTATAGAGTAATTTTAGTAAAATAATCTTAACGGTTCATTTGATAATATGACAGAGAGTAAAACATGATGTCAAACAAAAAATCTTTAACGAAGTAGGAAAGGGTATTTCGACAATTTCATCCCCTAGATTTATTTCAATATTTTAAACAAACTACACAAAAAAATCTAGCTATTAGAAAAAATTTTAAAAGCCCCACTCTTTTTGGCCCTCTTACCATTCCGTAAATATATACAACATGCTCCAATTTCTTCTACTTATATCAAATGAACACTTGTATCACTTGCAAAGTTATCTCCCTTTGAGTAGTGAAGTGATTTAAGAGACAGAAGGTAAGTCACACATTATTTATTAACAAAAGTTACCCATCAAATCATACATTATTCTAATTTGGTCCCGAATTGATCAAGTGATCAGTTTATTTCATTGCCTGTGCCTCCATTTTATATCGTAATTTTGGGAGAATATAATATTGCCTTCTTTGAACGGCAAGTGACAAGAAAGTAAAACTAATATCAGGAATTAATCATTTTCTAACATATTTTTTAATTATACTTTTTATCTTATATACATCACATTTTAAAATTTATTATATTAATTATTTTAAATAATATTTTGTATAATATTCAAAATAATAACTATTTAAATGGACTATGGAAGCAAATTGTGGTTCTATGCCGGCCTTAGGTAGAAATAGAGTATAACCGTTATATCATAATATTGCATGAACAATTGGGAAAATTAAATAAAAAAAATAAAGCTAAATTAAGAAAATCAAAATAGTTTAGACATTTAAATAAGTTTTATCCTTAAAATTTTTTCTAAGATTGCTTAACAAATTTAAAGAATTGCAGCACCTTCAAAAGAATGTTACACTATTGAAACAAATATCTCAACAAAAGAATATCCTTTTCAATTCCCTCCCAATTTCTAAGAAATTTCGGACAGAAGAAGACTTGTATCCACCCGCCTTGACTTGTAGACGCAGTTAATGCAGAGGTTATCACCCGCATACTCCTATAAGCGTACTACACTCCCACAAGGCATTGTGCCAAGAGTCCCACAAAGTCCTATACTAGAATATAATATGGAAAACAGAAAAGAAAACTCCGGATCCATTGTATACCGAAAGTTTCAGCTCAATCTCATATCAGCAAGTAATCTCGGGAATGTTAGAAGGAAGTTCAGAATGAAAGTCTATGCAGTAGTTTCATTCAATGGAATTAGAGAAACTGAGAAGAAAACTCCAGTAGATAAAGAGAATGGGATCAACCCTGCATGGAACTTCAGAATTGAGTACAACATAGCCGAAATAAGCTTGCTAAAATCACTGCCTGATGGTGGTTGTGAAGCTATACTGCAAGCGAAAGCTCGGCGGCGACCGATACATCGGTGAAGTTCATATGCAGGTTAGAGACCTATTTAATAATGGATCTGCTCAAGAACATGGTGATAGCTTGAGCTTAAAGCTTCAGAAGGGTGGTTCTGTTCCGCTTGAAGATTCGGAGATAAAAATTTCTTATGAATTTGGAGAGATACTTGAAGTTAAAGAAAGACCACTCTGGAGGAAAGTATAGCGGGGTGTTGGTGTCATGTTGTTGAGGGGCCCATTGAATATTATAGTTGGGATAGATGTGCCAATTCCAATAACCAAAGATGGACCTGCAATCATCACGTGAGCGGAATTTGTTACTCTTTATCGCAGATTGGGTATCTTGATCGTTTAAATGATTAAAAGTAATTAAATATTTTATTTTTTCTATTAGTCATGAAACTTATCTTATATTATAAAGTGAATAGTATAACAAAATAAGTTAATATTTCGGTACAAATATCTTTGTTTCCTACTAGTATTTCAGTAGTAGAAGTTGTGATATTTGTTTTTTTTTTTTTTTTTAAAGTTGTGATATTTGATCCCTTGATTTTATTATATGTGAGGTATTGATAGATGTATGATTGTGATTCTCAATTAAATCTCAAGGTCTAGTTATTGTATTTCTCTTTTGTGATATTGATATACTAATTAATTTGTTTGGCATCGCTTTTACGAAACACTATTCACCGGTTTAACAAAATTTATAGAGCTCTAGACCTTACAAAACATAATTATCTAATTGCTAATTTTCTATAATCCTGTTTCACCAACGTTATCCGTGTGCAGTATTCGTTCAAAACTCAAAAGGGTTGCAAAATCCTCACAATAATAATTTCCAAATATTACGACCAGTGAAATATTGCAGCACAGAGGTTGGGCTTACTCCAGACCCGTAGCCAATCTTCACTTTGTATCTCATACTCCAACGTTGGATATATTACACTCAAAACTCTAAATATTCATCAAATTTTAATATAATTTTTAACACTATTACCAAAACAAATCAATGTTTTAACAATGCGCACTACGCATCGAAAGTGGAACACTTGTCAAATCTACACTAATAAAATTCATATAAAAGGAGGACGGATTTAAGAGTTAGAGATAACACGTGTCCAAATTTTAGAATTGGGAGAGTTAATCATAAGTTAGGGATACAAAATGAAATAATTTATGGCTACCTCCACTAGTACAATATGTACTGTGATATTCTTTTTTGGGCAAAATATCGTACAATCTACTAAATTTACAAAGTTACTAGCCTTACCTAGTGCACTTTTTTTTGTGGCGGATGTAATTACTAAACTCTCAAATTCATTGACCAAAACCCCTTTCATTAATTTGAAACGTTAAGTTATCCATTATCCAAAATATGTGAGAGGCATGTGACTCTTAGACTAGGTAAAAATGTCCAAATTATATGAAGTTATTTTTTTCCTCATTTTTACTAATTCATTATCTTAATAACTGTGGTAATTTCACAACACCAACACCTCTGCCATTGAGCTCAATACTACGCTTTTCCAGCGACCCCAACATATACACCACCATCTTTCCTTTTCAATTCATTTTTCTCTTTTCTTTCTTTTTTTACTGTTTTCCTTTATTTCTTTGTTTATTTTTCCTACCATGATCCTTGTTCTTCTCCAATCTTTGTAACTAGGACAACAAAACACAGTATTTTATGTGCTGAAAAAATTGTTTGACTCACTCAAATGCATCATTTCTATTCTCCTTGGAAGATTTAGACAAAAGCTCTTGGATCTCATTTTTGTAAACAAAAAAATGGAAAAAATTTTTGGAACAAAGATTCATATTATTTCTTTTTGAGAATAAAGATCTAAATATCATTTTTTTTTTCAGAACAAAGGCCCCAAACCATCAGATCTAAGTGGTGGTAGAAGGGAATAAGGTAAAGAAGGAGGAGCAAGAGAGGCAGCGAGAAACGGGACCAGAAGAGGAAAGGAGAGGGAGAGATCATGAGTAGGAGGGGAAGAAGACGGGGAAGGCAGTAAGAGGGGAACGAGAAGGGATGGTGGAGGGAGGAGTTAAGTTAGAGATTGATAGGTTAAAAAAACAAATGATGGCAGAGATAGGAGGAAGGTAAAGAGAGGGAGAGTAGGAGAGGTGAGAGAAGGAAGGCAGGGGGAGAAAAGAGAAGGAAGTGGGAGGGGATGGTGGAAGAGGTGTAAGAGGTGGTAGTGGAAGGGGGAGTTGGGGGTATCGATGCGTCGAAAAAAAAATAAAGGTGTTAGCAATTGGGGAAAGAGACAGAAAAAGGAATGAGAAAGAAAAGAAAAAGGAAAATTTTCTAGACAAAAAATATTAGTATGTTTTGAGAGTTTTTTCCTTTAAAATATTATGCCCCTTACATTTCCTTTTGAGATAATGTCCACATCAACGTTGAAGTGGATAGATTGGATAAAGGTCGACGATTTGGAAAGTTCAATGACTATTTTGGCCATAAATAAAGTTTAATGGTTGAATTCAGCTAACTCTGTAAAGTTAAATGGGGTGTGAAACCCTTTGCCCCACTTGTTTTCCCAAATGTCAAAAGTTTTTATTGATGAAAGTTGTAAATTTATATGTAAAGATCAATTGTTTAATGAAAAACCCATGATTTATGAATGAGTTACAGGGGGAAGTTATCCTTTCGCTTTGTAAAAGAGTTCAAATCTCTACCAAAAATACCTAACTTAGTAGTTAAGGAGTTAGTATAGCTATTAATACGAGTGAAAGAGTAACAAATAAATACATACTTCTCATTTGAATAATATCTTCTAACATAGTTACCACCATCGCATCATTCATATTCCTATCATTAATCTTGTTGATGAGCTTCCTATTGCTAGGCTGAACATCAATTACCATTCGATTATTAGCTCTGGCATTGATCAATGCTTTTCTAATTAGCTCAGCTTCCTCCAGGATAGAGCTTGTTGTTTTCTTGTTGCCTTCAGTCCAAGAGAACTTCAATTTTTTCCCAATTCATCTGGAGGACTGTAATGTTAGAGCCCTTTCTAAAGCTTTTCCCATCTTCTTCCAAGCCAACATTGATTCCACTATAATTTGGGAATGGTGGCAGCCACTCATAAGCTTGATTGAGAGAATGTGTTTCTAGACTTCACTCATTTTGCTCAACTATATTAGCTGCTAGGAATTCAGACCAATCTTCCACTGCATTCTTCATGATTTCACCTAAATGCATTACTTTATGTCCAAACTTGTATCAGTTTTTTTTCCACAATTGCCACAAAATGTTTGTTGTTAAATATGCATGATCTGATTCTTTCTTGCCTCAGTAACCTCCATAATTCCTTCCCTCTCGGACCACATGTCACTTTTATTAGCTTCCAGTCCATCCAATCTGAGAGGTGAAAAATTCTATACAGAAGAAAGAAAGACATGTTCCACAGTTCCAACTCAAATTCACAAACCTTGCAAAAAAAGATTCATTGCACCAATTCTCTGATGAATGTATTGATTCATTGGCAAGCATCTATTAAAGGGGCACTTCCACAAAAAAAATGTCTATTTTGATGCTTAACATTTGGCTTCCATGTGAAGTTCCATAATCCTACACTTTAATTATTCCTACTTGATTCACCTCTATTCTTATCTCTCTTTTGTTCTCTATCCTTCATCTTTTTTGCTTTCTTGTATCAAAATTCACAGAGTAGATCCCTTAAATACTGTGTTCCCAAAACCATCTAATCTGGTCTGGTTGTGATGCTAATGGGAATGACTAGAATGTTGTAGCATCATTAGCCTCAAAAGTGTCTTTCACTTGCCTCAAATTCCACTCCACACCTTTTATTAACTGATCCACAATATTAATCTGACAACTAGGGAATCTATCAATTGTGATCTTTCCATTCTCATTCTGAGTGATCCACCTATCTTCCCATATTTGAATAGACCTTCCATCTTCAATTCTCGTCCCCAAGCCTTTCTCTAGCAGCTTCCTTCCAGTGCACACTTTGGCAAAACCATGATGCATTCCTTGGGACAGTAGGAAGGTCAGTCCTTCAAAATTGATTAATTAGGATAATACTTTGCTTTAAGGACTTCGCTAACTAGAAAGTTGGGATTGATGAGAAATCTCCAGAGTTGCTTTGCTAGAAGAGCTGTATTAAAACACTGAGTGTCCCTAAATCCTAGCCCACCATTACACTTTTGTTTAGTCAATTTATTCCATTTCACCCAAGGGGTCTTCCTTCCCCTTCCTTTGATTTGAACCCAACCAAAATTTAGGTATCAAGATGCTAAGCTCCTTACATAGACTTTTAGAAAGTCTAAAACATGCCATAGCATAAGTTGGAAGAGCCATTACTACTGTTAAGAAGCACCTCTTTTCCTGTTTGCCTAAGAAAACTACCATTCTAGCTTTGAAACTTCTTCTTGGTTTTCTCCTTGACAAAATTAAATCTAATTCTTAGCTCTAGTCACTACCTTCTGTAGTCCAATATAATTTCCTTGAGAGACTAACTGAACATTTCCCAACAAACCATACAATCTATTCTTCAGAATACCCATCTCAGTATTCTTACTAAAAAGGATTGAAGACTTCTCTAAATTAACCAGTCGTCTAGAAGCTTATTCATATTTGTGAATGAAAACCATTCTAGAACTTCCACCTTAGTTGCTTTACAGAAAGAAGAGAATAATTTATGAACAAAAAAAAGATGAGAAATGACTAGACCATTCTTACTAATTTTCAGACCAGAAATAGCTTTCATCCTATAGACTTGAGTAATAAGATAAAATAAAGCCTCAGAGCATTTAATAAAAAGATAAGGGAAAGAGGGATCTCCTTGCCTAATTCCCCTAGTAGGTTTAACAAGGCCAACATTCTCACCATTTAAGTTAAAGGAAAAATAAGCAGTGGAAATACAGTTGAAAAATACATTTGATCCATTCAACATAAAATCCATTTTAAACATTATAGAACATAAAAAATTTCACTCCATCCTATCATGACCTTTAGCCATATCAAGTTTGAGAAGCATAACACCTTCTTTTCCTGGTCTATTATTTTGTTTAAGAAGTGTAAACTTTCAAGAGCTAAAATCACATTATCCAAAATCTCTCTACCAGCAGGAAAGGCTGACTTATCATTGCTCATAGAATTATTTAATAAAGTTTTATGCCTAATACAAATCAAATTGGTGATGGATTTATAAATCACATTACAGAGGGATATAGGCCTATATTGGGATAGGTCAATTGGTGAATTGACTTTAGGGATAAGGCTTATAATAATTTCATTGAATGTTGTGAGCATGAAATCAGAAAGAAAATAACCTTGAATAGCCTGAGTAATATCTTTTCCTATAATATGCCAGAACTTCTTGAAAAAAAGAGGTCATACTATCAGATCTTGTTGGGATTCATTAAGAAGATATTTTTCTTGATTTCTTCCTCCTCAAAGGTTCTGGTAATATAGTTATTCATCTAGCTAATTATAGTGGTTGGAAATCCCTATAAGACTTCTACAAAGTAGAAAGGGTTTGAACTAGTGAATTGCTTGTCATAGAATTCAAAAATGGTACCTCATTCTTCATATCTTCCTTTGAAAAACACCAGTTCCCTTCCTAATTCTGCAAACCAATCATAGCATTCCTCTTCCTTCTGGTCATCAGTCTTGCATAGAAATTGCCAGTATTCTGGTTCCCATATCTAGGTCATTGTACTTTTAGTTTTTGACTCCAATAAGCCCCTTCTTCCTTGTAGGCCTTACTCAATTGCAATTTAAGTTCAGTTCTTGTCCAGAAAGTTCTCTTGTTCTAGTTTCCTCAACTCCTCTTTAATCTTCTTGATTTGAATCACAATATGTAGGAGTTAAACCAAATACCAATAGGAATTGGACTTGGTTATTAAGTCTTTTCCATATGTGTTTAGGTTTGTGGAACTAAATCCAAATAGGTTTTCGATTTGTTAATGGGGCCAAATTCAAGATTCACTTAGTTTAGGTTTATTTCCATAAAAACCTATATATATTCAATTATATTGTGCATTGTGCATTGTGCGTTGTGTTAAAAAAAATTTTGATTGATTGTTTGCTACTGTGCAGAGCCTTTAAAAAAATAATTGTCTTGATTTGCGTTTGATCAAATAAAAAAAATCTTCTCCCTATTTATTTTCCGCTGCTATTGTCCCAATTCTTCTTCTTGGCTTTAGTTTTTTTTTCTTAACTTTGTCGCTTGTTATTCTTTTCTTGTGGGTTGATTTTATTTTTGGGATTTTAAATCCTACAAATTGGTATCAAGGCCTTGTGAAATTTTAGAGATAAACGAAAAAATTTCATGGATAGTTCATATATCTTACAAGATTGTCCAGTTTCTGTCTTCGATGGAAAAAATTATTTTGAGGCTTGGCAAAAGTAGATGATGGATTTTTTCACTTGTATTGGATTGTTGCATATTGTTGATCAAGGATTTGATGAACCCCAAGAAGGTGCACAATTGACAGTTGAAGAAATTAAAGAGTTGGAGAAAATAAACCATTGGATTGCAAGGCACGTCACTACCTCAATACCAAGGTCCAGTTGCATATATTTATTAAATTTGGGATGAACGCAAAAACTGCAAAAGAGTCTTGGACAATTTTGGTGAATTCAAATCGTGGTACGGCTAACGCAAGAAAAATCAAATTGCAAGAACTCAGGAGATAATATGAGTTGACTCAGATGAAACCAACCGAGCCAATTAAAGATTTTATTGGTAGGATTAGTGATCTTGCCAACGATATGAGAACCAACAGTGAAATTCTCGAAGAAGTTAAAGTTGTTGAAAAAATCCTACGGTCATTAAGTACAAAATTTTACACAAAAAAGACGATTCTTGAGACAACCAAGGACTTGAATACTTTGAAACTTGATGTACTGGAGGGTGAATTGGTGACCTATGAGATGTCCCTTAGTCAACAGACAACTGATACAGTTGAGGAGGCATTGCAAGCTAAGGTGGATCAACCCAAACAGAAGGAAGAGACGGTGAATTTGGATGAAACGAATCAAAGAGGTCAAAATTTCAGAGGTAGAGGATGTGGCGGTAGAGGTAATTTTCAAGGTCGCGTGTAAAGGTAATTTTAATTACCAGCAAAGAAATAACAATGGTAATTTTATACAGGGACCGACAAAATAATTAGCCAAATAATAATTTTCAAAGAGTTGATAGATATAAAATTAAATGTTATTGTTGTGGTAAAACTAGACATTATCAAAATGAATGTTGGCATAATAAAAATTGTGATAGAGAAGTGCATGCCAATGTGGTTGAAAATAATGGTGATAAACAAGAAACTATTTTATTTTCTAGTTCTGGGACCGAAGAAAATAAAAAGAATGAATGGTTTATTGACTCTGGCTGTAGCAATCACATGTGTGGAAAAAATGAATTATTTTCTGATCTGGATGAGTCCTTTAGATCTTATGTGAAATTTGAAAACAATAAAAAAGTGCCTGTTTTAGGAAAGGGTAAAATTGGTATTACTTTAAAAGATGGGTCTTCCAATTTTATTTTTGATGTGTTTTATGTGCCAAGTTTATATCATAATTTGTTGAGTTTGAGGCAATTATCTGAAAAAGGGATATGATTTGCATTTTAAGCATGGTGTTGGTACTATCACTGATGATAAATTAGGACTAATTGCTAAGGTAAATATGAACCATAGTTGTTTGTAGTCTTTTTGTCTAAACTGTGGTGATTTACCTTTCTTTAGTTCTGTGACTTTTGATGATACTTGGCTTTGGCAATTACATTTTGGGCACTTGAATTTCGAGAGTTTGAAATTTCTTGCAAGGAAACTTTGGTTGTTGGTTTGCCTTTTATTTATTACCCTAACAAGTAGTGTGAGTCTTGTATCTTGGGAAAGAAGCACAGAGACCCTTTTCCAAAAGGCAAGGCTTGGAGGCCAAAGAAACCCTTGTAGTTGATTCATTCAAATTTGTGCTCAGTGGATGTTCCTTCCAATGGTGGTAGTAAGTATTTTATCACTTTTATTGATGATTTTAGCCGAAAGACATGGGTGTATTTTCTAAAAAACAAATCTGATACATGTGATGTGTTTAAGAAATTCGAGTATTATGTCTATGTGGAGAAATAAAGTGGTTACTTCATTAAAATTTTGAGAACTGATAGGGGCACCGAATTTCTTGTGTGTGATGATTTTTTGAAAAAACATGGCATTAAACATCAGTTGACAGTTAGGTACACTCTTCAGCAAAATGGTGTGGCTGAGAGAAAAAATAGAACTGTGATGGACATGTGAGGTCCATGATGTATTCTAAAAATATGCCTAAAGATTTTTGGGCAGAAGCTATCTCTTGTGCCATTTATGTATTAAACAGGTGTCCTACAAGGTGTAATTGTGGGCGAACTTCATATGAGGTTTGGACTGGTAAGAAACCACATATTTCTCATTTAAAAGTATTCGGTTGTCTTGCATATGCCCATATACCTGATACTTGGAGGAAGAAATTGGATGACAAAGCATAAAAGTGTATTTTTCTTGGTTACAGTCATAAGACAAAAGGATACAAGTTGTTTAACCCTGATACAGGAAAAGTGATTATAAGCAGGGATGTTATTTTTGATGGGCAACAGGTGCTTGGGATTGGTCCAAAAAGGATCCCGAGCCATAATCAAGACCTCCACCAGTGATTCCAATTGTGGAGGAAGGGAGTTCTAGTACACAGTCGGATCAGCCAGTTGTGCAATCTATTCCACCAGAGTCATCCAGTCGCCAGCAGAGACAGCGTCATTTGCCTGCTCGTTTACAAGATTATGTTATTTCTAATGATAATGATGTATCTGATGAAGATATTGTGAATTTTGAATTATTTACAGATTATGATCCAGTTACATTTGAAGAAGCTGTCAAAGAAGATCACTGGATTCAAGCCATGGATGAGGAGATACATGCTATTGAGAAAAATAGCACTTGGGAGTTGACCATTCTTCCGCCAACGAAGAAGCCAATTGGAGTCAAATGGATGTATAAGACCAAAATCAAACTAACTAGAGAGGTGGATCGCTACAAAGCGAGGTTGGTTGTTAAAGGCTATAAGCAGATGGCAGGTATTGATTATTTTGATGTGTTTGCGCCTATTGCTAGACTTGACACTGTTATAATGATTATCTCACTTGCTGCGAATAAATGTTGGAAAATTTATCAAATGGATGTGAAATCCGCATTTTTAAATGGTGTTCTTGAAGAAGAAGTTTATGTTGAGCAGCCTGTAGGTTATATCAAAAGGGGTTAAGAAAATAAAGTTTACAGGGTGAATAAGGCATTATATGGGTTGAAACAAGCTCCTATGGCTTGGTACACTCGTATAGATTCTTATTTTGTAGATTGTGGATTTCTAAGATGCCCATATGAACATACTTTGTACATCAAATTCAATCTATGTGGAGATGTTCTCATTTGGTGCTTGTATGTGAATGATTTAATTTTCACAGGCAATAATCCCAAATTAATTTCTGAATTTAGGGAAGCTATGATTAGCCATTTTGAAATGACAGATTTGTGGTTAATGTCTTACTTTCTTGGTACTGAAGTCTGTCAAATGGATGGTGGTATTTTTATTTCCTAGAAAAAGTATGCAGGTGATATTTTGAAAAAGAACAACGTTTAAAATGGATATCACCAAAACCAATAATGACCCCAGTTGAAGAAAATTTGAAATTGATAAAAGATGGTACTGGTGATTTCGTTGATGCTACTTATTTTAGGAGATTGGTTGGGAGTTTTAGGTACTTGACTTCAACGAGACCTGAAATCACTTTTGAAATTGGCTTGATTAGCAAATTTATTTAGTCCCCACGCCAATTCATTTTGTAGGAAGCTAAGAGGATTTTGAGATACATCCGAGGTACGCAATCTGATGGTATTTTTTATTCTCATACTAATGATTCTAACCATGTTGGTTATACAGATAGTGATTCGGTTGATGATATGATTCAAAGAAAAAGTACTTTCGGTTGTGCATTTTATTTGGGTAATAGTGTATTTTCTTGGTCGTCAAAGAAGTAACAAGTGGTGGCTTTATCTACAGTTGAAGCGGAGTACATGGCAGCAGCAAGTAGTGCTACTCAAGTGCAATGGTTGAGAAGAATGCTTGGGTTTCTACAACGACAAGCAAGAGGTTCCTACCAAGATCTTTTGTGATAGCAAGTCAGCAATTGAATTGACAAAGAATCAAGTTTTTCATGGGCGCAGCAAACACATTGACATTAAGTTCCACTTTATTCATGATTTGGTTCAAGATAAGGAAATTGTCATTGATTACTATAAGAGCGAAAATCCAGTGGCTGATATTTTTACGAAACCAATGAAGTTAGAGCCATTTGTCAAGTTGAAGAAAATATTAGGCATGTTCAAATTTGAAGATCTTGGTTTAAGGGAGGCAATGTAGGAGTTAAACCAAGTACCAATTGGAATTGGACTCGGTTATTAAGTTTTTTCCATATGTGTTTAGGTTTGTGGAACTAAATCCAAATAGGTTTTTGATTTGTTAGTGGGGCCAAATTCAAGATTCACTTAGTTTAGGTTTATTTCCATAAAAACCTATATATATTCAATTATATTGTGCATTGTGTGTTGTGTTAAAAAAAAATTTGATTGATTGTTGCTGCCGAAGTGCAGAGCCTTTAAAAAAAGAATTGTCTTGATTTGCGTGTGATCAAATAAAAAAAACTTTCTCCCTATTTATTTTCCACTACTATTGTCCCAATTCTTCTGCTTGGCTTTAGTTTTTTTTTTCTTAACTTTGATCTCTTGTTATTCTTTTCTTGTCGGTTGATTTTATTTTTGGGATTTTAAATCCAACACAGTATTGGTGTAGTTTCTTCTATTCTATGTTGATAGTACTACCCTGTAAGCCTTGATTTTATGCATGAGCCTAAACATTCTGGAACCCCTCACCTCAATATTCCAAACTTCTGTAACCATATCTGCCATTCCTGTTGGATGAATCCATAGATTTTATCAAATTGAAATCTTTTCTTCTTCTTATCATTGCCAGGAATAGTCTCTGAGAGCACATACAATGATGAAATGTATTATTAGGTATGTGTTACAGACTAATCTATCATGGACTTGATGTTGAATCAATTCCCCAGCATCCTACCTAATCTTTGCTTGATCTCTCCGATTACCTTTCCAATTATTATTCCAAGTCCAAGGTTGTGCTCCATGTCCTACATCAACCAACTTGTTCTCTTCCAAAAAAATCTAAAATCATAAAAAGTCTAGTCCTTCCTCATTCTTTTCCCCCACTTTTTTCTTATTAGATTTGATGTCATTAAAATCACTTGCAATAACAAAACAATCTACCCAAAGCACTTTTCTTCTTTCGATAACTTTCCATTGTTATGTTCTCACTTTGTCATCTATACTTGCATAAATGCCAACAAACCACCATGACCTCTAAAAGGAAACTTCCTTGATTTCGATCTTATGGTGAAAGCAGTTGCCAGAACATTCAAAACTTTTATCTCATATCTCCAAAATATGGCAATGCCCATAACTTTTCTTAAGGAATCTACAGTAAAACAGTGCTCAAAGTTTATTTTCTTCCAACTTTTTCCTTTTTTTTCTTTTTGTTTCACTAAGAAAGACCAGATTAGTGGAGAGGAGATTTTTGTTCTCCTTAAGCAAGAGTAGGGAACTGTACAGGAGCTCTCTACTCCTCTACAGATCCACACTAGAGCCCTCATTGGGATGCGGGGAGCCTATAAGGGTAGACTCCCAAAATCCCCTATGTTTCTTTAACAGTTACCTAAACCAAGTTCTCAGCCTTTTTATCAACCTTGTTGGTCCCAAAGCAACCTAAGAGGGGGGGATGAATTAGGTTTAAAAAAAAACTTTTAGAAAGATTGAACTTATTGAAAATTTTCAATTAACGATTAATATAATAGAATCAATGAAATTGTGAAGTAAGAAAGAGAGGAAATTAAACAACCAATACTTCCAATCTAACAAGCTTGAAGTATTAATTCACTAGAATGCTTCACACACTTGGTGAGCCAATAATCTTTACGAAGTAGGGAAATTCTTGCTCACACTAAAACTCTTTTAGTTGAGCCAAGAATTTTACTCACAACCTCACTTTCGTACAAGATTATCACTCCACTCAAAATTGAATTGCACTCTAAGCTGCACACTAATACAATATAGCACTATAGCCAATTTGTACTAAAATTGCTCTTTTTTAAGCCTTGTATTCAATGTATTAGATGATATTTATAGAATAACAGAAGAAGTATTTATAGGAGCAATAAATAGTGGTTGTAACTACTTCCTAACGGCTAAATAATAAATGTACAAAAAGTAGTCGATGAGGTTTCGGACGTCCGAGATAAGTATGATGCATCTGACACAGCGTCCGATCTCCATGCAGTTGGTGAAGGACATCGTTGGGACGGCCATGCATGCGTCCTTTCCATTGTTCGAACAGAGTTTCGGACGGTCGTGTTCTTCCGAAAAAGACTTTGTTCGGACGGTCGTGTTCTTCCGAAAAAGACTTTGTTCGGACAGTTGTGTGCATCCATAGACAAGCATTAAGAACCTTTCTTTCTGCCTGTTAGTTCGAACGGTGAAATGCGTCCTAGAAACTTGACATAGTTCGGATGGTGTACTGTGTCCGAACACCCTGTTTCCAGCAAAAAGAGTAACAGACTCATTTAGTGCAAAGCTTGTTTCCAGAGTTTAGTGCTTATGTCATCATCAAAATAAGGTTTAGAAAACATCAATCTCCTCCTTTTTGATGATGACAAACAGTCATGGAATAATCAATATGTAAAATCAACAGATATGAGTGATAACCAATCATTTTGCAATATATTCCTACTCCCCCTTTTGACATCATCAAACAAAGCTCCCCCTGAGAAAGTGTACCCAAATATCCAACAAGAATAGTACAAAAAGTCAAAGTAATTCATAAAATGATAATACCAAGAGCGAATCCAACTAGTCAAAGGAAAAAATCAAAGAAATACCAAAACTAAAATACATATTATCAAAGAATCTAAGTCGTGTCATTTTTCTTCTTAGAGCGTTTTTTGATCTTACGGCCTTTGGAAGGGGCGTCATCATCAGTAGCGTCATGTCTTCATCTTCTTCATTACGTCGTTGCATAATGAAATTGAATGTGTCGTCCCTCATTGTCGCCTTCATCTTCATTGGCAGCACCTTGATTATTTGTGTCCTCTTCGTCATCCTCACTTTATCCCCTTTTTCGGCATTGTCATCACTTTCGGTAGAGGAGTCGAGTGGATATTGTGATTGAATATTGGCAAATTGAACCTGAGCTAAAGCAAACATGCCCAAGCTAAGTGCCTCTTGGAGGATCAACTGACGAGTTTCAAGTCGTTTTAACTTACGATTAGTGCGACGTTGAAAGGAACTTACTTGAGTGCTCAAAGAAGTGAGAAGTCCACAGATTTGAGAAAGTGAAGGTTCGGAGGAAGATGGACGAGGATCATGGACTGGTGGACGTGTTTGAGGAGGAGGAGAATGGGGAAGTGCCAAACCAGAGGTAGAGGCCTGCGATTTTGAACGTTCAATATCAAAGGCTGCCTTAGTTAACCATTGATCATTAAAATAACGGAGGCCTTTTCGCTCAATATAAGATTTGTTGAAATAGGGGGGAAATTGTTTGTTTCTGCTGAAAGGTACATCAAGGAAATCAAATACTTTGGTGATATGAAATTTTGCGAAAGGAATGTTTCGTCGGGTATCAGTAAGAAAGAGTTCCCACAGGGAGTATAAGAGATACCCAAAGTCAAGACAAATTCCCTTGAAAACACAAAAAAATAAGTAAAGCTGCATCTTTCCATTTCAGTGCGATGCCCATCTGTTGGTAATAGCAAATTTGTGACAAGAGTGTACAGAATGTTCAGTTCAGGAGTGAGCAATGTAGTTTTGGCTTCTGAGGCATGTTTGAAATTGATGCTAAAACTTGCTCTGACCTCATCAATGTCAAATCGAGTATCAAGAGCGGGCCATTTATGTAAAGAAAAGAAATAAGAAAATTCATTCGGATTTGAGACTTCACATTCAAAAATAGTGTTGATGATGTTGGAGGAAATTTCAAGATTTGTGTTGTTTACACGAGAAACTAATGTGCGAACAGTAGGGCCTTTCCTAAGATTGGCTGTGAAAGAGCACCATGCCATGATAAACGGGTAAGTCAGTATGAACTAAGTGACCCCAATTTATATTTTTCAAAACACGATTTGACAATGGAAAGATTAAATTCATCGAAAAGACTCTAAGAAGTAGGGCGTTGAATAATTATAGATTTGCTAAGAAGAGATGTATACTGTTCAGATGCCTTGGCATCGATGAATTTTGGTAAGGTTGGATTTGGTGAAGTTTGAGGATTAGCAGATGATTCCCCACGCACCGGAGCTTTCCCTTTTGATTTACGTCCACGAGTTGCTGTTGAAGATCCTCCACAGGATTTAACCATTGTGAATGGAAGAAAAAAAATTTGATTTATTGTTTTTGGAAAGATGGTGGAAATTTGATGAAATGAGATGGTAGATGGGTGAAATTAGGTGCAATAATGGTGATGAATACTTTGGGAATGACAAATTTCCAAACAATTTGTAGAGAGAAGGAAGAAGTTGGAGGAATTTTTGAGGAGAAAAATTTTGCCAAAGAGGGTTTTGGTGGTTAGAGTGAGTCCGAAAAAGGGGAAAATGGACGGTTTTAATCGAGCATCGAGAGAGACCGTTCGGATGTCCGAACGATTGGTGTGCGTCCGATGATGCGTCTGAAAGCTGATGAACGTACGGCCGATCGAAGAGCTAGTGCATCGATATTCTTTCAGACGACGGGAAGCGTCCGGTAGAATTCCAGTGAGAAAGTGAAGAAATTGTGGAACATTCGGATGATCATAGGCGTCCGAGACAGAGAGGAGGTTTTCGGACGAGTGAGAGCGTCCGAGAAAGAGTGTTGTTCGGACGATCGGGTGCGTCCGAACGAAGGAATTATGCCAAATTGAACTGTAAAATCCCCAAATATTTTTTGAGAAATTCAAAACGATCTAGAGCCAAGGGTTTTGTAAAAATGTCAGCCAGTTGATCTAAAGTAGACACAAAATCAACACATATTTTCTTTTTGCAAACAAGATCTCTACTAAAATGGTGCTTAACATCAATGTGTTTGGTCCTAGAGTGCATAACAGGATTTTTTGTGAGATTAGTTGCACTAGTGTTGTCATACCTTATTGAGGCTCACAATAAAAAACAACACCAAAATCTTTTAGAGTATGTTTCATCCACAGAAGTTGAGCGCAAAAATTTCCAACAGCAATGTATTCGGCTTCAGCCGTAGAAAGAGAAATAGAATTTTGTTTTTTGCTAAACCAAGACACAAGACAATTATGCAGGAAATGACACATACCACTAGTACTTTTTCTATCAATTTTACACCCAGCAAAGTCAGCGTCAGAATAACTAATTAAATTAAATGTAGAGGACTTTGGATACCACAGAACAAAATTTATTGTACCCTTCAAATATCTAAAAATCCTTTTTACATCTATCAAGTGTGATTCTTTAGGGCAAGATTGAAATCTAGCACATAAACAAACAGCAAACATAATATCTGGTTTGCTAGCTGTTAAGTAAAGTAGGCTTTCGATCATACCTCTATAGTATTTTTCATCAACACTATTACCTCCTTCATCTTTATCAAGTTTGGTTGAAATGCACATAGGTGTACCAACTTGTTTGCTAGTAATCTTCCCTTCCGAATCGTTTGAGTAGCTCCTTTGTGTACTTGATTTGTGTAATAAACGGGCCTTCCTTTGTTTGGTGAACTTGTAGTCCAAAGAAAAATTGTAACTTGCCCATCATACTCATCTCAAACACTTTTTGCATTAAATGTGAAAAATCCTTGCACAAGCTTTCATTAGTTGCTCCAAAAATAATGTCATCAACAAAAATTTGAACAATTAACAAACCATTGGAATTTGTTTTGGTAAAAAGAGTGGTGTCAACTACACCTCTTTTAAATCCATTTTCAATCAAGAAACCACTTAATCTTTCATACCAAGCTCTTGGAGCTTGTTTCAAACTATATAAAGCTTCAGAGAGTTTGAAAACATGATTTGGAAAATTTTTATTTTCAAAGCCCGGAGATTGTTCGACGAAAACTTCTTGACGAATAAAACCATTTAAGAATGCACTTTTGACATCCATTTGAAATAATTTGAAATCATTAAAACATGCAAATGCGAGAAAACATGCGAATGGATTCTAATCTGGCAACGGGTGCAAAGGTTTCATCAAAGTCAATACCATCTTCTTGAGCATAACCTTTTGCAACAAGTCTAGCTTTGGTCCTTATGATTTCACCTTTATCATTTAATTTGTTTCTAAAAACCCATTTTATTCTAATTACGGGATGAGAAGATGGTCTTTCAACTAAGGTCCATACGTTATTTTTCTCAAATTGACTAAGTTCATCTTGTATGGCAATGACCCAAGATTCATCATTTAAAGCAACATCTACATGTTTAGGTTCAATGAGAGAAAGTAATGCACAATTACTATTCAAAGGTTTATGAGAACATCACCTATGATCAAATCTTGAGGGAGACTAGAGATGAATCTCCAAGCTTCAAAAAACTTAAATTTTTGAAGCACCGCACTTAAAAATATTCATTTTCAATAAAAGAAGATTTTCCATTTTCAAATTCCTTGGGGACAACCTATATTCTTACCAAAATGTTACTTTCGTAGAAGCATAGAACGACAATTCAATTTTGAAATTCTTGGGGCAGGGTTTATCCGCCCGTGAATTCAACAATTTGAACCTCAATGATTAAGCTATTTCAGAGTTTATATTTAGTCGAGAGTTCAAAGGACTCAAGCTAAGTATAATTGCTTGGAAGATGGGAATCTACGTTAGGTTGCTCTTCTGCAAGCTACACTGGTTTGTTATTTACAGGGAAAATTCTCTAAACTACAATTTTGAGTGATTTTGCTTTCAAATTGTTTCTTCAAATTATTAAACGTTACATTATTATTCTTGCCTAGAGAGCTGTGTTCTTCTTTTTTCATGAATAATAGAGAAAATTGAACAAATTTAAAGCAGAATTTAGAAAATCAAAATAGCTTAGATATTAAAATAAGTTTTATCCTTAAAATTTAAAGACTACAAAACAAATTTACAAATTTCTGGTATTTTTCAAAAAAATTCTACACAATTGTAACAAATATCTCAACAAAAAATCCTTTTCAATCTATCCCAATTTTGAATACTAAGATATTGTGGACCAAAAGGCAAAAGACCAATGTTTTTAAACTCGGTCCAGACATCGACCCGGCAAGGTCACCATTTTCCGGTTCCAGTGGTCTGACCAGTCGAATCGGTGGTGATGATGTGGCATTTTGCATTGGGAAGAAGGGGTTTGATTGAGGGTCACTGACGATCTTCGGAAGGGGTGAGAGAGTGACTAACAAATTTGAAGACAACTAAAAAAACCCATCTCCATTAACATGGATGCCAATAAATCATCAAAACTCTATCCTTGCCAATTTCGACCTCCACCTGCTTTTGCATACTTTTATTGCCATTTGTATTACAAGAACCAGAAGACTCCTTTCTTGGATGTAGCAATGAGGATTCATCAAAAGTTACATCTCTGTTAATTATGAATTTAGACGACTTGGGATTAGGACATTACAAACGATATCCTTTCACCCCATATAGATACCCAAGAAAAATATACTTTTACCTGTTGGTTCTAATTTCCATCATTTACATTATGCATGTATGTAGGACACTAAAATATTCTTAAGTCAGAATAATTAGCAAAAGTCCTTGACCAAATTTTCTCCAGAATCTAGAGTTCAGAGGTTCAGACGAAGGAACATGGTTGACAATGTAACAAGCGGTAAAGATTGCCTTTGCCCAGAAGTCAATCGTCAGTCCAGCATTAGAGATCATACAATGAGCTCTTTCCAAAAGAATATTGTTCATCTGTTTAGTCACACCATTTTGTTGAAGTGTCATTCTTATGTTGTGGTTTCGAACAATTTCCTCATTCATATAGAATTCATTGAATTCACCTTCACAAAATTCCAAATCATTATCTGTTGTAAGTCGCTTGATTTGTTTTCCTACCTTTTTTTCAATCAAAACTTTCCATTGTTTGAAAGTTAGGAAAACATCATTTTTATGTTCCAGGAAATACACCTAGAAATTTTCTTGAGTTATCATCGATAAACGTCAACATGTACTTGACTCTACCCTTAGACGGGGTATGAGAAGGCCTTTTCCCTCAAAGGTCCAAATGAATGCCATCCAAAGTACTTTTTTCCTCTGGATTGCTAGGGATTTGATCCTGACTCTTTTTTGCTTTCCCAAGACACAATATTCACAGAAATCTATCTTCTCAGTACTTTGTCTGCAAAGAAGACTTCTTTTTTTTTTAGTATAGACAGGTCTTTCTTACTCATATGCCCCAATCACATATGCCATAATTTGGTGGTGTTAGCATCAAATTGATCCACAGTAAAAACTGCAACAGCACCTGTAACAGTAGATTCCTGCAAATATGCATCGTACCAGACCTGTGTGCCTTCATGACACAAGAGCACCGTGAGTGACTTTTAAAACTCCATCTTTACTTGTGTATTTATACCCAAGAGCTTCCAGGTTATCCAAAGAGATGAGATTTTTCTTCAAGTCTGAAACATATGTAACATTAGTGAGTGTCCTTACCACACCATTGTGCATTTTGATTTGAACATTGTCTTTACCAATGACTTTACAAATCACACCATTGACCATTATTCTTTTATGGACAACTACACCTTCAATTGAATCATATGTTGAAAACTAGTCCCAATTGGGATACATATGATGTGAACAATCCGAATCAAATCCACTCATTGTTAGATTTTGAATTATTTGAGAGGCTAAAAATATAGTCTATCATTCTGATTAGCTGCAACACTAGCTTCAGCGGTGTCATTATTTTCTTGCTCATTTTTTGCCTTATGCTTTACTTTATTTTTCCATTTAAAGTATTTGGAATTAATGTGGCCCTTTTTATGACAAATATTGCACACCAAATTTTTATGTCTAGATTTGGATCTTGGTTTAGACTTTTTACTCTCTGTATCTCTCTTTTCTAATCTATCCCTAATAAACAACCCTTCCCCTTGATTTCCACTAGTTTCCCTAATAATATCTCTATTTATCTGATCTTTTGAATTCAGAATAGATTTAATTTCTTCATAATTGACAGTTTCCTTGCCATAAAGCATTGTGTCTCTAAAATGCTTAAATGACCTGGATAGGGAACATAACACAATAATAGGGCCTAATTGTCATCTTCAATTTAAACTTCTATATTGCTCAAATCCATCAGAATGGAATTAAATTTATCAAGATGTGAAAGTATAGAAGTACCTTCAATCATATGAAGCATGTACAGACTTTGTCTAAGACAACTTTTTCATATACAAAGTCATAACTTTTTCCACATGCCTTTGGCCGTAGTTTCAAAGGCTACCTCCCATAAAATCTCATCAGAGAGACTTAAGACAATACCTGATTTAGCCTTTTTAACCAGGTAGGCAAAATCCTTATCTGACATTTTCTCCAACTTATTCTCCTTCCTCTTTCAGGCAATATCAATGCCATCTTGAATTAGGATAGCTAGCCTCTATTTTGAGCTGCCACATACTGAAATTGGCACTTTGGTCAAATTTCTCAACATACAACTTTGTTATCGTCATATTAGCCACTCGAAAGTAACATGGGGTATTAATGCTTTGATACTAGTTTGATAGGATCCGATCCCTAAAAATTTAGGATTAATTAAAGTTAATTTAGCGAGCCCTTAACAACGATAATGAAAATAATAATAAAATATATGGAGAAAATATAAATGAAAAGAGATTCAAAGATTTAAGTGGTTCGACCAATTTAACCTATGTCCACAGGCGGAGGGAGTAATATTTCACTATACGAAAAGATACAAAACCTTGGAAAAAATCTCGAAAGATCAAAAAAAAGATATCCTAAACAAACATAGGAGAACTATATTGAAAACAAATTTGAAACTTGAGTTCTCTGTGTTTCAATTTCGGTGGTGTATTGAACAAATAAAATTTGCCTTCTATTTATAGGAAAAATTTTTAATAAGCCTCCAACCAAAATAATTCATTAGACAACAAGACCCTTCCTCACGATGCCAATCCATACCACCGAGACGATGGCTTTCCCTGCTCACATACTTTCTCTTTGTCTCTGAAAGCACATCCCTCAAGTTGGCTTGTTGGCCCCTATAGCCATCGTTGCTGACAATAATTAGAATGGACAGTGTGTTGTCTAACATTTCAATAACTGAAGGATCTAGAATCATCGAGTGAGAGAAATTTGTTTCTCCTTCTACAATTTGGATTAGATATATTGAATCTTTGGATGACCAGAAAGTAGTGAGATGAGATCTCTTACTTTTCAGTTATCTTCATGGTTATGAGACTCATCCTGCATTACGGAGTGAGTAACATCATAAAATAAGCAACTGTGCGGGTCGCTAATATTTCTGTATAAATATCTTTGTTTCCTAGTAGTATCAGTTGTAGAAGTTGTGGTATTCGATTTTATTTTTAAGTTTGGATATTTTATTCTAATTATTGATGTATGATTGTTATATTATATTTTTCTACTACCTTTAACAAAATAATTACTAATTTTGAATGTGTTGAAACTCTAGTTTTAAAAGAAAAATGAAAAAAATACTGTACATGATTGTTTTTTTGTTATCCCAAATGTGGGAAACGACTATCTAGTAGCAACAAAAATCTATACTGATGTTAAGGCCTCATTTCAGAGTATATTACTTTGACAAGGATTAGGAAAAAATTTTTGCTAATCCTTGTATAGAATGTATATTTTATACCATTAATGATTATAAATTAAAGTAATGTAATTCCTTACTTTTCAATTATTTCAATAACGGTAATACTCATTCCATATCCTAGATCGAGTGAATAGCATATACATACTCCTTTATACAGATACAACCTAAAGCCCACATATGGACCTTTTGTGGTTTAAGTTGAATTTTATGAAATATTTCTTAAATTACCTAACATCACTTATTGTATTAAATTTTTTTAAATTTAAACTTTTTTACCATCAATTTTTGTCATACTTAATTATTTAGTTTTGATTTTCAGTCATCCCATTTGATAAACTCTAGCAATGACAAACTAACCCTATCATGTTACTAAATAAATGTTCCTCAAACCGCACAATTTTCCTATCACATTACTAAATAAATGTTCCTCAAACAGCACAATTTTCTATGGGTGAAAGAAATCATTTTCATAATAGTGTATTATTATGTGTAGTTTAATAAAATTCTATCTAAATTGCTTGATTTGCTTTGTTCAACTTTATTGTATCAATGGTGGAAGTGCCTGTGATTGTGAACAGTTGAGGAGAAAATATGTTATACTAAGGTTTCCAAATAAGAAATGAAACTCCTTTGCTTGAAAGGTTTGTAAAAGCTCATTCAATTTAAGATAATCCACAGAAATTACTTCACCACCGCTTTTATGGATTGTTTTAAAATTAAGGATCAAACTGATTAACTCCGCCTGTGTCGAGTTTTTCTTAGTATAGTCGGTCCCAAACCCGAGTAAAGGAGAAGAGTTGTGTTAGGTCGACAGCCAGCGTCAAATTTTGTCAATCTTATGAGATGAATCCACTACGATATTGCGCTAATGCTAGGGCGTTCCCCATAAGCGATGCATCACATTGCCTGAGTGCGGCAAATAGTGGGCAAGGCCCGCTACATCTCCATGGGGGTCCCAGTGTAGTGAAAAATATAAAAGGTTCCTCATTGTCACATAATAGGGGGAGGATAGTGGGGAAGAAAAATATTTTGGAGAATTGGATTAGAATAGGAACTTGGAATATTGGAACTCTTACTGATAAATCAATGGAGGTGGTAGATACAATGATTAGTAGAAGAATTAATATTTTGTATTTACAAGAGACAAAATGGGTAGGAGAAAACGCTAAACTATTAGATAATTCAGGATTCAAACTTTGGTGCTCAGAAGTAAACGAGACTAGAAATAGGGTAGGTATTATTGTAGATAGGTTGATGAAGGATGATGTAGTGCAAGTGATTAGGAAAGCAGATAGGATTATGGCCCTTAAACTAATTTTAAGACGTGAAACTATTAATATCTTTAGTGTCTATATGCCTCAAGTAGGTCTAGATGAGTCCATTAAGGCTAAATTTTGGGAGGATTTAGATGAGTTGATAGGTAGTGTCCCCCAAGGAGAGCAAATTTTTATAGGAGGCGATCTAAATGGACATGTGGTAAGAGATAATGAGGATTAATGAAGAAGTACATGGTAGATATGGTTATGGGGAAAGAAATGAAGAAGGAAAATCAATCTTGGAGATTGGAATGGTATTTGACCTTTGCATTATCAATACTTTTTTTAAGAAGAGGGATGGACATTTAGCTACCTTTAAAAGTGGTTCAACAAAGTCACAGGTTGACTTTCTCAGCACAAGAAAGAGAGATAGAAGGGTTTGTAGAGATTGTAATATTATACCTAGAGAAAGTTTAGCCTCACAACATAGGATTTGGTGGTGGATTTGTGGCTTAAATATCACATTAGGTGAAAGAACCTACTTAGATCACCTAGAATTAAATGGAGGAATTTAAAGAAGGAAAAAGAAGAAATTTTTAAGAAAGATTTGTTAAGGCAAAGTGTTTGGGACGTACAAGGAGAATCGGACATTTTATGGAATGACATGGCAAATAGAGTGAGAAGAGTGGCTAAGAAGATACTTCGAGAGTCAAGAGGTTATGCCCCCATGAACAAGAATCTTGGTTTATTGGTAGGATGAAGGTGTACAAGATAAAATCAAAATTAAGATGACTAACTATAAAGTTCTATATAGTTGTAGAAGTGATGAAAATATTGAGAAATATAAGCTTCCTAAATAGGAGGCAAAAAGGTTGTATGTGGAGCGAGGGATAAGGCTTTTGAAGATTTTTACCAAAATTTAGAATCTGAAGAGAGGGAGCGAGATATTTATAAAATTGTTAAAGCAAGAGCCCATAGGACGAAGGATTTAACCCAAGTCAAGTGCATAAAGGATGAAAATAATAAGGTGCTAAGAAGAGATGAGAAAATTAAGGAAAGATGGGAGAGATACTTCTGTCAACTATTTAATGAAAGCAATGGAGACGATATCATTCTAGGAGAGTTAGCTAAGTCCGAAGAGTATAGAAATATAATGTATTATCGAAGGATTCAAGAATCAGAGGTAGAGGAGGCTTTGAAGATGATGAAGAAAGGAAAAGCAGTTGGCCCTGATGATATCCCAATCGAAGTATGGTGAAATGCTTAAGAAAGAAGGGCATAAGTTAGCTTACCAATCTTTTCAATAAAATATTGAAGAGTAGACAGATACCTAACTAGTGGAAGAAGAATACTCTTATACTCATATTCAAAAATAAAAGGGACATACAAAATTGTGCGAATATAGAGGTATTACATTAATGAGCCATACGATCAAACTTTTGGAGAGGGTGATAGAAAGAAGGTTAAGAAATGAGACTAAGGTGTCAAATAATCAGTTTGGTTTTATGAGATCGACTACTGAAGCCATACATCTATAAAGGAGACTTACCGAGACATACCGGGATAAAGCAAATGCTTTACATATAATTTTTATTAATCTTGAAAAAGCATACAATAGAGTCCCTAGAGAAGTTATGTGGAGAGTTTTAGAAAAAATAGGAGTTAGAGTAGCATATATAGAATCAATAAAGGAGATGTACATGGGTGTGGTTACAAGTGTGAGAACACCAGGACAGTTGACACGAAAGTTCCTATAAATATAAGGTTTACACCAATGTTCAGCTCAAAGTCCTTATCTATTTGTGTTGGTCATAGATGAACTTACAAGACACATACAGGAGGAAATACCATGGTGTATGTTATTTGCATATGACATTGTGTTAGTAGATGCAACAAAAGGTAGGGTTAATGCTAAACTCGAGGTTTGGATAGAGAAACCTAAGGCAAAAGAGTTTAAAATTAGTAGATCAAAAACAGAGTATATAGAATATAAGTTTAGCAAGGGTGCACGTAGGAATAGAATAGGGGTTAGTATCGGAGATCAAGAGATACCCATAAGTGAAAATTGTAAATATTTATGATCAGTTATTCACAATAATGGTGATATAGATTGAGATGTTTAAATTTTATAAAATCGCAATTAGGCCAGCGATACTCTATGGGTCTGAGAGTTGGGCAGTGAATTACACACATGAGCAAAAGATGAGAGTAGCAGAAATGCGAATGTTAAAATAGATGTGTGGGTACACTAGGATGGACAAGATGTGATATAGAATGAGCATATGAGTGAGAAGATTGGATTAGCATCTATTGATGAGAAGTTGAGAGAAACATGTTTAAGGTGGTTAAGTCATGTGTTAAGATGACTAGTAGAAATGCCTATCAGGTGAGTAGATTTAGAGAGAGTAGTCAACATAAGAGGGGTAGAGGAAGACCGAAAGAGATTTGGTGAGTAACTTGTAGGAAAGATATAACTTATCTAAGAATTGAGGAGGATATGGTCAATGACAGAGCACAACGGCGTAGCAGGATTCATGCAGCCGACCCTACTTAGTGGGATTAAGGTTTGGTTTGTTGTTTGTTTGTGTAAGGATAAAACCGATTGATTTTTTTTGTTTTTCATTTATGGTTGGAATGAAGAGCTTAATTAAGCTCGAGAATTACCAAAAAAAGAATGCAATTACTAATTATGTAGGAGCATCAATGGGATGGATGAACTCGAGAATGATTTCCTAGTATTTGTGATTGTGACATCTACTCATCGTGGCCAGTCCCACAAGATTTCTTACTATTATTGCACGAGGAAAGTAGAAAGGATAATGCCAATCTTGAGGTGTCGATTTGTGCCTCAAGTCCTCGGTGCCCTTCCACTCGGTGCCCAAATGATGCCACCATTAACATTTTGCCACATGGAGTTGTTTATTAGGACCTTGCGTGCCTTGGTTTTATTCTAAAATATGGCTCTGGTTTAATCCAAAAATACGGCTTGGCTTGGCTACCTTTGACCTAAAAGTTTTACAAAATAAAAGGTTGAAAATTTGAGGAGTAAATACTCCCTTTCTAGCCCCCAATTTTATTTCATAGTAGAATATCAGTCTATAAACCCTGTCTCTTATGATCTTCTACCTGTCTCCTCAATTTCTCACCCCAATAAAACTACTTCTACTACTTCTCCTAAATTCTCTTCGTCCTCCTCATATTTACTCTCCTCTCTTACTAAATTTCCCATCTCCTAAATAAATATCTATTACTGTTATTTATTATAAAGTTGGAAATTTAAAAGTAGTATGAATGGAGTAGCAGCCCATGGGACTAGCTGATAGGGTTCACCAAGTCATCAGTACGGCTCGTTTCCATGCATACGACTACTTTTTATATGTTGGTTGACTCTATTGATCAATGATGCTATTTTCTTTGACTTCTTTTTTCCAAATTGAATTTTGTATCTTGAGGTTTTGATTGCTTGAGCTTGAGTATATCAAGCCATCATCTAATTGATGGTATTGGTTTCTATGCCAAGCTTTTGCTTTAATTGTCCACTTTTCAAAAATTTAGCATATCCAACTTTTGTTTTAATTGTCCAGCGTGGCAAACTTTGCTTTAATTGTCCATCTCTTCAAACTTTGAGTACCTGAGGCCATCATGGTCACTAGTATATCCAACTTTTGCTTTAACTGTCCACCTCTTCAAAATGTAGTGATTGGGTATTTTATATTATTTCTTGCGTAAAGAGCTTTCATAGAATGACATCACAAAATCCCAGTAACTTTATACTTTTTACAACTATATGAAACTTCTCCACATAATTGTCAAAGAACTCTTCGTACCCCTTGATCACACTATTCGTACTTTCACTCCTTTGAGTCGTTGTCATGTCTGCATAAAAGGTATCTCTCCTGTATACTAATGGCCATTTCACTTTTATAGCAAACATACGATTCAACCAATCATTATTTTGAAGATCATATTTATCCAATATTTCCTTCCATTTGCTTATGAAATCTTCTTCATCAAAGTCATAAACGCATGAGTGAGGCTATAATCATTTGCAAAACTCTTATATTTGGCAAATACCAAACTAAGATGATTTGCTGCATTCTGAAATGTGTGCCAAATACAAAGATGATGGTATGTATCAGGCCATGTAGAAGTCAATGCTTTTGCCATTGCAACATATTTATCTTGTAGAATAGTGTTGGGCTTTTTTCCGGACATTGCTCTTGAGAAGGTATCAAACAGTTATTCAAAAGTTAGTGTAGCCTCATCCTAAAGTAAAGCAGCACCAAAAATTGTAGTTTGTTTCTGATGGTTTACTCCAACAAATAACGCGAATGGACGACCTTCATTATTCTTTCTATAATTGTATCAAAGAAAACAATGTCTCCAAATTTTGCATAATTTGCTTTCATTTTTTGCATATGCCCAAAAAATATTAGTTATGAGATCATCCTCATCCACTTGAATTGCATAATAAAAATTCAGATCCTCTAATTGCATTCGTTGCAAGTATTCGAGTACCCTTCCTGTATCTCTTACTTTGCATATTTCTCGTTCTCTTATAACATAAATAATTTATATATTGAACAGTAAATCCTAAATTTTCTCGTCCACCTGCGTGAATTGCCATAAGGTCATAAGAACCTTTTGGTGCAATACCAACACTACATGCCATGTTAATATCAATTGCATGAATAGGAACTATATATCTATGTGATCAAAACAAATGTGTTTTGTTTGGATTGGAAAGATAATGATTATGCTCTAAGTGTAATTGAGTGATATGAAATGTACCGGTTTGTCGCTGGTTAACCACCATTCTTGCCAAACAACCAAATCTTGTTTCAGGACGTGGAACTCTCACATTGATGTCCCTTTTATCTATGGATTATTTGCCTTCAGCAGTACAGCAAAATACCCTATCAATGACATTGCCATTTTTGTCATTGTGAAATCTACTTTTTTTTTTTTTATGCCAAAACCAACTTCTTTTGCATATGTTAAATAAAAAGGCGAGCTACTTCCTTGATTTCAAACTCCATTCCTGAATTTTTGGAATTGTGTCAATGGGAATAGACGAGTGAATAATGTTTACATCTTTATTCACATTCAATACAATCAAATTAGAGGCCTCATCAAGGGTAACTTGATCTACAATGTTAAAGTCCAATCAATGACGTGAAGAAGTACTAGCATTCATATTCTTTAAAATTATAATAATTTTTACATTAACTTCATCATGATATCCACTTCAATATCATCAAAACAGTTTGTACTAGTAATTTATTATATAACAAAATTAAATAATATTCACAAAAATAATCTAATATTTGCGTTCATTTATTTTCGTTCTATTATAAAGTACAGATAACAAGATACTTAAACACGAAAGTCTCATAACTGTGTAAATGCTCAATAGATCTAGTGTGATGTCTTGGTCAATAGATGATGCTACAATGTTGTAAGTCGTTAATTATGCTGGACAAAAGAGTCTAAAAAGTTCATGAGTTATTTTTACTATGTTTAAGTATATAGATTCAGTCTTTAAACCAACTATGTCTAATTAGGAGTTGGCTATATTGCTTGTGCAAGTTAACAAGTGACATTACTGATCGATATGTATAATTGCTCATCAAAAAATAATTCCATAATATTTGCTAGAAGCATTAAAGTTTTTGTTGACACCTATGTTTACAAAATAAATACTACTCCTAATAATGTTGAACAGAGAACCGAAATTCTAGAATAGAAATTTAGCAATAAAAAGAACCACCAATAGAACATTAATAAAAATTAAAAAGATTAATAAAATAAAAAGCCAATCTACCAATTTTTGAATTATTGGGACAGATCTCCATTATGTTTTTCTAGTTGATCTCCATTATGTTTTGTCCTTAAGATTTTTGATTTACAGAAATAAAAATATTATGATATTATTTTCTTATGCATATTGTTGAAACAATTACAAAAAGTGTCATATACAGAAACATATATAGCTTTATATTTAATTAATAAATAATCTAATTAAATATATTCTCCCTAAAAACTTTATTATATAGTTGGAGTGTTTAAATTACCTAGAGAGATGGTGACAAAATCATGTTGAAAGAGGAAGGAATGTTAACCTGCAAAGTTGGGGATTCAAGGTTAGTGCGGAACTAAAAATACTTGTAGGCTTAGGGTTTAAAACAAAAGGACACTTTTCAGTTGTTTTAAAGTTATGAGCCGGTCTTTTGTCTTGTAAAAGTTTCGAGTCAAAGGTTGCTAGATTAAAACCCGAGCTGTATTTTTGGAATAAAACCAAGACACAAGCAGTATTAATCAGCGTTTCCATGTGGCAACATACTATTGGTGGTATTCATTTTGGGCATTGAGAAGACGGAACCGAAGACTCGAGGCGGTCAATTTGTAGTGTCGGCTCATTGGGTACCGCCATAACGCCATTAAAACTTTTGCTTTAGGCCCATGTAAATTTTAGGCCCCAAATATTAATAGTTATAATATATTATTATATCTTATTATTATAATTATAAGTTAGACAACCATAAAAAGAGAAATTTTATTTTTTTAAAAAAAGGGGAAAGAAAACTTCATAACAGTCAAGGTTCCATAATAAAACATTTTAACAGAAATTATACAAGTAAAAGATAAGACTCAAATTGACATAACTGTATAAAAAGATTTGATTTTTTTTCCTATTGTGTATATTGCTTATAGAATAATGTCAATGGTTCCTAAAAGCGTTGCGTCAGGAAGAAAATTTTAAAAACTAGAATTGATAAAATATTGCCTAAAAGCAAATTTCTCAAGATAAGATTAAATGGATTAGGTATATTATCAACTAAAAAAGAAACATTAAATAAATTTATTATATTATTTATATTTCATCTAAAAAACTAGAAAAGCAAATATTAAATCAAAATTTATATTAATTAAAAGTCCTACGCTTAAATTTGGCTTGAAGCCCCTAAAACCATCCAGCCACCCAGCCAATTTGTCCCCCTATTTGTATTTAACATAGTTATTAAACACGGCCTGGTCTGACAGTTCAATCGGTCAATCAGGGTGGAATGAACCGACCACTAAGACGGTCTAAGTTGCTAATTGGACCGGTCAAGGAAGGAGACAGCTGACTTTTGAATGATTTCTACCGGTTGAACCGCTAAAACCAAATGACTCGGACGATTCAACCTGGTTCATCCGGGTTGTTGTCATGTTGCTATTGAGAAAATGCTTCTTGCAAGGTTCGATCACTGGCGCCCATTCCCAAACAAGATGCATTCCATCACTGCACCACAGATATGGTTGCGTATTCTTTTTCTTTTTTTTTTAACTTATATAAAATTTCAAACTCTATTGCTTAATTGCCTTCTTTCCTATCCTTTTAAATAAAATGACTAATATATATATATATATATATATATATATATATATAATCTTTTTCTCACTTTAGAAAGTATTTCCCATAATATTATGCAATTAAAATTTTTGAAAATGCTATATAACATAAAAAAATCTAAAAAATAGGTAGATTGTATATAATATACCATTATTATAAAGCAACCATCTAAAAAACAATCGTATAAAGGCAATTTCATAGGCCTTTGTTTAGATATTATTATATTTTTTTATAGTAATTATTTATAAAAATTTTGTGTTAATATATTTTGTTAATTCTCAGTGAAATTAATTATTCTAAAATTCTTTAGAATTAATCAAAAAATTAATACTATATGTTTTGTCAATATTTTCACAATATGTATCGTATTTATGATTTCCTATTATTATATATTAGTGAAAATATATATTTTTAATGACCTACCCGTTGAACCAATAACCTGTTGATTCACCTATCTTACTGGGTTCCTTCCCGGATCGGGTTTAATAACTATGGTATTTAGTTTTGTTTGGACAGATGTTTCAAATTTGTAGCTTTATCTAAGGAAAATGTTATTGCCACAATTGAAATTGCTAGTGTCACAATAAAAGAGTTGTGAAATGATCAAAGCATCACAACAAAGGATGTTCAAAAATTTGAAAATTAGTAATTCATTTTCATAATGTCAATAGCTACATTTATGAAACAACTTCAATGATTAGTAATACAAAAACAATTTTCATTTGTGATTACTTTCCATGAATTGAAAGTAAAAGCAATTTTATAATTAGTCAATGCAAAAATGACTATATATTCATTTTTCTTTTCCCTACAAATTCTTTAATATCATTTTTCAAAGTATCTCTAGGAATTTTTTAAATTTTGAGTTCAAAGCATTGTGCATGTATTATTCTAAATTGGAATTTTTCACTTATAACAAAATGTAATTTTTCTCTAACTATCCATTTAGCTATTTTGTCTCTATTATTTTCATTTGAATGTTTAAAATTAATCATTACCAAACCCTGTGTGGTATGAGGTTGTGTTTGAATCATTTTTTATTTTACATGAGGTTCACTGTGTTTCTTAGTGATGTGCTTATTAACTGTTCTGAATTCTCCCAATTTTTTATGCTCAAATGACATCGGTGGAGTATATAATTTACGAGCAGATATCTCATTTATTACATATTTTTCAAAAGAATCCCAAACGAGAAAGTTTTTATTTTAGTACTAGTAGGTGTAGGTTGTTTACAAGGATCTACAGTAGATATCTTGTTTTGGTTATCTATATCATCTAAATCCATAATTAAATGAGGACCATCCAACGTGCGGGTGTGGGATGCTTATGATCCTTCCATTTTCTTGTAAAGAAAAAAATTTATAAACAAAGAAACAAATAAAGTGGTAAAATGCAAACTAAAAATAAAAGAATACTAAAAACACAATAATAACGAAAAAATAACTAAAGTAAATAAAGACAATTAATAAATTAAAAAGTATGAAAAACTTGCATACGAAATATTGAATTTCAATTTATATACTTGAGTTGAGTACTTGAATTCTATTTGAGAATTTCACCACTTGAATTTTGGATAAATCTCGAAATCTTTAGTTGTGCTCTCTACTTAAGGAAATAGGGAAACCATTTTATTAGTCCCTGACATTACTTTATTTGTATTTATTTAGTCTCTTACTTTAGAAATGATTATTTTTAGTCCCTCATTTACACAAATGTAAAACATCGTATTTCGATCCCCAAAGTAAAACCCAAGCTATTTTTGGTTTGAATTAGTCATGTACTGTTCACATGACATATTTTTTTATTGCAAATTCAAAAACTTATTTTTCCTTCCGAATATATACAAAGCTCGAGCATTAGATTGGGTCGTAAATTTTGAAAAAAATACCACAAATCAATTCTTGAAATGATTTTACATATAAACAAATACAAACTCATTACTAATCAATCACTTACATCATAACTCTTTCCTACTCATAGAACATTCTACTTATAGATGAATTTTTGAATTTGCCCTCAAAAAATCTTGTGTGAACAACACATGACAAATTTATCCAAAAAAAATGTCTGGGATTTGGTAAGGGACAAAAATAAGCATTTTACATTTGTGAGTGACTCAAAATAATCATTTTAAAAGTGAGGGACTAAATAAATACAAATATGCAATGTGAGGGACTAATAAGGTGGTTTTCCCTTTATAGTAAATATAAATTTGTAAATAATATATAGATATTGGAATTTATGTAGTATAGAAGAAAGTTTAATAGCACTTGGAGAGTTGGATAGTGGGAAGTTGAGAAATAAGAGAAGGTAGAGAGAAATTATTGTGTGAATTGTTGGAAAAATTCTATAGTATTTATAAAAAAATTAATGCAATATTGCCCCTAAAAATTAGTTATTTTATAATTGTTGGGAGTAAAATAGTTATTTAAACTTTTTAAAAAAACCAGCAATTCACTGGGCGAATTGTCACGGGCTACTCATCGGACAAGGCCACAAGTTGGGAAATATAGGCCCGGCCCTATAGACGATAACGAGCTAGGCCGCATCATTGACCTGACCCACTGCCGTCACTACTAAAGGTACCCAACCCACAGCCGTCGCTACTAAAATGTGAGCTTTCAACTCCTTTGCAATGAATTCTAGACATGCTTAGACAGGAATAGAAGATCGACACTACTTAGAAACTTAGCAGTGAGTAGATGTAGTTGAAAAGTAAAATATCTTCATCAAATAGTCTTACATTGTATTTGGACAGAGGAATTTTAGTGAATTTGACTTGAAATTTTAATCTATAATTAATTATCTAAATAGAGTAATTGATTTAGTTGTAAATTTAAAATTCATTACAAATGAAAGTGTAATTTTAATAGTCAAATTAATATATTTAAAATTTCTCCAAATTTCAAATCATTCTAAATTTACTTAATTTAAATTCATGTATTTGAATTTTTTGGTTCAAATCAAATTCACCCATCTAAACACAATGTTACATTCTCTCAACATTCACGGATGTCTTGTGATAAATCGATAATAAACATCCGTACGTACTTGGGCTTCAGCTATTTCCCAAAGCCAAAAATCCTAGGAATACTCAATTGTTAATTTTGTAAGCAAGTTTTTATCATAGGACAAATATTTAAGTAGATTCGATTTTTGATCTTACTTGTAAATTTTGTGATATGGATTAAATTTTAAAAAATCTATGATATCAACTTTTAAGATGTAAGTAAGATTTTTTAAAATTTAATTTTAATCACAAAATTTACAGATAAAATCAATAATCAGATCTATCTAAATATTTTCCTTATCCAAGGAATACTCCACTTGAGGTCGTTGATTGCTGTTCATTAGAAACAATAATCTTTTTAAACATGATCTGTGTCTAAAGTGTGATGTGCTGTACATTTTGACTAAAAATCAAGATGCCAATGTTTTTAAACTCAGCAAATGAGTTAAAACTATGAGAAAATTTACATACGATTACTATTATATAAAAGTGATAATTTCACTTGCCATAATTACAGGTACCTCCCCTCTTATTTAAAAAATTACACATACATCTTTTTGGAATATTATTGGTCCCATCATCAAATAAAAAGTCACGGAATTTTCTGTCTCACATTCTATTTCGCACCCTTTCACATTACTAAATTAATTATCAAGATTTTATAGAGTAGTTTTAGTAAAATAATCTTAACGGTTCATTTGGTAATATGACAGAGAGTGAAACATGATGTCAAACAGAAAATCTTTAACGAAGTAAGAAAGGGTATTTCGACAATTTCATCCCCTAGATTTATTTCAATATTTTAAATAAACTACACAAAAAAATCTAGCTATTAGAAAAAATTTTAAAAACCCCACTCTTTTTGGCCCTCTTACCATTCCGTAAATATATACAACATGCTCCAATTTCTTCTACTTATATCAAATGAACACTTGTATCAGTTGCAAAGTTATCTCCCTTTGAGTAGTGAAGATTTAAGAGACAGAAGGTAAGTCACACATTATTTATTAACAAAAGTTACCCATCAAATCATACATTATTCTAATTTGGTCCCGAATTGATCAAGTGATCAGTTTATTTCATTGCCTGTGCCTCCATTTTATATCGTAATTTTGGGAGAATATAATATTGCCTTCTTTGAAAGGCAAGTGACAAGAAAGTAAAACTAATATCGCGAATTAATCATTTTCTAACATATTTTTTAATTATACTTTTTATCTCATGTACAGTTCACATTTTAAAATTTATTATATTAATTATTTTAAATAATATTTTGTATAATATTCAAAATAATAACTATTTAAATGGACTATGGAAGCCAATTGTGGTTCTAGGCCGGCCTTAGGTAGAAATAGAGTATAACCGTTATATCATAATATTGCATGAACAATTGGGAAAATTAAATAAAAAAAATAAAGCTAAATTAAGAAAATCAAAATAGTTTAGACATTTAAATAAGTTTTATCCTTAAAATTTTAAGATTGCTTAACAAATTTAAAGAATTGCAGCACCTTCAAAAGAATGTTACACTATTGAAACAAATATCTCAACAAAAAAAAATCCTTTTCAATCCCCTCCCAATTTCTAAGAAATTTCGGACAGAAGAAGACTTGTATCTACTGCCGACTTGCACCCGCCTTGACTTGTAGACGCAGTCAACGCACAGGTTATCACCTGCATACTCCTATAAGCGTACTACACTCCCACAAGGCATTGTGCCAAGAGTCCCACAAAGTAGCTCCTATACTAGAATATAATATGGAAAACAAAAAAGAAAACTCCGGATCCATTGTATGCCGAAAGTTTCAGCTCAATCTCATATCAGCACGTAATCTCGAGAATGTTAGAAGGATGTTCAGAATGAAAGTCTATGCAGTAGTTTCATTCAATGGAATTAGAAAAACTGAGAAGAAAACTCCAGTAGATAAAGAGAATGGGATCAACCCTGCATGGAACTTCAGAATTGAGTACAACATAGCCGAAATAGGCTTGCAAAATCACTGCCTGATGGTGGTTGTGAAGCTATACTGCAAGCGAAAGCTCGGCGGCGACCGATACATTGGTGAAGTTCATATGCAGGTTAGAGACCTATTTAATAATGGATCTGCTCAAGAACATGGTGATAGCTTGAGCTTAAAGCTTCAGAAGGGTGGTTCTGTTCCGCTTGAAGATTCGGAGATAAAAATTTCTTATCAATTTGGAGAGATATTTGAAGTTAAAGAAAGACCACTCTGGAGGAAAATCAGTTTTGCGGGCTGTTGGTGTCATGTTGTTAAGGGGCACATTGAATATTGTAGTTGGGATAGATGTGCCAATTCCAATAACCAAAGACGACGGACATGAAATCATCAGGTGAGCGGAATTTGCTCTCCCTCTGCAATATAGACTAAAAAATAATTAAATTTCTTATTTTTTTTATTATTTTAACAGTTGTAAAATTCATTATATATTACAAAGTGAGTAGCATCACAAAATAAGCAACTGTGCGAGTTGCTAATAATTCGGTACAAATATCTTTGTTTCCTACTAGTATTTCAGTAGTAGAAGTTGTGATATTTGATTTATTTATTTTTTTTAAAGTTGTGATATTTGATCCCTTGATTTTATTATATGTGAGGTATTGATAGATGTATGATTGTGATTCTCAATTAAATCTCAAGGTCTAGTTATTGTATTTCTCTTTTGTGATATTGATATACTAATTTGCTTGGCATCGCTTTTACGAAACACTATTCACCGGTTTAACAAATTATATAGAGCTCTAGAACTTACAAAACATAATTATCTAATTCCTAATTTTCTATAATCCTGTTTCACCAACGTTATCCGTGTGCAGTATTCGTTCAAAACTCAAAAGGGTTGCAAAATCCTCACAATAATAATTTCCAAATATTACGAGCAGTGAAATATTGCAGCACAAAGGTTAGGCTTACTCCAGACCTGTAGCCAATCTTCACTTTGTGTCTCATACTCCAATGTTGGATATATTACACTCAAAACTATAAAATTCATCAAATTTCAATATAATTTCTAAGACTATTAACACTATTAAAATTCCTATAAAAGGAGGACGGATTTAAGAGTTAGAGCTAACACGTGTCGAAATTTTAGAATTGGGAGAGTTGATCATAAGTTAGGGGTACAAAATGGAATAATTTATGACTACCTCCACTAGTACAATATGCACTGTGATATTCTTTTTTGGGCAAAATATCGTACAATCTACTAACTTTACAAAGTTACTAGCCTTACCTATTGAAGGTGCTTTTTTTTTTGTGGCGGATATAATTACTAAACTCTCAAATTCATTGACCAAAACCCCTTTCATTAATTCGAAACGTTAAGTTATCCATTATCCAAAATATGTGAGAGTCATGTAACTCTTAGACTAGGTAAAAATGTCCAAAATATATGAAGTGATTTTTTTCCTCATTTTTACTAATTCATTATGGTGGTAATTTCACAACACCAACTCCTCTGCCAATGAGCTCAATACTACGCTTACCAGCGACCCCAACATATACACCACCATCTTTCCTTTTCAATTCATTTTTCTCTTTTCTTTCTTTTTTTGCTGTTTTCCTTTATTTCTTTGTTTATTTTTTCCTACCATGGTCCTCGCTCTTCTCCAATCTTTGTAACTTGGACAACAAAACACAGTATTGTATGTGCTGAAAAATTGTTTGACTCGCTCAAATGCATCCTTTCTATTTTCCTTGGAAGATTTAAACAAAAGCTCTTGGATCTCATTTTTGTAAACAAAAAAATGGAAAATTATTGTTTGGAACAAAGATTCATATTATTTCTTTTTGAGAATAAAGAACCAAATATCATTTTTTTTTTCAGAACAAAGACAAACCATCAGATCTAAGTGGTGGTAGAAGGGAATGAGGAAAAGAAGGGGAGCAAGAGAGGCAGCGAGAGACGAGACCAGAAGAGGAAAGGAAAGGGTGAGGGTAAGGGTGAGGGTGAGGGAAAGACAGGAGTAGGAGGGGAAGAGGAGGAGGAAGGCAGTAAGAGGGGAACGAGAAGGGATGGTGGAGGGAGGAGTTAAGGTAGAGATTGATAGGTGAAAAAAAAGGATGATGGCAGAGATGGGAGGAAGGTAGAGAGAGAGAGAGTAGGAGAGGTGAGAGAAGGAAGGCAGGGGGAGAAGAGATAAGGAAGTGGGAGGGGATGGTCGAGGAGGTGCAAGAGGTGGCAGTGGAAGGGGGAGTTGGGGGTATCGATATGTCAAAAAAAAAAAAAAAGATAAAGGTGTTAGCAATTGGGGAAAGAGACAGAAAAGGGAAATGATCTTACTGAGAAAGGAAAGAAAAAGGAAAATTTTCTAGACAAAAAATATTAGTATGTTTTGATAGTTTTTCCCTTTAAAATATTATGCCCATTACATTTCCTTTTGAGATAATGTCCACATCGATGTTGAAGTGGACATATTGGATAAAGGTTGACGATTTGGAAAGTTCAATGACTATTTTGGCCATAAATAAAGTTTAGTGATTGAATTCAGTAACTCTGTAAAGTTAAATGGGGTGTGAAACCCATTGCCCCACTTATTTTCCCAAATGTCAAAAGTTTTTATTGATCAAAGATGTAAATTTATATGTAAAATGTAAAGATCAATTCTTTAATGAAAAACCCATGATTTCTGAATGAGTTACAGGGGGAAGTTATCCTTTCGTTGTATAAAAGAGTGAATCTCTACCAAAAATACCTAACTTAGTAGTTAAGGAGTTAGTATAGCTATTAATACGAGTGAAAGAGTAACAAATAAATACATACTTCTCATTTGAATAATATCTTCTAAAATTTCACAGTTACCACCTGCACATCATGCATATTCCTATCATTAATCTTGTTGATGAGCTTCCTAGTGCTAGACTGAACATCTATTACCATTCGATTTTTTCCTCTGGCATTGATCAATGCTTTTCTAATTAGCTCAGCTTCCTCCAGGACTGTAATGGTAGAGCCCTTTCTAAAGCTTTTCCCATCTTCTGCCAAGCCAACATTGATTCCACTATAATTTGGGAATGGTGGCAGCCACTCATAAGTTTGATTGAGAGAATGTGTTTCTAGAGTTCACTCATTTTGCTCAACTATATTAGGTGCTAGGAATTCAGTCCAATCTTCCACTACATTCTTCATGATTTCACCTAAATGCATTACTTTATGTCCCAACTTGTATTAGGTTTTTTTTTCCACGATTACCACAAAATGTTTGTTGTTATGTATGCATGATCTGATTCTTTCTTGCCTGAGTAACTTTCATAATTCCTTCCATCTCGGACCACATGTCACTTTTATTAGCTTCCAGTCAAGGCATCCAATTTGAGAGGTGAAAAATTCCATACTTACTTGGTTTGTTCACAGAAGTAAGAATGACGTATTCCACAGTTCCAACTCAAATTCACAAACCTTGCAAAAAAGGATTCACTGCACCAGTTCTTTGATGAATGTATTGATTCATTGGCAAGCATCTATTAAGGCACTTCCACAAAAAAAATGTCTAATTTTATGCTTAACATTTAGCTTCCACTTGAAGTTCCATAATCCTACACTTTAATTATTCCTACTTGATTCACCTCTATTCTTATCTCTCTTTTGTTCTCTATCCTTCATTTTTTTTGCTTCTTGTATTAAACTTCACAAAGTAGATCCCTTAAATATTGTGTTTCCAAAACCATCTAATCTGGTTTGGTTGTGATGCTAATGGAAATGATTAGAATGTTGTAGCATCATTAGCCTCAAAAGTGTCTTTCACTTGCCTCAAATTCCACTCCACACCTTGTATTAACTGATCCACAATATTAATCTGACAACTAGGGGGTCTATTAATTGTGATCTTTCCATTCTCATTCTGAGTGATCCACCTATCTTCCCATATTGAATAGACCTTCCATCTTCAATTCTCTTACCCAAGCCTTTCTCCAGCTTCCTTCCAGTGCACACTTTGCCAAAACCATGATGCATTCTTTGGGACAGTAGCCTTCAAAATTGATTCATTAGGATAATACTTTTCTTTGAGGACTTCGCTTACTAGAAAGCTGGGATTGATGAGAAATCTCTAGAGTTTCTTTGCTAGAAGAGCTATATTAAAACACTAAGTATCCTGAATCCTAGCCCACAATTACACTTTTTGTTTAGTCAATTTATTCCATTTCACCCAATGGGTCTTCCTTTCCCCTTCCTTTGAATTGAACCCAACCAAAATTTAGTTATCAAGATGTTAAGCTCCTTACATAGACTTTTAGAAAGTCTAAAACATGCCATAGCATAAGTTGGAAGAGTCATTACTACTGTTAAGAAGCACCTCTTTTCCTGTCTGCTTAAATCAGAAAACTACCATTCTAGCCCTGAAACTTATTCTTGGTTTTCTCCTTGACAAAATTAAATCTAATTCTTAGCTCTAGTCACTACCTTTTGTAGTCCAACATAATTTCCTTGAGAGACTAACTGAACATTTCCCAACAAACCATACAATCTATTCTTCAGACCCATCTCTTACTAAAAAGGACAGAAGACTTCTCTAAATTAACAAGTCGTCTAGAAGCTTATTCATACTTGTGAATGACAACCATAATTTCTAGAACTTCCTCCTTAGTTGCTTTACAGAAAAGAAGAGAATAATTTATGAAAAAAAAAAGATGAGAAATGACTAGATCATTCTTTCTAATTTTCAGACGAGAAATAGCTTTCATCCTGTAGACTTGAGTAATAAGATAAAATAAAGCCTCAGAGCACTTAATAAAAAGATAAGGGATAAAGGGATCTCCTTGTCTAATTCCCCTAGTAGGTTTAACAAGGCCAACATTCTCACCATTTAAGTTCAAGGAAAAACAAATGGCAGTAGAAATATAGTTGAAAAATAAATTTGATCCATTTAACACAAAATCCATTT